>JAMJFZ010001467.1:0-600000 GCA_026225945.1 Cricetomys ansorgei
GGGGAACAATTTAAATAATTCAAGATTTTCCATCAAAACGAAAGAAACAGACATTTTAAGGTAAGCTCAAAGGGACAGGGAATTTTATCTCCCTGGCTAATCCCCACCCATGCAGCACAGCCCCGTGACATCCTCTCCCAAATATTGCCCTTTAGCTTGCTGGTGCTCAAGCCACTGTGTTGCTTAACACTCAGTTGTAGGTATTTTGACCTGCTCAGAGTTCTCACAAAGACAAGGCTGTGTAATTCATTTCACTGAACAGATGCTGTTTATAAAGTTGCCAATATCTGTCAATATTCTCTGACAAAAGAATAGACAATTTGCTGACTAAAGAATAGACATCAATTTTGGGATCCCTGCATGATAACCAGTTTTATTTTGGGTTCCTGAGGATGGTTGTGACTGCATGAGAATGCACCATATACAAATCTTCACTCCTTGTTCTAAAATAGGAGGACAAGTAATAGATGTAGTGTCCTACATTAACTACATACATGTTTCTGTTGGCCATATGTTCTGTATATTTTATGGCAAGGCTTTGTCTCTAGGGGAACAACACAGTATGCATGGTCACTAGCCATTTCATGGATATTTTTACCTATATCCCCTACCATTGATTACAATTAACTAATGATGTTTATATTTTCAGTAATAAGAATAGAAAATTACACTAATAAGAGTACATGCCTGTGATCATTGCACTAGATTACCTGTGTCATAATGGACTCCACTTCAGAGTTGTGATTGTATGAGGATTCTACTGTATAACAATCTTTGGGTTTTTTTTTAATCTTTAAGGGGATAAGTAAGAGAGGTGCATATCTACAATTACAACATACATTTCATACTCTCTCTCCGTCACCTTCTCTGGCTTGCGTACCAATCTACATGAAGAGCATGTTATGAATGCTCCCTGGCTAATTTGTGAGCTTCCTGAACCCAGTCTCTATTATACGTTACAATTAGGTCCTATGGTACACATTCTTCCTCCTGTAATTAGGGAGCACCTTGTGAAGGGGGACACATGACCTAAAAAGTAATGTTTCAGGGATTTCTTGATCTGGGTCTTGTCATTCTTCTGAAGAACATAACTAAGATGGAGTTAAGTAATATCAGATTAAAATTGAATACTATTTCAGGCATCCTATTTCCAAGTATTGCCACAAAAAAGAAACTGTTCCCATTTCATTGGTTTTGAAGCTCTTTGTTATCCCTCCATGGAGGTCTCTGTTCTATAATTTTCACCATGAATAATAACACACATCATTCTACTTTTGGATAATACACATCTTTTAACTGTACATGATGCCTACTCTGCAAATCAAGGTATGGTACTCTAACTCCTTATGTTAGTAATATACATGAGTTTATCTTTCAAAAACAATGTCTGACAGGTAGATGAATGAAGTGCAAAATTACAACTCTCCTAAAGGAAAACATTTAAAAAGGAAAAAAAGGAAAAAAGAAAGAAAAAGAGGAAATAAAGAAAAAACAAAAGCAAATGAAAGATGAGGAAGACATAAACATAAGAGGGAGTTAAAAATTAATGATAATAGGAAATTGTTAAGGAGGCATGCTATAGGAAAGAAAAATGAAATAAGAATGTATGAATGAAAACAAGGACTGATGATTGGAAATGTTGGATTATGTATTTTGTGGTGTATATTCCAAGAAATGTGCTTTCAGAGACTGTAGAGATCAGACAAAGTAGCTTGGAACAGTGACTGGGGCTGTGTCAAATTTGGATCCCTCAATTTTCTCTTAGGAAGACAAGAAAGGACCACAGGCAAGCATAACCTTTCCAAAGCCCTTTATACACTCCTGGGTGACTCCTGTTTTGCTTCCCTGCTAAACAGAACCACAAAGAACACGAGGAACTGTCATTTTATCCCAGTTAAGACAAGAATTCTAGAGTTTTGCATGCCTCAGGAGATGACACCTGTTAACAGAGTCAGAAGACCATAAATCCCCAAGGATATAATGGACCATTGCCATGTTTTGTAGGAAGCAGACAGCCCTCATCTCAAGGAATGAAAAGAAATCGAAAAGAAAGCAGTGTGTGCTTCACCAACACAATTCTGATTTATGGCAATATTTCACCAAGAATATCCTGTTTCTTTTCACCTATAATATTTATCCTGGGAATGTAAAAGGAGGAAAAGAAATACTACATCTCAAAAGCTCCATGCCTGTTGTGACCATGATATTTGACCCAGAGCATGTCATTGTGTTGCTAGGCAATTATGATCTCATGCTCTATCATCATCAAATACAGGTCTGCATGCCACACGATCCCACCCACTTAAGACCCATCAATTTATACTTACGAACATTTTCCAAAGTACACAAGACTGTCTAGGAGTGGTAGCTTCTTTGACATTTACTGCCACACATTTACCTACTATTCATATAATAATGCACACATTTGAGTGAAAGAATTGCGTTGCCATATGAATAAATATTTAGGCACTTATCTACAATTCATATTTTCCTATTCTCACTCCGCAATACTGGAGACCAACACTACTCTTGTGCTTCTGCCTTACTCACCCTCTTTCAACTCAAATGAAAACAGTATCAACTCATTCTGTCTTATTTGTAGGGTGTGAACCACATGAACATGGTGCAAATATGTAGAAAATTTAAGTCTTTTAGTTCTATTTCCAGGAAAGACATAGATACTTTTACCAAGTCACATGTATACACACCCACACTCACATATTATATACAAATGACATTTAAGCTCACAAGATCAAGTATACCCCTGTAACTTTCTATATTTAAGAATGACAGTTATGTATAATTGGATTCCTTGAATATTGTACTTACCATGTGGGCAGTACATTTCATATCTAAAACACTTAACTACTGAGACTGTAGAGTCTAATCCTCACTAGTCTGATAGCTGGTGATAATCAGAGCTAAAGAAACATTCTTTTCCGTGTAGGAGACATCTTACTGTTCCAACCGTAATCCAAGGAGCACATATGTGGTTGACAAAAGATATTGCTGATTGTTAACGTGCTCTGCATTCTTACCTGGAGCAGGCTAAGTAATTTATCGACTGATTCACTGCTATCCATATGGTTAAGTACTAATGTTCTAATATGTTCAGTCATAAAAGTAGACACTGATTAGTTACAAGGGAAGATGCCTCTTTCCTGTGGTCCTAGAAATATCTCCTGTGTCATCCTGGACACCTATACAGGGTTGTTTTTTAATTATTGGTGAGGAGAAGTAAAGATCTCTTGTTTATCTCCCAAATACATAAAGAATTTTATCATGGCTACTGAAACTTTTCAGATTGCATCCTTCTCAAGTGGAAAAACCAGAATGCATGCCCCTTGACTTTTCAAGTGATTTGTGAACCTCAGACTTTATACATATTAATAGTCAGCACCATGCTACCCATTCTTTCACCTACAATCCGGAAGTACTTTGCTAAACAGGGAAGCATGACATGGAAAAGGATGACTGGAAGGCTTTCCAACTCTGATCACTTCATTTCCCTTCTGAATCCTGACCAAGGTTGAATGAAGTGAATCCATATTAAAAATTAATCAGCTATAATTAGAGGCATGATTCCTAGGTACGTCACAGAGGCAGTTTAATATTCACACAAAAACACTTCCTCATTTACTGGTTTTAAGCTATATTGTATACCTGAATTGAGGTATCTGCTTCACCTCACTTTCACCATGAGGAAAGGCACATAACTTTCCTTATTGATTCTAAACATTGCTTATTTTGACAGATGCACATTCTACATACCCAGCTACTTTGCACCCAAACCCTTATGTAAGTTGGGGTTTCTTGCATGAACTTCGTCTGGGTTAGATTTGGTCATATTTGTTCTATGATTAAATATAAAGAGGAAATGAATGAGCAAGAAGTTAACACAGGTGTTTTTGTATGATCAGAAAAGGGGGTGTACTGTAAGTATACTATATTGTCAAAAATGTTATTGGATAACTATTACTTCTCTTGACTGTGGAAGACTATTTCTTCAACCCTTAATATTTATTACTTTCTGTAGATCTAGATTTAGGATTGTAGCTTCCTGCTGTTTCATTTTACATATCTATTGTTAGGATTTTCCTTCTCAGGGTTAGGCTGTCATTCATGTAAAACTTTTTCTGAGAAGATAGAAGAAGCAGGGTATTTGAGAATTTTTTGAAGAAACAAAGAGAAGTGGAATAATATTATAATATAGTCACAAATATAAAAGAGGAAACAAATTTTGAATGAGAGGATTGTATGTGCCCAAGTTCATAGAGTCCCCAATAAGTACAGGTAGTGTCTCATATAAAGAGTTATGTGTGCCTAGGGAAAGCAGAGAATGCAAGTTGGGACAATGAGTGGGGCTGTTTAAATATGGGATAATTCTGATTTCTGCTAGGAAGACTGTGAGACCTGGTAAGTTACTCACTGTCCAAATCCCCAAAATTGGACTGCTATGTGACTACTGTTTTTTACATTTGTTACATTTTTTTTCTATCTATGTGGTCTAGAATTCTAGAATTCCACATGCCTCAGGAGATTCTATTGTACTGTACTGGTCACTATCTGGCAAGTGATGTTTTTCCCATCTTATTAAAGTAAGATGATCTTAGTTTGAAGATCAAACAGGTTCTCATTTCTAAGGATTAGAGACCCTTTCTAGAAAAATTGCCCAGTGTCAATCCTAATGTATCACACATTAGCAAAGGGGAACAAAAATCAATATAGAGGTGAATGAGGAAGCAGAATTCTGAGGAACAAAATCATTTACACTGTCCCAAAGGTAGATCTAAAACCTCCAAAGATGAAATAACAAAATCCTTAATTGTATATGGAGCAGAACCCTCAGCTGTGGTCTTGTCCTTAGTTTCAAGTGTAAAATACAAACCAATCAGACTCCATGGGTGGTACTTACACAGTGAATCCATGCTCCTAAAGAACATCAAATAGTAGAGTTTGCAAAGATGCTATAGCTGTAAAAAACACGTATTTCATCACTGAATAACTAGTTTGTGAAATAAAGTTAGCTTGTGAGAGCTGGTACACAGTGTAAAACTCACCTGCTGTGGATAGCTCTGAAGCCATCAGCTTTCTATCCATTGTTAAAATCTTGACAAGAGAATACATTTACCACCACAACTCTTTGATCAGCTTATCCACTGCATGTGTTATAAGTGAACTGTGCCTTGGGTTCTAGAGGGAGGTACAGTCTAGATTCCAGGAGTAGGGTCATGGTTTTGCTGGAAACATCAAAACTAATATATGCAGAAACAGAGGCTGCTAGAAGTTATTTTTGGAGCATTGTGAAATATACAAAGAAAACAGTTCACCTGATAAGCTCCCTGAGGACAAAATATAATCACTTAATAACCACTTATACAATATGAGAAAAAGTGATTTGAGTGAAATGAATATGTACACTCAACTTTGTAACCATATGCCTCAATAATGAGGGCATTTTTTGTTTCTCACTAGTAAATTTTATGATGGCTTGAAGAGCTTTGGAATTTGAATGCGGCTTTGTCAAGGAGGTATCTGTTTTCTTCTTGGAATACTGAAAGAAACTGTAAGAGCAAAACTGATGTTTTAAATTTTAGATACTATGCCAAAAATATCTTTAAAACAAAAACAGATAACCTCCTGGAATGCTACGTGGGGCTATACAGCTCACATAGATTTGTATTTCCCACATCCGAGGATTATTGGGTAGGTAGTGAGTAGATCCCAAGTAGACCCTACTGCACAGGATGTGCTCCATGTTCCATATGTGCCTGTGCACTTGTAGGATGATATATCATACATAGGGAATACATCAGAGTAGATTCTTGTCACCGATTGGAACTGGTGGGAAGTGCATAGCCTTAATGTTTCTACAGTTTTAAACTATATGATTCGGGCTAAATGATTTGGGAATTTATGTGCGAGGTGACAGGTTCATACTATCATTATCTCATAATTGTCGTGGTCAGAGTCCATCTTCCTGGCCATTATTTAGTTAATATAATTAAAGCTTGCTTGCTTCAAATTTGGCTGATTGTGACAGTCTTCTTCTCAACTGGATTTTGGACTTACAAAACCACAGAAATTTTTTTCCCTTTCCCAAGTCCCTAATGTAGACTCTTGCATATAGACTCCCATCTGCTCTCTTCCCTCAGTGGTATGGCTACATGAGCCTTTGTCTCACTTTGTTCCTGGCTTCCTGAATGTCAGGATGCCTATTCCCCTTAGGGACACCTTCCCAACCTCAGAACTGAGAAAGCTATTTGGTTACTGGTTTCTAAAATGTCAGGATACCTTTCCATTATGGACATCTTCTCCAACTCAGAACTGTTTTGGTCCCTGGTTCCAATTGCCACAGCATCTTCTTTTCACAGCTGTAAACACTTTCATTGGGGACAATATTCTCACCTCACAGTTGTGCAGAAGTTCTTCTCCTGAGTGCTAGACCACTTTTCCATCTATGAGAATAATATGAACACTAACACTGGGCTGCTACTCCTTTTGATCAATTCTAAACACTGTGAAAAAGGAACCTAGGAGATTGTGTTTTTGCATCCACTTGGTATTTTAGATTTTTGCATGCTTCAGGAAAATGAATGAAACAATGGGGTCATTATATACTAAATTCATTGAAATCATAGAGTTAGCCATCTTCATTCATATCAAGTTTTGATGTGAAAACCAAAAAGAAAAACAACAAATTTCATAAGCAAAATATTTTGGCTCATCATAGTAATTCTTCTAGAATGCAATGCTGCACTGATCCTATTGCTACATCCTGGGCTTTATGCTGAACCAAACCATAATTGCTCTGCCTACTACATGACCCCCATGAAAGTATCCACTAGCTATCTTAGGCAATACTGATATGCGATTTGTGTCCCAGATAAAATAATTGGGATGTAGGTGGGATGAAAAATTGTAAAGGATTCTGATGTCAAAGCAACTCAGTTACTAGCTACTTGGAATGGCTCCTCCTGAATGTGAAAATTCCATTCATAGAAGGAATAATGTCCAGGACCCAAAGAAACAAATCCAATGGGACCAGAGGCAGCATCAAGATCTGCATGCATGCTGGAACGACATCCTGACATTGATATTAGTGCAGGACCCTCAGAGAACCTTTTGACCCCAGTCTGAACTTGGAGCCACTATGCAATCAGTCTTCCTACATGGCAATGACACTGTGAATTCAGGCTTCTAGATGCCATCAGATAGAAGATATTGGGCATTTGCCCTACTAGATAAAATACTTATCTCCTTAACCAGGAACTAATTTAAGAAATAGCTTCAAATTTTGAAGAAATATACACAGTGGAAAACTCACCCTGCTATGAACATCTTTAGCTTCCTATTCCTTACTGATCAGTGTTTTCACAGACCATAGAATATGTAATCAATATCCCTGACTTGGGTTCTAGTGCCAGGTCCAGTACAGCTTCTAAGGCTTTGTCTATGGCTTGATTTAAAGAATCACTTTCAGCATATGCTGAAATGAAAGGTTGTAGAGGACAATAAATTGAGAAAGTAACATATCAAAGAAATCACTGCCTTCCAGCTGCCTCATGCTTGTTGGCCAGATGATAAAGTAACAGAAGAACCACATTGGATTTTCCATACCACCATCATGATCTACAAGTTGTCACGGTCTGCAACTGTTCTTAGTGCTTCTGAAATCCCACTTACTCAAAATATCAGTGTATACTACTTTACTTTATCCACAGTCTATAATTCTCTTTATTAGTTGAGATCTATTTATTTTTCCTATCACACATTTACCTATAAACATTGTGGTAAAGCAAAATAGCAAGTGAATGCAGTACTATGCCATTCAATATATTGATGGATTCTTAGATATATTTCTTACTCTAACACCACCAGATTGAGGAATGACAAAATTTTGTGTGTCTACCTTACTCAGCGCCTCCCCACTCAAATAATAAAAAGATGCTCATTAGCCCATATTTCCCATCCCCTTCTATTAGTGAAAGTGGACCCACGTAGCAAGGTGAAATTCAGTGCAGGTGGTGTTTATATGATTCTTCCTCTTTTTGTTTTAGCTGAAATTATTATGAAAAATTTAACATTGTTCCAGATCAAGCAAATTGTATTCATCACTAAAATGTAGTTTTACTATAAAAGTTCAAAAAAGAATTTTTTTTCTAGTTATTATTCCCCTTTTTGCACCACATTCATTCTACATGTTGTTAAGTATTTCATTTGTTTGTCTTATGTCATATAATACATCCAGACTCCATTCCAACCTACTTCCATGCCTCCCATTTCTTTCTGTCTCCCCTCTCTACCAGATCTACCCCTTGTGCCCTCTGGTTTTACTCAGAAAAGAGCTGTCCTCCAAGAATTAGCAGTTAGACATGTCATACCATATACTTGTTTGACTATTTCTTACATAACACAAAGAAACACACAGATATATAAACACAGACACAAACACACACAATCACTACATAAAACAACATCCATCCTCAGAAACGCCCATGCTCATGAAGATTTTGTTTAAACTGAACAAAGTTTTATCTCTGATTTCTTAGGACATCTGTATTTTCATTTGTGAATTCATTCTTGACCCAAGAGACATCCCAACTCCATAGGCCTTAGAATTGAAATAACAAAGGCTATCTCTTCACTGTTTAGTTATTTTGTGATGTCCATTGAAAAAGACCAGAGTCTTGGGTCCTTGGAGATATCCTGTCCTAATTCTGTACGAACCAGAGTACAGGGAGCCTCTGTGTTGTTGATAAATGAAGTACCTGCATATTGACGTTCTCAGATTTTTCACTAGGAGCAGGAGATGGAACTAAATATACTAATCAGTTGCTATCCACATGTTTAGCAATGAAAGATGTTCTGTGCTAAGACACATGAGGAGCCAACTATGCATACCTGGACAGATTCCTATTCTTTGTGAGACCTACACTATCTTGAGCAGCTGTTTATGGTTGTAACTGCATGGGACAATCTACCACAGAGTAGATTGTTCCTTTTATTAAACTGGAATGAAAAAGCTTGCTTGTACATCTACTACCTACATGACACAATCTATCGTGTATTCTTCACCTTTTGAAGTTTCGATTCCTCTACAGGGAAAAAAACACATTACACATGCCCCATAGCCATTTCATGGAATCTCTGAAATATAGCCTCTTCCATGGATTACAAGGAGGACTTTGTATACTTCTTACACCTTTCGTAAGAAATCACCAATAGAAGGAGGATTGCATTAATAGGGAAAATAATGGCCTGGAGGCATACTCAGTATTGACTGCAGCTGTCCAGAGAATCTTGACCAACGTGGCTAATTTTTGTAAAGATTGAATGAATGTCTTTAAGAGTATTGGATTGGACTCACCACATGGGGCCCCATCTGGCCATTCAAAAGAGAGATCAAAAATACCCTATGCCTAGTGCTGTGATTCATTCAGACTAGAGTTTCCTATGGAATCTTGTTTTCTCAAACCATTGAATCAAGCAAGGAAGTGTCAAGTTGATACTTTATAAGAAACATAATGAAAAAGGAATGAATTATTTATCATTGTGCAGAAACAATCAGACATATCCATAAGGTGAAGTATGCTACAGGACAAGTTCCCTGATTTCTTTCCATAGCATGCAAGGAAGAAGAGATAACTGATGTGCAGAGAGATTTAAGGAATCTAGGCAAGATGGAACCTGCCCAAGTTGCAGTTATCTGGTGGAAAATGCAGAAAAAGTCAGGAATTCAAGTTTATCTTCAGCAACAGAGTGAGTTGAGACCAGCCTGTGCTTCAGCAGATTCAGGGGAGTAAAGGGTATGAATGCAAGTGAGAGTTTAAGATTGATGAGACATAATATTAATAGTGTTTACAGGTTTGGTGTCCCATGTCACAGCCATCAGGAGACAGAGTGGAATTCAGCTAAATGACTTTTAAGGCATCATGGTTTATATAGGTAATTCCAGGCAACCTAGAGCTACATACTGAGATCTTATCTCAAAATTATAATGTATAAAGCTTATTAGATTCATTTAAAAGAATCCACTCATTTTTCAAAGGCATTTTTAAGACTATCACAGAATTTGAACATGGGTAGTAGATAATGGTAAGGATAACACTTCATTTTTTAAGATGTTGTTATGGTATTTTATATACATGTGAAATCACTGTTTTTCATTGGAAATGGGGTAAAAATTTTAAATGTTAAATGTCATGATGCATAATATTTTAATTTTAAAACAATCTCAGTGTAAAAGATGAGACAGATGGTATATGCCAGTAGTCCCATTTCTAAGTCTAACTGTTCTTTCTTCCCAAAACCCAGTTTATTTCAAGGAAACAAGTACACATATAGAAATAAGTGAAGGAGAATTATTCGCACAATGAAGAAAAGAAGTGGAGAACTTCTGAGTTGACAGGATGTATTACAAAAGAATGAAAGGACAACTCATAAAAGCATCTTCTGTCAACAGATTGAAGATGAAAAATTTTGAGATATGTAGAGAAAATAGAAAGTGTTTTTTTCTACTACCTCTAGTTATCTCAATTCAAACTTGAGTTCAAGTTTGTTTGTGTATGTGGTGTGAGTACAGTTGTACATGTTTGCTTATGCATGTATGTACACAGAATGGTAAGGTTCTCTGGAATATTAATCAGTGCTCTCAACTGTTGAGCCATCTATCTAGACTGAGTATATATTTTTCTATTGACAATATTAAAAATTTTAACAATAAATATCAACTGAAAGTGAGCTGAAAATACAATCCATGGAACCCATTTTAGCAAACAGATACGATTTTACCAGTATAATAAGAGTCTTTATTTTTCTTATTAAGACTTTAATTCTGACATCTCAATGAGTGCTTCTGAAAGGATGGGAAACAACATCTCCACTCAGTAATCTTGTCTGCACTAGTAATTTGTCACACAGATATTTTTTGTATATAGAATGCAAAGTTACACATTAGCACTTTGAAAAACTCTATCTTATTCATTTAGTGATTAATGTAGTTTAATTATAATTATGGGGTATGTCCTATACTAATCTGTTCACTAAAGTTTGTTTTCACTGTATCTTACAACATACCTCCTACTACTGCCATGAATTTTCTACTGAAATCAGAATAACCTAGTAGATCTATGTCTCACAGCTAGTGCATTCCTAGTTCCATGGAAGGGTCTCATAAGTTTTAGAAACCCCTTCCTCATCCTGTTATACCCAAAGTCTCTGACTTTGAACAGTTGGCACGTTACTAAATTTTATTTCAAACTCAGAGTAAATTAGATAACAACAAAAATCACAATCAAACACAGAATATATATGACATTTGGCCTTTTGTTCATCTGGTTACAGATTTAAAGTCATGCAACAGTTTCAAAATCTAGTTAATTATGGATACCAAGTTTCAGAAGGTCACCTAGGAATGATGGCTCAGTGGTTAAGAAAACATTTTGCTCTTGTAGATAACCTCATTTCCCAGTACCAAATATTCTTGGATTTCTACATCTTGTAAGTCTAGATTCAAGAATTCTGCAGCTCTCTTCTGGTCTTTTTGACCACATACATTGGAATATGCTCATTCAGATATAAACACAGAAACGAAAAATAAATTCTTAAAATCTTAAAAGAATCACATATTTTAGTGACCACATAGCTCCGTTCAGGCCTAGCATTTACAAAGATCTATGCTTGGTCCCCTGCACTACACAGACTTGGTTTAGTAGATATTCCTTTAACCCTAGTGTTGGAAAGAGAGGTAAGAGGATCAGGAGTACAAGGCCAACCTCAGCTAAATTATATTCTCAAGGCCGACCTGGAATACAGGAGACCTTGTTACAAACGTTATGTAAATAAATAAACAAGCCAAAATGAGTCGAAATACTGGAAATGAGGCTAAATAATTTTGAATATTAAAAATCTCATATCCCACTCTATTTGAACATATAAGGTCCTTCATATATCTATCTCCTATTGTGTCTCTATATTGGATATATGCCCATATTCCTCTCTATTTTCAACTGCATAGCTTCTGCTACACTTAAGCTCTTTGTAACCTTCAATGTCACTGTGTCATATGGTCATGACGATTAATCATGTTCTTTTACTATTGCAGTCAGTGTGTTTTTAGCTCCAGAAATTTGGACATTCATTTCATTATAAAGTCATTAGTAGTAAGCGATGTTATAAAAGAAAAATTCCACTTCTATTTTAAGCAAATAATGATCGCAATCAAGTATTGTGGAGCCACAGGAGCTGTTACCACTGCAGATGTATCTGCTATCTTTACAACTACATGAATACCTGAATTTTGAACAGATATTTTTCTCAATCTCAGAAAATGTGGCTTAGTAAATGATGGATCGTTGCAGATGCCGATGACCATCAATGTTGGCAGCATCTGCAGGGATGTGTCCACCAGACAAGAGCCAGTGAAATGACTCAGCAATATTGGCACTTGCTGCCAAGCCTGCTGATAGGTTTTTTTACACATAATTTCCAAGAGAAGGTAAATGTCAAATTACAATCTCAATTTTCTACAGGAAAGTTAAAGGTAGGTTCTGAAGATATAGTGTGGAAATCAGATAGTTTCCTATCACATATGAGGCCATAGATACCTCTTAATATTAGTAAAGATAAAAATTTCAACAAAATCATGGAAGAAACCTTCCCAAAACTAAAAACCTTGGCCTATAAAAGTACAATAAGCTTATAGGACACAAAATAAACCAGACTAGAAAAGAACCCTTACCACAAAATAATCAAAAAAGTAAACATATTCAACATAGAAAGAATACTAAAAGCTGAAAGAGAAAATGATCAAACAACATAAAGAAGCACAGCTATTAGAGGTACATCTGACTTCACAGTGGAGACACTGAGAGCCAAAAGGGCCTAGACAGAAATATTAAGGCTCTAAGGAACATAGATACTACCCTAGACTACTCTACCCAACAATACTGTCAATTAATATATATAGAGAAAATCAAATATTTCATGAGAAATCCAAATTAAAACAATACCTATGTACAAATCCTGACCAACAGAAGGCAATAGAATAAAAACTTCAACAAAAGGAAGTTAACTACAATCAAGGAAACATAGGAATTAAGTTATCTCAGAATATCATATTCAATAGAAGAAACAAACACCCATACACACATACACACACAAACACACACACACACACACACAGACACAGACACACAGACACACACACACACACGCACACACACATATCAACAATAGTTACAAAATAGCAAGTCCTTACAATCAATGGACATTGGCACTTCTCAACACTGATGGTCTCAATTCCAAATTTAAAAAAAAGAGAGTACCAGAATGGATTTGAAAACAGAATCCAACCTTCTGCTGCATACAAGAAACCTATTTCCAACTCAAAATTAAATATTGCCTCAGAGAAAAGTTTTGGGAAAAATTTACCAAGTAAATGGTGAAAAATAAGCTAGTGTAAAGATTCTAATATCCTATACAGTACAATTCCAACCAAAATTAATTGGAAGCAATGAGGAAGGAGACACCATACACATTAAATGAAAAACCTACCAAGATAATATTCCAATTACTAATATCTATATCCCTAACACAAAAACTCCCCCATTTATAAAAGAAATATCACTAGATTCCATAAAAATTCAAAAAATTTAAAGAAATGAATGCTTTTCTCAGTATATACTGAACATAAAAATTGAATAAAATCTAATAAACAATTCAAAGAAACCCTGTAACTCACAAATAAATAGAAGAGGACAATAAAAGCCTCTCCAATTAAGCCTATGATGATAATGTTTTAGTTCTGAATGCTAAATCCTCTAATTACTCCTTATAATAAAAGCAGAAGGCACTCTGCAAACTAGAGCTTACACTAATTACTAAGCACAAAAAGAATAAACAAAGAAAGCAAGTTATACACCCATATACATCATTAACAGATATGTAAATATACTTAATAAATACTCATAAAACACATCCAAGGACACATTAAAAATTATCCACCTGTAAAGCCTACCTTTATCTCACACACACAGGGATGATTCAAAATACAAAATTAATAAATGTAATCCACCATATAAACAAACTGAAAAAAAGCTCACATGGGTCACATCACTAGATACTAAAAAGTTTTGGACAATATCCAATACCCCTTCATGATAAACCATTGGAGATGCATTCTGTATGTAAACAGAAAGAATAACAAAAAATCATGTATAGTTTCGAAAATTAGGCATTTTTCGTGTATAGTTATAGTATCAGATTTCACCAGTTGCCTTAGAATCAATAACCTTGGAGATATTAGCTGCCTAAGAAATAACATAAAAACAAGAGAACTTACTTTTGCTAGGGACTTGCTTTTGGTCAGGAATAGAAAGCAAGAACAAATAAAACTTAATTGCTAGGGCCTTCGAGTTTCATCTATGAAAGACAGAAGGGATCATGATCAAGAAATAACAAATGAGTTTCAGTTTCAAATTTTGAACTTTCTTGATCAAAAATAAAATTTATTCTTCTTTGGTTTGTATAATTAAACATTTGCTCATGAGTTTGGGGTGATCCTTGTGGACATAAAGCTGTGCAGCTGATTCTCCTTTTACCTAAGAAAAGCAAAGAAAAAAAAGAAATAAAGTTTTCTTGTTATAACAAACTTTTCTTACTGTATTAGCTAAATGAAAATGGCTTAGTAAGAATACCATGAGGTATATTCATTCCCTATCAACTGCAAGACTGCTACCTGCCAGCAAAAATGGAATCTGGTCATAAAATTAGTTGTCTTCCAGAAACTCTGTTAATCTATAATAGAAAAAGTATTGCTTTTAAATGACTCGTGTAGAGAAAACACTAGGTGTTCAGCTGTGAATTTAAGATAACTTGTTCTTTAACAATATGAACCACTTAATCACTAAAATATAAAACTTGTAATCATTAATTGAAAGTATTTTATGGTTAAGATGTGGTTGCAGTAAGATTTTTTCCCGATAAGTGGCATTCTAAAATGCTATAATGTACATCAAAAAGCAGAGAGACATTAGAGGAGTAGAGAGAAAGAGAAGTAGAGAGATATAAGTAGAGAAGGACAGTAGGATATAAAAATCAAGAATAAAAAATTAAGTCTGTTCCCATCTATAAGACGTGATATTTTATTCTTATTATCCACACACTCTCTGCCTCTCCTTCCCAAGTCACTGAAATCCTGCCAATGTTGCATGTCACCAAGATATTCGTAGGGTCATGGAGAAATTAGAAAGCTCATGGATTTCATGCTATATCCAGTCTGAGGAGCATTTTGGTATCTTCTAAGATCTAGGGGTAACATGTCACCCAGAAGTCATTACTTTTTGTTTAATAAAATACAGGTCGACATAAAAATTATACACAAAGGATTAGAGAGGTAGCTCAGGAGTTAAAAGAACTTTCTGAGTACCCAAGATTCTGTTTGCAGCTCTCAAGCCAGTAGAACTCCTGTTCCCTGGGATATAGTGTCATCTTCCGACTTCCTCAGGCTCCAGGCACACAGATGGTACACAAATATACAAGCGGAAAAAACATACATAAATTTTTAAAAAGAAAACCCAACTTGTTCCGGATGCTGTGGTTGTACCTCTTAAACTCACTGGCATAACTTTGCTTCTGATGATTCCTTCTTGTGTATCTAGTACCTTTTTTAATTAAGGTTGTCCAGAATAGAAGTTCCATGGCTGGTAGTTACTGTGGGTAGAAGCCTGTGGACTAAATGAGTATTTGGAAGCAAAAACCTATGTAGTTTTTTCTCAGGAGAAAGTGCATTTTCATAACAGTTCACTTCTAGCTCCCATGTATACTAATTTTCATTGTCAATGCTCCTGAGATCTGCAGTTCTCACATCAGGAACAAACAGTTTATTAACATGAGACTTTATCAGGAACAGAAACTTCTCCTGGGTGGGGTCCTTTCTGAGACTGCTTCACTGAGGACAGTGAGTCCTCAGTGCTGTGCTTGCTAAGCATTGGCCTGATCATTTAAGCAAGTTTATGTCATGTTGTTGTTCTGTCACCTCCTGCAGAAGACAGACACTGATGTACATTTGCTCTTTGTTCAGCTGGAAGGGCTGCCAGAGGAATTGGCTTTCAGGGAAAGGTGGGAACAGAGAAGAGTGGAAGGTTGACAGTGAAACAAAAGAGAGAGAAAGTAAGTGGGGATGTGAGAGTGAGGACTGTCGATTACTGTCCAGCCTTCACCCACGATAGGTTCCATGAAACTACAAAGAAGAAAACAGACTGGTGAAATAAAGTTACAATAAACAAACACATAAAACTGCTTCTTTTTGAGGACAAAAATAGATTTTACATTCACACTTTAAAGTGCCATGCGTAGACATACCTTTTCACATAAAAACACATGCAATCACTTTTGAGAAAGAACTGGCAATCATGCACTTGTTGCCAGGGAGGAAGATTGCTCACTCAGGAGAGACCTCTCTCTCTGAGAGAATACTTCTCACCCAGAGGCAAGGTTCCTGTGGCTTAAAAATTGAACAGAATGCTTTTTTATTATTTTATGGTTTGCAGGAATTAAGCACATTACAATATAAGCAGGAATGCCCTTCACAGATTGAAGCTATAAGCTCTATTCTTAAAGGTTATCTTTACTGAGAAAACTAACAAAACAGTTTAATTAATTAATCATTCATTCAAGGTCTGTATATGCTTACTATAAAAAGAGGGGGCTTGCTCAGGGTTGAATTTTCTTTTTGTATATCTAAGTGTGCTGACTTACTGTCTAGGCTCTTTGCAGATCTAACTGTGACACTCTCTCTTAGGAAGGTCAGTTTAGCTAAGAATACTTTAAGATATGCTTGCAGCAAGTATGAATAGTTCTCACTCCTGCCACAATTTGAAGGTCAGTGGGACTTTTACAATTTCTTTTGAGAAGAGTTGGCAGAGTCCGATCAAAGCCAGCCCAAGAATTGATTTGAGTTTTTACTATAAAGCCAAATAGACAATCTTATTAATCAGAGGCTTTTTGCCACTGTACAATAAAGCAAGAAAAGGGATGAAGTAGCTAGTGAGCTCCAAATCCTAGCAACAGGAGCCAGGAACTTTGTCAAGCTGGCAGTGTACATTGCCACAATAGAGGGGAGAGCAGGGTGGAAAAGAACAAGGCAAAGGGAGGTACAAAGAGGGAGGAGAGTGGGATGGTGGAGGAAATGGTAGAGATGGGGAAGAAAGGGGAGAAGGGAGGGAAGGGAAATGATCTCCCTAGTCGACTTCCTTGTCCTTCATTGATGTCATTTTTAGTAAACTGCTTGCTTCTACCACTGTCCATGAATCCCAGGTGATTTCCTAGTTTCAGGACACAAGCTCCTGGCAATTTAAGTAGGTGCCCACTAAGGTGCCACCCAGTGTGTTAGGAACATGATCTGGCATGTCTTATCTCTGCAGAACATACACTGGAAGAAGGAACTGCTACTGGAGAAGGAGGTAGGAGATGGAGGAACCTGCTGCTGTTGTTACTTATGGAAGAAATTCCTGGGGCCCTCAGGCAGGCAGGTGCTTCAGTATGCTGGGCAACCTGAGTCCTGCCTTTATGTCCACTGCTTTAGACCTTGGCTCTACATTCTGGTTGGCTGCTTCACTGGATTACCTAGGAAAAATGACAGAGCAGAAGCACTGTTGATCTTAGTTGCTTCAAAACCACAGTGGAAAGTTACAAACATGGCAAGGCCCCACCTCTCAGCACACAGCCTTCTAAGCAGGGCTTGGCAGCACCTTGCAGAAAAAGATGCAAGGTAAAGTCGCAAACCAAGAGGCAAACCTTTACTTTGGGTTTTCACAAAGCTTAGTAAGGTTGCATAGGCCTTGTCTTATCAGGACAGTTTCTGGATTTTCCTGAATAGATTTTGATAAGTGAAGATCATCATGCAGTACATCATCTTACTTTGATTTTGTACCTGCTTAAATTGGAATGCACATATGGAAAATGCTTGAACTTTGAAAATATGCAGTTTCTTCCTAGGTTATTGCATCAAGTTTAGATGTAAGCAGTAGGCATTTGGGTTGATAGACATAATCCTACTGAACCAAAGACAACAACTGGAATGTACACCTACCTCCAACAAAATAGAATAGATGTTACCTGAAGAATCAGGGCTTATTTAGTATTTATTTAATTAACTAACTTAATTAAATTAAATAATTAATATTATGTAATAATACTTCTAGGAGCAAATTAGTATTTGGTATAGTATTTGGTATTAGTATAAGAGCACTATGTATTCTTAAACATGAAACATCTATTAAGTCCCAGAATGTAGTTGTGTGTTTCCAAAATTATTGTTTTAACCAAAAAAGCAGGATTTATAAATAGTATTTATTCAATAAATGGTTGTTGTATATAGCTTAGGCTAGCTGATAACATTTGGGCTCTTCCTTCCTCACCTTCCAAGTATGGGATTACAGACCAAGTCTAACATTCTCTGCATCAAAGACTCTTTAAAGGGAATATTGCAAGAAAGATAGAGACCAGAGCTGTAGGCATAACTCACTGCGAGTGCTTGGGTGCTATGTACTGGGTTCAATGACAGTTCCACAAAATAAACAAAGATACCACATAGTCTGGAAAACCCAGCTGACATTTACTAGGGAAACCAGTTCACTGCTTTCATTTTCTCCATCTCACTTCTACCCTCACCACTAAAACCCTATATATATAGTGTGGAACAGCACCTACCTGTCTCTAAACCTTCATTGGTGTTGCCTGATTGACATAGTCTTGGGTGTTCTGTGTATAGGCATGATATGTATATATAATATATAATTATTTTTTATTTTTGAGATAGTAAGATAGCAAGAATATTACACCATTTCACACTTCCTTTCATTCCACAGACACTCCAATATACCCTTCCTTTCTGTCCTTCAAATTGATGACCTCTTTGTTCATTAATTCTTTTTGCATACATATATGCATGTGAATATAAATTCCTAAATGTGTCCTGCTCATTCTGTGAGATGTTATTTACATGCAGGCTTTTAAGGTTGACCACAACTGGACATCTTATTAGGATGCTCCTCCTTGGATACATGTCTCCTACTCACAGCTATACATAGTTGTCTCTATTTTCATGTGTAGTTCTGAGGCCTGTACATTTTTCCCCATCCACATTGGCATGCCTGTTTATGAAATTTTTATCCTACTTATATTTAGAAGTCATGCCAGTGACACTTTATGAATGTAGCTTTTTAAACTCCTTTTATGTACGTAATTTTGGCTGGACCTGCATCCCTAAGACACACTGCCTCCTGTCTGAGGACATGCTCCTGTGTTTGAAGACTGCCTGAAGTTTCCTATTGTACAAAGGAAAGTCATAGGTGTATAGTGATTGGGAATTTACATCCTGCATAGGTAAGGGAAATTGGTAAATACCAGTTCATTCTAAATCTCTAATCTTACATGGGAGGAATCTGCTGATTTAAGAAAGGACATGAGCATAAACATGTCCAGACTGATCCAGGAGACTTATCATAATACAAAATGGTTCAGCATTACATAGAGGATGAAGTGAACATGCATGGAAGCAAGAAAATCAGTGTGAACTTATGTAAATTCACAACTTGGAGGAAACATGGATGCAAGCACAATCATCAACAACAACTGTCAAAATGTGACACTGAGAAATAACAGATATAAATATATGAACTGTTCAAATGACACTATGAATGGAAGGATATGACAAAATATATAGAAGGATATGACATCTGAATTGGAAAGAGGAGACATAGATAATGATATAGACATATCATGTAAAGAGATAGCATAGACACTTAATAGGTAATTTGATTGATTCTGCATATGAAATTTTAATTTCGGTTTAACAAGGGCTGTTTTATACTGCTTGATATGCAGGTGTATATATATATGTATACATATACATATATACCCACATATGTGTTTGTATATTTAAAATTTTTGTATTAAAATAAAAGATCTCATATATAATTTGTATATACTGTTTATATATACTAATTATATATAATATATACAAATTATATAACATATAATTACATATAAAATATTATAAAAATACACATGTTATTTGTAACATGCTACATACATATACATGCTACATGTATATGTAACATATACAAATTTATATATGTATATAAAATGTTTTTACATTTGAAATAATAGAATCACATAGTTCCCTTTTTCCTTTCTGCCCCTAAACACTCCAATAGATCTCTGCTTTCTGGCTTTCAAATTCTTGACTTCTTTGTTCATTGTTATTGCTTATATATATGTGCATATATATTTGTAAATGATTCCAATCTGTATTGTTACCTCTATGCTTGCCTTTGGTCTGACCATGTGACTCTGAAAATCCAATAAGAGTGTTCTTTCCTGAATACATTTTTCCACTCTTAGTTTTGCTCAATTCTCTGTAATTTTATTTCTAGGGTTGAGGTCTGAGAATTTTTCCATATCAATATTGTCAGGTTGATTGGTGTTATTCCTGAACTGCTCAGATTTATTCATATCAGTGACATACTTTGAGTGTAGCTTTTTACACTCCTGTCATTAATGATGTAACATAACGCATATTTTAAGGTGTTTTATCCTTCCAATTTTCAAATCATTTTCTTCTAATTTTGATATCACATATCTTGATGGTATCACATCATCCAAAATATGATTTCATTTCTTTCTAATACTGCAGTCATACAATCACAGTATGGTATCACATATTTACATTGTATTGTCTATCTTCATGTATACAATGTCAGTTTCTTACAATAATGATTTCATATGTTGACATCACTTAACCCCAATAAGGATGATGTATCCTTCCAATTACCATGCCATTTCTTTCCATTTATGAGTCATATCCTTACTATGATGCTGTCACAATCCACTTAAA
This sequence comes from Cricetomys ansorgei, assembly GCA_026225945.1. NCBI lineage: Eukaryota > Metazoa > Chordata > Mammalia > Rodentia > Nesomyidae > Cricetomys > Cricetomys ansorgei. Next base: position 20,903 of record JAMJFZ010001467.1, read on the forward strand.
ATGAGTGTCATATCCTTCCTATATGTTTTCATATTCTTCTTATTGTGATGTCATGCATCTACAATGTTGTTGTCACATTATCCCAATTATGATGTCAGTTTATTCCTTTTGTCACATATTTGCATTGCTTATATCATTTCATCACAATTTCATTATCAGTTTGTTTGAGTTATGCTGACAAATATGTATATTAATAATGTCACATCCTAATCTACATTATGACATCTTATTCTTCCCATTAACATTCAATTTCATTCCAATTGTTCTTTCATAACCTGATATTGATGGTTTCACATCTTCCCATTTATAATATCAATTCCTTTCATTATGCTGTCATAACCTTCTGATTGTAATATGATATCTTGTTCATGTCAGCTCTTCATAATTGTCAGTCTCTCCCAATTATGAGGTCATATATTTACATAGACTGATTCAAATAATCCACATTATGATGTTCTATCCTGTAATTATCACATCATTTCCTTTAAATTGTGATGTCACATATTTACAATGATGGTATCACATCATCAAAATTATGATGTTAGTTCCTGCCATTTATTCTGTCATATACCTCCTATTATGACATCATGTAATTATACAATTTATATACCCTCATCATAGATATTATATCTGTTTCTAAAATTATCTCATATACATTTACATGGATAATGTCATGTAATCCGTATTATATTGTCATATTCTTCAAATTTCTGGTCATTTGTTTCCTATTGTGATGTCACATACTTATATTGATGATATCACATTTTAAAAATATTATGTCTCTTCTAATTTGGGTGTGATATCACTCATTTTACAAAGATATGTTTACACTGCTGTCACATGATCATGATTAAGATTTCAGTTCCCTTTATTTACCATGTCATATAGTTACATTATTTATATCAATCACACTGATTATGATGTAAGTTCCTTCCAAATTTGCTGTCATGTCCTCCTTTTGATGTCATATATTTAAACCAATGTGTTGATTTCATTTCATTAGTGTTATGATATCAGATTTTTGCAATTATGATTTTTCACACTGTTGATATCAGTCATTCTTATGTTGTTAGAGTCTTCAAGTTGTGCTGTCAAATATAGACAAACCATTCACAAATATAGAGAAAACCATTCACAAATTCACATTTGACCTACTCTATTTCCTGCATACAAGATATGCTGGGGCAATGGTAGCAGAGAACTTGTGGGAGGGCAAACACATGACTGGTGTTACTTGAGGCCCACATCAGGTGAGAAAGCCTATGGCTGACACTGCATGGATGGCCAAAAACCTGAGGCTGGGTACTCTAGAGGCCTATACTAGAATCAAATTTGGTTCACAAAGAATTAAACGAAATAATTTTTAATGATATTTTGTTAATCTTCCCCAGAGAGGCTTCCTCAAGCAGCTGATAGAAACAGATGCAGAAACCCACAGCTACACATATTAGACATAGAGTGTGTGTAAACTAAAGATTTCAACTGGTTCCCTACCTTAACATCACAGGGAACACTACAGTGAGGGAATGGAAGTATTGTGGAAGCCAGAATTATCACAGGCACCAGAAGAACACAGCCCACTGAATCTAGACAGGACTCATATGGACTCACTGAGACTGAAGTGGAAATCAGAGCCTGTATGCATCTACATGAGATCCTCTGCATATATGGTATGTATTTTAGCCTGCTGTTTTCCTGGGACTTGTAAAAATGGGAGTGGAGGTGTCTCTGACTCCTTTGCCTACTCTTTGTACTCATTACCCACTAGTGAGTTTTCTCATCCTACTTTGATATTAGGTTTTTCTTAGGCTGGGTTCTGTTTATATCTGTGAAAGACAAGCACTTATCATAAAGGAAATTAAGATCAGTGGATCTGGGAAAAAAGGGAAGGGCTTGGGAGAGTAGAAAGAAGAAAAGCTGATGTCATGATGCATTGTTTAAGAGAAGAATGGAATAAATATACTAAAGTATTGAGAAGCTGCCAATAGAGAGAAACACCTACCTCATTAATCAGGGACTGACTAGTCTAATAAATGGCTGCACTATTTGCTGAAGGTGGGTAAACAGTGGAGAACTTACTCTGTTGTGGATACAAACCTCTTAGGGCTTAGGTTTCCATTTCAGAGTAACAAATCCTATGAAAGTGAACATTGACAAACAAAATTATTGGATCAGCTTATCCACAGCTGTAACCTGTGCCAGCTGCCATTAGTACCTTGAGTTCTAGTGCCAGCGTCTGTTCAGCTTTCAGGTCTTAAGCCATGCCTTGATTTGATGCCAACATATACTTAAATGAAAGGAGGTAAATGATGCTGCTCTTGAGTCATGAACAAATGATATGGGACCATAGAAATGTCATTAAGGTCATCAGGGAACCGTTATGATATCATTGTCAGCCACAATTTAATACTTCCCTAGTGCCATAGAGATCCCACCCACTAATGACAATTCACTATATTCTATTTCACATATTCCAAAAACAAAGTCTGAGTTATAACTGTATTTTACTTCTCCTGCCAATAATTTAACTACAATTGCTGTTGTAAACCAGACAAGTATGTGAAGGTATTACACTGCCAATCAACTACATTAATATTCTCTTAGACTTTTGTCAGATACTTGTATGCTCATATCACCAGACTGTATACCAACACCGATCGGTGCCTCTGTCATGCACAGCTCCTTGGAAAACTAAGGAATACAAGTTCCAAAATTTCATTTTTATAGAAGAACTAAGCCACAATGAAAAAGTGCAAATCAGTGGAGGAAGTAGGTATCTGAATATCTCTGCCTCTTTAAACACACCAAAACTGAAAGACAGACACACAAATGTACATACACATACACACATACATACAATAAACCCACACACACACACACACACACACACACACACACAGACAAATTAAAGATACATAAAATGACATCCATGCTGACACATATCCATGCTTCCATAGATTATCAAGCATAGGTATCCAGGACAGATATTTATCTGTGGATTCTTGGAAAACTGCCATTTGACTTTGGGAAAAGCTTTTCATACCAAAACAGGAAGCCTTCCAACTGTTTAAGTCCTGAGACTGGAGAACCTGACTCCTATTTATTGATATCTTTGAGAATATCACAAGAGGAAAAAAAAAAAAACAAGAACGTTTGCTTATAGACATTCTACCCACCATCCCACCTCTGGACAAACACATTTCAGTATATATTATACTGATAAACTGTGAATCATATGCATTTTGGCATGCACTGACTTCTCATATGGAGCAGGCTATAATTCAATTGAATGATCAGCTGCTGCTTACAACTATCAGTCAATTTCAGCCAATATTCTCAAACACAAGAATAGACATTTTATACTGACTCTAGAAAATACTTAGCTCTGTGGTCCCTGCAGTAAAATTTGTATTATTCTGGGCTCTGCTTTATGGTTGTGATTGCATAGGGAATGTACCATAGATCCTGTTTTTAAAAAAGGAGGGGGCAAATAAAAGATGTGCTGTCCTACATCAACTACATACACAACACCGTTCAACAGGTCTTTGCACATTTTGAGGCTTTGCTTCCTCTCTTGGGACAGTATATAGCATGCATGCTCACTTGCATTTTCTAGGCATTTTAACACCTGTCCCTTATCAATGATTGAAATTAGCCATTGATCATATATGTTCAGTCACAGGAACAGACAATTAAACTAATGAGAATACATACTTGTGATCACTGAACATCTAAAGTACATCAACATTGTCTCCCCTTCATAGTTGTGATCATATGGGGATTCTACCATAGAACAATCTTTCTTCTTTGACGTTTTGGGAACAAGTATAAGAGATGCTGAACTACAGACATAGCTTACTTTCCATGGCCTTCTGAACTGTTAAAGGTTCACATTCCAATCTAAGGAATGAACAGAGTATGATTTATCCCTGGTAAATTGTTGAGCTTTCTACATGGATTACTCTTAGGCCCTATGGTACCCATTCTTCCACTTATAATAAGTGATCAGCTTGCTAAAGAAGAACAAACACATGACATGAAAAATGATAGCTCAGAGCATCTCAACCTGGAACATTTCTTTCCTTCTGGGAAACTTGACCTAGGTGGAGTTAAATAATATGAGCCAAACACTGAGTCAGCTTTTCCAGGAGTCATGTTTCCAAATTAAGGTACACAGGCAAGGAAACCTGGAAAAGGAAAGGCCTCCTATTTCATTGGTTTCTAAGCTCATTTCTATGTCTGCATGGAGGTTTTTGGTTATGTACACTTAGAATGAATAAATCACACAGCTTTCTGTTTTTTGATGATCCACATCTTTTAGATGTACAAGATGTCTAGTCATAGTACAATGCTCCCAACACCTTGTATTAGTAACGGATATGAGGTTTTCTATAACAAACATTGTCTGACAGGTAGTTGGATGAATACTAAACATACAATTCTCCAAAAGACGAACCTTTAAAAGTGCAAAAAAAATTAAGAAAGGAAAAGGAAGGAAAGAGTAAAATCAAAATAAAAGAGGCAGAAATAAATGTAAGTAGGAGTGAAAAATAAAAGATAAAGATAGGAAGTGATTAAGGAGGCATGAATAAAGAAGTCAATGATGAATGGATGAATGTAAAACACAGATGATTGGAAATGGTGCATTATGTAGTAACTGGTGTGTATTGCAAAGAACATGTGTGAAATTAGAGAACAGAGAAAGCAGCTTGGTGCAGTGATTGGGCTGTAGTAAATTTGGATCTTGCAGTTTACTGCTAGGAACACAATAAATCTGCCCAGACAAATCCAACTATTACAAAGCACCATATGCAGTCTTTGGTGACAACTGTTTTGCATCCCTGATAATCATGGTTATGCAGGGCACCAGGAACTCTGTTTTTTAACTCTGCTATGAGAAAAAGTCTAAACCTCTACATGCCTCAGGAGACTTCATGTTGGATTCCCTCTTTCCTGCATGCAAACCACTGCTTATCTGCCTTGGGGGCTGGATTCCCTTGCAAACTGCTGGTGACTGATCTTTGGTGACCCAGTTTCCAATCCCTGATTAGAAGGTCCGAGCTTGAGATTGAACAGAGGGAAAACATAGGGAAACCATGGAATGAGTCTCAGTTGTTTTTTTGCAGGTTCTGACCACGCAACTTGAGAATAGAGGACTAGATGCAAAAGGAAGCCTGAGGATATGTATCTGATGGATCATGGTCTCCTTTATTGGTGGGCTTTCCCTGTTCAAATATCTTTCCCCAAAGGAGGCAGGGTTCTGGTACTCTGGGTGGAGAAGTCCCATTAGCATAGGGGTACGGCTGACACCTGGCCTCATGGTCTTTGCAAAGCCTGAGGGAGGTGTCCAATCAGCCACTGGTTGGACCAAAAGTTGCCAGGTTATTTCATTTTGCTCCTGTGAACAATTTGGGACCCTCAAGGACTGAAAGAGAAGGAGCTAGCAAAGTGTCCTCCCAGCCTTCTTAGCAGGAGTGAGGCACCTTTCAGGTGGTTTGACTGCTCTTCAGACCCAAAGGTCCCACAACTTCACTGGTCACCAAATTCAAAAGACTTTAAACCCTCAGGAAATATGAGACCATTGCCATGATGTGGAGCAAAGAGACCACTGTCCTCTCAAGGCTTGAACAGAAATCCAAAGGAAAGCATTCTGTGCATCTCAAAGACAGTTCTGATTCAGGGCAGGATTTCACCTAGAATGTCATGTTCCTTTTAATCTGCATCCACTCATTTGGCCCTCTTTTGAGACTGAATTCCCAATTTACTGACCACAGCAAGACTCTCAAGTGGCAACACACTCAGTATTTTAGGCAACGCTGTCAAGTGATATTATTCCCATGTTGAGTAAATAGAATGATCTTAGGGTTCAAGATTGTACAGGATACTCATTTCCAAGGAATATGGGCACTGTCTGGTAAAATGGCTCCACCTCAATGAGAGCTACAATTTGAAAAGATGATTGGAATTCCATTATTAGCTGGATGAGCCTACAGAAGCCTGAGGAAAAATATCATTGACACTGGAACCAAAAGGCAGAGACAAGACATCCTAGGCAAACAATATAATCTCATGGGTTGCCACAATCTATCATAATCTTAAAGGTATCCGGATCCCACCCTCTCATGACACATCAGTATATGTGTGTTTACTTTATCAACAGGATATAAGTCTCTTTATGAGTTGGGAAATATTTCTCCAACCACACATTTATGTACAAAGGCTGTATTAAGCACACAAGCAAGTGGATACAATATTATGCCACTTGGTATATTGATGGGCTCTCAGAGATATTTCAGATACTCTTGCTCTAATACCACCAAACTGGAGACTAAAAATATTCTTGTGCTTCTGCCTTATTCAGCCCCAAGCCACTCAATCACCCAAAGAAAATCAAAGTTCTGACATTTTTATTTAATTTTAAGTATCAAGGTGCAATCTAATAAAGTTGATGTTTGCATATTACTTCTTTTATTTGAGCTTAAAATCATTTTATAAAATTTAAAATGATTGCAGACTTAAATTGTATTCACCATTAGAATCTAACATTATGGTGAAAGTTCGTGGCAAAAAAGTCAAATACCAAATAAAAAATACACCCTATAATCATTCCCCTCCTTTCCTACAACATTCAATCTGAATGCTTTTTTTAATTTTTTTTTTGTTTTTCATGTCCCAAAAATACATCCAGTCTTTTGTCTTCCCTTCCTGTACTCCACCCAGGTACTCTCAGCACCGCAATATCCCAGATCTACCTCTTCCTCCATCTGATGCTGCTCATAAAAGAACTGTCCTTCAAGCTTTAATACTCAAACATGGCATAACATGTATTTGTTTGACTACTTTTCCCAGCACACAAACACAGAAACACATGGGTATATACACACATGCACACACACACACACACATAATAAAGAAAATGATATCCATACTCACAAACTCACATGCGGCCATTAATTTTGTGCCACAGGTAAAGAAGACAGTCTTTTATCTCTGATTTCTTAAAAAAATTAGCATTTTCATTAGGGAAATGCCTTCATAATCCAATTGGCCACCAAACTCCACACGCCAGAGAACTGAAACTATCTGCTCACTATAGAGATCTTTTGTGATGTCCAGAGATAAAGACAAGAGTCTCGGTTCCTTGGCAATACTCTGTCCTAATTCTGTACCACCCACAATCCAGGGAGCCTCTGTGTTGCTGATAACTGAGCTACCTGCGTGTCAACCTGCTCAGAGCTTTTAAAAGAGCAGGCTATGGAATTAAATTACTGATCAGCTGCTGTCCACATGATCGGCAACCAGAGGTCTTCTCTTCTCAGACACATAAGGATCCAAGGAAGCATACTGGAGCAGATTCCTATTATCTGGGATACCTGCAGAAACCTGAGCACTTGCTGATGGTTGTGACTCCATGGGACACTCCACCACAGACCAATCATTATTATTTGTATGAAAATGAAAGGGGAAAAAGTAAATGTTCTGTTGTACATCTACTACATACGTGGACACTCTGCCATGTATCTGCACCTTTGGAGCTTAGATTCCTGTCTATGGAAAGATCACTGAACACATTTCCCCTACCCACTTCATGGGCTCTCTGAATTATAGCCCCTATCATGGAATACAATTTGGCCTTAGGCTACTTTTTCCACCTCTGATCAGAAATCATCTTAAGGAGAGTTGCATTAACAAAGAAAACAATGGCTGGAAATTTTTTTCAACATTCAATGCAGCTATCCTCCGGGGAATCTTGAACATGGTTGCAATGGTAATGCATGTAAAGATGAATGAATGTCTTTAAGAATATTGGATTGGATTCTTCCCATGGGCACCCATCTGGCAACTCAAGAAAGGGATAAAATATAATGTATGCCTACTGATTTGAATCATTCAGAATGGAGTTACCTATGAAACTTGTTTCCCCAAACCATTGAATCAAGCATGGCAGTCTACAACTGACACTTTCTAAGAAACACAGAGGATAAGGAACTAGTTAATACCATTGGTTAGGAGCAATCAGACTAAGTCAGAATGTAGAGCATGCCACAGTAAAATTTCCCTGATTTCTTTTCAATGGCAACAAAGAAGGAGAAAAAAAACTGATGTGAAGATATTTAAGGGACCAATGCAACGTGGAATTTGCAGGAATTCCAGTAATATTGAGATAAATGTAGAAATGAGAAAATCAAAATTATTTTCAGCAAGAGAGTGAGTATGAGACCAGCACCAGTTTCATGAGATTCAGGGGAGGTAGCATATGACTGAGACTGAAAAATTGAGATTTAAAAATCCAAATGGCATATAGCCAGTTGTGGTGGCCAATATCTTTAATCACAACACCCAGGCGGTAGAGGGAAATGGAGTTGTGTGAGTGTGAGGGCAGTCTATTCTACATATTTAATTCCTGGCCATCTATGGCTACAGAGGGAGGTGTTATCTCAAATAAAAAGGAAATGTACACAACCTATTATATCCTATTCAAATAATCCAACCACATTTCTAAAGAATTTTTAAGATTTTCACAGAATTTGAACATAATCTTGGTAGTAGATGATGGTAAAACAAGTTTGTTACTTTTACTAGGTCTGCTAATAATATTGTAAGTATAAAAGAAGGCATTGTTTTAATTGGAAATGGTGCTGAGAATGCTAGATGTTAAATGTCATAATGCCTAATATTTTAATTTTAAAATAGTCCCAATATAAATTGGGAGATAGGCAGTATATGCCAGGAATCAGATTTCTAAGTCTCAGACTGTCCTTTTTTCCCCAAAACAGCCTAATGCAGAGAAGCAAGTGCATATAGTGAAATAAGTGGAGGAGAAATACTCACACAATGAAGAAAGGAAATGAAGAACTTCTGAGTGACAGTATGCATTACAAAGGACTGAAAGGACACCTTCCAAAATGGCATTTTCAGAAAACAGTTTGAAGATAAAAATGTTTTGTGATATGCAGAGAATATATCAAGTTTTGACCGACAAACCCAAATAAACTCAGTTGAAACGTGTGTGTGTGTGGGGGGGGTGTTAAAATGGGTATACATGTTTGAGTGTGCATAAATGTTCACAAGAGCTAGGATTTGGTCCTCTGGAAGATTACTTAGTGCTCTCAAATGCTGAGCCATCCCTCTATCCTGAGAATATTTATCTCATACTAATGTTTATGCCCTTAAGTGTATATTGCTTCTGTACTGAGCTGAAAATGCAGTCTATGGAACACATTTTAACAAACAGATAAGAGTATAATTTTCGTATCAAATTATTACATGTGATACCTAAATACTTGCTCCTGAAAGGATTGAAAACAACTTCTTCACTTCATAATCTTGTCTGATGTAGTAATTTGTTACAGAGACCCTTTCAGTATACAGAATACAAAAGTACACATTAGCAAGATGACCAACTGTTTGTTACCCATGTAGTCATTAATGAAGTTTAATTGTAATTCCTAGGTATGGCCTACATTATTCAAATGATAAAAATATTTTTTATCTGTATCTCATAACCTGCCTTTTTCTATTTCGTTGAATTTTTACTGCAAAATGAGTTACATAATAGACCTGTGTTTCACTTAGTTTCCATGCCTTGTACTATGGAAAGATCTAGTCAGCTTAAGAAAACCTCACTCGTCCCCATGTTATACCCCAAGACTCTGACATGGAACAATTGGCTGGCTTTAAAATTTAATTCCAGCTTAGTACTAACTAGATAACAACAAAACATCACGATCAACCACATATAATACATGACATTTGGTCTAATGTTCATCTGGCTGCAGATTTAAAGGCATGCTATAGGTTTATTACCCAGTAAACTATATGCATCTATATTCAGAAGATAGGCCAAGAATGGTGACTTATTTCTTTAAGAATACTTTCTTTTTTTCTTGAACACCCACCTTCAGCATGCAACACCAACAATGTTTGGCTCTAAATTGCTTGTAACTTCAGCTGTAGAGAGTCTGAAGCTCTCTTCTGGTCTCTTGGGTCTCATAAATATGGCATGTGCTCACTCAGATATAAACACAAAAACAAAAAGACAATTCACAAAAAAGATAAGAATACACAAATTTGGACTGCTTATGCAGTTCAATGCAGACCTAGCATTCACAAAAACTCTGGGTTTGATCCCCGGCATTACACAGAGTAGGCATGGTGGAACATAAAATTAACCGTAGGACAAGAAAAGTAGAGGAAAGAGGTCAGGAGTTCAAGCCCAGCCTCAGCTAAATGATAAACTTAAGACCAACCTTGAAAACATAATATCTTGTTACAAAGCTAAATAAATAAATAAATAAATAAATAAATAAATATTTCCAAGCACTCAAAAACTTGCCTCATATTTTTATATTGAAAAAAATCTCCCATTTCAGTCTACTTGCATGTATAAGGTCCTTCACCTATGTATGTCATTTGGAGTCTTTATGTTGGAATGATACACATGTTCCTTCTATGTCTCTGTGTCACATGATCATGACAACAAATAGTGTTCAATTAAAGTGAAATCACTGTTCCTAAGCTCCAGAATTTTTGACACATATTTCATTATGAAGTCATTAGTGAGAGGATGTGAATAAAAAGGAAAATTCCACTTCTATTTTCAGCATCTAAAGATGGGAATTAAATGCTGTGGAGAAGGATCTGCTGTCCTTTTAGCTGCATCATCTGGGCTGTTATCTGATATCTGTAAAACAACTTGAGTACCTGTACATACAACAGATTTGGCCCTCTAATTCAGATAGTTTGGCTTGGCGAGAGATGGGTCATTGCAGCTTCAGACCCTCACCAATGTCAGCACATCTGAAGTGCAGTATCCCTCAGACATGGGACAGTTTATTGTCTCAACAATAAAGGCACTTGCTGCTAAGCTTGATGATAGAATATTTAAGTATAATTTCCCATGTGGACACATTTAAAGACAGAAATTCAAGTTTTTACAGACTTAGCACAGGTAGTAGACACTTTGGCTATAACATATCAGGACATACTGCTTCACAAAATTGGTAGAGATCAAATATTCAACAAATTCATTGAAAAAAGATTCCCAAATATAATGAAATGCATGCCTATAAAAGTACAAGAAGTTTATAGAACATGAATTAGAGTGGACCAGAAGAGCAGTCCCCTTGCCACATAAAAATGAAATCACTGAAAATACAGAACAAACAAAGACTACTAAAAACTGCAAGAGAAAAACAACAAAGAAGATACAAAGGCAAACTAAATAGAATTACACCTAACTTCTTAAAGGAGACCTTAATGCCTAACCCTAAACAGAAAAACTACAGAGTCCAAGGGAATAAGGTGCCAGCCCAGACTAGTATTCTCAGCTAAACTGTCCATTATCATAGTCAGAGAAACCAAAATACTTCATACCAATATAAATATATATTCAAACAATTCCTAGTTACAAACCTTGCCCTACAGAAGGTACTGGAATGAAAACTCCAATCCAAGGAGACTAACTACAATCAGGAAATCAAAGGAAATAAATAATTTTACATCATCATACTCAGTAGAAGACACACACACACACACACACACACACACACACACACGTCAAAAATAACTACAAAATAACAGGAACTAACAATCATTGGTCATTGATATCCCTCAAGATTAATGGTCTCCATTCCCCAACAAAAAGTATCACATTAGCAAAATGGATCTGAGAACAGAATCCTGCCTTCTGCTGCATACAAGAAACATACCCCGACCTCAAAGATAAACATTACCTCCGAGTAAAGCAATTGGAATAGTTTTACCAAGAGAATGGACCTAAAAATAAAGCTGATGTAGCCATTCCAGTATCCACCAAAGTAGACTTCAAACCACAATTAGTCAGAAGAGATGGGGAACGACATTTCATACCCATTAAATGAAAAATCCACTAAGATGATATTGCAATTCTTCACACTTATGTCCCTAACACAAGGACTCCTAAATTTGTAAAAGGGCAATTCAAAATTTAAATAAATTCATTTACATTCACACTCTAATACTAGCAGATTTCAATACCCTATTCTCACCAACTGAAGGCCATCAATAAAAAAAATACCTCAGAAATACTGGTATTAACAAACGTTATAAAATAATTGGACCTAACAGACAATTACAGAGCATTTTTCCCACACAAAAAGAAAATACCTTTTTCTCACTGTCTCACAAAGCCTTCTCCTTAATTGACCACATTGCCAAAATGCAAGTAAAAATAAATACAGGAAAACTAAAATAACCCCCTGCATCCTATCAGATCATGAAGAACTAATGCTCAACTTCAACAACAGCAACAGCAGAAGGCCACCAATTTCATGGAAACTCTACAACTCTACTAAATAACAACTGGGTTGTCAGAAATAAAGGAAGAAATTTAAAACGTTCATTAATTCAATGAAAATGATTCTAAAAAATATCCATAGTTATGTTATATGAAAAAAAAAACTATGCTAATAGGAAAATTGATAGCACAAAGTGCCTACAAGAAAAGAGTGGAGAATTCATATACTAGCAAATTAAGAGCAGATCTGAAAGCCCTAGAACAAAAAGAAGCAAGCATACACAGAAGAAGTAGACATCAAGAATTAATCAAACTGAGGGCTGAAATCAATAAAATAGAAACAAAGAGAACAATTCATAGAATCAATGAAACAAAGAGCTGGTTGCTTGAGAAAATCAGGAAGGTAGACAAAACCCTAGCCTAACCAATTTGAAGACAGACAAAGAATATCCAAATCACCAAACCAGACAGAAAAAGGAGGATTTAAACAACTTAAAAAGAACTATAACTCTCAAGGAAATGAAGAAGCCAGTAAAGGACTCACAATCAATAAAAAGCCAGGGCCAGATGACTTTAGGTAAGAATTATATCAGACATTCAAAGAAGAAGGAACACCAAAATTTCTCAAGTTATTCTTCAAAACAGATGCAGAATGAACTTTTCCAAGCTCATTACTATGTGGCCACAGTCATGGTGATACGTATACATCACAAAGATACAAAAAGAAAGAGAATTATACGCCAATATCACTCATGAACATAAATGCAAATGAACTCAATAAAATATTCACAAAGCGCATCCAAGGACACATTAAAAAGATTCTTCACCATGATTGAATAGTCTTGATGCCAGAGAAGAAGGATCATTCAACATGAGAAAATAACTCAATGTAATCCACTGCATACACAAATAAAGAGGAAAAAAAGTACATGATAATCTCACTACAATGTGAGAAATCTTTTGGTAATATCAAACAACACTTCAGAATAAACTTCATGGAGAGATTTAGATAAAAAGGCCATACTGAAACATAATAAAGGTAAATAACAGCAATCCTACTCACAACATCAAATTAAATAGAGGAAAACTCAAAGCAATTTCCCTAAAATCAGAAAGAAGATCAGTCTGTTTCCTCCATTTATAAATATTGAATACAGTATTTAAAGTTCAAGCAAGAACAATGAGGCAAGAGAAGGAGATTAAGGAGATATGAATTCACAAGGAAACAGTCAAAATATCCTTATTTGCACATGAAATATTACACATGAATGACCTCAAACACTGGATCAGGGAACTCCTATAGCTCGTAAACAACTTCCGTGCAATGCCTGGCTACAAGATAAACTAAAAAATCTGTAGCCCACCTATAAACAAATGACAAATAGAGAGAGAAAGAAATAAGAGAAATAATACTCTGCACAATAGATACAAATAACATGAGGTATCTTTGACAACTCTAATCAAGCAAGTGAAAGACTTGAAAGACAAAAATCTTTATGTCCTTGATTAGGGAATTTGAAGATCTCAAAAGATGGAAAGATAAACCATTCACCTGGGTTGGAAAGATTAACATAGTAAAAATGGCCACTTTACTAAAAGTAACCTAAAGACTCAATGCAATCACTTTCAAAATCCCAATATAGATCTTTAAAGATATTAAAAGGGCAATATACAATTTCATATGGAAAAACAGAATATTTGAGATAGCTAAAATAATCCTGAAAAATAAAAGAGGTCTTAAATGATTTTGTGCATAATTAAAGCCTTTGGGAGTCACAAATTTTCAGAATAGGTCAAGCCATACTGAGATGTGCTTTTTTTTCTCTGTCAGTATGTTATAAAAAAATCTGAATGGTGTCCTGCATCTGATTCTTTCCTCACCACTCTTTCATCCATCCATTTTAAGCTCTGCCCTCACCAAGGCTGGACCTCAGCATTTCTGAGTATGATAGTATATACTTACAATGTTGATCTGACACCATCATGATTATGATGAAGGTTTCTACCAAATATAATAACATACCCTTCTTATTACAATGCTGATGTCACAGTATCCACATAAAGAAGTCATTTCTTTGCAATTATCACATCATTTCCTTCCCATTATGAAAATAGGTCACATCCTCAAGGTGTAACTGATGGTGCAAGGTGTAACTGAAGTCACATCACAGTTGTGATGTCATTTTCTTACAATTGTTATGACAAATGTTTACATTCATGATGTCATGAAATCCACATTATGATATCAGTCTTACATAATTAGATAATTTGTTCCAATAATGATGACATTTTCTGGCATTAATTTTGTCATATCATCCAAATTATGATGTCTGTTCTAACTAATCATGTTTTCTTGCATTTATTATTATGGTGCCATAAATTAACATCATCGACCTCATGTCATCATGATTATGGTGTGCATTTCAACCAATGAGCATTGCATATTCTTAAATTGATATTAATACAACCCTCTATTTATGACATAAGTTCTTTTTCATTATGATATCACATATTCACATTGATGATCTCACATTGTTGCTATGCTGGCAGTTTCTTCCCAATAAGATGTCATTTATTAGCACTGGTGATGTCATATAACCCAAATTATGATATCATATTTTTCCAATTCTCAAATCATTGTCTTCAAATTTTGATATCGCATACTTGCACTGATAGTGTCATACCATCCCAAATATTATGTAAACATCTCCCACTTATGATATCATCTATAAATTGTGATGTGTATTTACATTTTTTTACCTCACTCCATCACAATTATTCTGCTAGTGTTTTCTAATTTTGATGACATATATTTTATATTGATGATGATGTCATGTTGTCCACATTAAGATGCTCTATCCATCATTCAATCACATTTTTCTTCTCATTGTGATGTTGCAGACTAGGTAATCATTTCACATCATAAAAATTGTACCACACATTTACATTGTTTTTGTCACAGAAAAATGCAGTGATCAACAATGGCTCATGATCTTCACTCCCCAAGGACATAAGAACCAACATATGGTGAAATATAGAGTGTAACGGTATGTTGATAGGTGAGTTCACCTAGGACAACAAAGTGGCATAATGATAGATGAAATCCCTGCCAGACTTTAGCTGAGGGAACCACTGTCATGGCAAGCACCATGATGAACAGAGGAAACTTGACTGTCACTGTTCAGGTGTTTTTATTGCTATAGAATTCCTCAGGTGTTCTATTGATTGCACATGCAGAGCATGACCAAACAAACATCCCCCACATAAACCAACAACAAACAACAGCAAAACTACAAACCTACAGCATCTCAACTGATCGCTGCCTGTTGGTTGAATGAGAGGGAATCATAAGAATTTTTCTGGGGTCATCAAAAAACTTTTATGATATCACAGTCACAATTTAATTGCAGTGTTTGGGTGTCTCTGATTCTATTACATGCACTTGAGATATTTTGACTCCTACTGGTTTGACACATACAACCTTGATTTGAATGCTTGTGCCTACTCTCATTGTACACTTTTATAATGTATTCTGTTGATATCTTTGTGGGACCTGTTCCTTTTTGATGGGAAATAGAAGACCAGTGCATCTGTGAGGGCAGCGGGCATGGAAATGTAGAAAAAAACAAAAGCTGATTTCATAATGTATTTTTGCATGAGAGAAGAATACAATAAACAAACAAAAATGCAGAGAAGATGCCACATTAGAGAAAAACACCTACCTCATCAAAAAGGCCTAGTTTAGGAAATGAGTTCAAAATCTGGTGAAGACATACCCAGTGGAGAACTTACTCTTTGTGGATATATCTGAAGACCAAGGTTTCCATTCCATAGTGACAATTTATAGGAAAAAAGAAAGTCTGCACCAAAACCCTTTTATCAACTTATACACAACTGTAACCAGTGCCAGCTGGCATTACTACCTTTCCTTCTAATGCCAGATGTGAAATCAGGCTTTCAAGACTTAAGCAATGGCATGATTTAAAACAACATATGATGAAATGAAAGGTTGCAGAAGATACTGATCTTGAGTTAAACAATACAAAAACAAAACCAAGAGCAACAGCATCTAAGCTTATACTTTCTTGCTGGCTGTATAACAGGGGATAATGAGAATTTCATTGCTGTCATGAGAAACCCATTGTGATCTCATACACAGTAACAAGTTAATAAACTTTCTTGTGTCACACACTTCCCATTCACTCATGACACTTCTCTATAAATTTATTTATTTTTTCCAAAATCACAAGTCTATCTTTGAGTTCTAACTCCTTTTTACTTCTCTTACCAAAAAATAAGGTAAAAATGGGCTAAGTAAAGCACTCAAGTGAATGAATGTATTACTTTGACAGTCTAGTTGATTCACAGATTCTTAGACATATTTCAGATGTTCATTCTTTCATATCACTAGACTGGAGATGAACACCAATCTGTGTTCTGCCTTCAGATACTTCCAACTCAAAATGACACATGTTCTCTTTAACATGCTCTTTTGAAAAGCAGAACCAAAACCCAGTGGAAAGATGCAAAGCACTAGAGGAAATAGGGTTACAAATATCACTTCTGGAACAAACACATCAACCCTGAGATACACTCACACACAAACACACACACACACACACACACACACACACACACACACACACAAGATACCTAAGATGGCATACATGGTGACAAATATCCATGCTTATATTGATTCACTAGCACAAGTACCAAGAATAAACACTTATTCATGGATTCATGGAAAATTGCCATTTTACCTGGGAAAAGCTTTTCAAATGCAATCACAAAGTCTTCGACAATCTAAGGAATAAACTGCAAAAGCTGCTTCCTCACTATTGATATCTTTGGGAAGGACCAGAGAAAAAAACAACACCCTTAGTTCCTTCTAGATATTCTTCCCACCACCAACCTCTTCTGTACAACCAGAATCCAGGACCTATTTCACTGCTGAACACTGACTTGTATGCATTTTGGCCTGCTATCAATTCTCACCAGGAGCAGGCCATGTAATTCAATTGACTGATGAGCTCCTGTTCACACAGATGCCAGTCTATTTCCGTCAATATGCTAGACACAAGAATAGACCATTGTACTGTCTAGAAAAAATACTTAGCTCTCTGATCCATTCATTATAACCTGTATCATTCTGAGCTTATGCTGATGGTTATGATTGCATGGGGCACACACCAAACATTGATCATTGCTCCTTTTTTTAAAAAATGAGGGGACAATTAATAAATGCGCTATCTGAATAAATTACATACATGGCACCATTTAAATGGTTTTCGTACATTTTGAGCCTCGATTTCCTTTCTTTGGAGAGTACACAGTATGTATGTTTACTCACTACTTCATGGAATTATAACATCTATCCCCTACCAGTGATTACAATAAGCCAATGATTTTATATACTCACTCACAAGGATGGGCAATTATACTAATGAGAATACATGCTTCTGAAGATTGTACTGTATAACCAGTGTCAACCAGTGGCCTCCTTTTCAGAGTTGTGATTGCATGGGGATTCCACCATAGAACAATCTTTGTTTTTTAAACTTTAACGTGGCAAGAAGGAGAGGAGCTGAACTTCATCTACAACAGACAGAATATTCTCCCTGACCTCTGAACAATCCAAGGCTAGCATTCCAATCATGGGAAGAACACATTATGTGTTATCTTATATTTGTGAGTTTTTTGAGACCCAGGCCATAACATGGATTACAATATAGTCCTATGATACCCATTCTTCTACTGTAATCAGAGAGCAACTTGCCAAAAACAATGAACACATGACATTAAAATATGATAGCTCAAAGCATTTCCCAACATGGATCCTTGAATTCATCCTAGGGAAATTGACATAGTGCAGTAAAGTAACACCAGATTTAAACTGATTCAACTAATCCAGGAGTCATATTTTCTACATAAGCCACACAAGCAATGCAACCTGAAAAAAGCAAATTCTTTCTATTTCATTGATTTGCAATATCCTTTGATCCTTATATGAAGGTTTCCGGTTGTATAATTTTCACCATGAATAATCACACAACATTCAGCTTTTTGATATACAAATCTTTTAGCTGTAAAAGATTCCAACTCTGCAAATCAAGCTACAGTATTCCCAACTCCTTACAATAGCAATGGATTGTGAGTTTTTCTTTAAAAAATATTGTCTAACAGGTAGTTGGACTAACAGTAACCGTAAAAATCTCCTAATAGAAGACATTTAAAATGAAAAAGAAAAATAAGAAGGAAAGAATAAAACAAAAAAGAGGAAGAAATAAATGTAACTAGGAGTGAATAATAAAGATACAATAATAAAATAGTAACAATATATAAGGTATAAATATAATAAATAATATTTATTTTCTAAATAAATAAATGTATAAAATAAATGAATATATAAACTATAAATATAAGTAATAAAAATAAAAAATACATATGAAAATAATATTAACATAATAAAGGTAAAAATAGGACGTGATAAGGAGGCATGGATGTAGCAAAGAAGAATTGAGGATGAATGGTTGAATTGAAAGTAGGACAGATGATTAGAAATGTTGTATTATGTAGATAGTGGGGTAAATGCCAAGAAATGTGCTATGAGTGTGTATAGAGAACAAAGAAGGAAGCTTGGAACAGTGATTGGGGTTGTGTTAAATTTGGATCTCTCATTTTTTCTGCTAGGAAAACAAGAAAGGACCTAGTAAGTTCCTCTTTGCCAAGCACCATATGCACTCCTGGGTGACTATTGTTATGCATCTCTGCTGAATATGGCCACAATGGGCACCTAGAACTGTGTTTTTATCTGTGCTAGAACATGAAATTTAGAACTCTGCATGACTCAGGATATTAAACTGGTCATCAGAGTCACAATACTTCAAATTCCAAAGGCTATAAGGGACCAGAGCCATGTTCTGAAGGAATCAGACAACCCTCACTGCAAGGCCTGAAAAGAAATGCAAAGGAAAGAAAGCAGTGTGTGTATCACCAAAATGATTCTGATTCAGAGAGGTATTTCATCTGTAATGTCATATGCTTTTAACCTAGGTCCATTTAATGTGCCCTCTGAAGAGATAATTTTCCAAATTTTCTGCCTATTCAAAGAATCCTATGTGGCAAACCACTCACTTTTTGAGGCAATGCTTTAAATGATATCATCCCCATGTTGAGTAAGTGGAATGGACTAAGGGTTGAAGATTGTACAGGATTCTCATTACCAATGAATATAAACACTTTCTGGTAAAATGGCTCCACCTCAATAAGAGAACCCATTTGAAAAGATAACTTGTATTCCATTATTAGCTGGAGGAGCCTGAAGAGGTCTGTAGAACAAATCATTGACACTGGAACCAAAGACAGAGAAGACATCCCATAATGAAATTGCAAAATCCTGATTTGTACACGGTATAGGTCCCTTGGCTGTAATCATGGCCCACTGTTTAACTGTCAAGGGATTTCAAGAGATTTCCACACACATTTAACTCATCAGTACTAGGTCCTATGCTCCTCATTCTTCTACCTGCAAATAGGGAGTAGCTTGCCAAGGAGGGACACATGACATACCAAGGGGGAAAAAGACACCTGGAAGGCTTTCTGAACTGTGATCACTACATTCCTCCTTGGAATCTAGACCAAGGTGGAGTGAAGTGACCCCAGATTAAAAATGGGTCAGCTAGCCCAAGAAGCATTTTTCCTAGATAAGCCACATAAGCAATGTACGTGGACAGAAGAAACTCTTCTGATTCACTGAATTTAAGCTTCATTATATACCTGCCTAGAGATCTCGGCTTCTCCTCAATTTCCCCATGAAGAAAGTCTTAAATGTCTGCTTACTAAAGCTAGCTGTGTCAGATGCCTAATCTACAGACCAAGGCACAGTGCTCACAAAACCTTTTATTGGTTCTGGTTTGTTGCCTAAACATTATTTGACACTGAATTGGTCCATGATACAGTTATCCTAATAGAGGAAATTTAAAACAAATACAAAAAAAGAAAGCAAACAGAAAAAAAGCAATGAAGAACAAAAGAAGCAATAAGACACTAAACAGAGTCAGAAAGGAAATTGAATAAGAAAATAACAAAGAATAAATGATTGGAAGTAGATAGTCATCTATGGAGGAAAGAAAACAGGGAGAATGGCAAGAAGGACAGGTAATTTGGAAGGTTTAAGTTATGTATTTAATGGGTAATATTTTCCTCTATGGAGTTAACTTTAGGTGAAAAGAAGAAATGAATGAGACATGAAGTGAATACAAGTGTTTTTGTTATAGTCAAAAAAGGATGGTTTACTCTAATAATGGTATATTCTCAATAATGATATTGAGTAACTACTATTTCTCATACCTAGGGAATTCTATTTCTTCCACTCCAACATTATTTCCTTTCTGTAGACCTTTGTTAAGGACTGTGGTCTTCTGCTGTTTCATTTTGCCTATCTATTGTTAGGATTTTCTAATTTTGATTTATGATGTCATTCATGTCAACTTTTTTTAGAGTAGATAGAAGAATCAGGGTACGTGGGAAGTTTTGGAGAGAACAAATAGAAGTGGAAAATATGATTATCTTAAAATGAAAAAATAAAAGCAAAAGCAAACATTTAAGGGAAGAACTGTATGTTCCCTCCTGGATTAGCTTGGACCAAAATTATCAGAACATGTAGTGTTCCTTAAATGAGTTATGGGTGCTTGTGGAGAGCAGAGAAAGCATCTTGGGACAATGACTGGGGCTGTGTAAATTTGAGATATCTATGTTTTCTGCTAGGAAGTCAGGAATGGAGCCCATCAACCCTCCCCCTTTCTGAACCCCAAAAGTATGACAGTTGTATGAATACTGTTTTGCATCCATGCTAAGCTTTTTTGTCTCTATGAGGTCACAAATTCTAGAACACCACTTACGTCAAGAAACTACACTTTTCACCAGGGTAATCAGACCTTGGGAAGAATGAGCAGTTAGGGTGTCCTGGAGGAAGTAAAGTTTCCTTGAATCCAAAGTAAAGTACTGTTTGCATTACCATGACAATTTTGATTTGGGATAGTATTTCACCTGGAATGTCATAAGACATGCTGCTTATAATATAGGTCCACTTACTGGGACTTCTGCATAACTGTGTACCATAAGAGTCCCAGATGGCAAACCACTCACTATTTTAGGCAATTCTCCCAAGTGATGTTTTTTTCCATCTTGGTAAATGGTCTTAGGGATGAAGATTGAACAGAATCTCATTTTCAAGGATCAGATATACTGTCTAGTAAGATGGCATGTCAATCCGAATTTCTGAAACATTAGGAAAACTGAATGGAAATCCATTCGGAGGTGGATGAGGATACAGAAACCTGAGGGATAATGTCACAGACACTGGGCCAAACTCAGAGCTGAGATGCCCCCAACGTGGAATAGCAACTCCTGAATTGTACAGGGTGCACTACTTGAAGCTTTGGTCTTGGCAATGTTTAATTTTGCATACAAAGTTCTCAGTCTTAACTGGTGATAATGAAACAGTTAAACCAGACAGCCAGAAAACATAAATATCAGAAGTTCAAAGAGAGTATAGTAGTGAAAAAACCTACCTCATCACCGAGAAATCATTCTATGAAATAACTATAGCTTGTGAGAACTAGTACACAATGTGAAACTCATCTTGTCTTTTATACCTCAGAGGCCTTCAGCTTTCTATACAAAGTTGAAAACCTTTCATGAGAAGATATCCACAGACAACAGCATATGTTACCAGTGAACCTTGCCTGGGGTTCTAGTGAGAGGTAAAATTTAGCATCCAGTACTTGTGTCATAGTTTTATTGGAAACATCATCTCCAATGTAGAAATGCAGAAATTCACCAATGCAAAAATACAGAAATAAAAGTTGTTACAGGATATTTTGGAGTCATGCAAAGACCCAAACATCACAAAGATTCAAAAAGAAATAGAATTATATGCCCATTTCACTCTTAAACATAGATGCAAATGAACTCAATAAAATACTCACAAAGCACATCACCATGATTGAATAGCATTGATCCCAGAGAGGAATGGATGGTTCAATTGAAGAAAATAAGTCAATGTAATCCACTGCATAAACAAATTAATAGAAAAAAACTACATGATCATCTCACTACAATGTGAGAAAGCTTTTGATAATATCAAACAACCCTTCAAAATATATCTAAGGGAGTGACTGAGGATAAAAAGGCTATACCGAAAAATAAAGAAGGCAAGTAACAGCAATTCTACTGACAACACCAAATTAGATAGAGGGAAACTCAAAGTAATTACACTAAAATCAGAAGCAAGACCAGGCTGTTTCCTCCATTTTCAAACATTGAATACAGTACTTGAAGTTCTAGCAAGAACAATGAGACAAGAGAAGGAGATTAAGGGGATAGGAATTCACAGGAAAACAGTCAAAGTATCCTTATTTGCAGATGAGATATTGTATACGAAGGACCTCTAAAACGAAATCAGGGAAGTCCTATAGCTGGTAAACAATTTCAGTGAAATGTCTGGTTCCAAGGTAAACTCAAGAAATATCTGTAGCCCTCCTATATACAAATGAGAAATAGAGAAAGAAATAAGAGAAATAATACTCTTCAAAATAGATACAAATAACTTAAGGTTTCTAACGAATCAATGCAATCCCTACGACAATCCCAATATACTTCTTTTAAGACATTAAAAGGACAATACACTACTGTATATGTAAAAACAAAAAAAAATTATATAACTAAAATAATCTTGAAAAATAAAAGAACTTTTATAGGTATCAATATCCCTGATCTTAATCTGTAGTACGGAGCCATAAGAATAATAAATGCATGGTATTGGTACAAAAACAGACATGATGACCAATTGAAAGGAATAAAGGATACAGATATATACCCACACACCTATGGATACCTGATTGTTTAATAAAAAGACAGAAATATACAATGACAAAAAGGAAGCAGCTTTAACAAATGGTGTTTGTCTAATTGGATGTCTGAGGTCAAAGAATGCAAATAGAACCATATCTTTTACTGACTACAAACCTCAGGTTCAAATAGATCTAAGATCTCAATATAAAACCAGATATACTGAAACTGATTGAAGAGAAAGTAAGCAATAGCATTGAGAGTAGTGGCACAGGAGGCATCCTTTGTAACAGAACACTGAAAGGTCAGGAACAAAGATAAAGATTATTAAGAGGACCTCATAAAAACTGAAAAGCTCCTGTAAGGAAAATGACATTATCAGCAGAGAAAACCTGAAGCCTACAGAATGGGAAGATATTGACCAATTCCACTTCCCGTAGAGAATTAACATCCAAAATATATAAAAAAGCAAGAATCTACATGTCAACAAAACAAATAACCCAATTAAAAATAGGGTGCATATCTAAACAAAGAATTCACAAAAGAGGAATCTCAAATGGCTGAGAAACACTTAAAGAAATGTTCAGCATCTTTAGGCATCTGAGATTGCTCTCTAGGGACAATCAGCCACAGGGGATACAAGAAAGTTTGTGTGGGTCGGGCCTGTAGGTGGTGGGGGGGGGACAAGGTGGAGGTTCGGGCAGGGACAGGTTTAGGGATGCTTGGTAGGCTCAGGCCTGTGTGGCACAGATCATGGGGTCCACAATGGCACTGCATTGAGACACTTTTCTCCATCCTGGGTGTTAGGAGGGTTAGAAAATGCTTAGAAGATCTAAGGAAATGCTCCAAAAACCCAAGACAATGTGTTGCACAGAAGAGAGATTTCAGACACAAAATAGATTTATGGGCCAGGGACTGGAATCTCTCCCATAATGGCCAAGCAAGGACAGTCTGCCTTGGGCCTGACCAGAAATCCTGTTGCATTCTACTTTACTCCACACACCAAAGTGACCACTAAAGCTTCCAGGCCAGACTTGGGTGTGATGTCACCGGTTGACCATGGCCACACCCAAGTTTCTAGGTCAAGGCTCTCTGAGAAGAAGGCCCTTCTAGGCTAATAGTAGGCACATAAAGCAGCAAGGTAGTATGTTACATAGCTGTGTACACATGGGAAGGTGGGCAGAAGCCTCAAGAACAGGCTCCCACCTCATTGGGAGCTTAGAACTGTCTTCCAATATTGCAAAAAAAGACTCCCTTGATCAACACATGACAAATCAAAATGGCCCCTATGTGTACCTGTGATATTCCAGTTGCTCAGGTCTGATCTCTGAGTCAAATGGGACATGAGAAAGGATACTCCAACACTTTCATCTTCATGCTCGTGGATCAAGGATGGTGATATCAGGAAACATTCCATCTAGGTTCATGGGGATGCTGCCAAACTTCATCCATCGCAGGAGACACCATAAGCCAAGAACATCCAACTACAACTTCATCTGAAGAGGCAGGCAGTGCAGGACCCTGTTGTGGGGAAAATATGTTTCTAAAGAAGAGATATTTCACCCCTCTTAGCACCTGGCCTGTCATTTAGTGGGCTTATCTCTAACCATAACTGTCTCCTTGGCATTGCTATTCAACTATTTTGACATATGCGCAAGTGTGTCATAACCATCTCCTCTCAGCAGTTCAATAAACCACCTCCACCCGACCCAAACCAGTGGGCACCACTCAGGATACTTGGCTCCTTTTCCTTTCTCCAAAGAACACAAGGTGCTCTCAAATAAGGATCATTTTGAGTCCTCTATAGACACATACCTCTTCATGTGTCCAGGGCTAGGCAACCAGGTAAGTCAGCACTCTCTGAAGTGATTAAAGTAGACATATGTGCACCTAGACACAAGGGAGAAGACACATGCCTGACTGATCCAAACAGGATGTCTGCACCATGTCTGAACCCCTGCCTTAATCAGTGACTTCATACCAAAGTAAGGCATCCTTAGAGGAAATAGTCATTGTTCCTTCATCTGTTGTCCCCATTGGAGTAGAACCAAGGAATGGGAGTGAGAGGCCAAAGATCTGCTATGTGAGAGAATGGGTTGGATGACCAAGCTCCAGGCAAATATACCTACAATTTCAAACTGATTTTCCTCTCATTTTATTTCTCAATTTCTCCATCTCTGTATCTTTATCTATCATCTATCTATCTATCATCTATCTATAATCTATTACTTTCTGTTTCCATTCTTTCTTCCTTTGACCTCCCCCTCTATTTCCCTCTCTTGTATATACATTCATAGCTAGAGCATCCAAGACAGATAGGTCTGTCTGGATACTGTATGATAATACCATGTTCATTTGGGAAATGCTTTGCACTATCCCGCAGGAATCATTTTTTTCCATGAGCTGAGAG
This sequence comes from Cricetomys ansorgei, assembly GCA_026225945.1. Taxonomy (NCBI): domain Eukaryota; kingdom Metazoa; phylum Chordata; class Mammalia; order Rodentia; family Nesomyidae; genus Cricetomys; species Cricetomys ansorgei. The sequence continues at coordinate 46,441 of JAMJFZ010001467.1, forward strand.
TCTCCAGAGGCCCAGCTCCATAGGCATGATAGCCCCTAAAACAAAACACATACCATGCCTCCTAGAGACATTCCTGACTTTGATATCCACCTCTTCCTCTCTCCCAATTGTCCTTGAGGCAGCCTCACTGATGCAGAAAAGGGAGGTCCCTCAGGGTGAACCTGATTTGAGTTCTCAGTGGTGCCAATCCAGCCACTTCCAAGGAGTGGTCCTGTCACATTAGGTCTAATTGACTAAGCCACAAGAAGTCACAGCAATCAAAGGATGAGTCCACACATTATGCCTACATGAGCTTGTGTTTAAGGTTGGGTCCGCAAAGGGTCTCCACTTTAAAAAACCTGTCCTTCCCAGAGAACTCTGAACAGATCAATGATAGTTCTGGGTCCCTGAACTATATTTGCAGACAAGCTCAGAAGAGAACAAAAAAGAAAAATGAGAAAAAGGAGAGGACAGGTGGCAGAAAGAGAGGTGAGACTTGAAACGAGCATGGAACAGAGGGAGTTAAGTGGATAAAAGTCAGAGGACCACAATGTGTATGTTGCTTTGTCAGTCTTATCACAACTTAGAAGAGATGCTGGCAGTGTGTGGGGGTCCGAGAAGTGACTGCTGGGTGCTACTGTTGATGAACACCGGAAATTTAGGAGCCTGTGGGTGACATTGTGAACCCTGGCATGTGGGATAAGGTTCCTTGCCTAAACCTAGATGAAGCCTCTGTTGCAGAGTCCCTTGCAAAGAGATTCTAACAATCTCTACAGACATGGTTACCTCAAGACCTTTGAAGTTGCCCTTCCTGCTTGCAGCAAGACACAACCTATGCCACCTGGCCTGCACTGGGGCAGGATTCAGCCTCAAGGACCAAGGATCACCTGGACCCTACTTTCTTCCACACAACACTAAGGCCAACAAGGCTTCAGGGGACCCAACCCACTCCTGTTCAGCTGGGACCAGAGGTGCTGCTTAGGGTGCTGGCAATGTCCAGAAATGCACAGATACTTGCTGGCATGTTCAGCAAAACCATTCCATTTAATGACAGTAGTGGAACAAATGCTAAACAATTCATGCTGTGAGACCACACCCTCTGTCCTTTTATGTGTGAAAATACCACAACAAACCTCTAACTCTAGATTAGAAGTGGCAGTTATCCTCATAGACTAGGACAGGCTCAGAGATGGCTCTCTAGAAGTAGTCCAACACAGGGGATTCTAACAGGTTGTATGGGCATGCAGGGAGGTGAGGGTGTTTCATATAGGGGTGTAGTGGGGAAGAGGATTGGTGGTAGATTTTGGAATTGTGGGTCAGTCACAGAACCAAGGACACAGGGGCTCCATTACTGCAATGTCCTGAGCTATTGTACTCAGTTGTGGGTGCTGCGGAAGTACAGAATGTCCTGCCTATACCTCCAAGTGAATTTTCCAGAATATCCATTTCAATCTGAAACACAAGAGAGTAGTGTCAGACACAAAAACATGGCCATGGGAAATAAAGGCTTGACATAGTCCTCTTGTATCCTAACCAGGACATCCCAACTTGTGTCTGCCCAGAGAACCTATTGTATTTTCCTTGACTCCACCTACCTGACTGATCACTAAAGCTGCCACTCCAGATTTGGGTGTGTTGTCACTTTGTGACCCCACCTCAACCAATCTTCCAGGTCAAGGCAGCCTGCCAAGAAGGCTCTCTTAGCAGGCCCTGGGGTAGTAAGTCAGTAAGATGGTGGTATCACAAAACTCCACATACATGGAAAGAGAGGCAGAAGGAACAACAAAAACAACTACTTGTGTTAATCAGGACATAGGCTCAGAATTACCTTTCTACATAGCAGAAGTCTCAGTAATGAACAAAGGACAAAACCAGAGTCATTTGTGTGTACCTGTGAGAATCCAGTTTCACATGTTTGAGCACTGAGTCTAATGAGTGATGAGAAAGGCTACCAAAACCCTCAAATCTCCTTGTCAATTAATCCAGGCTGGTTCCTTTAGGTATCCAGCCATATGGGATCAGGGAGATGTTGCCTCATTTTTCCTGTAGACAGAGGTTATCCAGGACCCTACTATGGTGACTAGAATGTGTCTAAAGGAGAAACACTACATGCCACTTGCTGCCTTGCCTACCAGGCCATGGGTTTGGTTCTTCAATAAAGGCTTTCTAAGGTAGCTATTATGAACTATCTCCAAGTCAGTCCCAATCTATCTCCTCACCCGAGCCTAACAACACCACACAATACCCCCAACAACAGGAACCACTCAGGATAATTGCTTTTCTTTTCTTTCCCTAAATCCTCAAGTCAAACTCAGATTTGTATTATTCTTTGTCGTCTGTGGACATCCAACTACCTATTGCCAAGGCAAGGAACACAGCAAACTCAGAGCTCTCTGATGAGGTTCAAGTAGAAGCACTGAGCTAATACATACTAGGGAGAACATACATTTTGGACTGGTCCCACCAGAAAGCATGAAGCAATGTGTAGCCCTGCATCATAGGAACCTCTCAAGGCACCTTCATCATTTCTTTCCTGTGGCCTACAACCAAGGAACAGGAATAAGTGGCTGTCATGTGAGAATGGTTTTGACCACCATCCCATATTCATATTCTCCCTCCCTCCCTCCTTGCCTCCCTTTCTTCTTTCCTTTTTTCCTTCCTTCCTTCCTTCCTTCCTTCCTTCCTTCCTTCCTTCCTCTCTCTCTCTCTCCCTCTCTCTCTCTCTCTATCCCCTCTCTGTCTCAGTCTCCTCTGTGTCTTTCCATTGCTCTCTCCATCTAGATTCTGCTGTCATATGTACAGTCATAGTCTTGTTCATCCAGGAAAGGAAGGCCTGTCTCGAAATCACATGATATACCAGGGACATTTGGGAAATGATTTTCACTACCCCAGAAGTACCCTTCCTACCATCAGCTCAGAATCCCTAGAGATCCAACTCTATGGGGATGAGACTGTTCATGTTGACCCATAGAAAAAGATGATTTTTCCTGCCTCATGAAGATATTTCCAGCACTATTTTCTATCTCCTGCTGGAGTCAACCTCTCTGATGCTGCAAAGGGAGCTCCCTCGGGCTTCAGCTTCACTGAGTTCTCAGAAGTGCTGTGGAAGCCACTCCTCAGGACTGTTCTTGCCACCTTTTGCACTGTTGCCATGGAAATCGTCTCATCATCTGAGCCATAATTGGTCACAGCACTACATGGGCACATTCAAATATTATGACCACTTGAGCTTGTGCTGAGGGGTGGAGCCCTAAAGGTCCTCTCCTACACAAAAAAACCTAACATTCCCAGACAACTCTGACATGACCATTATGACTGCTACCCACAGCAACATTTCTGGCACTAACAGGGATCTCTGGAGCATAGATTCCTCAAATAGTGAACTCAAGAAGAACAAACACACACAGAGACACACCCAGTCTTCTTGGACCCCAGATTCTGCCAATTGTTAATTTTTGAGCATCTTCTACTTAATTACTCTTCCACAAGATATCACTGGACAGGCAGGAGCAAGATAAAGGTACATTTTGACCTTTCCAACTGGGTGTTCTCCCTTTGTAATATGTAAGGTGAACAAATCAGGAGAATTAACAATTGTGCTTCAAGCACGGGTGTCGAGAATCACAGCAGGAGGCATTTTAAGGAAGGCATGGAGAGTCTAACCCTGACAACTTGGTACAGTGCCTGCCTGGCCACTTTTGACACTGCTCAGCACAACCTGCTACTACACAATCATATAGGGTGTAGTGAGCCAAAAGAATGTCTTGGGCTAATTGCCCTGTGTACTCAAAAAAGAGGATGCATATGTCCATGGTGGTGCAACTCAGAAAACTTTTAGGGTTCTAAGGTTGTGGTTCTGGAGCAGAAATGCTTTCTCTCAGGTCAGTGATCCTGAACACCACCTGCAGTCAAACTCAAAAAAATCCAATTGTCTCATGAAAAAATTTAAACAACAGAAGAAAAATAAAGTCAGAGAGAATAGGATGTAGACAAATATGAGCAAGGAGGGAACGAGGACTCTAGGGAGGGAGTAAAATGGATAAAACACATATGACAATCATGGCTGTGTTGCCCTGACAATTTGCGCACAGACATGAAAAGGTTTTATATAGCATGTGTGGTTCCTGGAAGTGAGCTGTGTGAGCTACTGTTGAGTATCATCCAAAAACTAGGGAGATAGTGGGTGGCCTTGTGCACAGTGGCATGTGGAATAAGTTTCCCTTCCTCAATGCTGATTAAAACACAGATGTACAGACACTTGCAAGGTGATCCTCACAATCCTGACTAACACTTAAGACCTGGAAGGATGTGCTTCCAGATTCCAGCAAGCCAAATTCTGTGGCACTGGGCCTGCACTATGTTAGGACTCAGCCTTGTGGGACAAGAATCAGATGGACCCTGTTTTTTCCCCACATCACTTCAGGGACAACAGGACTACAGTAGAACTGAGTCACCTCTGTGTAGCAAGATCCAGCACTGAAAGACAGGGATGTGCTGGCAGAATCTGCAAAATAGTTGTACTTGATTACACTAGAGCACCAAGAACGTTAAGAACCTTGGGCCCTGGAACAACTCTGTGTGAACTTTACAGAGTAAAAAAAGAAAATACAGATTCCAAATTGGCATCATTACTTACAGGCTAGGGAAGTTGTGGGCATGCAGGTACATAAGGAGATTCTTGGCAGGTGTGAAGGAGTGGGTAATAATGGGTAGTAGATTCAGGACCTGTGGGTCACAGAACAAGGGGCCCCTGAATTGCAAAACCTGGGATATTCCATTCTATTCAGGGCACTTGGGAGGCTGAGAAGTTGATGTATAGGTCCTAAGGAATGCTCCAGAAAACCCATGCAATAGATTTCAACAGAAAAAAAAAATACTTGGGGATCCAGGACTAGACACTGCTCTCTTGTGGCTCAGCTACGATATTTTGACTTGGGCTTCCCCAGAGATCCTGCTGAATTCTCCTTGACTCTTCCCATCTCAGAGATCACTAGAGCTGTCAGACAAGAACTGGGTGTGCTGATATTTGGTAAACCAGCTGAAATCCAATCTTCCAGGACAAGAAGGCCTGCCAAGAATGCCTCAGGTGAAACCTGGGATGTAGAGAAGATGTGTGGTGGTGTCACAGAACTATGGTTACATAAGAAGTTGGGCAGATACCTCACAAAAATCACCACTCGTTTCGATGGGACTCGAGACACAGAACTGCTACCATTCCTGGGAGAAGAAGCCTTGCAATGGAAAAAGAGTAATGCATAAGGATGCTTTGTGTACCTGTGAGGGCTCCAATTTTTCAAGTATGAGCCCTGAATCTGATGGAAGTTGAGAAATTCAACAAAAATACCTCAAACTTATTCATTTATCCAGGCTGGTTCCTTCAGTTGCCATTCCATCTTGGTTCAGGTGAATTCTGCCGCACTTCTTCCACAACAGGTCGTATTAGGATCCAGGAAGCAAATTTCACTTGCATTGTCAGGTTGCCCAGGTCTCTGTTGTGGGGAGAAGGACAGATCAAAAGGAGCAACATTACATGCCTCCTGCCCCCTTGCCTACCATGCAGTGTGTATGCATCTTCAACCTATCAGTCTCTATAGGCATTGCCAGGCAACAATTATGAGCTATGGTCAGGCCTGTCACAACCCCTTTCATCTCCCCAGGCCAATACACCACCCAGACCCAAACAAACCAAGAGTCTTTCAGCCTTGCTGTTGGATATAGGGCAATGCTCAAGGCAGCTGTGTATCTTTTAGGGATCCAGCTTCTCAGGTTTGGGCCATGTTTCTCATGGGAATTTAGAAAGACCACCTAAAACTCGAATTTTTCCAATGGCTCCAGGCTAGAGCCTACATGTACCTTCAGATCTATGTTCAGGTGGATGCTCCCACATTTCTGGAGTCTTTGAGGAGTAGAATCTTGTCGAGTAGACTCAAAAGGAATAACTGCACAAACTAACACACATGTACTAGACACAAACACACACACACACACACACACACACACACACACACACACACACACAGACAATCATCTTGGACCTCAGATTCAAATGAGTGAATTTTAGAACCTCCGGTAAGTAATTATTCTTCCAACTGATATCAATGGACAGTACAGAGCAAGAAAAAGTGTTTTTTTTCAACCCTTGACACTAGGTATTCTCCCTGGTTAAGAAGCAAGGTAACCTAGTCAGGAGAATCCATTATTACCCTTGCTGCACATGTGTTGTGATTTCAATATTGTTGGAGCTTGTAAGAGGGGGCATAGGACAGTCAAAATCTGCCTCAATGGTTCAGTATATGACTACTCATTTTGTGGCAGTTCTCTTAAGAGTCACCATGAGGGAGAAGACTGTCATTGGCTACTTGCTTTCCTTGTACACAAAATCAGGATGCATATGTCTATGGCAGTCGCTCCAGATCCCTTGTATGGTTGCAGGGATGTGGTTCTGGAGCATAAATCTCATCCGACAGGCCTGTGTCTCTTAACTCCACCCGCTTCCAAGTTTATTGATGACCCAATTTCTGACAGAAAACGGAAAATAAAACATGAAAGGAAGGATGAGATTAAACTAAGGGACACCAGTAGTAAGATTAAGAGAGACAGGAGAGTATGTGTATCGTAGGGAAGGAATGAAATGGATGATACTCAATTGACCACAATACAGAATATGTATTATAAACATATATTATATGTGTTATATATGTATGAAATAGTCAAATAATCACATAAACCTACTTACTAAAATTAATTAAAAACTAGGCAAACCTAAATAAAGAAATATAGCATCTTACATACAATTTTCTTGAATAGAAAAAAAGGAAATTGTCAGCCAAAACTATTGTATAGAGAGATAAATGCAATAGGGAATTGATCAAGTAATGTCTCACAAAGGAAAAATAGGATATATCGAGTGTGGCACATACTAAGCACACAATGACATTTGGACTGAAAAACTCCATAGGGTGATAAGATCAAGGATCTCAGGATCTAAATCTGCAATGACCCCCAAGACGCTGGCTCCAAGCCACTATAGTTCTTGGAAACCATATATCCAGTTTTAGGCATGTAATTAAGTTCCTTCTCCATACATCACGGCTTCAAGTGAAAAAGAACCACACAATCCACATCCAGAGAAGGTGTATCAAGACAGAAACAGAGAAAAGAATCTTAAGAAGCATGAATTGACACAGCCTGCTACCCCTGAACTCAAGAGCAGAAGAGGAAGAATTCAGGGACAAATGACTATTGAAAAACGTGAGGGGGTGGAAGAAGTCTAAAATTCTTGCCCCATGAAATTGATTTTTTTTTTAATTTACTAGGATTCTAATGAGGAGCGAGGACTTAGAACACATACAATAACTGAGGATAATCTCAAACAACACATTTATATCAGAAATTTACACTGGATAAAACAGAATGTCACTGACCACAAACATGAATATCTATGAGGCTTAAAAAAACAACTGAAGCTTCCTTTTCTCCATTCCATAGACAGAGAAAGGAAACCATAATAGTGGGGAGTTTGAAAGGAGCCTGTAGCTTCAGTAATCTGGAACACCGAAGAAGAAGTTGGTTTTATCCCAGGAATTAAGGCCCATGAGAGAAACCAATTATGACCAGTTCCCCAGTACAAATAAGGGAACATTTATAACATTCCACATATAGTCTTGTGGCAGTGGTACAAACCTTTAATAGAAGTACTATGAAGGAGAGGCAGGCAGATCTCTGTGATTTGGGGGGCAGCCTGATCTACACAGTGAGTGTTAAGACATGAGAGTTACAATGCAGAAACTCTGTCTCAAAAAGAAATATCTCACAAATTATTATGAATGCCTCCACCTTCTGAAGAAACATATAATTCAGAATTACACTAGTTAATTTAATTATTTGAATGATCTCCTGATGCCTTTCCAGAAGAAGCCATTCTCAATTTCTTAAGCCTTGCTCTCTTGGGAATATTATGAGTTCTTTCAGAATGAGAAGGAAGATGTCTTCTTATATTTTCAAGCACAAAAATTCTGCAAATTTGTATTGAATTACAAACATAACCACTCAAAAGATATGTCAGAGTTTAAAGACCAAGACACAAGAATACTGAGACAATGATTTTTCACATACTAAAAACTACTATTTTGATGAAAAAAAGATGTGAGCACATGAAATCAGAAGTAGCAACCTGAATGGTGAAAAGGAAAAAAATAAAGTCATGTCCCTAATAAGAAAACAAAATAATGGTTCCTTAGCAGGTATAACAACCAAAACTCCTTACAATAAATAGAATTTTTCTAAGTGCTTTAGCAATACACTACAGATAGCAGAATAGAGAAGCCAATGAATTCAAACATTGAAAAATAAAGAGCTTTTTAGAATCCTGTTACCCTATGTTACTTAGCTCCACATCTTCTGTCTCTTGCGTTATCTTTACCTTTAGATTGGATTCTCTTATTTATCTATAAATTACGGATATTCCCTTACCTCCATTCTTGGCATCCCTGTTCTTAGACCAAAAGGTTGTGTTTCAGTGTCAGTTTCCAGAGAGAGATAAGACCAAGGGTTGAGAAATTAGAGAAGACAGAAAAAAATGGGATCAGGAGTGCAAACAGAAGCTGAATGCTAATGCAAGCAAGTTTAAGAAATAAAGAATATGATATAAAGAAATAAAAAATTAAGAAATAACAAATAAATAAAACACCTTTTATACAGTTTTCCTAAAACAGAAAATGGTACACTGTCAGGAAAATCATCAAATAATGGGACAAAGTCAATGGGAAAGCTTATTTAGTAATGATTCACAAAGACAACACACACTATTCCATGTTTTGCACAGATCAAGTCTCAGGACTCAGAACCATAGGCCCTTAGTGTGGCAATACCTGGGTTCCCAGGATCTAAAGTCTCATCCCACCCAACTGCTGGAAACCAGTTCATTAGTGACCTTGCCAGAACTAAGATTCTTCTGTCCACATCGGTGTATCTGGGAATGCTCCAGAGAAGAGAAGTCTGGGTCATCTTGTGCATTTCCAGGATTGGCAGTTTCCAGACTTCCAGACTGTTTCATAGTGCTTTCAAACTCAGGTTTCAGTTCCCTGGGAATCACAGTATTATCCTATGTGTTTTACCGCCACAAAACCAGGAGAAACAGTGAGTCCTAAAGTCTCTCTTTAACCAGTATAACACCATGTCACAGGAAAAGCCCAGGAGACACAGATACTCAATGAGTGTCCAGCACATGAAGACACATAGGAAACGTTTATGTCCAAAGACTTCTATCTGCCTCAGATATGATGCCTACCGTCAGAGGCCGAGTACCCTGGCATCGGTTAGAAACACTGAGAAGTTGCAAAAGCTGCTTCTCTTAGTGAGTTCCAGAGGAATTAAAACACAGGCTGAAGAAAAGGAAACCTCAACCTTGCAGACACCACCAGCCCTGACATCCCGTGGAAGCCCTGATCTGTACAATCAAGGTCGACACCTGAGGCTGAGGGGATGCCGCAATCTCAGTCCCAGTTTCTGGAACCATAAGACCCAGAAGTACCCGAACCCCAGACATAGTTTCACCTTAGGTATCTGCAACTCCCACTCACCACGTCAGAGACCACAATTTACTCCCAGACCTCAAGACAGTTATTATTTCCTAAGGCCCACCTCCTGGACTTAAAATAACACAAGCTTCCCAAACATTAGGGAGCTTGCTCAGAGGGGCATCTGAGTTTCCTCATAATACTATTCCATATATCCAGGCAAGAAAAGGGCTCAGCCATAACAACCAGTGACCTGAGTCAAGAGGACCAGATAATTGTTTCTGTCACCAGGACTGGCCTCTAAGGAGGTCAAACTGTGTGGTCTGAACAAGTGCTAATGAGGCAAAGGGATGCATTCTTCCTACATCAGCAGATATTGTGAGGTGACAGTTCTTTGCACTATATGCCCTGACAGCACTTGAATCATTGTTGTACATGTGATGCCATCAGCTAACACTGTTGCTATGCATGGGGTGGCAGGGAGTGGGATTGAACTAAATAGATTTCTGCAGCTGCACATTAGCATTACCAGCTGCTACGTTACTCTGTGGGGCAGGGACAAAGTCAGTGTTAGCCTATTGGTGGACCTCCATCATTAAGAAAAACAAACATAGGTCATTACATAGCATAGTCAATAGCCAGCTGCTCAACTTGACCGTTCCGGAAGGGAATTTTAAATACACTAAATACAGAAGGAGTGATTTAGCAGCACAAATACTAAAACTGGAATGATACAGAGACGATGAGCATGTCCCTTGTGCAAGACTGACATGCAAAATCATGATGTTTTCCACTTTTTTTAAAAGAAAAAAGTAAAGAGCACTCAATTAAACTTTTAAAATATGCCAACAGATTCCTCAAAGGCATTGCATAAGATACATTACTCTGTTTGCTATTTTCAAATGGCTGTATGCTTTATTCCTCCATGAAATAATGGCTATGATTTATGGAGTATTATCTAATATTATATACACTGGTGTGTAATGCCATCTTGTGTTGAGAAAACTGACGCTTGCTGGTTTTCTTGGGATGCTCTTTTAATCTCAGCACTCAGTATGCAGAAACAGTTGGATCTCTTGACAGTTTGAGGCCACCCTTGCCTACATATTGAATTCCAACACTGTTAAGGGTACAAAGAGACACGATGTCTGAAATAAATGAGTAAATAAATACATAAATAAAAGAACATATAAACGGAGGAATATACAGAAGAATAAATAAATACTAAACTAAAAAATACAATATTTTTTTCAAAAGAACAAATGGCTGAGGCGGGGTGGCCGGTTAAGGGCGGGGCGGCGGGCTGACACCTGGTAGGGGTTGCGGGAAGGGGGGCCGGCTGATGGCTGTTTGGGATTGAGGGCGGGTCGGCCGGTTGAGAGATGGTAGGGCTTGAGGGCCGTGCGACATGCGGCTGACTGAGGGCAGGGCAGACAGTTCAGGGCGGGAGACAGGCTGTGGGCGGTTTGGCCGCTCTAGGCGGTCCACTGGCTGAGGGCTGGTCGGTCGGCTGAGGGCGGGGCTGCCTGCTTTGGGAGGGACTGCAGGCTGAGGAATGGTCAGCTGGCTAAAGGCGTGGCGACAGGCTGTGGACAGGGCTGCTGGGTGTGTGCGGGTTGAGGATCTGTGTGGGGCCACAGGGTGAGGGCTGCTTGTGGTTGAGGGCGGAGCATCAAGCTAGGGGCACGCCGGCAGACTGAAGGCGGTGCGTCCTGACGGACGAGGTGGAGGCACAGGTTGCGGGTTTAAGTCACACTACCGGTACTGGCTGACGGATAGAGACCAAGGAGCTGTTCCTCCGGAGCGGGAAAGCAACTCGCCTCAGCGTTGTGTCTCCCCTGAAGAGAAGGTGCCTTTGCTGTCCCCTCAGGTTCCCCTCAGAACGAACCTCCCCATCAGAAAGAGGGAGACGATGGCGGCCATACCGATGGCAGCCAGGTCAGCGAGCGGGTCCTCCCTGTCAGGCAGGAGCTGCAGACCTGTGAGAGATCCGCCCTCTGCCGGCAGGGTCAGCCGCGGGGCCGCTTGAGTGAACACAAGGGCACCTGCAGTCCAAGGGAGCAATGGTTGGGAGAGGAGTCCCAGACCATGCTGCGTGGGTGGGGGAAAGCATGGGAGATAAAACTCCCAGTTCCTTTGAGCAGACCTTCAAATGTCTGTTGTTTCCTCTGGGTGGAAATTCCTGGATTATTCCAGTTGTTCCCCTCGCCCTGCCATCTCTCTTTCCAGAAAAGCCTCACACAAGGAGCACTTAGTGAATGCCTTGCTTGAATAAAGGATTGGATGAACCTAATGAGGGATAAATGTACTCTAGTGGAGTGTTGATGAAATCCATGCCAGTTTTCACAGCCCAGAAAATACATAGGTAGCTCCTGTGTCTAGTTTGTCAGTACAAAACTAATTTGTTTTTAAAATGTGAGGATGTGTTGAACATAATTCATGTGGTTTTCTGTCAGTGTGAATAGTGTTTTCTCATCTATGTTGTAAATGTTGTGGATTTTATTAACACATTTATTTTAAGTAGACGCATAAAGTTGGTTCGAAAAAAATTATGATATAATGGAATGTAGATTTCAGCCACTAATGACTCACTCCTGGTTCAGCAGTCTTTTACTTTCACCAGTTAGGCTGGCTGCTCTGGATTCCTAACAGATTTTACTTCTTGTTACTTTTTTTAAGAGAAATTACTAATTTGAAGATATAAAAAAAAAGTTTCTTAAAATCAACAGTGATTCCAAAGCTAATTTATATATTTTTGGTGTGTTCTTTAAGTTTCACAGGAGTATAGAAGGTTCTTTAAACAAGACAGTATAATGTAAACCCAGTTAAACATTTTAACAAATTTATTGTTTGTTTGTTACAGACCATATTATTTTTATTAGTAGGGCAGATATAAACAAATGGTATTTCCTAATTGCATCTTGGATCATTCATCTCTGCCTGATATGGGCTTTTTTTTTTTTTTTTGGAAGTAGTACTTCAACTACTTCTTGAAGGGGGAAAGGCAGAGATAGTCTTTATAGATTTATCCAATGATGTTAATTTTATATTTGCAAATAGTTTTTCCTATGAGCTATAAACATATGTATTGATGAAATTCTGATTTAAATTTACCTACCAAAGGTAAATTTACATTTCGCTTGATTAATAAGAAACACTAAGATCAAGCTTGGATCTAAATCCATCAGCAAGAAGATTTGAGATTATTTGAGATTTAGGCGGCCATTCTTAATTCCCACTAGACTCAGGGCTCATACCTGAGAACCTGGAGCCCACACAGGTACACACACACCTGCTTTGAGTTTTGGCCTATGTTCATTAGAAAGAATGAAGGGTGCTTCTTGTTTTTGTTGGGTCTGGATAATTGCCTGGAGAGAAGAATGAGGTTGTGATAGACATGGTGATTGCTCATAATTGTTGCCTAGCAATGCCTCAGAGACTGATAGGGTAGGAATGCTAGCCCACTGCATGGTAGTCAAAGTGTCAGGAGATATATAATATTTCTCCTGTAGACCTGTCCTCCCCACAACAGGATCCTAGGCAGCCTGTCTCTTCAGAGGAAATTGGGTCCTTAGTCCTTTATAGCCCCTGTTGTGGATGAAGTGTGTCAGAATTCACCTGAAACGAACCAGGATGGTACATAATGGAACCAGTCGTGATCCATTGGCAAGTAGATTTGAAGTTTTCAGCTGTCTTCTTCAATTTGTATCAGAATAAGGGTTCAGACCTGAGAAACTAGAGACCTCATAGGTACACACAATAGCATTGAACTTTGTCCTTTCTCCATTGCAAGGCTTCTGCCAGGTGGGAAATCAGTTCTGGGTCTAGAGACCCATTGAGATGGAAGATTGTCTTTGGTGTGGTACCTGCTCAAATTCCCATGTGACCAGATTTCTGTGACACCACCACCCAGCTTCCCTACAGACCAGCATTAGCCTGAGGCTGTCTTGGCAGGCCTCTTTGATCTCAAAACTTGGATATAAGCAGGTTCACTGAGTGTCAGCACACCCAATTCTTGCCTGACAGCCTTAGTGGTTTTCCAGATGGGCAGAGTTTAGTAGAATTCATCAGGAACTCTGGGGAGGTCTAAGTCAAAATGTGCTGATGTACCACAAAAGGGAAATGTCCTTGATCCACACATCCTTTTTTTGTTTGTTTCTGAGAATGCTTCTATGTGGTACAGATTGCCATGGGTTTTCTGCAGCATTCCCTAGGGCCTATCCAACAACTTCTGTGTCCTCAGATTCCCTGAATTAAATGGACTGTCTCAGGGTAGAGAAATTGAGAATCCCCTTTGTTTTGTGGCCCACAGGTCCTGATCTTATCATGCATCACCTCCTATACATGCATCCCTGCCCTGTATGTTGTTACCTTCTGGAATCCCCTGTAGTGGACTGCAATTAGAGAGTCATCTCTCTCCATGCCTGGCCTGTAAGGTAAGCTGCCAACTTGGATTCTATAGTCATTTTTAAGTTTTCTGTTTTTTGTTTCGTTTGTGTCATTTTGTTTTGTTATGTTTTGCTCAGTAAATGCCATGCAGAGTAGTCCCAGGGCCCAAGATACTTGACATTCCTGAGGCACTAATGTCATCAAGTGGAATTGTTTTGCAAGTCTGCCAGCTGGTCCATGTGTTTCAGTGGACATGGTCAGCACCCTAAGCAGCATCTCTGGTCCTTGCTAGACAATACTCTCAGATCTCAGGGAAAACTGTTGGCCCAGGAGACTTCTAGGGAAAAACAGGCTCCAGGTGGGTCTGCGACACAGTGGGCCAATCGCATGTTTTGGCTTGCTCCAAGCAGAGAACATACCCTCCCATGTCTTGAGGCTGCCACCTCAGGATTTGAGTATTTCTTTGCAAGGGACTCTGTATCTGTGGTTGAATCTGGGATGAAAAAGAAGAAATCATTACACATGCCAGTGTTCACTAGGCCACCCACAATCTGACTAGCTTTTTGATGATGCTTACCAGTAGCCCACAAACTTCACATCCGGGAACCACACAAGCTGCAGAACATCATTTCAAGTCTGTGCCCAGTTTGCCTGGGCAACACAGCCTTTAGGGTCCTATGTGTTTTATCCATTTTATTCCTTCCCTAACATCCTCATTCCCTCCTTGCTCATCATTGTCTGTCTCCTGTTTTCTCTGACTTTTTCTTCTTTGTCTTCATTTCATTAATGTTTTGTCAGAAATTGGGATCTCTTTGAGCTTGGCTGCAGGTGAAGTTCAGGGACCCTGACTTGAAAGGAAATATTTCTGCTTCAGTGCTGTATCCCTGTCACCCATCAAAGGATTGTACTGCCATGAAGATATGCATCCTCATTTTGGATACACAAGGGAAAGTAGCCCAAGTTATTCTTGTGTCTCAGGACGAATCTTAGTAGAAGCAGTCATATAGGATATACTGAAGAGTGCTCAAAAGTGGCCAGGCAAGCACTGAACTGGAGACAGGTTAGGCTCCCTGTTCCTCCCTTTAAAATGCCTCCTGTAATCATTTCCAACACCCATGCAGGAAGCATACTTGTGAATTCTCCTGATTTGGTCACCTTGCGTATTACCAAGGGAAAACATCCAGGGTTAAGTGTTAAAAAGCACATTTTTCCTGTTTTGCCCTGTTAAGTGATACCTTGTGGAATAATATTTAGTTATATATGACTCTAAAATTAACAGTTGGTAGAATCTGGAGAATCCACAAATATGCCTCCTGCAAAGGTGTTGGGAATCACAACAGGGGGCATTGTTGAGGGAGAGCCAGGGAGCCTAAACATTCCCGTGGGTCACTGAACAATGGGTCTCCTCAATTGCAAAGCCCTGAGGCAGTACATTCATTTCAGGGCCGCTAGGAAGCCAAGAAGTTGTTGGACATGTCCTAAGGAATGCTCTAGAAAATCCATGCCAGTCTATACTAGAGAGTAGCATCATAAGAAATGAAAAAGTATTTGGGGATCAGGGACAGGACATTGCCCTTTTGTGGCACATCAGCACATTTTGACCTGGACCTCAACAGAGATCCTATTGAAATCTACTGGACTGGGTTCATCTACCATCACTGTCCCTGCCTCTGCCCCTGGCCCTGCCCCAACCTCCACCTAGAACCTCCTTCCCCATGTTCAAGCACACATATCCTTTCTGGTGTCCCCAGTAGCTAACTGTACCTAGTGAATCATCCCAGATGGGTAAGGATGTAGAAAATTAAGTGTTTCTCAGTCGTTTGAGATTGCTCTTTTGTGAATTGTTTGTTTACATCTGCACCCAATTTTCAGGTGAGTTATTTGTTCTGTTGACGTCTAGTTTCCTGCATTCTTTATGAATTTTGGATATTAATTCTTTATTGGAAATGAATAAATGTTTCTCCAAAACAAAGCCTTATCAAACCCAATAAACAAACAGAGAAACAGATATAGGAATGATTAACAGCTTTGAAAAATATAAGGTACTTTTAGACACAACAGAGATAGGAATAAATAAACGAAGGTACGGGAACATGTGTATGCTGTATGAACACAGTGGACAAATATCTCAGAGCTTCATGCTGTGAGACACATACAGACACAACTTCTTACAGGGCTGAGACAGAAAGCTCATTTCAAGCTAGACGTTCATGATCAGTCTGGATTGCATAGAGACCTTATCAGTGAAAAAAATAAATTAATACTGTCACTAAATTTTAAAGCTTTAATCAGGGAAAACTCTCTCATCCTCCGTTTTCTTTATGTTCTTTTAACGTTTTTTAAAATATCGTAGTATTTAATTTATTATTTATTTATTCCTCTCTATATTCCTCAGTTTATTTGTTTATTTATTTGTTTCTGACAATGTTTCTGTTTTTACCCCGGTATTCTTGCAACTAAATATGTAGGCTAGGGTTGCCTCGAACTCTCAAGAGATCCAACTGCTTCTGCCTCCTGAGTGCTGAGATTAAAGTAGAATCCCAAAAAGCCCAGCAAGCTTCAGTTTCCTCACAACTAGATGGTATTACCCACCAGCTTTACAAAACTGTGGAGAGTACTCCATTAATCATAGCCATTATTTCATGGAGGAATGAAGCATACAGCTATTTGAAAATAACAAACAGAGCAATGCATCTTACACAATGCCTTCGAAGAATCTGTTGGCATATTTTAAAGTTTGAATTGAGTGCTCTTTACTTTTTTCTTTTAAAAAAATGTGGAGCACTTCACGATTTTGCATGTCAGTCTTGCACAGGGGACATGCTCATTGTCTCTGTATCATTCCTGTTTTAATATATGTGCTGCTGAAACACACACTCTTTATTTACTTTTAAAATTCCAGTCATGAGGGATCAAATTGAGCAGCTGGCAATTGACTATGCTATGGAATGAGATGTGTTTATTTTTCTAAATGATAAATGGTCCACCAACAGCATAACATTGAATTTGTCCCTGCATTGCAGCTAGAAATGCTAGTGTTTAGCTGCGGAAATCTATTTAGTTCAATGACGTTCCCCACCCCTCCATACCCAGTTCCATTGTAATTTGTGGCTTCACATGTACTACAAAGATCTTTATGCTGTCAGGGCATTCGATGCAAGGCACTGTTACCTCACAATGTCTTCAGAGTTAGGGAAGAATGAATCCCTTAGACTCATTAGCCCTTGTTCAGACCACACAGTATGACCTCCTTTGAGGCCACGCCTGGTGACAGCGACAATTATCTGTTCCTTGTGCCACCAGGTCACTGGTTCTGACTGCTGTGCTGTTTTATCACCTGAGTATCTGAAATTAGTACAATGAGGGAACTAGAAATACCTCTCTGAGGGGGCTCCTAATATTCAGGAAGCTTGTGGTGTCTTAAGTCCTGGAGGTTGGCCTGAGGAATTCCTAACTGTCTTCAGTACTGAGGATAAATTATACTCTCTGGCATGTGAGAGTGGGTTTGAAGATATCTAAGTTGAAACTATGTCTGTGGTTTGGGTATTTCTGGGTCTTATATTGCCCAGAACCTGGGACTCAGGGTGTGGCATCCCTTCAGCCTTAGGCGTCGGCCATGATTGTGCAGTTCAGGGCTTCCACAGAATGACAGGTCTGGTGGTGTCTTCAAGGCTCAGGTTTCTATTTCTTCAGGTTGTGTTTTAACTGCCCTGCAACTTGCTAAGAGAAGCAGCTTTTGCAGATTCTCAATGTTTCTAAAGATGCCACAGTACTCAGCCTCCGGGGGGTAGAGCAGATAAAAGCCTTGGGACATGAAGGTTTCCTATGTGTCTTCACGTACTGGACACTGAATGAGTTTCTGGGGCTCCTGAGCTTTTCCTATGACTTGGTGTCATATTGGTTTAAGAGTGATTTTGGGACTTGGTGTTAATTGAGGTTTTGTGGTAATGGAAAACATAGGATAATATTGTGACTTCTGGGGAACTAAAACCAGGCTATATCCTCCCATAGTTTGAAAGCACTATGAAACAATTTCTGGAAATTGCCAACCCTGGAGATTCACAAGATGACCCAGTGTTCTCTTTTATGAAGCATTCCCGGATATAATGATGTGAATAGAAGGAACTTAGTTCTGGCAAGTTCAGTAATGAACTGGTCTCCGGCAGTTGGGTGGGCTGAGTCTTCAGATCCTGCGAACCCAGGTGTTGCCACACCAAGGACCTGTGTTTCTTAGTCTTAAGGCTTGATCTGGTCAAAACATCAAGTAGTGTGTGTTGTCTTTGGGCAACATTACTAAATCAGCTTTTCCATTGACTTTGTCCCATTGTTTGATCATTTTCCTGACCCTGTCCCATTTTTGTTTTTAGGAAACCTATGCAAAAGGTGCTTTATTTATATCTCATTTCTTTAGTTTTTATTTCTTTATGTCTTATTCTTTATTTCTTAGACTTGCTTGTATCAGCATTCAGCTTCTGTTAGCACTCCTGATCCCATTTTATGGTGTCTTCTCTAACTTCTCACCCTATGATCTTATCTCTCTCAGGAACATGACACTAAAATACAACCTTCTGGTCTAGGAACAGTGATGGCAAGGATGGATACATGGGTAAGTCCTTAGTTTATGTATAAATAAATTTTACATAAATAAGAGAATACAGGCCAAAGGTAAGGATAATGGAAGAGACAGAAGATCTGGAGCTAAGTAACATAGGATAACCAGATTCTAAAGAGCTCTTTATTTTTCAACATTTGTTTCACTGGCTTCTGTTACCTACAGTGTATTGCTAACGTACTTAAAAAATTCTATTTGCTAAAAAGAAAAATGGTTGTGATTCCTGCTAATCTACCATTACTTTGTTTTCTTATTTGGGACATGACTTTAATTTTTTTCCTGTTCATAATTCAGGTTACTACTTCAGATTTTATGTACCCATATAAATAAAGTAGTTCTTCGTAGGTGGAAGATTTTTGTCTCAGTTTTCTTGTGTCTTGGTCTTAAAATTCTGACATGTCATTTGAGTTGTTATTTTAGTAATTCAGTACATATTTGGAGAATTTTTGAGCCTGAAGATATAATCAGATATCCTCCTTCTCATTCTGAAAGATCTCATAATATTCTCAATAAGTAATTGAGAAGGGCTTCCTCTGGAAAGTCATTCTCCATTTCATAGAGAGAATGGAAACCATAATAGTGTTGAGTTTGAAAGGAGCCTGTAGTCCCAGCAATGTATAACACTGAAGAGGAGGTTGGTTTTATCCCAGGTGTTAAGGCATACAAGAGAAACTAATTCAGACCAAGTCCCAAGTACAAATGAGGGAACACTTATAAAATTGCCACATATAGCCCAGTGGCCTTTAGTCAAAGAACTATGAAGGAGAGACAAGCAGATCTCTGTGATTTTGAGGCCAGTCTCGTCTACACAATGAGTGTTAAGACATCAGAGTTACAAGGTAGAAACCCTGTCTCAAAAAGGAAAATCCAACAAATATTTTGCATGCCCCCACTTTCTGAAGAAACACATAACTCAGAATAATACTAGCTAACTTAAGTATTTCAATGTATTGAATGATGGAGGCAGGGTTTGACTCCCCTGCACCTCCACTAACAAGCCCCACCAACACTGTAATTCCCAACACATGTGCAGCAGGCCTAATAATGGATTCTCCTGACTTGGTTTCCTTGCTTCATACCCAAGGAGTACACTCATTGTCAAGGGTCGAGAAAACACTTTGTCCTGCTCTGCCCTGTCCGGTGCTATCAGTTAGAAGAATAACTCGTTAGAGAAGGCCCTAAAATTTGCTTATGACAGAGTCTGGGGTTAAAGATGATTGTCTGTTTGTATTTGTGTATGTGTGTTTGTGTCTACGTGTGTGTGTTTTTGCAGTTACTCCTTTTGAGTCTACTAGACAAAAATCTACTCCTCAGAGACCCCATAAGTGTGACAGCCTCCACCTGAACACAGGTCAGAGGGTACTTTTGGGCCCTGGCCTGGACCCATTGAAAAGATTTGAGTTTTAGGTTGCCTTTCTCAATTCCCATAACACTCATGGCTCATATCTGAGAACCTGGAGCCCTAACAGGCACACACAGCTGCCTTGAGCATTGTGCTATATTCAATAGGAAGGCTGAAAGATGCTTGGTTTGGTTGGGTCTCGGTGGTGTATTGGCCTGGGGAGAAGAAAGAGTTTGTGACAGACCTGATGATAGCTCATAATGGTTTCCTGGCAATGGCTAGGATATTGATAGGTTGGAGACGCAAGCACACTCCCTGGTAAGCAAGGTGGCAGGAGGCATGTAATGTTTCTCCTTTGGATCTGTCCTTCTGCCCACAAAGAGACCTGGGCCGCCTGAGTCTGAAGGTGAAATGGGGTCCCTGGATCCTTATAGGCCCTGTTGTTGATGAAGTGTGGCAGAATTCACCTGAATGAAGATGGAATGGTATCTGAAGTAACCAGCCTCGATACACTAGCAAGTTTGAGGTTTTTTTTCTGAGTTTCTCAACTTCCATCAGACTGTTGGCTCAGACCTGAAAAGCTGGAGCCTCACAGGTACACAAAGCAGCCTTGTTCTTTGTCCTTTTTCCATTGCAAGGCTTCTTCTGGCAAAAAGGGTAGCAGTTCAGTGTCTAGAGCCCCTTTGAAATGAGTGGTGATCTTTGGTGAGGTAGCTTCCCAACTTCCCATGTGACCATAGTTCTGTGACACCACCACACAGCTTCACTACATCCCAGGTTTTCCCTGAGGCATTCTTCGCAGGCCTACTTGTCCTGGAAGTTTGGATTTCAGCTGGTTTACCAAGTATCAGCACACCCAGTTCTTGTCTGACAGCTCTAGTGATCTCTGAGATGGGCAGAGTCAAGGAGAATTCAGCAGGATCTCTGGAGAGGCCAAGTCAAAATGTCCTAGCTGAGCCATAAGAGGGTAGTGTCTAGTCCCGGATACCCAAGTCTGTTTTTTGTATGTGTCTGTGGAAGTTTGTGGCATGGGTTTTCTGGAGCATTCCGTAGGACCTATACATCAACTTCTCAGCTTACCAGGTGCCCTGAATTGAATGGAATTTCCCATGGATGGCAATTGATGAGCACCTTGTTCTGTGTCCCATGGACCTGGGTCTCCCACCCACTCCCAACCACACCTTCACCCCTGCCAAGAATCATCTTATCTACCTGCATGCCCACAAGTTTCCTAGCCTGTAATTAATGCTGCCAACTTGGAACCTGTAATTTTTTTTTTACTCACTAAATGTCATACAGAGTTGTCCAAGGGCTCAAGTTACTTTACATTCTTGATGCACTACTATCATCAAGTAAAATTATTTTTCAGATTCTGCCAGCACATCCCTGTCTTTCAGTGGACATAGCCACCCCTCTAAGAAGCACCTCTGGATCTTGCCAGATAGGGATGACTCAGGTATACTGCAGTCCTGTCAGCTCTGGTGTGTTGTGGGAAAAAAAAAACAGGGTCCAGTTGATCCTTGTTCCACAAGGCTAAGTCCTGTCACGGTGCCGGCCCAGCACCACAGAATTTTGCTCTAAGCTGGAAGCACAACCTCCCAGTTCTTGAGGCTGCTGTGTCTGTCAGGATTGTGAGGATCATCTTGCAAGTGACTGTATATCTGGTTGAATCAGCATTGAGTAAGGGAAAATTATTCCATATCCCAGTGTGCACAAGGCCACCCACAATCTCCATACCTTTTAGATGATGCTCTCCAAGTAACTCACACAGCTCAATTTTCGGAACCATACATGCTAAAAAGAACCTTTTTCATGTCTGTGAGCAAATTGTCAGGGCAACACAGCCATCATTGGCATATGTGTTTTAATCATTTTATTGTCTTCCTACAGTCCTCACATCTTCCTTTCTCATTTTTGTCTACCTCCTATTCTCTCTGACTTTTTTTTTCTTCTGTTCTTTAAATTTTTTTCATCAGAAAATTAGGTTCTCTTTTAGCTTTGCTACTGATGGAGTTCAGAATTGCTGACCTTAAAGAAAGCATTTCTGCTCCAGAACCACTTCCCTAGTACCTTAAAATTTGTCTGATTTGCACCACCATGGACATATGCATCCTCTTTTTTGGGTACACAGGGCAAGTAGCCCAAGACATTCCTTAGGCTCAGTACACCCTATATGACTGCTTCTCAGTAGAAGCCATCTTCTGCTTAGAAGAAGTCATTTAGGTTATTCTGTGAAGTGCCAAAAATGTCCAGGCAGGCACTGTACCTTGTTGGCAGGGTTTGTCTCTCCATGCCTCCCTTAGAATGCCTCCTACTGTGATTCTCAACACCCAGGGAGGAAGTATTGTTGTCAATTTCCCTGATTTGTTCACCTTACCTCCTATAAAGGGACAAGACCCAGATTGAAGGGTCAAAAAGTACTTTTATCTTGCTCTTCCCTGTCCAGCGATATCTTGTGGAAGAGTAACTAATTAGAAGGGGCTCAAAAATTAACAGGTGGCAGAATCTGGGGTCCAAGAAGACTGTGTGTGTCTGTGTGTGTGTGTGTTCATTCTTGTTGAATTCACTGTTGAGGAATCTATGCCCCAGAGATCCCTGATAGTGCCAGAAAATATGCTGTGCAAAGCAGTCCTAGTTGTCATGTCAGACTTGTCTGTTAAGACCAGGTTTCTGTAGGAGAGGACCTTTAGTGCTCCAACCCTCAGCACCAGCTCAAGTAGTCATAATATCTGGATGTGTCCATGTACTGCTGTGACCAGTTATGGCTCAGTTAATGAGACCAGTTACATGGCAACAGTATGAAAGGTGGCAGGAACAGTTCTGTGGAGTGGCTGCCATGGCACTTCTGAGATCTCAAAGCAGTCACAGCCTAGGGAGCTCCTTTTGCAGCATCAGAGCAGCTGACTCCAGGAGTCTTGACAGAAAGGAAGAAATGGAAAGTAATGTTGGGAGTGTCTCCATGAGACAGGAAAAATGGAATTTTTCTATGGGCCAACGTGGACAGTCTTACCCCATGGAGTTGGGTCTCTATAGACTCTCAGCTCTTGGAAGGAAGCATATAGCCATTGAAATGAAAATAATTTCCCAAGTGAACCTGGTATATCATGTGTTTTACAGACAGGCCTACCTTCTCAGGATAAACTGAGTATGACTGTATATGGGAGAGAAAATAGATGGAGGGAGCAAGGGAAAGAAAGAGAGGAGACAGAGAGTAATGGAGAGAGACAGAGACAGAGGGAGAAGGAGAATCTCTGTGGAGCTGGTGGGTGATTTTTGAGATTGTTGCTATTTTTGCCTGCATCCTGGAGGTCAAACCATTCTAACATGACATCATTATGAGAAGTTATTCCTATTCCTTGATTGTAGGCCACAAGAGAGAAAGGAAGAAGACAACTTAGAGTTTCCTATGAGGATGCATGGCTGCAGATTGCTTCATGCTTTCTGGTGGGACCAGTACAGAATGTATTTTTTCCCTTATATCTATTGGCCCATTGGTACCACTAGACTCTTATCAGAGAGCTCTGAGTTTGATGTGTATGTTGCCTTGGCTATAGGTAGGTGGGTGTCCACAGAAGACACAGAATCAAAGAAATCTGAGAATGACTTGAGGATTTAGAGAAAGAAAAGATAACCTGTTATCCTGAGTGGATCCTATTGGGAGGTTTTTTAGGCTGGGGAAAGGGGATAGGTTGGGACTGACTTGGAGATTGCTCATAATGATTGCTTGCCAATGCCTTGGTTGTGGAACGATGTTCATGCCCTGATAGGCAAGGTAACAGGTGAGATGTATTGTTTCTCCTTTTGACACATCCTTGTCCCCATAACTGGGTCCTATACAACCTGTGTATACACGCAAAGTGTGACTACATCCACCTGATTGCCTATGGCAGGGTAGGTAGCAGCCTGGATTCATTGTCAAGATGATTTCAGGTTTTTGGTAGCCTTTTTCACCACCCATAAGATTCAGTGCTTAGACATGAACAACTGGATTCTCACAGGTACACACAAATTCCTCTGGTTTTGTCCTTTGTACATTACTTACACTTCTTCTGCTAGGTGGAAAGGTGATTCTGAGCCTAAATCCTGACTGAGGCTTGTGGTTTTCTTTTCTGAGACTTCTGTCTATCTTTCCATGCACGTAGAATTTTATGATACTACTACCTTACTGACTTACCACACCAGGGCCTCCTAGGTAGGGCCTTCTTGGCAGGCGGCCTTGACCTGGAAGCTTGGTTGTGGCCAGGGTCACAAAGTGTCAACACACTCAAATCTGGAATGGCACTTTTAGTGAACATTCTGGTAGGAGTTAAGGAGAATTTCTTAGGATCTCTGGGAAAACCCAAATTGAGATGTCCTGATTAGGCTACACGAGGACTGTGTACAGACCATGTTTCCTAAGTCCATGTTTTTGTGTTTGATGCAATTCTCCTGTGTTGAAGACTGGCATGGGTATTCTGGAGCATTCCCTTGGGTGTCTAGGCCACATCATATGTTCCTCCCCACACCCTTAATTGAGAGAAGTGACTCAGGAAACTGCAGGTGAGGAACTCCTGTGTTCTGGGTTCTGTGACTCACAGGTTCAGAAACTACCACCCATCCTCATCCCCACCCACCCCTGTCTGAAAGCACCTCACCTGCCTGCATGCTTACATACCCTGGTAGCATCCTCTGTGTTGGAGGCCTTCTAGAGAGCCATCTCTGGGCCAATCTTGGTGTTTGAGTTTAGCTGCCTCTTGCAGTCTAGAGGTAGCTGGTTTATGTTGTATTTTTGTACTGAAAAGGAGA
The DNA here is from genome assembly GCA_026225945.1 of Cricetomys ansorgei. Classification (NCBI taxonomy): domain Eukaryota; kingdom Metazoa; phylum Chordata; class Mammalia; order Rodentia; family Nesomyidae; genus Cricetomys; species Cricetomys ansorgei. Next base: position 71,066 of record JAMJFZ010001467.1, read on the forward strand.
GAGGGAGTGGTACCATGGCATTAATTATTTGGCATTTTGATCCACAACTATTGTGAAGTGGAAGGGTTTTCCTGGTCCCTCCAGTGGGTATATGAGCATCTCTGTACAGTGCCAGCTCCCTAAGCAGCACCTCTGGTCCTGTCTGGACAGGACTGGCTTGGGTCTCCTGCAGCCTTGTTGGCCCAAGTGATGTGTGTGAGAAAGCAGGGTACAGGGGATCCTTGACTCTTGAGGCTGGGTAGTGCCCCAGTATAGGCCAGGTACCATGAAGGTTGTCATACACCAAACAGGAAGCACAGCCTCCCAGGTCTTGAGGTAGATTTGTTTTGTAGGGATTGGGGATCTCTTTGCAAGGGATTCTGCATCTGAGGCTTCATTTGGCTTTAGCAGGGAAACTTATTCCACATGACAGGCAGGGTTCATAATGTCACCTACTGGCTCCTAAATTTCAGGTGAGCATCAACTGTAGCACCCAGACCTCACTTCTCAGACCCCCACACACTGCCAGCAAATCTTCTAAGCTGTGATCAGAATGTCACTGCCACATACCCATTGTGGTCCTGTGAGTTTTATCCATTTCACTCACTCCCTACCATCCTCATTCTCTCCTTTTTCCTCTCTTTCTGCCACATCTTCTCTCTTTTTTTCTTTTCTTTGTTTTGTGTCCCCTTCTGAACTTGTCTGCAGGTATAGTTCATGGTCCCAGATCTATCTATGGTCAATTCAGAATTGTCTGGGAAAGACAGGTTTTTTTTTCTTAGAGAAGACACTTCAGGGAGCCAAAACTAAGCACAAGCTCATGTATGCATAGTGTCTGGATTCTTCCTTGGATTGTTGTGAGTCCTTGTGGCTCAGTCAATTAGACCCAGGGAATGAAAACAGTATTGAACGTGACAGGACCACTCCATGAGAATGACTGCTCTGGCAACAACTGAGAACTCAATTCAGGTCCAGCCTGACGGACCGCCCTTTGAGCAATCAGAGAGGCTGCCTCAAAGATGTGTGACAGAGAGTGAGAGATGGAAATCAATGTTGGTCTGTCTCCTGGAGGCAGGGAAAAATGGTGTTTTTAGGAGCTGTTATCCCCATGGAGCTGGGCCTCTCTGGCCTCTCAGCTCATGAAAGAAATGGTTCCTTTGGGATAGTGTAAATCATTTCCTAGTGAATAATGTATATCATCTGGTATCCAAGCAGGCATATCTGCCCTTGATGCACTGGCTTTAAATGTATACATGAGAGAGGGAGATAGATAGGCTACGAAGGAGATGAGACAGAAGGTGATAGGCAGATAGATAGATAGATAGATAGATAGATAGATAGATAGATAGATAAGATAAAGATACAGAGACAGAGAGATAGAATGAGAGGAAATTTCCTGTGAAATTGTTGGTATATTTGCCCGCACCTTGGTGATCAAATCCATTCTTTCACATGACAGCTCTATGTCCTGTCACTCCTGTTCCTTGTTTCTAGGCCAATGGAGAGAAGGGGTAAAGAAAGCATTATAGTTTTCTGTGAGGATGTCTTACTTTGCTATGAAGTTGCTGTTTAGGACAGTGGTGTGGTTGTGCTACGGGCATCCTGGAGGGACCAAATAGGACAGTGTATTTTGTTTTGTGTCTAGATGTCAGTAGTTTCACTGGAACCAATTCAGAAAGCTCTGAGTTGCCTGTGTGCCTATCCCTGGCCACATGAAGAGATATGTCTTCAGAGGACACAGAATTATCCATATTTAAGAGCACCTTGTGGAGATTAGAGAAAGAAAATATAGCCAAGTATCCTGAGTGGTGCTCTCTTGTTTGGGTGTAGTGTGGATTTGTTGTTGGGCTGGGGAGAGGAGATAGGTTATGACACACCTTGACATAACTCATAATAGTTGCCTGACAATGGTAGGAGACATGATTGGGTCTAAGCCCACTACCAATAGGCCAGGTGTAAGTGGTACGAAATGTCTATTCGTTAAACATATTCTTTCCCCACAACAGGGTCGTGCACTGCCTGCCTCTTCAAGTGAAGTAGTAGGTGGATGCTCCTGACTTCTGGTGGCTGCTGCTATGGATGAACTTTGGCAGCATCCACAGAACTCACATGGAAGTTTTCATGAAGGCACCAGCTTTGATCCATGTGCAAGAAGATGAAAGCATTAGGGTGGCCTTTCTCATCACCCATCTGGTTCAGGGGTCAGACAAGTGCAACTGGATTATCCCAGGTAGACACAGACGCCATTTTGCTTTGCCATTTGTTCATCAAGGGTGTCTTATTTTGCTATATTGGAAGGCAGTTCGATGCCTAGGATCCCAATGAGGTTGAAGCCTCTTCCTGAGGCCTCTGCACTCCTTGCCATGTAAATGCAGCTATTTGATAACACTACCTTGCTGCCAGATGCCTAAAGATGTTGAACAGTTTTTAAGTATTTCTCAGCCATTTGAGATTCCTCTTTTGTGAATTCTTTGTTTACATATGTAACTCATTTTTAATTAGGTTATTTGTTTCGTTGACATGTAGTTTCTTGCATTTTTATTTATTTTGTGCTTTTAGTCTCAACTGTAAGTAGAATTGATGAATATCTTTCCTCATTCTATAAGCTGAAGTTTTTGCCTATTGACAATGTCTTTTTTCCTCAAAGAAGCTTGTCAGTTTCATGAGGTCCTCTTATTAATCCTTGATCTTTATTTCTGACCTTGTGACGTTAAGTTCAAAAAGGCTATTCCCCACTTTCTCTTCAATCAGATTCATTATATGTGGTTTTATAGTTTGATATTAGATCCATTTTGACTTGAGGTTTGTACTCAGTGATAGATATAGATCTATTTGCATGCTTCTACTCAGACATCCAATTAGACCAGCACCATTTGTTAAAGCTGCTTTCTTTTGTCATTGTATGTTTTTGGCTTCTTTATCAAAGATCAGATGTCCCTAGGTGTCTGGATATATATCTGGAATCTTTATTCAGTTCCATTGTTTGCCATGTGTGTTTTTGTGACAATACCATTCAGTTTTTATTACTATGTCACTGTAGTACATATTGGGATCATGAATGTTGATACCTCTAGAAGTATATTTATTTTTCAAGATTATTTTAGCTATCCTAAGTTTTTTTGCTTTTCCATATGAAGTTGTGTAATGTTCTTTTCATGTTTAGAAAGAATTGTATTGGTATTTTGATAGGGATTGTATTGACACTCTGATTACTTTTAGTGAAATGGCCCTTTTTACTATGTTAATACAACCCACCCAAGAGAACAGGATATCTTTCCATCTTTTGAGATATTCAATCATCCTCTTCAAGGATATAAAGCTTTTGTCATTCAAGTAATTCACTTGCTTGGTCGCCCAAGATACCTTGTGTTTTTTGTAGCTATTTTGAAGTATATTGTTTCTGTTATTTCTTTCTCTGTCCATTTGTCATTTATATATAGGAGGGCTACAGCATAATTTTTTGAGATTTTCTTGTATCTAGCTACTTCACTGAAGTTGTTTATTACCTATAGGAGTTCCCTAATCCAGTTTTTGATGTCACTTATATATAATATAATATCATCTGCAATTAAGGATATTTTGACTTTTTTCTTTTAAATTCATATTTCCTCGATGTCCTTCTGTTGTCGTATTGACCTAGCTAGAACTTTAAGTACTATATTGAATATGTAAAGAAGGATGGAACAGCCTGGTCTTGCTCCTGATTTTAATGGAATTGCTTTGAATTTCTCTCCATTTAATTTGATGCTTGTAGTAGGCTTGGTGTTTATTGCCTTTATTAAGTTTCGGTATGGCCTTTGTATCCCCAGTCTCTCCATTGAGATTATTTTGAAGCGTTGCTTGATTTTGTCAAAAGCTTTCTCACAATCTAGTGAGATGATCATGTACGTTTTTTCTATCAATTTGTTTATACAGTGTCACTGCATCATAAATCACAGTCGTAAAGCACTGTCTGATTTTCATATGGTGAACCATCCCTTCATCTCTTTGATCAAGCCTCCTCAATCATGGTGGATCATCTTTTTAATGTTTTCTTGGATGTGGTTTGTGAATATTTTATTGATTACATTTGCATCAATGTTCATGAGAGCCATTGCCATATAATTCTCTTTCTTTGCTGAATCTTTGTGAGGTTTGCTATAAGCCTAACTGTGGCCTCATAGATTGAGTTTGTCAGAATTCATTGTGCATCTGTTTTGAAGAATAACTTGAGGAATTTTGGTGTTAACTCTTTAAATGTCTGATAATTCTGAGCTTAAATCATCTGGCTCTGGCGTTTTATTGATTATAAGTCCTTTTCTGGCATCTTGTATTTCATGGAGAATTATAGGTGTGTTTAAGTTCTTTATCTGAACTTGATTCAATTTTTGTAGGTGGTACCTAACAAGAAAATTTTCATTTCTTTAGGATTTTACAATTTTGTGGAGAACAGTTTTGTAAATTATGACCTATTGATTCTTCCGATTTCTACAATGTGTATAGTCATATCCTCCTCTTTTCTGAGTTTATTGATTTATACATTGTTTTTCTGTCTTTTAATTAGTTTAGCTAGGTGTTTGTCTACCTTGTTGATTTTGTCAAAGAACCAGGTTTTTGTTTCATTGATTCTTTGAATTGTTCCCTTCGTTTCTATTTTGATGATTCCATCCCTCAGTTTCATTAATTAATTTCATTAATTAACATCTACTTTTTTGGGTATATTTTCTTCTTTTTGTTTTAGTTCTTTCAGATATGCTCTTAATTTGCTAGTATATGAAGTCTCCACTCTTTTCTGGTAAACACTTTGTAGTATGAATTTTCCCTTTATCACAGCTTTTATCATGTACCGTAATTTTGGATATGTTTTAGAGTCTTTTTCATTGAATTCAGGAAATTCTTTAATTTCTTCCTTCGTTTCTGTCTTGACCCACTTCTCATTAAGTACAGAGTTTTTGATTTTTCCATGAATTTCTAGGCAGTCTGCTGTTGCTGTCGTTGAAGTTGAAAATGGATCAATGGTGATCTGATAGGATGCAGGGGGTTATTTCAATTTTCCTGTATGTATTGAAGATTGCTTTGTGGCCAATAACGTGGTCAGTTTTTAGACAGTTCTCTGAGATGGTGAGAAAAAGATGTAGTCTTCTGTGTGGGTTGAACATCCTGTAAATATCTGTTAGGTCCATTTAGTTTATAACATTTATTAGTGCCAATATATCTTAGTTACTTTGTTTTGGATGGCTTCTCAGTCGATGAGAATTGGGGTATTGAAATCTCCCACTATCAGAGTGTGAGAGTCTCACACTATCAGTGTGTGAGGGTCAATGTGTTTATTTAAATTTAGCATTGTTTCCTTTACAATTTTTGGAGCCCTTTTATAAATTTTAGGGGCATATGTGTGAAGAATTGCAATGTCATCTTTCTGTATTTTTGGTTTAATGGATATGAAGTGTCCATTTCCATGTCTTCTAATTAATTGTGGATGTTAGAAATGGCTACACCAGCTTGGTTCTTTGGTGCATTCGCTCAGTAAAACTTTTCCCAATGCTTTACTCTGAGGTAATATTTCTCTTTGTGGTTGAGGTGTGTTTTTTGTATGCAGCCAAAGGCTTGATTCTGTTTTCAAATCCATTCTATTAGTCTATCTCTTTTTGTTGGGAATTATGAATCTTGACACCATTAATCTTGAAGGATGTCAATGACCAATGATACTTAGCTCCTGTTATTTTGAAGTTATTGTTGATGTGTGTGTGTGTGTGTGTGTGTGTGTATGTGTGTGTGTGTGTCCATTCTTTTGAATTTGATGGTGTGAAATTATTTCCTGTGATTTCCTGATTGTAGTTAATCTCCTTTTTTTGGAGTATTCATTCTACTCTCTTATATGGGCTGGGTTTTGTGAAAGGTATTGTTAGAATTTGATTTTATCATGTAATATTTTGATTTATCAGTCTATACTTGACAGTTTTGCTTTAAATAATAGTCTGGGCTGGCATCTCAGTTCCCTTAAAATATGTAGTTTTTTGTTTACGGTTAGACTTTACGGTATCCATTAAGAAGTTAGGTGTAATTCTAATTGATTTACATTTGTATGCCATTTGTTGTTTTCTCTTGTAGCTTTTAGTATTCTTTGTTTGTTCTGTATGTTCAGTGGTTTACTTGTATGTGGCAAGAGGACTTGCCTTTCTGGTTCAGTCTAATTAGTATTCTTTAAGCTTCTTGTACTTTTATAGGCATCTCTTTCTTTACATTTGGGAAGTTTTGTTCAATGATTTTTTTGATTTTTTTATATCTATAAACTTTCTGAGTTATCTAAGTCGTGTTATGAACTAGCCAAACAGTCTACCAATGCTAAGTCTGTACAAAATTGAGTTTGTTTCTTGAAACTTGTCTGAAAAAGTATTTTTAAATATCCTGTCATCAAGCTTAGCAGCAGGATCCTTTAATTCTGAAAGAATACACTGGCTCTTTTCTGGGGGATGCTTCCCTTCAGATGCTGCCCACATTGGTGAGTGTCTACAGCTGCAATGACTCAGCTCTCACCAAGCCAACCTATCTAAATCTTAAGGCAATATCTGTTGGACGTACAGGCCCTCATGATGTTCTACAGGTATCAGAAAACAGCCGAGATCAAACAGCTGCAAGGAAAGCAGCTTCGTTGGCTCGACAACTCTTAATTCCCATGGTTAGATTTAGAAAATAGAATTCTAATTTACCTTTCTATCACATCTTCTCTCTCATGACTTCACAATGAAATAAATGGCAAAAATGCTGGTGGTTAAAAAAATCTGATTTCACAGTAATTGAACACCATTTTTGTCATGACCATATGCCACTGAGACATTGAAGGTGGCTACATGTGGTTTAAGCCTAGAAAAAGCTAGACAGATAAAAATAGAAAGGAATATGGGTATATATCCAACATAGAGACACCATTTAAGGTACATAGCTGAAGGACTTTATATGTTCAAATACACTGGAAGGAGAATTTTTTTAATATAAAAGTATGCAACTTTGTTTCATTGTTTGAATTTATTCATTTATTTATTTATTTTTGTAACATGGTATCATATATTCAATACTGGCCTTCACTTTATTATGTATATGTGACCACCCTTGAAATCCTGATGCTCTTACCTGTCCCTTTCCAGTGCTAGGGTTAAATGTATGTTCTATGATATATAATCAGGTCAGTGCTGGGGATCAACCCCAGAGCACTGTGAAAGCTAGGGCTGCACTGAGCTACTTGTTCAGCCCAAATTTGTGAATCATTTTTTTATTAATTTACATTTTGTTTATGTGTCTTTTTCTGAGTGAGCATGTGCCATAAGTATGTGACGGAAGAGACCAGAAGTGAGCTGCAGAATCCCTGCATCTGGAGTTATAAGCAGTTGAAAACCAAGTATTGTTGGTGTTAGGAAATAAATTTGGGTATTCTGGAAAAGCAGAAATTATTCTTAACCATTGAGCCACCTTTCCTGGCCCATCTTTTGACTCTCGATGGCCATAGTATACTGGATATTGAAATTATAGGCTGGCTTTATTCTACAGCCATATGAACATCAGGCCAAATGACATTTTCTGTGGCTGATTTTATTTATTTTTTGTTGGTATCTAGTTTACTCTAAGATACAAATGAATTTTCCACCTAGCCAATTATCCAAGGTTAGATACTTGGTGTGTAGCAGGGGGAGTAGTGAAGTCTTTAAAACTGACTAGATCTTTCCAAAGTTCCAGGCATAACCTTGCTGTGAGACACAGGTCTATTATATAACTCATTTTGCAGTAGAAAATTCAGAATAGTAGATTAAGGAACCTTGTGAGATACAGTGAAAAATACTTTCCTTAATTGATTACTGTAGGACACATATAGTAATTACAGTTATACTTCATTAATGACTACATGAGTAAGGCAGAGTTGGTCATATTGCTACTGTGCACCTTTGCATTCTGTATAATACAATATCTCTGTGACAAATTACTATTGTTGACAAAATTATTGAGTGGGGAGGTTGTTTGCCATCCTTTCAGAGCAATCATAGAGATATCAGAGGTAAACACTTGATATGAAAAATATAGACACTAATGATACTGGTATAATCTTCTCTGTTTGCTGAAAGGCGTTCAATAGATTGTATTTTCAGCTCAGTTCCAGATGCTAATTATTCTGAAAATCTTGAATATTGGCATTAGATAAAAAATATACTCAGGATACATACATGTATCAGCAGTTGAGAGTACTGATTAGTCTTCCAGGGAACCTCAACTACCTGTGTACATCTATGTAAAAGCAAACATGTACACCTATACTCACTTCACCCCATGTGTACACACACACACACACACAGAGGTTTCGATTGAGATTAATAGAGTTTATAGGAAAAAAATCTTGCTATTTTCTCTGTATATCTCAAACTTACTCATCTTCAAACTTTGGACTGAAAATACTTTTTTGAAGATGAATTTTCTCTCTTTTTTGATGCATCTTGTCACTAAGAATTTCTATACTTCCTTTCTTCATTTTGGGAATACTTCAAATCCACTTATTTCAGTATGTTCACTTACATCTCAGCTCTAAATTGTGTTTGGGAAGAAGGGCTGTTAGACATAGATATGGGATTTCTGGCATATACTGCCTGTCTCACCCTTTAAACTGAGAGTATTTTGAAATTGAAGTGTTATGCATTATTACATTTAACATCTAAAATTTTTGCACAACAAGTTTTTGCAAAACAGTGATTTAACCAATACATACAATGCCATTAATACATCTTATAAAATGAGGAATTATCCTTTACCATCATCTATTAACCAAGTTGTATTCATATTCTGTGATAATCCTAAAAATGCCTTAGAAAAATTGTTTTTAAGAGAATCTAATAAGCTGTATACATTAAACTTTCATTCGATATAGAATCTTAGTATGTAGCCCTAGCTTGTCTGGAATTCCCTATGTAGACCATATTGCCCTAAACTCACATTGTTCCATTCCACTGTGCCTAATGACTGCAGTGACATGGGCCACCACAACTCTAAACACTGTTGTCATTAGGTCTCTTAAATGTTAATCACTCCCTTGCATTCATACCCTCCACTCCCCTGAAAGTCATGAAGCCCAGATCTCAACTCACTTTTTTTCTGAAAATAAACTTGAGCTTGTGATTCTTCTGCTTTCACCTCCAGATTACTGCAGTTCAAGCAAGTTCCATCTTGCCTAGGTCCCTTTAAATCTATTCACATCAATTTTCTCACTTCCTTTTTGCCGTGAAAAGAAATCAGGGAAATTGCGCTGTGGCATACTTTACCTCCTGAATTAGTCTAAATGCTTCAGTGCAATGGTGATTAACTTGGTTCCTATCCACTATGTTTCTTATAAAGTGTCAGGTGGACACCACCTTGCTTGATTCAATGGTTAGGGGAAACACGATTTCTTACGTAACTCTACTCTGAATTATTCACATCAGTAGGCATTTCTTCCTTCATTGGCCAAATGGGTCCCCATGTGGATAGTCCAACCCAATATTCTTAAAGATGTTGGTTCATTCTTTACAAACAATTACCACAAAGGTCAAGATTTACAGGAGGACAGCTGCAATCAGTTTAAGATTGCCTTCCTGGCATTGTTTTCCCTGTTAATGAATGCCTTCTACTCAAGGTGATTTCTAATGATAGATGGAGGATGTATACTAAGGCCTACTTGTAATCCATGGTAGGGGCTATATTTCACAGAGCCCCTGAAGTGACTAGGGGTCATGTGTACTCAGTTATTTCCCTGAGGAGGAATCCAAGATTTAAACGATGAAGAATAAATGGTAGAGTGTGGCATGTATGCACTTAATGTACAACAGATCATCTACTTCTTATCCTTCCATTTATTTGTCTACGGAAGATTCTCCTATTCACTCACATCTATTGACAGGTGCCCAGGTGGGTGCTTGTATAACAGAGATGTGGACTCTGTTTAAGTGTGTTCTTTTGGCTTCTCATGTGTCTGAGCACAGAAGATCTTTGATTGCTAAACATGTGGACAGCAGCTGATCTGTAAATTTAGTTCCATAGTGTGCTCCTGGTGAAACCTCTGAGCAGTTTGACATGCAAATTCTTCAGTTGTCAGCAACACAGAGGCTCCCTTAATTCTGATTGAAACAGAGATAGGACAGGATATCTCTAAGGAACAAGACTTTGGCCTTTTTCTCTGGGCATCACAAAATATCTCAATACTGAGGAGATAGCCTCTGCAGATTTAGTTGTAAAGGAGGTGGAGTTTGGAGGCCTGTTGGATTTTGAAAGCATTCTCCAAATGAAAATGTCAATTTCCTAAGATATCAGAGATAAAATCTTTCCTGCTTTCCTGTGGCAGGAAAGGTATGGGAGCATGGGAGTTTCTGAGGATGGATGCCATTTTATGTATTGTGTGTGTTTGTGTGAGTTTCTGTGTTTGTGTGCTAGGAGAAGTATTCAAAACAGTATGTACTATGCATTGCCTGAGTTTTAATCCTGGGAGACTTCTGTCTTCTAATTAGTATCAGAGACCACAAGGGGTAGATCTGGTAGTGAGGGGAGATGGAAGGAGCTGGAGATATGGTGGGAGGGCGAAAGATGTTCTGGATGTATTGTATTAGGTAATAAATACAAATTAAATACTTGAAAACATGCAGAATGAATGTGGTGCAAAAAAAGGTGTCAATAAATATGAGAAAGTTTTTCTTTTCTGCAAAATTTTATAATAAAAATAGATTCTGGTGGTGAACCCACTGTACTTGACATGCATCAATTTTAAATTTTATTTATTAAATCTATGCTAAAACAAAAAGAAAAAAAACATAAAAATACCAACTTCACTGAATTGCACCTTGCTGCTTGGGTTCAGTTCCACTAATAAAGGAGGATATCTGGGGATTTGAGGAAGTTGTTTTTATTCGAGATGGGAACAGCTCAGTAAGGTAAAAGCACAAGAATGTTGTTTAGTCTCCAGTTTGGTGGTATTGGAGGAAGAAATATATCTAAGAGCTCATCAATATAATGAATGGCATAGTAATGCATCAACATGGTTGAATGATATACTAATGTTTGTAGGTAAAAGTGTGATAGGAAAAATAAATAGTTCCTAATTCATAACAAAAAATGTTCTGTGGATAATCTAAAGACATATATACTGATGTGTCAAGAGTAGGTGGGGTCTTAGTAGCACTAAGAAAAGTAGTAGATTGTGATAACCTGTGAGATCAAAATGGTTGCCTGGAAAACCCAGCGAGATTCTTGTGATCCCTTCTCATCTGGGCAGCAAGAATGGGACAGGTAAGATGTAATGTGTTCTTTGAATATGTTACTTTTCAAGATCAGTGTCCTCTACAACTGTTCATGTCAGTATATGCTGGTGGAGATTCTTTCAATCAAGCCGCAGCCCAAGCCCTGAAATCTTCCCTGGAGCTAGCAGTAGAACCAAGGCAGGGATACCTGATGACATAGGTACAGTCTGTGGAAAAGCTAATCAGTATGGAGTAGGAAGCTAAGATGTCCATAACAGGGTTCGTTTTATATTGGGTAAATTTCTTCAACAAGATTTGAAGCTATTCCTTAGATTAGTTCCTGGTAAAGGAGGTAGTAATTCCTTTTTGTATGGAAGCTGCTCAACTTCTTCTATCTGAATGTCTCTAAAAGCCTGAATTCACAGTGTCAATACCTCATGAGAAGACTGCATTGTGGCTCACACTTTAGCCTAGTGTCCCAGTGACCTCGGAGGGTCCCTTACCAATGTTAAAGTTAGGGTGTTGCAGTTGCATGTTGAAAAATCTTGATTATGCCTCTGTGCCCTGAGTCATTGTTTTTTTTCCTCAAGTTTCTGGACGCTATTTCTGCTAAGAATTGGGTACCATTGTCTCTAATGATGTTGTCTGAGGTTATTAAAATGGAGCCATTCCAAGTAGCTAGTGTCTCAGTTACTTTGATATAAGAATGCTGTACAAACTTTAATACTGCCTCCCTTCCATTTACTCTCTTTGGGAGATTCATCTCTTGCCAGAATAGCCTAAAGTAATGACTGTGTACTCATTTGGGATTCATTTGGTGTGCAGCAAATGGATGTTTTGTTCAGATGGGGACCAGCACGTGGCTATAATTTCAATCCATCATGAGATTCTTCATAATTTTCTGTAGTGAGCCAGAATGTTTTAGTGATGCACACTTTTTCTGGTTTTCACATCAGAGCATGAGTTGAAGGGAGACTGCTTCCTCTATGATAGGACATGGGGACATTTTATCTCAATATTTCTAAGGAATATAATACATAGCGACCTTCTTGTTTACTTCAGTCTCCCGAGGCCAGGAAGTGTCTAAAATACCTTACCAAGTACACGAGAAAACACAATCTCTCAATTCCATTGTTATCCCTGTTAGAACTGATGTACAAGAGTAGCAGCCCAGTGATAGTGTTTTTATTCAGGTTGGACAGAAATAGAAATGTGGGGCATTTGGAAGCCCACGGACCGACCTGTTCTGAGGTCGGGAAAATGACTCCACAGGCATGGGTATCCTGATATTCTGGAAGGCAGGAGCCACACAGCTCTCACAGCTCTTTGGAAGGAGTGCCCTATAGGAAGTTATCCTGTCATTCAGGAAGTCAGGCATCACACAGCTCTGGCAGCTTTGAGGCAGGGAAGTCTTCCCCACCTGAGCTGGAATGTTCCAATGTAACAACTCCTCTCAGCTCTGCTCTGAGGGGAGAACTTCCCTAGTGTTGCAGCTCCAAAGAGATATCCTAACCTAACTGAAATGTTCAAGCTGAGTTGTCTTCTCTGCTTGTTCTCTCTCTGTCTCTTCTCTCTTCTCTCTTCTCTTCTTCTCTCTCTTCTTCTCTTCTCTTCTCTTCTCTTCTCTTCTCTTCTCTTCTCTTCTCTTCTCTTCTCTTCTCTTCTCTTCTCTTCCTTTCTTTTCTTTTCTCCTCTTCATGGCTGCCTCCACTTGGGAGAAAGGCCACAGCCAAAGTTGTGCTCCCTAAGGAGTAGAGTACAGAGTGTTGCCCATTATATAATGTCCCTGGGTGAGGAGCATCCCAGAGTGGCCTCTGATTGTAGATTTTTTTTGCCCTTACTTGGCCAGCCAGGAGAGGGCTTAGAGCAATGTGTATTAGTTGGGCCACTTCTTTGCTGATCTGCCAGGTTGGGCCCCTCATCCAACTTGGAGTAGGGATCCTGATAGTCCTATGGTGAGCTGTCCTGTGGTGGTCTGAAGAACTCCCCAGCCTAGCATAGCTAGACTTCCACAATGGGGAAATTTAGTAGCTCCACAGTGGTCATCTGGAAAATTTGTGTCTCATGGTGATCACAAGGGGGTGTGGCTTGTGACCCTGAATCCCTTGCAGAGTATGAAGTGAGCTAAGCAGCAGCTCCAAATGGCAAAAATGCCTGAAGCCAGAGGTGGCACCTCCAGAGGAACCCCAGGGACAGGAGCGGTTGGTGAGTCATGGGCGCCCCATCATGCTCCAGCCTGAACAGCCATGCATGCTTGTGAGTAGATCCATGGGTCAAGACCCGCCTTGCAGACTGGGTAATAGGCAAGGGGTTGAGGGTCTTCTGCAGCCACTTCCTCTCGTGGGAATTGCTTTGCTGCCTCCTTTCTTGCTGCGCTCGACAGGGATGCGGCCCACACATAGGCCTGGCAGGCAGTAGGGTAGCGGTGTCCACGTGAGTCTGCTGGGCAGAACGTGAAGGGCAGAGACGGCGCCCCTTTCTCCCCGCTGGCTCAGCCCTGGCCTCTTCCACTTATCAGGAAGTGGTGCTCAGAGGGTCCTGGCTGGGGCACTCAGGCTCATTCTCCCCTGTCCACTGGCTGCTGCTGCCCTTTGGTGGCTGGAACCCAAGCTCACATGGTGCCTTGCCCCAGCCTTGACCTGTGACAGGCTCCATCCTCTCTGCCTGGATGCCTGTGAACAATTGCAGCCACTAGCCATCAGGATTTAGGCCAGCCAGCCCGGTTCCTCAAGAGGACCTCTTTACTGAGTGGAGCCCCTCTCTTACTTCTACTTGAAATGCTCTGGGCCCATTCAGGAACATGGCTGCCCATGTGTCCAATGCGAGCTGGGTCCCCTGGGCACCCAGGGGTCACTGGCCTTGACTGAGCCCCTTGTGCCTTGCTCTGCTGGGTCTTATAGGGTAGCATGGGTAGGGAAGTCTTCTGAATTTAGGAACAGACTTCCTTGCTGACTTCTAGATGGCCTCTGACCAGGCTCTTTACCAGTGGTTGAAGTCCCGAGTTGGGAACACCCTAATAGAATCCATGATGTTGGACCCCAGGAGGAGAACTGAACATTGGTTTGTTGAAAGTCAGAGGAGGTCAAAGCTACAGTAGCAGGGAGCAAAACTTCTTGAACATCATCATCCTCTCCATCCTAGACACACCTCAGGTACTAGGATGGCAGAGAAAGCCTGGTCTAATAGGAATCAGTCACACTTCACATGTTGCTAGATTCCTCCAGCTGTGTTTAGCCCATAGGAGTTGACTTGGCTCCTTCAAAAAATTTCTGAAATGATGTGGTGGTCCTGAATAGGCATACATCAAAGGAGTGTATGATGCCAAAATGTTTCCACTGCGATATCTAAAGTCTCACAGACTTTTAGAAATGAAGCATTCATTTCCATAGTTGGCAATGAACTTTAGTTCCTAGTGGTGACCAAACACAAGCTAAGAGCAAGGGAGTTAGCGTTAGGCACCTGTCCTAATGGAACTCACCACAGATTGCAGAAGTAATTAATCATGGGCAGTGTAGGAAAAACACTTTCATCCAAGTAGAGGGCTTGGGGAGATGGAAGGAAAGAACAAAATAGACTATATTTATGAGACAGTTTGGAGAGTAAGAAATCATAGAAAAATAATACTTAAACAGTCAATAGTTTGTTTCCAGTCATGGAGAATTAACCAGTGGCCTCATGAATGCAAGCCTGTCCCTGATCCAAACCCCAGTTCCTGAGTTTCAAGGTAGAATAGATCAGAGTTGTTGATCATTGTGAGAAGGAAAACATGCAGGAAAAAGAAAAAAGAAAGATAATTTTTTTTTGGGTAAACTGCACATGAGTTTTTCAGAGATCAAATCAAAAATCAGGTATGATAGAAGGTGAAAAATACTTCAAAAATTTTAAAAACATGCAATTGTCATGTATACTCAGTGGGTTGACATTTTTTTGAATTGCTATTGCATCAATTTAATTTAATGGATGTTGCATTCTGTAACAGAATAGACTGTAAGAGAAAGGCTTTTTTTTATTTGAACTGGGATCTCATGTAGACCAGACTGGCCTTGAGCTTCTATTAACTGGTTTGAGGACTCCGTGCTGCATTGTTGATTGGCATAGATCATAGATATTCTAGAGCATTCCCTTTGGAGTTTTAAGCAGCTTTTGCACCTTCCATGTGCCCATAATTGAGAGTTGTATCTTAGGGAAGTACAATAGTGCAGCCCCTGCATTCTGTTACCCATAGCTCCTGAGCCTACCAACCATACTTTCTTCTTCTGCCATCCCAACACGGAACACCCTCACCCACTTGTATACCCATACAACCTTGTTGGGATCCCCTGTAATGGACTGCACCTAGAGAGCTATCCCAGATCACTAAGGATGTTGAACATTTCTTTAAGTTTCTTTCTTTAAGTATTTTGTTAAAGATTACATAGAATGTGCAGATTTCTTCCATAAAATGCCCATTTTTACTATACCAATTGTACCAAACAAGGAGCATGGGCTATCTTTCCATCCTGTGAGCTCTTCTTCAATTTCCATCTTCAAGGAAAAACGTATTTGTCATTCAAGTCTTCCAATTGCTTGATTAGAGACACCCCAATATACCTGGTGTTGTTTGTAGGTTTGTAAAGGTGTTGTTTCCCTGAATTCTTACTCTGTCCATCTGTCATTTGTGTATATGGGAGGTAAAGACTTTTTAAGTTAATCTTGTAGTCAACCACCTCATTGAAGATGTTTATCCGCTATAGTTGTTCCTTTTTAGAGTACTATTGAATATGTATGGAGAGAGGGGACAACTGTTTCTTGTTCCAGATTTTAATAGAATTATTTTGACTCTCTCTCCATTTAATTTGATGTTGGCAGAGTTCTTGCTGGAAATTGCCTGTATTATGTTTAGATATAGAATGCATCTCCAATCTCTCCAATAGGTTTATCATGAAGGGTGTTAGATTTTGTCAAAAACTGTCTTAGGATCTAGTGACATGACATAATTGTGTGATAGGAAAAATAAATAGATATCAATTCATAAAGAGACTTATAACCTGTGGAAAAAGTAAAGAAGTATATCCTGATATGTTATGAGTAGGTGGGATTTTAGTAGCACTAAGAACAGTTCTAGACCATGACAACCTGTGAGATCATGATGGTTGTATGGAAATCCCAATGTGATTCTTATGTTGCTTTATCATCTGGCCAACAAGCATGAGGCAGCTGGAATGCAGTGATTTCTTTGGCTATGTTACTTTCTCAAGATTATTATCCTCTACAGTCTTTCATTTCATTATATGCTGGCATTGATTCTTCAAATCAAGCTATAGCCAAAGCCTTAGAAGATATTCTGGAGCTAGCACTAGAACCCAAGGCAGGAATACTTGATGACATACTCTATGGTCTGTGAAAACACTGATCACTATGGAATAGGAAGCTAAAGAAGTCCATAGCAGGGTGAGTTTTCCACTGTGTATATTTCTTCATGATTTGAAGCTATTTCTTAAATTAGTTCCTGGTTAAGGAGATAGGTATTGTATCTAATATGGCAACTGCCTAATATCTTCTATCTGATAGCATCTACAAGCCTGAATTCACAGTGTCATTACCATGTGGGAAGAGTGATTACATTGTGGCTCAAAGTTGAGCAGAGAAAGTGGTCTTTTGCTCTGAATATCACCAATATCAGAATAGTGAGGATTAGACTCTAAAGTCTCAGTAGTTAGGTGTTTTAGATATGAAATGTACTTCCCACATGGTAAGTACAATATCCAAGGAATCCAATTATAAATATCTGTCCTTCTTAAATATTGCAAGGTACAGTGGTGCATTTGTTCTTGTGAGCTTGGATGTCATTTTATATATCATATGTGAGTGTGGGTGTGTATACATGTGACTGTGTAAATGTATCTATGTCTTTGCTGGAAATAGAATTCAAACACTTAGTTTTTCTACAGATTTGCACCATGTTCATGTGGTTCACATCCTACAAATAAGACAGAATGAGTTGATATTGTTTTCATTTGAGTTGAAAGAGGGTGAGTAAGGCAGAAGCACAAGAGTGGTGTTGGTCTCCAGTATTGCGGAGTGAGAACAGGAGAATCCGAATTATAGATAAGTGCCTAAATATCTATTCATATGGCAACTCAATTCTTTCACTTAAATGTGTGCATTATTATATGCATAGTAGGTAAATGTGTGGCAGTAAATGTCAAAGAAGCTACCACTCCTAGACAGTCTTGTGCACTTTGGAAAATGTTAGTAAGTATAAATTGATGGGTCATAAGTTGGTGGGGTCGCTGTGGCATGCGGACCTGTATTTGATGGTGATAGAGTATGAGATCATAATTGCCTAGCAACACAATGACATGCTCTGGGTCAAGTCTCATGGTCACAACAGGCATGGAGCTTTTGAGATGTAGTATTTCTTTTGCTCCTTTTACATTCCTAGGATAAATATTATAGGTGAAAAGCAACAGGATATTCCTGGTGAAATATTGCCATAAATCAGAATTGTGTTGGTGAAGCACACACTGCTTTCTTTTCGATTTCTTTTCATTCCTTGAGATGAGGGCGGTCTGCTTCCTCCAAAACATGGCAATGGTCCATTATATCCTTGGGGATTTATGGTCTTTTGACTCCGTTAAGCAGTGCCGTCTCCTGAGGCATGCAAAACTCTAGAATTCTTGTCCTAGCTGGGTAAAATCACAGTTTCTAGTGTCCTTTGTGGTTTTGTTTAGCAGGGAAGCAAAACAGGAATCACCCAGGAGTGCATATAGGGCATTGAAAAGGGTGGGCATGCCTGGGGTCCTTTCTTGTCTTCCTAACAGAAAACTGAGGGATCCAAATTTGACACAGACCCAATCACAGTTCCAAGCTGCTTTCTCTGATCTCTACACTCATTGAAAGCACATTTCTTGGAATATACACCACAAAATACATAATCCAACATTTGCAATCATCAGTCCTTCTTTACATTCATACATTCTTATTTCATTCTTCTTTCCTATATCCATACCTCCTTAACAATTTCCCATTATCATTAATTTTTCACTCACTCTCATGTTTATTTCTTCCTCATCTTTCATTTGCTTGTATTCCTTCTTTATTTCCTTTTTTCTTTCTTTTTTCCTTTTTTGCATTTTTAAATGTTTTCCATTAGGAGAGTTGTAATTTTACAATTCATTCACCTACCTGTCAGACATTGTTTTTGAAAGAGAAACTCATGTATATTACTACCACAAGGAGTTAGGAGCACTGTACCTTGATTTGCAGACTAGACATCATGTACAGCTAAAAGATGTGCATTATCCAAAAGTAAAATGATGTGTTATTATTCATGGTGAAAATTACAGAACAGGGACCTCCATGCAGGGATAGAAAGGAGCTTCAAAACAATGAAATAGGAACAGTTTCTTTTTTGTGGCATACCTAGGAAATAGGATGCCTGAAATAGTTGATTCAATTTTAATCTGATGTTACTTAACTCCATCTTAGTCATGTTCCTCAGGAAGAATGCCAGGATCCAGATCAAGAAATCCCTTGAAACATCACTTTTTAGGTCATGTGTTCCTCCTTGGCAAGTTGCTCCCTAATTACAGGTGGAAGAATGTGTACCAAAGGACCTAATTGTAATGTAAAATTGAAACTGGGGTTCAGGAAGCTCCAAATTACTGGGGAGCATTCATAACTTGTTCTTCATGTAGATTGGAATGCAAGCCTCAGAAGGTGAGGGAGAGGGAATATGCTATGTATGTTGTAGATGTAGATCAGCACCTCTCCTACTTATCCCCTTAAAGTTTAAACAAGAAACAAATATTGTTATATAGTAGAAGCCTCATACAATCACAACTCTGATGTGGAGCCTATTATGACACAGGTTATACAGTGCAATGATCACAGGCATGTGCTCTTATTAGTGTAATTTTCTATTCTTATTACTGTTCATATAAAATCATTAGTTAATTGTAATCAATGGTAGTGAATGGAGGTAAAAATGTCCATGAAATGGCGAGTGACCATGCATACTGTGTATTTCCCCTATAGACAAAGCCATGCCACAAAATATACAGAAGACATGGCAAATGGAATCGTGTATGTAGTTGATATAGGACAGTACATCTATTACTTTTCCTCTTATTTTAGAACAAGGAGTGATGATTGGTCTATGGCACATTCTCATGCAGTCACAACCATCCTCAGGATCCCAGAATAAATCTGGTTATCATGCAGGGATCACAGAATTAAGTATATTCTTTAATCAGTAAAATTGTCTATTCTTGTGTCTGAGAATATTGGCTGATATTGGCAACTGTGTGAACAGCATCTGTTCAGTGAAATCAATTACTTACCCTTCTCCTTGTGAGAACTTGGAACACATCAAAATATATATAGCAACACAGTGGCATGGGCACCCGCAGGCCAAGGGGTCAGTGGTTGGGAGGGAGTGTCCCAGGGCAGTACTGCATGGGCAGGGAAAGCCTGGAAGATAAAATTCCCATTTCCTTTGAGCAGACCTTAAAATATCTTTTCCTTTCCTCAGGAGGGAAACTCCTGTATTATTCATTCCCCTCGCCCTGCTGTCTCTCTTTCTAGCAAAGCCACATACAAGGAGCATTTAGTGAATGGCTTGCTTGAATAAAGGATTGGATGAACGTATTGAGGGATAAATGTAGTCTAGTGGAGTGTTGATGAAATCCATGCCAGTTTTCACAGCCCAAAAAATGCATAGGTAGCTCAGGTGTCAGCTAATATGTCAGTACAAGACTAATTTACTTTTAAAATTTGAGGGTCTGTTGAACAAAATCCATGTGGTTTTCTGTCAGTGTGAATATTGTTTTCTCATCTATGTCGTAAATGTGGATTTTATTACCACTGTTTTTTTTTTTTAAGTAAAGTCATAAAATTGTTTGCAAAAAAATAGTTCTATTGAGTAAAATAGATTTCATCCAGGAATTCCTCACTTCTGGTGCAAGAATGTCTTACTTTTACCAGTTAGTTTGGCTTCTCTCGATTCCTAGCAGATTTCACTTCTTGTTACTTTTTTTAGAGAAATTACTAATTTGAAGATATAAAAAAAAGTTTCTTAAAGTCAACAGTGATGCTAAAGCTAATTTATATATTTTGGGTGTTCTTTCAGTTTAACAAGGGTATAGAATGTTATTTAAACAAGACTATAAAATGTAAACTCAGTTAACCATTTTAACAAATTTATTGTTTATTTTTTACAAACCATATGATTTTTATTACTAGGGCATATATAAACAAATGGTATTTACTAATTGCATCTTGGATCATTGATTTCTACCTTATGTGGTATTTTTATTTTTTTATTATTTTAGGAAGAATTACTTTAGGTACTTCTTGAGGGGGGAAAACAGAGATAGTCTTTATGAATTCATCCAATGATGTTAACTTTGTATTTGCAAATAGTATTTAGTATGATCTATAAACATGTGTATTGATGAAATTCTGATTTAAATTTCCAAACAAAAGGTAAATTTTCATTTTGCTTGATTAGTAAGAAACACTTAAATCCAGCCTGTGCCTAAATCTATTGGCAAGAAGATTTGAGGTTTAGGTGGCCTTTCTTAATTCTCATTAGACTCAGTGCTCAGACCTGAGTACCTGAAACCCTCACAGGTACACACAGCTGCTTTGAGTTTTGGCCTATGTTCATTAGGTAGAATGAAGGGTGCTTCTTGGTTTAGTTGGGTCTGGGTAATTGCCTGGGGAGAGGAAAGAGGTTGTGACAGATGTGGTGATAGCTCATAATGGTTGCCTGGCAATGCCTAGGAGAATGATAGGGTGGGAATGCAAGCCCACTGCTTGGTAGGCAAAGTGTCAGGAGACATTTAATGTTTCTCCTTTAGACCTGTCCTCCCCACAACAGGATCCTAGGCAGCCTGTCTCTTTAGGTGAAATTGGGTGCTTAGACCTTTATAGCCCATGTTGTGGTTGAAGCATGGCAGAATTCACCTGAACCCAGACAGAATGGTAGGTAAAGGATCCAGTCTGGATCCATGGGCATGTAGATTTGAGGTTTTTGGCTCTTTCTCAACTTCCATCAGACTTAGAGCTCAAACCTAATCAATTGGAGACCTCACAGGTACACCTAGTAGCCTTGAACTTTGCCCTTTCTCTTCTGAGAGGTTTTTACCAGGAGGAAAGCAGTTCTGAGTCTAGAGCCCCATTGAGATGGGAGGTTGTCTTTGTTGTGGTATCTGCTCAACTTCCCGTGTGACCAGATATCTATGACACCACCACCTAGCTTCCCTACAGACCAGCTTTAGCCTGAGGCTGTCTTGGCAGGCCTCAAAGCTTTGATCTCAAAGCTTGGATATCAGCAGGTTCACTGAGTGTTAGCACACCCAATTCTTGCCTGAAAGCCTTAGTGGTTTTCCAGAACGGCAGAGTCAAGTAGAATTCACCAGGATCTCTGGGAAGGTCCATGTCAAAATGTGCTGATGTACCACAAAATGGCAATGTCCAGTCCTTGGTCCCCAGATCCTTTTTTGTTTGTTTCTGAGAATGCTACTCTGTGGTACAGATTGCCATGGGTTTCTGTAACATTCCTTAGGACCTATACAACAACTTCTGTGTCCTCAGATTCCCTGAATTGAATGGAGTATCTCAGGTAGAGAAATTGAGAAGCCAGCTTGTTCTGTGACCCACAGGTCCTGAACTTATCACCCATAACCACCTGTACCTGCACCCCTGCCCTGAATCCTCTTACCTACTGGCATGCCGATACGAGCTTTCTGGAATCCCCTGTAGTGGACTGCAATTAGAGAGTCATCTCTCTCCATGCCTGGCCTGTAAGGTAAGCTGCCAACTTGGATTCTCAGTAGTCATTTTTAAGTTTTCTGTTTTTTGTTTTTTTTTTGTTTTTGTTGTGTTGTTTTGTTATGTTTTGCTCAGGAAATTCCATACAGAGTTGTCCCATGGCACAAGGTAGTTGACATTCTTGGTGCACTACTGTCATCAAGTGAAATTGTTTTGCAGGTCTGCCAGCTGGTCCCTGTTTTTCAGTGGACATGCCCAGCACGTTCCTTGCTAGACAGTACTATCTCTGATCTCCTGCTAACCTGTTGTCCCAGGAGAGCTGTAGGGAAAAGCAGACTCCAGGTGGGCCTGCCACACAATAGGCTGAGCACAACATGGTTTGGCTTGCTCCAAGCAGGAAGCATAGCCTCCCATGTCTTGAGGCTGCCACCTCAGGATTGTGAGTATTTCTTTGCAAGGGACTTTGTATCTGTGAATGAATCTGGGTTGAAAAAGGGAACATAATATACATGCCATTGTTCACTAGGCCACCCACAATCACACTAGGTTTTGGATGATGCTTATCAGTAGCCCACAAACCTTACATCCAAGAACTACACAAGCTGAACATCATCACTTCAAGTCTGTGCCCAGTTTGCCTGAGCAACACAGCCTTTATGGTCCTATGTGTTTTATCCATTTTACTCCCTCCCTACCATCCTCAATCCCTCCTTGCTAATCATTGTCTGTCTCCTATTCTCTCTGACTTTTTCTTCTTTGTCCTTTTTCATTAATTTTTTGTCAGAAATTAGGATCTCTTTTAGCTTGGCTGCAGGTGGAGTTCAGGGATCCTGACATGAGAGACAATATTTCTGCTCCAGAGCTATATCTCTATCACCCTTAAAGGAGTTGTAGTGACAAGGACATATGGATCCTCCTTAAGGATAAAAGGAGAAATTAGCCCATGACATTCTGTATCCTTGATTCAGTTCCATTGATCCTCATGTTTGTTTTTAAGTAAATACCATGCTCCTTTCATTACTATGGTTCTGTAATACATCTTAACATCTGGGAAGTTGGTACCTCCAGAAGTTCTTTTATTTTTCAGGATTACTTTTGTTATTCTAATTTTTTGTTGTTTCATTTTCCATATGGAAATGAGTATTGCCTTTATTAGGACTGTAAAGAATTGTATTGGGATTTTGATAGGGATTGCACTGAATCTGTCAAATGCTTTTGGTAAAATGTGTATTTTACTGTGTAAAGCCCACCAACCCTGGAGCATGGGATATCTTTCTATCTTCTAAAATCTTCTTCAATTTCCCTTTTCAAGGACTTAAACTTTTCTGACATTCAAGTCTGAAACCTGGTTGGTTAGAGTCATCCAAGATACCATATGTTATTTGCAGGTATTGTGAGAGGTGTTGTTTTCCTGATTTCTTTCTTGGTCCATTTTTCATTTGTATATTGGAGGCTAACAGATTTTTTTTGACTTGATCTTATAGGTTGTCACTTCATTGAAGGAGTTTACAAGTTATAGGAGTTATCTGGTTGAGTTTGGGGGTTACTTATATATACTATCATATTATATATATGTATATGTATATATATATGTGTGTGTGTGTGTGTATGTGTATATTGTGTGTGTGTATATATATATATATTTCTTACTTTCCAATACATATTCCCTTGCTGCCCTTCTTCTGTCTTACCCTTCAAGGTTGAACTTCATATACTCTATTGAGTAGGTATGGAGAGAGGGGACAACCTTGCCTTGTTAATGATTTTAGAGGAATTGCTTTGTGTTTGTCTCCCTTTAATTTGATAGGCTTGCTGTAAATTGCCTTTAGTATATTTAAGTGTGGCCTTTGTATCCCATATCTCTCAAAATATTTTATCATAAAGAAGTGTTGGATTTAGTGAAAATATTTCTCACCGTCTAGTGAGATGATCAGTTTTTTATGTCATAGAATTCATTGAATGATTTTCATATAATTGACTACACAAGAGAACAGATGACAGTTTCTTTTTTATATTTAATAAAATATAAATAAGAGATAATGCTACTCACTAGGATCTTAGGGAAATCCTGTTAACTAGGGTACTTTAATATCTGATAAATTTGCAAACTTTTGGTTTTGTGGATGTAACCTTCTGTAAATCACTAGATGATACTTTTCTGATTCAGATATTAACACAACAGTGCTCTGTATGGAGGCACTTGCCTGAAATCCTACCACTTATGAGGCAGAAACTGGAGGGCCAGGAGTTCAAGGACTGAGATATATGAGAGCTTTTCATGAAAACAAACAAATCTTTGTAAAAATGCCATAAACAAGGAGAGAAACAGATATAGGAATGATTAACAGCTTTGAATAAGATAAGATATTTCTAGATACATCTGAGGTGGGAGTAAATTAACTAAGGTGTGGGAACATGTGTATGGTTATGACCCAGTGGCCAAATATTTCTGAGCTTGATCCTTTGATACAGGTACAGTTACTTACAGGTCTGAGGCAGAAAGCTCATTTCCAGCTAGAAGTTCATGATCAGCCTGGATTCCATAGAGACCTTATCAGTGAAAGCATAAATTAATACTGTTGCTAGCTTTATAGCTTGAAGTAGGGAAAACTCTCTCAGCTTCAGTTGTTCTATTTGTTCTTTTAAAAAAATTAAATATTGTATTATTTAGTTTATTATTTATTTATTCTTCTCTATATTCCTCCATTTATATGTTCTTTTATTTATGTATTTATTTACTCATTTATTTCAGACACCGTGTCTCTTTGTACCCTTGATAGTGTTGGAAGTCAATATGTAGGCAAGGGTGGCCTCAAACTGTCAAGAGATCCAACTGCTTCTGCATACTGAGTGCTGAGATTAAAGGAGCATCCCAACAAACCCAGCAAGTGTCAGTTTTCTCACCACAAGATGGTATTACACACCAGCTTTATAGAATTTTAGGGAATACTCCATAAATCATAGCCATTATTTCATGGAGGAATGAAGCATACAGCTATTTGAAAATAGCAAACAGAGTAATGTATCTTATGCAATGCCTTTGAGGAATCTGTTGGCATATTTTAAAAGTTTTAATTGAGTGCTCTTTACTTTTTTCTTTTAAAAAATGTGGAAAACGTCATGATTTTGCATGTCAGTTTGCACAAGGGACATGCTCATCGTCTCTGTATCATTCCAGTTTTAGTATATGTGCTGCTAAATCACGCATTCTGTATTTACTGTATTTAAAATTCCCTTCGGGAAGGGTCGAATTGAGGAGCTGGCTATTGACTATGCTATGTAATGACCTATGTTTGTTTTTCTTAATGATGGAGGTCCGCCAATAGCCTAAGATTGACTTTGTCCCTGCCCCACAGAGTAACATAGCAGCTGGTAATGCTACTTTGCAGCTGCAGAAATCTATTTAGTTCAATCCCACTCCCTGCCACCCCATGCTTAGCAACAGTGTTAGCTGATGGCATCACATGTACAACAATGATTCAAGTGCTGTCAGGGCATATAGTGCAAAGCACTGTTACCTCACAATATCTGCTGATGTAAGGAGGAATGCATCCCTTTGCCTCATTAGCACTTGTTTAGACCACACAGTTTGACCTCCTTAGAGGCCAGTCCTGGTGACAGAAACAATTATCTGGTCCTTTTGCCTCCAGGTCACTGGTTCTTATGGCTGAGCCCTTTTCTTGCCTGGCTATCTGGAATTAGTACTATGAGGGAACTCAGATGCCCCTCTGAGCAGGCTCCCTAATGTTCAGGAAGCTTGTGGTATTTTAAGTCCAGGAGGTGGGCCTGAGGAAATAATAACTGTCTTGAGGTCTGGGAGTAAATTGTGGTCTCTGGCGTGGGGACTGGGAGTTGCAGATACCTAAGGTGAAACTATGTCTGGGGTTCGGGTATTTTTGGGTCTTATGTTTCCCAGAAACTGGGACTGAGATTGTGGCATCCCTTCAGCCTCAGGTGTCGACCTTGATTGTACAGTTCAGGGCTTCCACGGGATGTCAGGGCTGGTGGTGTCTGCAAGGTTCAGGTTTCCTTTTCTTCAGCCTGTGTTTTAATTCCTCTGGAACTCACTAAGAGAAGCAGCTTTTGCAGCTTCTCAGTGTTTCTAACCGATGCCAAAGTACTCGGCCTCTGAGGGTAGGCATCACATCTGAGGCAGATAGAAGCCTTGGGACATGAAACTTTCCTATGTGTCTTCATGTGCTGGACACTCAATGAGTATGTGGGGCTCCTGGGCTTTTCCTGTGACATGGTGTTATACTGGTTCAAGAGAGATTTTAGGACTCACTGTTTCTCCTGGTTTTGTGGTGGTAATAGACAAAGGATAATACTGTGATTCCCAGGGAACTGAAACCTGAGTTTGAAAGCACTATGAAACAGTTTCTGGAAACTGCCAATCCTGGAGATTCACAAGATGACCCAGACTTCTCTTCTCTGGAGCATTCCCAGATACACTGATGTGGACAGAAGAAACTTAGTTCTGGCAAGGTCAGTAATGAACTGGTCTCCAGCAGTTGGGTGGGATGAGTATTCAGATCCTGGGAACCCAGGTATTGCCACACTAAGGGCCTGTGGTTCTGAGTCCTAAGACTTGATCTGTGCAAAACATGGAATAGTGTGTGTTGTCTTTGTGAATCATTACTAAATAAGCTTTCCCATTGACTTTGTCCCATTTTTTGATGATTTTCCTGACAGTGTACCATTTTTTGTTTTAGGAAAACTGTATAAAAGGTGTTTTATTTATTTCTTATTTCTTAATTTTTTATTTCTTTATATCTTATTCTTTATTTCTTAAAAATGCTTGCATTAGCATTCAGCTTCTGTTAGCACTCCTGATCCCATTTTTTTCTGTCTTCTCTAACTTCTCAACCCTTGGTCTTATCTCTCTCAGGAAACTGACACTGAAACACAACCTTCTGGTCTAAGAACAGGGATGCCAAGGATGGAGGTAAAGGTATATCCTTAATTTATAGATAAATAAGAGGATCCAAGCTAGAGGTAAGGATAACGCAAGAGACAGAAGATGTGGGGCTAAGTAACATAGGGTAACAGGATTCTAAAGAGCTCTTTATTTTTCAACATTTGATTCATTGGCTTCTCTATTCTGCTATCTGTAGTGTATTGCTAAAGCACTTAGAAAAATTCTATTTATTGTAAGGAGTTTTGGTTGTGATACCTGCTAAAGAACCATTATTTTGTTTTCTTATTTGGGACATGACTTTATTTTTTTCCTCTTCACCATTCAGGTTGCTACTTCTGGTTTTATGTGCTCACATCTTTTGTTCATCAAAATAGTAGTTTTTAGTATGTGAAAAATCATTGTCTCAGTATTCTTGTGTCTTGGTCTTTAAACTCTGACATATCTTTTGAGTGGTTATGTTTGTAATTCAATACAAATTTGCAGAATTTTTGTGCCTGAAAATATAAGAAGACATCCTCCTTCTCATTCTGAAAGAACTCATAATATTCCCAAGAGAGCAAGGCTTAAGAAATTGAGAAGGGCTTCTTCTGGAAAGGCATCAGGAGATCATTCAAATAATTAAATTAACTAGTGTAATTCTGAATTATATGTTTCTTCAGAAGGTGGAGGC
Source organism: Cricetomys ansorgei (assembly GCA_026225945.1). Classification (NCBI taxonomy): domain Eukaryota; kingdom Metazoa; phylum Chordata; class Mammalia; order Rodentia; family Nesomyidae; genus Cricetomys; species Cricetomys ansorgei. Next base: position 98,613 of record JAMJFZ010001467.1, read on the forward strand.
ATTCATAATAATTTGTGGGATTTTTCTTTTTGAGACAGAGTTTCTGCATTGTAACTCTCATGTCTCAACACTCACTGTGTAGATCAGGCTGCCCCCAAAATCACAGAGATCTGCCTGCCTCTCCTTCATAGTTCTTGAATTAAAGGTTTGTACCACTGCCACAGGACTATATGTGGAATTTTATGTGTTCCCTTATTTGTACTGGGGACTTGGTCTGAATTAGTTTCTCTCGTGGGCCTTAATTCCTGCGATAAAACCAACTTCTTCTTCGTTTTTCCAGATTACTGGGACTACAGGCTCCTTTCAAACTCCCCACTATTATGGTTTCCTTTGTCTATGGAATGGAGAAAAGGAAGCTTCAGTTGTTTTTTTAAGCCTCATAGATGTTCATGTTTGTGTTCAGTGACATTTTGTTTTAGCCCAGTGTAAATTTCTGATATAAATGTGCTGTTTGAGATTGTCATCAGTTATTGCATGTGTTCTAAGTCCTCCCTCCTCATTAGAATCCTAGTAAATTTTTTAAAAAATCAATTTCATGGGGCAAGAATTTTAGACGTCTCTCACCCCCTCACGTTTTTCAATAGCCATTTGTCCCTGAATTCTTCCTCTTCTGCCTCTTGTTCAGGGGTAGCAGGCTGTGTCAATTCATGCTTCTTAAGATTCTTTTCTCTGTTTCTGTCTTTACACACCTTCTCTGGATGTGGATTGTGTGGGTCTTTTCCACTTGAAGCCATGATGTATGGAGAAGGAACTTAATTACATGCCTAAAACTGGATATATGGTTGCCAAGACCTATAGTGGCTTGGAGCCAGGGTCTTAGGGTCATTGCAGATTTAGATCCTGAGATCCTTGATCTTAGCACCCTATGGGGTTTTTTAGTCCAAATGCCATTGTGTGCTTAGTATGTGCCACACTCGATATATCCTATTTTTCCTTTGTGAGACATTACTTGATCAATTCCCTATTGCATTTATCTCTCTATACAATAGTATTTGCTGACAATTTCCTTTTTTTCTATTCAAGTAAATTGTATGTAAGATGCTATATTTCTTTATTTAGGTTTGCCTAGTTTTTAATTTATTTTAGTAAGTAGGTTTATGTGATTATTTGACTATTTCGTATATACATAACACATATACTATTTGTATATAATACATATTCTATATTGTGGTCAATTGAGTATCATCCATTTCATTCCTTCCCTACGATACACATTCTCTCCTGTCTCTCTTAATCTTACTCCTGGTGTCCCTTACCTTTTTCTCATCCTTCCTTTCATGTTTTATTTTCCCTTTTCTGTCAGAAATTGGGTCATCAATAAACTTGGAAGCAGGTGGAGTTAAGAGACACAGGCTTGTCGGAAGAGGTTTCTGCTCCAGAGCCACATCCCTGGAACCCTACAAGGGATCTGGAGTGACTGCCATAGACATATGCATCTGATTTTGTGTACAAGGAAAGCAAGTAGCCAAAGACAGTCTTCTCCCTCATGGTGACTCTTAAGAGAACTGCCCCAAAATGACCAGTCATATACTGAACCATTGAGGCAGATTTTGACTGTCCTATGCCTCCTCTAACAAGCTCCAACAACATTGAAATCACAACACATGTGCAGCAAGGGTAATAATGGATTCTCCTGACTAGGTTACCTTGCTTCTTATCCAGGGAGAATACCTAGTGTCAAGGGTTGAAAAAACACTTTTTCTTACTATGCCCTGTCCTTGATATCAGTTGGAAGAATAATTACTTACCGGAGGCTCTAAAATTTGCACTCATTTGAATCTGGGGTCCAAGATGATTGTCTGTGTGTATTTGTGTGTGTGTGTGTGTGTGTGTGTGTGTGTGTGTGTTTGTGTCTAGTACATGTGTGTGAGTTTGTGCAGTTATTCCTTTTGAGTCTACTCGACAAGATTCTACTCCTCAGAGACTCCAGAAATGTGGCAGCATCCACCTGAACATAGATCCGAGGGTACATGTAGGCTCTAGCCTGGAGCCATTGGAAAGATTTGAGTTTTAGGTGGTCTTTCTAAATTCCCATGTGACTCATGGCCCAAACCTGAGAAGCTGGAGCCCTAACATGTACACAGCTGCCTTGAGCATTGCCCTATATCCAATAGGAAGGCTGAAAGACTCTTGGTTTGGTTGGGTCTGGGTGGTGTATTGGCCTGGGGAGAAGAAAGGGGTTGTGACAGGCCTGATCATAGCTCATAATGGTTGCCTGGCAATGCCTAGGAGACTGATAGGTTGGAGATGCAAGCGCACTGCCTGGTAGGCAAGGGGGCAGGAGGCATGTAATGTTTCTCCTTTGGATCTGTCCTTCTCCCCACAACAGAGACCTGGGCAACCTGACTCTGCAGGTGAAATTGGGTCCCTGGATCCTTATAGGACCTGTTGTGGATGAAGTGTGGCAGAATTCACCTGAACCAAGATGGAATGGCAACTGAAGGAACCAGCCTGGATACATGAACAAGTTTGAGGTGTTTTTGCTGAATTTCTCAACTTCCATCAGACTCAGGGCTCAGACCTGAAAAACTGGAGCCCTCACAGGTACACAAAGCATCCTTGTGCATTGCTTTTTTCCATTGCAAGGCTTCTTCTCCCAGGAATGGTAGTAGTTCTGTGTCTAGAGCCCCATTGAAACGAGTGGTGATTTTTGGTGAGGTATCTGCCCAACTTCTCATGTGATCATAGTTCTGTGACACCACCACACAGCTTCCCTACATCCCAGGTTTCACCTGAGGCATTCTTGGCAGGCCTTCTTTACCTGAAAGTTTGGATTTCAGCTGGTTTACCAAGTATCAGCATACCCAGCTCTTGCCTGACAGCTCTAGTGATCTCTGAGATTGGCAGAGTCAAGGAGAATTCAGCAGGATCTCTGGGGAGGCCCAAGTCAAAATGTACTAGCTGAGCCACAAGAGGGCAGTGTCCAGTCCTGGATCCCCAAGTCTCTTTTTTTTTTTTCTGTGAAATCTTTAGCATGGGTTTTCTGGAGCATTCCTTAGGACCTATACATCAATTTTTGGCCTCCCAGGTGCCATGAATTGAATGGAATTTCCCAGGGATTGCAATTCAGGAGCCCCTTGTTCTGTGATCCACAGGTCCTGGATCTACTCCCCATTCCTACCCACACCTTCACCCCTGCCAAGAATCTCCTTACCTACCTGCATGCCCACAACTTTCCTAGCCTGTAAGTAATGCTGCGAATTTGGAGTCTGTATTTTTTTTTATTATTACTTTGTAAACAGAGATCATACAGAGTTGTTCCAGGACCTAAGGTACTTAATGTTCTTGGTGCTCTAGTGTAATCAAGTAGAACTATTTTGCAGATTCTGCCATCACATCCCTGTCTTTCAGTGCTGGAATCTTGCTACACAGGGATGACTCAGTTCTACTGTAGTCCTGTCAGCTCTGAAGTGGTGTGAAAAATTGTAGGAGACCACCCCCCCTAATAATTCAGGCAGGCTGACCAGTAGGAGCTCGGTGCCATAAGTTGGCCCCTCTGGAATATCCTTGTTCCTTCTGCTTGCCTCAGTGCTTAAGAAATTAATGATCTTCTGCTTGTATCAGTGCTTGAGAAATTAACAATCATAGGATTATGAATTGATTCATTCTGATGAGAATCACACAATGTATCAAGATCACACTCTGTGCCCTCAGGTTCACCCTACTGCAACTGACCCCTGTAAAACATTCAATAAACAAAACCTAGACAATTTGCTTGGCCTCTGTCTTTCTCTGTCCCATCTCTTTCAGGTTTGGAGAGACCCACTAATTACCAGTGTTCATCTGATTCTTTTCCCACAAGAAGTCCTTTGGCACCACTTGCTTGTTCTAATCTGGAAGCAAAGCCTTCTAGGTCTTAAGTGTTAGTCAGGATTGTGAGGATCACCTTGCAAGTGACTGTATATCTGTGGTTGAATCAGCATTGAGGAAGGGAAACTTATTCCACATGCCAGTGTGCACAAGGCCACCCACAATCTCCCTAGTTTTTGGATGATGCTCAACAGTAGCTCACACAGCTCACTTCCAGGAACCACACATGCTACAAAAAACCTTTTCATGTCTGTGCGCAAATTGTCAGGGCAACACAGCCATTATTGTCATATGTGTTTTATCCATTTTACTTCCTCCCTACAGTCCTCATTCCCTCCTTGCTCATATTTGTCTACCTCCTATTCTCTCTGACTTTATTTTTCTTCTGTTGTTTAAATTTTTTCATCAGAAAATTGGATTCTTTTTGAGTTTGGCTGCAGGTGGTGTTCAGGATCACTGACCTGAGAGAAAGCATTTCTGCTCCAGAACCACAACCCTAGTACCCTAAAAGTTTTCTGAGTTGCACCACCATGGACATATGCATCCTCTTTTTTGGGTACACAGGGCAAGTAGCCCAAGACATTCTTTTGGCTCACTACACCCTATATGACTGCGTAGTAGCAGGTTGTGCTGAGCAGTGCCAAAAGTGGCCAGGCAGGCACTGTACCAAGTTGTCAGGGTTAGACTCTCCATGCCTTCCTTAAAATGCCTCCTGCTGTGATTCTCAACACCCATGCATGAAGCATACTTGTTGATTCTCCTGATTTGTTCACCTTACATATTACAAAGGGAGAACACCCAGTTGGAAAGGTCAAAATGTACCTTTATCTTGCTCTTGCCTGTCCAGTGATATCTTGTGGAAGAGTAATTAATTAGAAGAGGCTCAAAAATTAACAATTGGCAGAATCTGGGGTCCAAGAAGACTGTGTGTGTCTGTGTGTGTGTTCATTCTTCTTGAGTTCACTATTGAGGAATCTATGCCCCAGAGATCCCTGATAGTGCCAGAAAGGTTGCTGTGGGTAGCAGTCATAATGGTCATGTCAGAGTTGTCTGGGAATGTCAGGTTGTTTTGTGTAGGAGAGGACCTTTAGGGCTCCACCCCTCAGCACAAGCTCAAGTGGTCATAATATCTGGATGTGCCCATGTAGTGCTGTGACCAGTTATGGCTCAGATGATGAGACTAATTCCATGGCAACAGTGTGAAAGGTGGCAAGAACAGTCCTGAGGAGTGGCTTCCATGGCACTTCTGAGAACTCAGAGAAGTTGCAGCCTGAGGGAGCTCCCTTTGCAGCATCAGAGAGGTTGACTCCAGGAGGAGATAGAAAGCAATGCTGGGAATATCTTCATGAGGCAGGAAAAATCATCTTTTTCTATGGGCCAACATGGACAGTCTCATCCCCATGGAGTTGGGTCTCTAGGGATTCTCAGCTGATGGTAGGAAGGGTACTTCTGGGGTAGTGAAAATCATTTCCCACGTGAACCTGGTATATCATGTGATTTTGAGACAGGCCTTCCTTCCCTGGATGAACAAGACTATGACTGTACATATGAGAGAGGAAGATAGATGGAGAGAGCAATGGAAAAAAGAGAGGAGACTGAGACAGAGAGGGGAGAGAGGGAGAGAGACAGAGAGAGATAGAAAGAGAAAGAGAGAGAGAGAGGAAGAGAAGAAAGGAAGGACAGGAAGGAAGGAGAATATGAATATGGGATGGTGGTCAAAACCATTCTCACATGACAGCCACTTATTCCTGTTCCTTGGTTGTAGGCCACAGGAGAGAAAGGATGAAGGTGCCTTGAGAGGTTCCTATGATGCAGGGCTGCAGATTGCTTCATGCTTTCTGGTGGGACCAGTCCAGAATGTATGTTCTCCCTAGTATGTATTAGCCCAGTGGTTCTACTTGAATCTTATCAGAGAGCTCTGAGTTTGATGTGTTCCTTGCCTTGGCAATAGGTAGGTGGATGTCCACAGAAGACAAAGAATAATACAAATCTGAGATTGACTTGAGGATTTAGAGAAAGAAAAGAAAAGCAATTATCCTGAGGGGTTCCTGTTGTTGGGGGTGATGTGGGGTGTTGTTAGGCTCGGGTGAGGAGATATGTTGGGACTGACTTGGAGATAGCTAATAATAGCTACCTGGCAATGCCTTAGTTGAAGAAACAAACCCATGGCCTGGTAGGCAAGGCAGCAAGTGGGATGTAGTGTTTCTCCTTTAGACACATTCTAGTCACCATAACAGGGTCCTGGACAATCTGTGTCTACAGGAAAAATGAGGCAACATCTCCCTGATCCCATATGGCTGGATACCTAAAGGAACCAGCCTGGATTAATTGTCAAGAAGATTTGAGGTTTTTGGTAGCCTTTCTCATCACCCATCAGACTCAGTGCTTAGACATGTGCAACTGGATTCTCACAGGTACACACAAATGCCTCTGGTTTTGTCCTTTGTCCATTACTGGAGACTTCTGCTATGTGGAAAGGCAATTCTGAGCCTACGTCCTGATTAACACAAGTAGTTGTCTTTGTTGTGCCTTCTGCCTCTCTTTCCATGTATGTGGAGTTTTGTGATACCACCACCTTACTGACTTACTACCCCAGGGCCTGTGAAGAGGCCCTTCTTGGCAGGCTGCCTTGACCTGGAAGATTGGTTGTGGCAGGGTCACAAAGTGTCAACACACCCAAATCTGGAGTGGCAGCTTTAGTGATCAGTCAGGTAGGTGGAGGCAAGGAGAATACAATAGGTTCTCTGGGCAGACACAAGTTGGGATGTCCTGGTTAGGATACAAGAGGACTATGTCCAGCCTTTATTTCCCATGGCCATGTTTTTGTGTCTGAGGCTACTCTCTTGTGTTGCAGATTGGCATGGATATTCTGGAAAATTCCCTTGGAGGTCTAGGCAGCACCTTCTGGACCTCCCCAGCACCCACAACTAAGTACAATAGCTCAGGGCATTGCAGTTATGGAGACCCTGTGTCCTTGGTTCTGTGACTGACCCACAATTCCGGAATCTACCACCCATCCTCTTCCCCACTGCACCCTATCTGGAAACCCCTCACCTCCCTGCATGCCCATACAACCTGCTAGAATCCCCTGTGTTGGACTACATCTAGAGAGCCATCTCTGAGCCTGTCCTAGTCTATAAGGATAGCTGCCTCTTCAAATCTAGAGGTAGATGTTTGTTGTTTTTTTTTACACATAAAAGGACAGAGGGAGTGGTCTCACAGCATGAATTGTTTAGCATTTGTTCCACTACTGTCATTAAATGGAATGGTTTTGCTGAACCTGCCAGCAGGTATCTGTGCATTTCTGGACATTGCCAGCACCCTAAGCAGCACCTCTGGTCCCAGCTGAACAGGACTGGCTTGGGTCTCCTGCAGCCTTGTTGGCCCAAGTGTTGTGTGGGAGAAAGTAGGGTCCAGGTGATCCTTGGCCCTTGAGGCTGAATCCTGCCCCAGTGCAGGACAGGTGCCATAGGGTGTGTCTTGCTTCAAGCAGGAAGGGCAACCTCAAAGGTCTTGAGGTAACCATGTCTGTAGAGATTGTTAGAATCTCTTTGCAAGGGACTCTGCAACTGAGGCTTCATCTGGGTTTAGGCAAGGAAACTTATCCCATATGCCAGGGTTCATAATGTCACCCACAGGCTCCTAAATTTCAGGTGATCATCAACACTAGCACCCAGAACTCACTTCTCGGACCCCCACACACTGCCAGCATCTCTTCTAAGTTGTGATCAGAATGACAGAGCAACATACCCATTGTGGTCCTCTGAGTTTTATCCAATTCACTCCCTCTGTTCCATGCTCATTTCCCATCTCACCTCTCTTTCTGCCACCTGTTCTCTCTTTTTTCTCATTTTTCTTTTGTGTTCTCTTCTGAGCTTGTCTGCAAATATAGTTCAGGGACCCAGAACTATCATTGATCAGTTCAGAGTTGTCTGGGAAGGACAGGTTTTTTTTATAGTGGAGACCCTTTGCGGACCCAACCTTAAACACAAGCTCATGTAGGCATAATGTGTGGACTCATCCTTTGATTGCTGTGACTTCTTGTGGCTCAGTCAATTAGACCTAATGTGACAGGACCACTCCTTGGAAGTGGCTGGATTGGCACCACTGAGAACTCAAATCAGGTCCACCCTGAGGGACCTCCCTTTTCTGCATCAGAGAGGCTGCCTCAAGGACAATTGGGAGAGAGGAAGAGGTGGAAATCAACATCAGGAATGTCTCCAGGAGGCATGGTATGTGTTGTGTTTTAGGGGCTATCATCCCTATAGAGCTGGGCCTCTGGAGACTCTCAGCTCATGGAAAAAAATGATTCCTGCTGGATAGTGCAAAGCATTTCCCAAATGAACATGGTATTATCATACAGTATCCAGACAGACCTATCTGCCTTGGATGCTCTGGCTATGAATGTATATATGAGAGAGGGAAATAGAGGGAGAGGTCAAAGGAAGAAAGAATGGAAACAGAAAGTAATAGATTATAGATAGATGATAGATAGATAGATGATAGATAAAGATACAGAGATGGAGAAATTGAGAAATAAAATGAGAGGAAAATCAGTTTGAAATTGTAGGTATATTTGCCTGGAGCTTGGTGATCAAACCCATTCTCTCACATGGCAGATCTTTGGCCTCTCACTCCCATTCCTTGGTTCTAGTCCAATGGGGAGAACAGATGAAGGAACAATGACTTTTCCTCTAAGGATGCCTTACTTTGGTATGAAGTCACTGATTAGGGCAGAGGTGCGGACATGCTGCAGATCCTGTTGGGATCAGTCAGGCATGTGTCTTCTGCCTTGTGTCTAGGTGCTCATATGTCTACTTTAATCACTTCAGAGAGCTCTGACTTACCTGTGTGCCTAGCCCTGGACACATGAAGAGTTATGTGTCTATAGAGGACTCAAAATGATCCATATTTGAGAGCACCTTGTGGACTTTAGAGAAAGGAAAAGGAGCCAAGTATCCTGAGTGGTGCCCACTGGTTTGGGTCAGGTGGAGGTGGTTTATTGAACTGCTGAGAGGAGATGGGTTATGACACACTTGGACATATGTCAAAATAGTTGAATAGCAATGCCAAGGAGACAGTTATGGTTAGGGATAAGCCCACTAAATGACAGGCCAGGGGCTAAGAGGGATGAAATATCTCTTCTTTTGAAACATCTTTTCCCCACAACAGGTTCCTGCACTGCCTGCCTCTTCAGATGAAGTTGTAGGTGGATGCTCCTGGCTTATGGTGGCTCCTGCTATGGATGAAGTTTGGCAGCATCCCCATGAACCTAGATGGAAGGTTTCCTGATGTCACCAGCCTTGATCCATGAGCATGAAGATGAAAGTGTTGGGTAGCCTTTCTCATGACCCATCTGACTCAGAGATCAGACCTGAGCAACTGGATTATCACAGGTACACATAGGGGCCATTTTGATTTGTCATGTGTTGATCAAGGGAGTCTTTTTTTGCAATATTGGAAGGCAGTTCTAAGCTTAGGACCCCAATGAGGTGGGAGCGGGTTCCTGAGGCTTCTGCCCACCTTCCCATGTGTACACAGCTATGTAACATACTACCTTGCTGCTTTATGTGCCCAGTATTAGCCTAGAAGGGCCTTCTTGTCAGAGAGCCTTGACCTAGAAACTTGGGTGTGGCCATGGTCAACCAGTGACATCACACCCAAGTCTGGCCTGGAAGCTTTAGTGGTCACTTTGGTGTGTGGAGTAAAGTAGAATGCAACAGGATTTCTGGTCAGGCCCAAGTCAGACTGTCCTTGCTTGGCCACAAAGGGGGAGATTCCAGTCCCTGGCCCATAAGTCTATTTTGTGTCTGAATTCTCTCTTCCGTGCAACAGATTGTCATGGGTTTTTGGAGCATTTCCTTAGATCTTCGAAGCATTTTCTAACCCTCCTAGCACCCAGGATGGAGGAAAGTGTCTCAGTGCAGTGCCATTGTGGACCCCATGATCTGTGCCCCACAGGCCTGAGCCTACCAAGCATCCCTAAACCTGTCCCTGCCCGAACCTCCAACTTGTCCCCCCTCAACCACCTACAGGCCCCACACACACAAAACTTTCTTGTATCCCCTGTAGCTGATTGCCCCTAGAGAGCAATCCCAGATGCCTAAAGATGTTGAACATTTCTTTAAGTGTTTCTCAGCCATTTGAGATTCCTCTTTTGTGAATTCTTTGTTTAGATATGCACCCCATTTTTAATTGGGTTATTTGTTTTGTTGACATGTAGATTCTTGCTTTTTTATATATTTTGGATGTTAAATTCTCTATTGGAAGTGGAATTGGTCAATATCTTCCCATTCTGTAGGCTTCAGTTTTGCCCTGCTGATAATGTCATTTTCCTTACAGAAGCTTTTCAGTTTTTATGAGGTCCTCTTATTAATCTTTGATCTTTGTTCCTGACCTTTCAGTGTTCTGTTAAAAAAGTTGCCTCCTGTGCCACTACTCTCAAGGCTATTGCTTACTTTCTCTTCAATCAGTTTCAGTATATCTGGTTTTATATTGAGATCTTAGATCCATTTGAACTTGAGGTTTGTACTCAGTAATAGATATGGTCTATTTGCATTCTTCTACCTCAGACATCCAATTAGACAAACACCATTTGTTAAAGCTGCTTCCTTTTTGTCATTGTATTTTTCTGGCTTCTTTATAAACGATCAGGTATCCATAGGTGTATATATATATATATGTATATATATATCTATATCCTTTATCTGTTCCTTTGTTTCCATTGGTCATCATGTCTGTTTTTGTGCCAATACCATGCAGTTATTATTACTATGGCTCTGTAGTACAGATTAAGATCAGGGATCTTGATAACTCTAAAAGTTCTTTTATTTTTCAGGATTTTTTTAGGTATCCAAATTTTTTTGTTTTTACATATGAAGTAGTGTATTGCCTTTTAATGTCTTTAAAGAAGTATATTGGTATTTTCATAGGGATTGCATTGAGTTCTTAGATTACTTTTAGTACAGTGGCCATTTTTACTATGTTAATCTTACCAACACAGGAGCATGGATTTCTTTCCATCTTTTGAAGTCTTCAAATTCCCTCGTCAAGACATAAAGATTTTGTCATTCAAGTCTTTCACTTGCTTGGTTAGAGTTGCCAAAGATACCTTATGTTATTTGTATCTATTGTGAAGAGTATTATTTCTCTTATTTTCTCTCTCTCTATTTGTCATGTGTATATAGGAGGGCTACAGATATTTCTTGAGTTTACCTTGTAACCAATCATTTCACTGAAGTTGTTTACCAGCTATAGGAGTTCCCTGATCCAGTTTTTGAGGTCATTCACATATAATATCTCATCTGCAAATAAGGATACTTTGACTGTTTCCTTGTGAATTCATATTCCCTTAATCTCCTTCTCTTGTCACATTGTTCTTGCTAGAACTTTAATTACTGTATTCAATATTTAAAAATGGAGGAAACAGCCTGGTCTTGCTTCTGATTTTAGTGTAATTGCTTTGAGTTTCCCTCTATTTAATTTGATGTTGTCAGTAGGATTGCTGTTACTTGCCTTCTTCATGTTTTCGGTATAGCCTTTTTATCCTCAGTAGCTCCATTAGATTTATTTTGAAGGGTTGTTTGATATTATCAAAAGCTTTCTCACATTGTAGTGAGATGATCATGTAGTTTTTTTTCTATTAATTTGTTTATGCAGTGGATTACATTGACTTATTTTCTTCAATTGAACCATCCATTCCTCTCTGAGATCAATGCTCTTCAATCATGGTGAATAATCTTTTTAATGTGTTCTTGGATGTGCTTTGTGAGTATTTTATTGAGTTCATTTGCATCTATGTTCAAGAGTGAAATGGGCAGATAATTCTATTTCTTTTTGAATCTTTGTGATGTTTGGGTCTTTGCATGACTCCAAAATATCCTGTAACAACTTTTATTTCTGCATTTTGCATTGATGAATTTCTGCATTTCTACGTTGGAGATGATGTTTCCAATAAAACTATGACACAAGTTCTGGATGCTAAATTGTACCTCTCACTAGAACCCAAGGCAAGGTTCACTGGTAACATAGGCTGTAGTCTGTGGATATCTTCTCATGCAAGGTTTTCAACTTTTTAGAGAAAGGTGAGTTTCACATTGTGTACTGGTTCTCACAAGCTATAGTTATTTCATAGAATGGTTTCTGGGTGATGAGGTAGGTGTTTTCACTACTATAGTCTCTTTGAACTTCTAATATTTATGTTTTCTGGGTGCCTGGGTTCACTGTGTCATTACCACCAGGGAAGACTGACTGCTTTGTATGTCAAAATTAAATATGGCCAAGACCACAGCTTCGAGTACTGCACCCTGTACAATTCAGGAGTTGCTATTCCATGCTGGGGGCATCTCAGCTCTGACTTTGGCCCAGTGTCAGTGACATTATACCTCAGGATTCTGTATCCTCATCCACCTCAGAATGGATTTCCATTCAGTTTTCATAATGTGTAAGAAATTAGGATTGACATGCCATTTTACTAGACAGTATATCTGATCATTGAAAATGAGATTCTGTTCAATCTTCATCCCTAAGACCATTTACCAAGATGGAAAAAAACATCACTTGGCAGAATTGCCTAAAATAGTGAGTGGTTTGCCATCTGGGACTCTTATGGTAAGCAGTTATGCAGAGGTCCCAGTAAGTGGACCTATGTTATAAGCAGCATGTCTTATGACATTCCAGGTGAAATACTACACCAAATCAGAATTGTCATGGTAATGCAAAAACTACTTTACTTTGGATTCAAGGGAAGTTTGCTTCCTCCAGGACACCCCAACTGCTCATTCTGCCCAAGGTCTGTTTACCCGGGTGAAAAGTGCAGTTTCTTGAGGTAAGTGGTGTTCTAGAATTCTTGACCTCATAGAGACAAAAAGGCTTAGCAGGGATGCAAAACAGTATTCATACACAGTCTTACTTTTGGGGCTTCGGAAAGGGGAGAGTTGATGGGCTCCATTCCTGACTTCCTAGCAGAAAACATAGATATCTCAAATTCACAGAGCCCCAGTCATTGTCCCAAGGTGCTTTCTCTGCTCTCCACAGGCACCCATAACTCATTTAAGGAACACTACATGTTCTGCTAATTTTTTCCCAAGCTAATCCAGGTGGGAACATACAGTTCTTCCCTTCAATGTTTGTTTTTGCTTTTATTTTTTCATTTTAAGATAATCATATTTTCCACTTCTATTTGTTCTCTGCCAAAACTTCCCAAATACCCCGATTCTTCTATCCACTCTAACAAAAGTTGACATGAATGACAGCCTAAACCGAAGTTAGAAAATCCTAACAATAGATAGGCAAAATGAAACAGCAGAAGACCACAGTCCTAAACAAAGGTCTACATAAAGGAAGAAATGTTGGAGTGGAAGAAATAGCATTCCCTAGGTAAGAGAAATACTAATTACTCAATATCATTTTTGAGAATATACTATTACTAGAGTAAACCACCCTTTTTTGATCTTAACAAAACACTTGTATTCACTTCATTTCTCATTCATTTCTTCTTTTCTCATTATTTCTTTTCACCTAAAGTTAACTCTATACAGGAGAATATTCCCCACTAACTACATAAGTAAAACCTTCTCAATTACCTGTCCTTCTTGCCATTCTCCCTGTTTTCTTTCCTACATAGATGACTATCTACTTCCATCATTTATCCTTTGTTCTTTTCTTATTCATGTTCCTTTCTGCCTCTGTTTAGTTTCTTATTGCTTCTTTCTTTCTTCATTGCTTTTTTTCTGTTTGCTTTCTTTGTTTTATTTGTTTTAAATGTCCTCTCTTAGGATAGCTGTATATTTATCATGGACCAATTATGTGTCAGATAATGTTTAGGCAAGAAACCAGAACTAATACAAGGTTTTCTGAGCACTGTGCCTTGGTCTGTAGATTAGGCATCTGCCTCAGCTAGCTTTAGTAAGCAGACATTTAAGACTTTCTTCATGGGGAAAATGAGGAGAAGCAGAGATCTCTATGAAGGTATACAATGGAGCTTAAATTCAGTGAATCAGAAGAGTTTCTTGTGTCCACTTACACTTCTTATGTGGCTTATCTAGGAAAAATGCTTCATGGGCTAGCTGACCCATTTTTAATCTGGGGTCACTTCACTCCACCTTGGTCTAGATTCCCAGGAGGAATGAAGTGATCACAGTTGAGAAAGCCTTCCAGGCGTCTTTTTTCCTCCTTGGTATGTCATGCTTCCCTCCTTGGCAAGCTACTCCCTATTTGCAGGTAGAAGAATGAGGAGCATGGGACCTAATATTAATCAGTTAAAGGTGTGTGGAATTCTCTTGAAATCCCTTGACAGTTAAACATGGGGCCATGATGACAGCCGAGGGTCCTATACCATGTACAAATCAGGATTTTGCAATTTCATTCTGGGATGTCTTCTCTGTCTTTGGTTCCAGTGTCAATGATCTGTTCTTCAGACTTCTTCAGGCTCATCCAGCTAATAATGGAATTCAAGTTATCTTTTCAAATGGGTTCTCTCATTGAGGTGGAGCCATTTTACCAGAAAGTGTCTATATTCATTGGAAATGAGAATCCTGTACAATCTTCAACCCTAAGTCCATTCCACTTACTCAACATGGGGATAATATCATTTTCCAGCATTGCCTAAAAAGTGAGTGGGTTGCCACATAGGAGTCTTTGAATAGGCAGAAAATTGGGAAAATTGTCTCTACAGAGGGCACATTAAATGGACCTAGTTTAAAAGCATATGACATTACAGATGAAATACTGCCCTGAATCAGAATCATATTGGTGATACACACACTGCTTTCTTTCCTTTGGATTTCTTTTCAGGCCTTGCAGTGAGGGTAGTCTGCTTCCTTCAGAACATGGCACTGGTCGCTTATAGCCTTTGGAATTTGAAGTATTGTGACTCTGGTGACTAGTGGAATCTCCTGAGGCATGCAGATTTCTAGATTTCTTGTTCTAGCAGAGATAAAAACACAGTTCCAGGTGCCCATTGTGGCCATATTCAGCAGGGATGCATAATAGTAGTCACCCAGGAGTGCATATGGGGCTTGGCAAAGAGGAACTTACTAGGCCCTTTCTTGTTTTCCTAGCAGAAAAAATGAGAGATCCAAATTTAACACAACCCCAATCACTGTTGCAAGCTTCCTTCTCTGTTCTCTATACACACTCATTGCACATTTCTTGGCATATACCCCACTATCTACATAATACAACATTCCTAATCATCTGTCCTACTTTCAACTCATCCATTCATCACTCAATTCTTCTTTTCTACATCCATGCCTCCTTATCATGTCCTATTTTTACCTTTATTATGATTAATATTATTTTCATATATTTTTTTTTTTTTATTACTTTTATTTATATTTTATATATTCATTTATTTTATACATTTATTTATTTAGTAAATAAATATTATTTATTACATTTATATTTTTTATATTTTTACTATTTTATTATTTTATCTTTATTATTCACTCCTAATTACATTTATTTCTTCATCTTTCATTTTGTTTTATTCTTCCCTTCTTATTTTTCTTTTTCATTTTAAATGTCTTCCATTAGAAGAGTTGTATGGTTACTCTTAGTCCAACTACCTGTCAGACAATATTTTTGAAAGAAAAACTTCAAATCCATTGTTATTGTAAGGAGTTGGGAGTACTGTAGCTTGATTTGCAGACTAGGAATCTTTTACAGCTAAAAGTTTTGTATCATCAAAAAGCTGAATGTTGTGTGATTATTCATGGTGAAAATTATAGAACTGGAAACCTTCATATAGGGATCAAAGGATATTACAAATCAATGAAATAGAAAGAATTTGCTTTTTTCAGGTTTCATTGCTTGTGTGGCTTATGTAGAAAATATGACTCCTGGAATAGTTGAATCAGTTTAAATCTGGTGTTACTTAACTCCACTATGTCAAGTTTCCCAGGATGTATTCAAGGATCCAGATTGAGAAATGCTTTCAGCTATCATATTTTCATGTCATGTGTTCATTCTTTTTGGCAAATTGCTCCCTGATTACAGTAGAAGAATGGGTATCATAGGATTTATTTAATCCATGGTAGGGCCTGGGGCTCAAAAAACTCACAAATTAGCCTAAGATCACACATAATGTGTTCTTCCCCTGATTGGAATGCAAGCCTTGGATTGTTCAGAGGTCAGGGAGAATATTCTGTCTGTTGTAGATGAAGTTCAGCTCCTCTCCTTCTTGCCACATTAAAGCTTAAAAAAGAAAGATTGTTCTATGGTGAAATCCCCATGCAATCACAACTCTGAAGAGGAGCCCACTGGGTGACACTGGTAGTACAGTACAATCTTCAGAATCATGTATTCTCATTAGTATAATTGCCCATCCTTGTGACTGAGTATATAAAATCATTGGCTAATTGTAATCATTGGTAGGGGATAGATGTTAAAATTCCCATGAAGTAGTGAGTAAACATACATACTGTGTACTCTCCCTAGAAAGGAAGTCAAGCCTCAAAATGTACAGAAAACCTGGTAAATGGTGCCATGTATGTAATTTATTAGGATAGCATATTTATTAATTGTCCTCTCCTTTTTTAAAAAAAGGAAAAAGGATCAATTTTGGTGTGTGCCCCATGCAATCACAACCATCAACAGAAGCTCAGAATGATACAGGTTATAATGAATGGATCAGAGAGCTAAGTATTTTTTATAGACAGTACAATGGTCTATTCTTGTGTCTAGCATATTGACTGAAATAGACTGGCATCTGTGTGAACAGGAGCTTATCAGTCAATTGAATTACATGGCCTGCTCCTGGTGAGAATTCATAGCAGGCCAAAATGCATACAATTCAGTGTTCAGCAGTAAAATAGGTCCTGGATTCTGGTTGTACAGAAGAGGGTGGTGGTGGGCAGAATGTCTAGAAGGAACCAAGGGTGTTGTCTTTTTCTCTGGTCATTCCACAAAGATATCAATAGTGAGGAAGCAGCTTTTGCAGTTTATTCCTTAGATTGTCGAAGACTTTGTGATTGCATTTGAAAAGCTTTTCCCAAGGTAAAATGGCAATTTTCCAGGAATCCACAAATAAGTATTTATTCTTGGTACCCGTGCTAGTGAATCAATAGAAGCATGGATATTTGTCAGCATGTATGCCATCTGAGGTATCTTGTGTGTGTGTGTGTGTGTGTGTGTGTGTGTGTGTGCATGTTGTGTGTGTTTGTGTGTGTGTATCTCAGTGTTGGTGTGTTTGTTCAGGAAGAGATATTTGTAATCCTATTTCTCTACTGCTTTGCATCTTTCTACTGGGTGGTTCTGCAATTCAAAACAGCATGTTAAAGAGAACCTGTGTCCTTTTGAGTGAGAAGTACCCTGATGGCAGAACAGATTGGTGTTGATCTCTAGTCTAGTGATTGAAAGCACGAAAATCTGAAATATGTCTAAGTGAATATTGGCAAAGTAATACATTCATTCATTTGAGTGCTTTACAGAAGCAATTCTTTCCATCGGTTCTGCAATTCAAAAGAGCTTGTTAAAGAGAACATGTGTCCTTTTGAGTGAGAAGTATCTGATGGCAGAACATAGATTGGTGTTGATCTCCAGTCAAGTGATATGAAAGCATGAATATCTGAAAAATGTCTAAGAATCTATGAATCTACTAGACTGGCAAAGTAAAACCTTCATTCACTTGAGTGCTTTACAGAACCCAATTTTACCTAATTTGTTGGTAAGAAAAGTAAAAAGGAGTTAGAACTCAAAGATAGAGTTGCGATTTTGGAAAAAGTAAATAAGTTTATAGTGAAGTTTCATGAGTGAATTGGAACTGTGTGACACTAGAAAGTTTATTATCTTGTTACTGTGTATGAGATCAACAATGGTGTTCTCAATGACAACAATGAAATTCTCATTATCCCCTGTCAAACAGCCAGCATTAATGTCTAAGCTTAGATGCTGTTGCTCTTGGTTTTGTTTTTGTTTTGTTTAAGTCAACATCAGTATCTGCTGCAACCTTTCATTTCAGCATATGTTGTTTTAAGTCAAGCCATTGCTTAAGTCTTGAAAGCTTGATTTCCCACCTGGCATTAGAAGTAAAGACAGTAATGCCAGCTTGCATAGGTTACAGTTGTGTATAAGTTGATCAAATAATTTTGGGGGAGAAATTCTTCTTTCCTACGAATTGTCACTATGGAATGGAAACCTTGGGCTTCAGAAGTATCCACAATGGGTAAGTTTTCCAATGTGTATGTCTTTACCGGATTTTGAACTCATTCCTTAAACTAGGCCTTTTTGATGACGTAGGTTTTTTTCTCTAATGTGGCATCTTCTCAGCATTTTTGTTTGTTTATTGTATTCTTCTCTCATGCAATAATACATCATGAAATCAGTTTTTTTTTTCTATGTACCTATCCATGCCCTCTGCCGTCACAGATGCACTGGTCTTCTATTTCCCATCAAAAAAGAACAGGTCTCACAAGTATATCAACAGAATACAGTATAAAAGTATTCAATAAGTCTAGGCACCAACATTCAAATCAAGGTTGGATGAGTCAAACCAGTAGGAGTCAAAATATGTCAAATGCAGGAAAAAGAATCAGACACCCAAACAATGCAATTAAATTGTGACTGTGAGATCATAAACATTTCCTGATGACCAAGAAAAGTTCTTATGATTCCCTCTCATTCAACCAACAGGCAGCGAGCAGTTGAGATGCTGTAGGTTTGTAGTTTTGCTGTTGTTGTTGTTTTGTTTGTATATTTTATACTCAAGTATATTTTATATTCCTCTATAATTGTGGAAGTTTATTTTTAGTTCTATTTAAAATAATTTTGCGCAGTGTTGGGTGAGGGGCAGCCTAGGTCTTGCTGTTTTGTAGTGTCTGCAAGTGTTGGATTATGTGTGGGATGTTTGTTTGGTCATGCTCTTCATGTGCAATCAGTAGAACACCTTAGGAATTCTATAACAATAAAACCACCTGAACAGTGACAGTCAAGTTTCCTCTGTTCAGCATGGTGCTTGCCATGACAGTGGTTCCCTCAGCTAAAATCTGGCAGGGATTTCATCTATCATTATGCCACTTTGTTGTCCTAGGTGAACTCACATATCAACGTACCGGTACACTCTATATTTCAGCATATGTTGGTTATTATGTCCTTGGGGATTGAAGATCTTGAGCCATTGTTGACAATTGCAGTCTTTTGTGACATCAACAATGTAAAAATGTGGTACAGTTTTGATGACGTGACACTGATAGGCCCACGTTACCACAATTAGAAGAAAAATGTGATTGAATGAAGGATAGAGCATCTTAATTTGGACAACATAACATCATCATCAATGTAAAATATATGTCATCAAAATTAGAAAGACCTGGCATATTAATTTTGATGGTGTGAGGGCAAAAAATGTAAATACACATCACAATTTATAGATGACATCATAACTGGGAGAAGTTTACATAATATTTGGGATTGTATGACACTCTCAATTCAAGTATATGAAATCAAAATTTGAAGACAATGATTTGAGAATTGGAAGAATATATATCATAATTTGTTTTATGACAATATGTTTTATGTTTATATGATAACACCAGTGCTAAAAAGTGACTTATTAATGGGAAGAAACTGACAACGTAACAACAGTGTGACATCATCCACGTGAATATGTGATATCATAATGAAAATGAACTGACGTCATAAATAGAGGAATGTGTTAACATCAATTTAAGAATATGCAATACTTATTGGATGAAATGGACACCATAATCATGATGACATGATGTCGATGTTGTAAATATATGGCACCATAATAAAATATGCAAGAAAGAATGATTGGACAGAACAAACATCATAATTTGGATGATGAGACAAAGTTAATGCCAGAAAAGGTCATCATTATTGGAACAAATTATCTGCCCATTTTAAGACTGATATCATAATGTGGATTTCATGACATCATGAATGTAAACATTACTCATCACAATTGTAAGAAAATGACTTCATACCTGTGATGTGACTTCAACCCTATAATAAAGGAAATCAAAATAAGTAAGATATTTCTGCAAAAATGGAAAGAAATTACACCATCAATTACACCTTGAGGATGTGGCACATTTTCATAATTGGAAGGAAATGATGTGATAATTGCAAAAAAATGACTTCTTAATGTGGATTCTGTGACAACAGTATTGTAATAAGAAGGGTATGGCATTATATTCAGAAGAAACTGCCATCATAATCATAATGGTGTCAGATAAACATTGTAAGTATATGCTATCATAATCAGAACTACTGAGGTACAGCCTTGGTGAGGGCAGAGCTTAAAGTGGATGTATGAAAGAGCTGTGAGGGAAGAATCAGATGCAGGACACCCTTCCGTTTTGTTTTATAAGAGACTGACAGAGAGGAAGCACATCTGGGTATGGCTTCACATATTCTGACAATTTGTGACTGTCAAGGGCTTTATTTATACACTAAATCATTTAAGACTTTGATGATTGATTACATACCCTCTGCAAGTCATTTTTGTAAAGTCTTCCTTGATTATATAAGTATATTAAAATCAACAAAGCCGGCAAATAGCAAATTTTGTCAAAACTGAAATCTAACATTATGATAAAATCAGTTTTCTTTAACTCAACAACTTTATCCTCATAATTGGTGTCATAAAGCCTTTTGGTTAAAGAAATGGTAGAGAGGATGGTGCTATTTGAGTTTGACTCTGTTTAAGTTGAACATAGAGTTAATGGATTACAATGCCTGTAAAATCAAACATATCTTTTTAACAACAGTCACTTTTGACCCGTGTTAAATTCTTCTTTCCTTTCTCTGTTCTGTTTCCCATAAGACCACCATCCTTTGCTTTGATTCTTAAAAAGCAAAAGCAGTCTGCTGTTTTTCTTTCCACGCTTTCAGAAAAGTCCTGAAAGTCCTGATTTGACATGTTTGCTCAGGAGGACAGGCAATTCATTGAGCTAAAATGTCCTTTTCTGTGACTCTGTCATGAACTCTTGTTTCAATACAATCCCTATCTTCATTGCAGTCCTGTAATGTCCTGTAAAAGGACATTAGGGCTCCTTGATCTGTTTACTTTATTTTCAGGAACATACCAAGCTTATCATTAAGTCCATGATCTCTCTACATGCCCATATGAATACTTTATTTCTGAAGCTGGAAATTAAAACCTGACGATCCAGCTACAGCTCATCAGCTTCTAGAATTTCTCTAGTTCATTTAATCTTTAATAATTATTCTTCTACCTCCTTTATTATGCTTACTAATATCAATTATTAATACTCTAAATGTATGTCTCAGTCCTAGACTCTATGGAAGACTCAAATCTGCATATTACTATTTCCCAAAGTACTGCCATTACTTTCAATTTTATTAACACCAGCATTTGTTACATTATTCCAACTCTATCTTTTGGTGAGTGGCCTTTGAGAGAAAAGAATATAAGTGAAATTTGCTAGTGAATTTCTGTCAAGGGCAGTGGAGGGTCAATCAAGGTCATCCTAGCATTGGAACTATTGTGAAACAGAGCCCTCACCACACTTGACATCAAAACAGAAGGATACAAGTATTTGGAAGGACTTCATAATCATAAATATGTGATACCTTCAACATAATTTGTGACCACACAATTAAAAGGGAGCATAGGAAGTAAGGGACATGTCACAATAGGGAGCATGTAACATCATAATTGGGATTATGTGGCACCATCAGTAGAAAATTATGACTTCATAAGTGGAACAAAGTAACACCAAAACCTGGTGGATGTGAAACCAATAATAAGAGTATATGACATCATAATAGTAATGACGTGACAAAATGCTTGGAAGGGCATGAAGTCATAATTTGTATGATGGGCATCAAAATATCAATATGATATCAATGTGGGGAGAAAAGTACATCATTATTATGATGATGTAACAACCACAATGTGATGTGTAAATATATCAGATCATCAAAAGAAGGATGTGATATCAGTTTTGTTTGACAAATTGTAGGGAATTGACACTTTATTTGCCAGGAACAGATGTCAAAGTTGATATTAAGTAAAAACATCAATGTAAAATATGATATCCTAATCAAAATATAAACTGATATCATAAATAATTTGATGTGACACCATCAATGTCAATGTATGATATCATAGATGGAAGGAACAGATATCCTCTGAAATTGTATGTGTCAAATGTTAGCCTAGGAGAGCCTTCTTATCAGGAATCCTTTACCTAGGCGCTTAGTTGTGGCCATGGTCACTTAGTGTCATCACACCCATGTTTGTCGTGAGAGCTTTAGTGATCACCTTGGTGTGTGGAGTATAGTAGACTGCAGCAGGATTTCTGGGCAGATCCAAGTCAGAATGTCCTTGCTTTTTCACAAAGGAACAGATTGCAGTCCCTTTCCCAAAAGTCGATTTTTTGTTTCTGAGTCCCCTCTGCTGTGTTACATATTGTCATCTGTTTTCTGGAGCATTCCTTTGGAATGAGGAAGCATTTTCTAAACCTCCTAGCACCCAGAATGTAAGAAAATGTATCATTGAAGTGTAATTGAGGACCCCATGGTCTGTGATCCACAAGTCCTTAGCCTAACAAGCATCCCTATCCCTGTCCCTGCTCTAACCTCCACCTTGAACACCTTCAACCACCTACAAGCCACACCCACACAAACTGTCTGATATACTCAGTAGCTGTGTGCCCCTAGAGAGCCATCCCAAACGCATAAAGATGTTGAACATTTCTTTAAGAGTTTCTCAGCCATTTGAGATTCCTCTTTTGTGAATGCTTTGTTTAGATATGCACCCCATTTTTAATTCTGTTATTTGTTTTCTTGACATGCAGAGTCTTGCATTTTTTATTTATTTTGTATTTTAACTCTCTATTTGAAGTGGAGTTGATCAATATCTTCCCATCTGTAGGCTTCTGTGTTGCCCTGTTGACAATGTCATTTTTCTTACAGAAGCTTTTCAGTTTCGTGAGGTCCTCATTAAACTTTGATCTTTGTTCCTGACCTATCAGTGTTCTGTTAAAAAAGTTGACTCCTGTGCCACTTCTCTCAAGGATATTACTTACTTTCTCTTCAATCAGATTCAGTATATCTGGTTTTATATTGAGAACTTAGATCCATTTGGACATGAGGTTTGTACTCAGTGATAGATATCAATCTATTTGCATTCGTCTACTTCAGACATCCAATTAGACTAGCACCATTTGTTAAAACTGCTTTCTTTTTGTCATTGTATTTTTCTCACTTCTTTAGAAAAGATCAGGTATCCATACCTGTGTGGATGTATACCTGTATCCTGTATTCCATTTTATTGGTCATCATGTCTCTTTTTGTTCCACTAACAAACATGCAGTTTTTAATACTATGGCTCTGTAGTACAGATTAAGATCTGGGATCTTGATACCTCTATAAGTTCTTTTATTTTTCAGGATTATTTTAGCTATCTAAAGTATTCTGCTTTTCCATATGAAATTGTGCATTGCCCTTTTAATATCTTTAAAGAACTATATTGGGATTTTGAAAGGGATTGCATTGAGTATTTAGATTACAATTAGTAAGTGGCCATTTTTACTATTTTAATCTTTACAATCCAGGTGCATGGGATATCTTTCCATCTTTTGAGATCTTCAAATTCCCTCATCAAGGATATAAAGATTTTGTCATTCCAGTCTTTCACTTGCGTGGTTTGAGTTGCCAAAGATACCTTATGTTATTAGTATCTATTGTGAAGAGTATTATTTCTCTTATTTCTTTCTCTTTCCATTTGTCATTTGTATATAGGAGGGCTACAGATTTTTTTAGTTTATCTTGTAGCCACCCATTTCACTGAAGTTCTTTACCAGCTAAAGGAGTTCCCTGATCCAGTTTTTGAGGTCATTCACAAATAATAACTCATCGGCACATGAAGATAATTTGACCTTTTCCTTGTATATTCATATCCCCTTAATCTCCTTCTCTTGCCTCATTGTTCTTGCTAGAAATTTACATACTGTATTCAATACTTATAAATGGAGGAAACAGCCTGGTCTTCCTTCTGATTTTAATGAAATTGTTTTCTATTTAATTTGATGTTGTCAGTAGGATTGCTATTACTTAACTTTATTATGTTTCAGTATGGTCTTTTTATCCTCAATCTCTCCATGAGGTTTATTTTGAAGTGTTGTTTGATATTATCAAAAGCTTTCTCATATTGTAGTGAGATGATCATACAGTTTTTTTTTCTATTAATTTGTTTATGCAGTGGATTACATTGAGTTATTTTCTTATACTTAATGATACCTTCTTTTTTGGGATCTAGATTATTCAATCATGATGAAGAATATTTTTAATGTCTCCTTGGATGCGCTTTCTGAATATTTTATTGAGTTCATTTGCATCTATGTTCATGAGTGATATTGGCGTGTAAGTCTGTTTCTTTTTGAGTCTTTGTGATGTTTGGGTGTTACCATGACTGAGGCCTCATAGAATGAGTTTGGAACAGTTCATTCTGCAAATGTTTTGAAGAATAACTTGAGAAATTTTGGTTTTCTCCCTACGTTGAATGTCTGATATAATTCTTACCTAAAGTCATCTAGCCCTGGCGTTTTATTGATTGTTAGTCCTTTACTGGTTTCTTCATTTCCTTGAGAGTTATAGTTCTGTTTAAGTTGTTTATATTCTCCTTTTTCTTTCTGGTTTGAGGATTTGGATATTCTCTGTCTTTCTTTTAATCAGTTAGGCTAGTGGTTTGTCTATCTTCCTGATTTTCTCAAGCAACCAGCTCTTTGTTACATTGCTTCTATGAATTGTTCTTTTTGTTTCTATTTTATTGATTTCAGCCCTTAGTTTGATTAATTCTTGATGTCTACTTCTGTGTCTGCTTCCTTCTTTTTGTTGTAGGGCTTTCAGAGCTGCTCATAAATTTCTAGCATATGAATTCTCTACTCTTTTCTGGTAGGCACTTTGTGCTATCAATTTTCCTCTTAGCATAGTTTTTTTTCATGTAACATAAGTCTGGATAATTTTTAGGATCATTTTCATAGAAATAAAGAAAGTTTTTAATTTCTTCCTTTATTTCTGTCTTGACCCAGTTGTCATTTAGTAGAGTTTTAGAGTTTCCATGAAATTGTTGGCCTTCTGTTGTTGTTGTTTTTGAAGTTGAGCATTAAACCTTCATGATCTGATAGGATGAAGGGTTTTTTTTAATTTTCCTGTATTTATTTATATTTTCATTTTGGTAGTGTGATCAATTATGGAGAGAGCTTTGTGAGACGGTGAGAAAAAGATGTTTCCTTTTTGTGTGGGTAAAATGCTTGTAAATGTCTTGTAGATCCACTTATTTTCTAACATTTGTTAATGCCAATATTTCTCAGGTATTTTTTTGTATGGATGGCCTGTCAGTTGGTGACAATGGGGTATTGAAATCTCCTAGTATTAGAGTGTGAAGGTCAATACGTTTATTCAAATTTTGCATGGTCCTTATAAAAATTTTGGAGCCCTCGTGTTAGGGATATAAGTGTGAAGAATTGCAATGTCATCTTAGGGGATTTTTCATTTAATGGGTATGAAATGTCCTTCCTCATCTCTTCTGATTAATTTTGGTTTGAAGTCTACTTTGATGTGTACTAGAATTACTACATCAGGTTGATTTTTAGGTCCTTTCTCTTGTTAAAACAATTTCCAATACTTTACTCTGAGGTAATGTTTATCTTTGAGGTCGGGGTATGTTTCTTGTATGCAGCAGAAGGCAGGATTCTAATTTCAGATCCATTTTGTTAATATGTTACTTTTTGTTGGGGAATGGAGTTCATTAATCTTGAGGGATATCAATGACCAATGAATGTTAGTTCCTGTTATTTTGTAGTTATTTTTGACGTGTGTATGTTTGTATGTGTCTTCTACTGAGTATGATAATGTGAGATTGTTTATTTCCTGGGATTTCCTGATTGTAGTTAGTCTCCTTGGATTGGAGTTTTCTTTCTACTACCTTCCGTAGGGCAAGATTTGTAACTAGGTATTGTTTGAATTTGTATTTATATTAGTATGAAATATTTTGGTTTCTCTGACTATGATAATGAACGATTGAGCTGAGAATATTAGTCTGGGTTGGCATCTGTATTCCCTTAGACTCAGTAGTTTTTCTGTTTAGGGTTAGGCATTAAGGTCTCCTTTAAAAATTAGGTGTAATTCTATTAAGTTTGGCTTTGTATCTTATTTGTTGTTTTTCTCTTGCAGTTTTTAGTATTCTTTGTTTTTTTTGTATGTTCAGTGGTTTCATTTTTATGTGGCAAGGGGACTTGCTCTTCTGGTTCAGTCTAATTCATGTTACATAAATTTCTTGTACTTTTATAGGCATCTATTTCATTATATTTGGGAATTTTTTTTCAATGATATTGTTGAATTTTTTTTATCTCTACAAATTTTGTGAAGTAATATGTCCTGATATGTAGTAGCCAAAGAGTCTCCGACCTGTGCTAAGTCTGTAAAAAATTGAATTTCTGTCTTTAAATGTGTCCACTCTGGGAAATTATATTTAAACATTCTATCTTTATGCTTAGCGCAAGCGCCTTTATTGTTGAGACAGTACACTGTTCCTTGTCAGAGGGACGCTGCCCTTCAGATGTGCTGACATTGGGGAGGGTCTGCAGCTGCAATGACTCATCTCTCACCAAGATAAATTATCTGAATTTGAGTGTGAAATCTGTCGTACATACAGGCACTCGAGTTGTTTTACAGATATCAGATCACAGCCCAGATGATGCAGCTAAAAGGACATCAGATCCGTCTCTACAACATTTAATTCCCATTTTTACATGCTGAAAATAGAAGTGGAAATGACATTTCTATCACATCCTCTCACCAATGACTTCATAATGAAATAAGTGTCAAGAATTCTGGAGCTTAAAACACTGATTTCACAGTAATTGAACACTATTTGTTGTCATGATCATGTGACAAAGAGACACAGAAGGAACATGGCTATCAATCCAACATTAAGATGCCAAATGAGATAGATAGGTGAAGGACCTTATACATTTAAATAGACTGAAATGGGAGATTTTTTCAATATACATTTATGAGGCAAGCTTTTAAGTGTTTGGAAATATTTATTTATTTATTCATTTATTTTGCATTGTAGCAAGATATTATGTATACAAGGTTGGCCTTGAGCTTATTTTTTACCTGAAGCTGGTCTTGAACCACTGACCTCTTTCCTCTGCCTTTCTAGTCCTATGTTTAATTGTATGTATCACCATGCCTAGTCGGTGTAGTGCTGGGGATAAACCCATAGATTTTGTGAATGCTAGGTCCGCATTGAACTACATGAGCAGTCCAAATTTGTGTATTCTTATCTTTTTTATGAATTGACTTTTTGATTTTGTGTTTATATCGGAGTGAGCATATGCCATATTTGTGAGACCAAAGAGACCATAAGAGAGCTTCAGAATCCATACAGCTGGAGTTACAAGCAATTGAGAGCCAAACATTGTTGGTGCTGGGTACTGAACTTCGGTCTTCTAGAAAACCAGAAAGTTTTCTTAAAGAAACGAGTCACCATTCTTGGTCTAGTTTCTGAATCAGGATGCACATAATTTACTGGGTAATAAACCTAGAGCATGCCTTTAAGTCTGCAGCCTGATGAACATTAGGCCAAATGTTATTTATCTTATGTGGTTGATTGTGATGTTTTGTTGTTATCTAGTTAGTTCTAAGCTGGAAATAAAATTTTAAAGCTAGCCAACTGTTCCAAGTCATAGTCTTTGGCTATAAGAGGGGAGGAGGGAGGTTTTCTTAAGCTGACTAGATCTTTCCATATTACCAGGCATGCTCTAACTGAAACACAGTTCTATTATGTAACTCATTTTGCAGTAAAAATTTAAGGCAATAGAAGAAAGACGGTAATAAGATACAGATAAAAAATATTTTCATCATTTTAACAATTTTGGCCATACCTAGGAATTACAATTAAATTTCATTAATGACTACATGGGTAACAAACAGTTGGTCATTGTGCTAATGTGTACCTTTGTATTATGTATACTGAAAGGGTTTCTGTAACAAATTACTACATCAGACAAGATTATCAAGTGAAGAAATTGTTTTCAATCCTTTCATAAGTGAGCATTTAGATATCACATGTAATAATTTGATATGAAAGTTATACTCTTATCTGTTTGTTAAAATGTGTTCCATAGACTGTATTTTCATCTCAGTACAGAAGCCATGTACTCTTAAGGGCATAAACATTGGCATGAGATAAATATTCTCAGACTAGAGAGATGGCTCAGCAGTTGAGAGCACTAAGTAATCTTCCATAGGACCAAATCGTAGCTCCTCTGAACATATATGCACACACAAACATGTATACCCATATCAACTCCCCCACACAAACACACACGATTGGACTGAGGTTATTTGGGTTTGTCGGTCAAAACTTGCTATGTTCTGTTCATGTCTCAAAACATTTTTATCTTCAAGCTGTTGACAGAAAATGCCATTTTCGAAGGTGTCCTTTCAGTCCTTTGTAATGCATACTGTCACTCAGAAGTTCTTCATCTCCTTTCTTCATTGTGTGAGTATTTCACCTCCACTTATTTCACTATATGCACTTGCTTCTCTGCACTAGGCTGTTTTGGGGAAGAAAGGACAGTCTGAGACATAGAAATGTGATTCCTGGCATATACTGCCTATCTCCCCATTTATACTGCGACTATTTTTAAATTAAAATATTAGGCATTATGAAATTTGACATCTAAAATTCTCAGCACCATTTCCAATTAAAACAATGCCTTTTTTTATACATACAATACTATTAGCACACCTAGTAAAAGGACCAATCTTGTTTTACCATCATTTACTACCTAGATTATTTTCAAATTCTGTGATAGTCTTAAAAATAGTTCAGAAGTGTGGCTGGATTTTTTTAATAGGATATAAAAACTTGTGTACATTACCTTTATATTTGAGATAACATCACCCTCTGTAGCCCTGGATGGCCAGGAATTGCATATGTAGAATAGACTGCCCTCACACTCACACAAATCCATTTCCCTCTAACACCTGGGTGTTGTTACTAAGGACATTGCACACCACACTTGGCTATATGCCATTAGGACTCTTCAATCTCAGTTACTCAGTCTAAGTTATATGCTACCTCCCTTAATCTCATGAAACCGTGTCTGTTATCATACTCACTCTCTTGCTGAAGATAATTTTGATTTTCTCATTTCTACATTTGTCTCTATATTACAGGAATTCCTGCATTTTCCACCTTGTCTTGGTCCCTTAAATATCTTCACATAAGATTTTTTCTCCTTCCTTTATTGCCATTGAAAAGAAATCAGGACAATTGTCCTGTGGCATACTCTACCTTCTGACTTAGTCTGATTGCTCCTAAACAATGGTATTAACTAGTTCCTTATCCTCTGTGTTTCTTAGAAAGTGTCACTTGAAGACTGCCATGCTTGATTCAATGGTTTGGGTAAACAAAGTTTCATAGGAAACTCCAATCTGAATGATTAAAATCAGTAGGCATACAGTATCTTTTATCCGTTTCTTGATTGGCCAGATGGGTGCCCAAGGGAAGAATCCAATCCAATATTCCTAAAGACATTCATTCATCTTTACATCCTTTACCATGACAACTATGTTCAAGATTCCCAGGAGGATAGCTGAAATGAATGTTGTGAAAATTTTTGAGCCATTGTTTTCATTGTTAATCCAACTCTGTTCAATGTGATTTCTGATCAGAGGTGGAAAAGTAGCCTAATGCCAAATTGTATTCCATGATAGAGGCTGTTATTCAGAGAGCCCATGAAGTGATTAGGGGACATGTGTTCTGTGTTACCTCCATAGAGAGGAATCTAAGCTCCAAAGGTGTTGAATATATTGCTAGTGTGGCACATATGTAGTAGATGTACAACAGAACATCTACTTTTTATTCTTTCATTTTAATACAAATAATAATGATTGGTCTGTGGTGGACTGTCCCATGCAGTCACAACCATCAGCAAGTGCTCAGGTTTGGGCAGGTATCACAGACAACAGAAATCTGCTCAAGTATTCTTGCTTGGCTCCTTATGCGTCTGAGCAGAGAAGATCTATTATTGCCAAATATGTGGCCAGCAGCTTATCAGTAATTTAATTCCATAGCCTGCACTTTGTAAAAGTTATGAGCAGGTTGACATGAAGGTAGCTCTGTTATCAGCAACACAGAAGCTTCCTGGATTGTGGTTGGTACAGAGTTAGGACAGAATATTGCTAAGGAACTGATACTTGTCTTTATCTCATGACATCACAAAACATCTCTACAGTGAGCAGATAACCTCTGCAGTTTCAGTTCTAAGGCGTGTGGAATTTGGTGGCCTGTTGGATTATGAAGGCATTTCCCTAGTAAAAATGCTAATTTTCTATGAAATCAAAGATAAAAGACTGTCATTTTTACCTGTGGCACAACATTTATGTCTGCATGAGAGTTTGTGAGTATGGATATCATTTCCTGTATATGTTTTTTGTGTATGTGTGTATATACCTGTGTATTTCTGTGTTTGTGTGCTGGGAAAAGTAGTCAAACAAATATATGCTATACCATGTTTTAGTATTAATTATTGGAGGACAGCTCTTTTCTGAGTAATAGTAGAGGGAGGAAGGGGTAGATATGGGATATTTGGGTGCTAGGACGACCTGGGAAGAGTACAGGGAGGGAGGACAGAAGGCTAGATGTATTTATAGGATAAGAAAAAAAATAAAATAAAAATAACATGCAGATTGAATGTTGTGGGAAAGGAGGCCAATGATTGTAAAGTGTATTTTTCGTTTGGTAGTTGACTTTTTTGCCACAAACTTTCACAATAATACTTGATTCTGGTGATGAACACAATGTATTGGTTTGCAACCACTGTAACTTTTGTAAAATGATTTAAAGCTCAAATAAAAGAAGAAGAAATACTCAAACACCAACTTCAGTGAATTGCACCTTGATAGTTAAAATTAAAAAAAAATATATATTTCAAAATTTTGGTTTTATTTGAGTGATTGAGTGACTAGGGGCTCAATAAGACAGATGCACAAGAATGGTAGTCTCCAGTTTCGTGGTATTAGAGCAAGAGTATCTGAAATATGTCTGACAGCCAATCAATACACCAAGTGGCATAATATAGTATACATACCTACTTCATCCACCGATTTGCACTTTTTTATTGTGGCTTAGTTCTGTTATCAAAATAAAATTAGGGAACTTGTATTCCTTAGTTTTCCAAGGAGCTGTGCATGACAGAGGCACAGATTGGTGTTAGTATGCAGTCTTGTGATAAGAACATACAAGTATCTGACATAAGTCTAAGAGAATATTAATGTAGTTGATTGGCAGTATAATACCTTCACATACTTGTCTGGTTAATAACTTCAATTGTAGTTAAATTATTGGCAGAAGTAGTAAAATACAGTTAAAACTCAGACATTGATTTTGGATTAAGTGAATAGTAATATAGTGAATTGTCATTAGTGGGTGGGATCTCTATGGCACTTGGGAGGTAATAAATTGTGGCTGACAATGAGATCATAATAGTTCCCTGATGACCCTAATGACATTCCTATGGTTTCATGTAATTTGTTTATGACTCAAGATGAGCATCATTTACCTCCTTTCATTTAAGTATATGTTGGGTTCAAATCAAGGCATGTCTTAAGACCTGAAAGCAGACCAGTCGCTGGCACTAGAACTCAAGGTACTAATGGCAGCTGGCACAGGTTACAGCTGTGGATAAGCTGATCCAATAATTTTGGTTGTGAATGTCCAGTTTCCTAAGATTTGTTACTCTGAAATGGAAACCTCAGCCCTAAGAGGTTTGTATCCACAACAAATTGAGTTCTCCACAGTGTACCCACTTTCAGCAAACAGTGAAGCAGTTTCTTAGACTAGTCAGTCCCTGGTTAATGAGGTCGGTGTTTGTCTCTATTGGCAGCTTCTCAATGCTTTTGCATATTTATTTTATTCTTCTTTTAAACAATGCATCATGACATCAGCATTTCTTCTTTCTACTCTCCCAAGCCCTTCACTTTGTTTCCCAGATCCACTAATCTTAATTTCCCTTCTGATAAGAGCTTGTCTTTCACAGATATAAACAGAACCTAGCCTAAGTAAAACCTAATAACAAAGTAGGATGTGAAAACTCACTAGTTGGTAGTGAGTACAAACCACAGGCAAGGTAGTCAGAGACATCCCAACTTCCATTGTTACAAGTCCTGTGAAAACAGCAGGCTAAAATACATACCATATATGCAGAGAATCTCATGAAGATGCATACAGGCTCTGATTTCCACTTAAGTCTCAGTGACCCCAAAAAGCCCTGTGTAGTTGATGCAGTGGGGTGTTCTTCTGGTGTCTGTGATAACTCTGGCTTCCACAATCCTTCCCTCCTCTCCCTGTTGTGTTCTCTGTGATGTTAAGGTAGGGAACCAGTTGAGATCTTTAGTTCACACACACTCTATGCCTAACATGTGTAGCTGTGAGTCTCTGCATCTGTTTCTAATAGCTGCTTGATGAAGCCTCCTTGGGGAAGATTAACAAAGTATCATTAAGAATTATTTCATTTCATTTTTTATGAACAAAATTTGATTCTAGCATAGGCCTTTGGGGTACCCAGCCTCAGGTTTTTGGCCATCCAGGTAGTGTCAGCCAGGGGCTTTCTCACCTGATGTGGGCCTCAAGTAAGACCAGTCATGTGTTTGACCCTCCCACAAGTTCTCTGCTACCATTGCCCCAGCATATTTTGTATGCAGGACACAGACTAGGTCAAAATTTTGTGAATGTGTTGTCGATATTTGACAACACAACTGGAAGACTCTAACAACATAATAATGATTGTGATATCAACAATGTGAAAAACATAATTTCAAGAATCTGATATCATAATACTAATGAGATGAACTCAACACATCGATTAAAATATATGACATCATAAGAAGGACATGAGAGCAGAATTGGAAAGAACTGACATCATAATCAGTGTGATTGATATAAATAATGTAATATATGACATCGTAAACAAAGGGAACTGAAATCTTAATCATGATCATGTGAAAATAATGTAAACATGTCTTTATAAAATCAGTGATATCACACCGGAATTAGAAGGAAGATATATCATAATTGTAACAATGTGACACCATCAACATAATTATGTGACATCACAATAAGAAAGAAATAAGCAGAAATTTGGAGAATATGACAATATAATGTGGATTATGTGACGTTAGCCTGTAAATAAATATGATTTAATTTTCAGAAACAAATATAACTATAATGAGGGTACATAAATAGTATAAATACATGATGTCATAATAGGAGGCATATGACCGAATAAATGGTAGATACTGACAACATAATTTTGATGATGTGATACCATCATTATAAATACGTGACATCACAATTGAAATGATGTGATATTAGAGGATAATATATCATAAGTGGATTATTTGAATCAATCTATGTAAATATATGACCTCATATTTGGGAGAGACTGACAATTTTGAAGAACTGACATAAACAAGATACGATATTACAATCAGAAGGATATGACAGCATAATGAAAGGAATTGATGTTATAAATGGGATGACGTGAAATAATACACATCAGGTTGTGATAAAAAAATTGGAATGAAATTGCATCTTAATGGAAATAATAAGACATCATAATGTAGATTAGGATGTGACATCATTAATATACATATATGTCACCAGAACTCAAAAAAACTGATATGAAAATGTGATGAAATGGTATAAGCAATGCAAATATATGACCAATGGAATAAACTGACATCATAATTGGGATGATGTGACATCAACATTGTAGATGCATGACATCACAATAAAAAGAATATGAAAACATATAGGAAGGATATGACATTCATTATAAATGGATTGTGAAAGCATTAAAGTTAGGATATGACTCATAACTGGAATGAAATGGCTTGGTAATTGGAAGGATACGTCATCCTAATTGGGGTTATGTGATGTCAACATATGAAATTGTTATTGGAAGAAACTGACGTCGTATACATGATGATAGGCAACACAATGTAAATATGTGATACCATACTGTGATTGTTATGACTGCAGTATTAGAAAGAAATGAAATCATATTTGGGATGATGTGATACCATCAAGGAATGTGATATCAAAATTAGAAGAAAATGATTTAAAAATTGTAAGGATAAAACACCTTAATATATGGGTGATATTACATCATCAATGACAGGAGTGTAAAAAGCTACATTCAAAATGTGTCGCTGATATGAATAAATCTGAGCAGTTCAGGAACAACACCAATCAACCTGACAACATTGATATGGAAAAATTCACAGCCCTCAACCCTAGACATATAACTACAGAGAATTGAGCAAAACTAATAGTGGAAAAAAGGTATTCATGGAAGAACACTCATATTGGATTTTCAGAGTCATGTGGTCAGACCCAAGGGCAAGCATAGAGGTAACAATATAGATTGGTATCATTTAAGAATATATCTTCACATACGTATATGTAAACAATAACAATGAAAAAAAAAGTCAAGAATTTGAAAGCCAGAAAGAAGAGATCTATTTGAGGCTCTAGGTGCAGAAAGGAAAAAGGGAACTATGTGATTTTATTATTTCAAATGTTATAAAATTATATATACATATATAAATTTATATATGTTTGAATATGTTACATATACATGTAGCATGTTACAAATAACATATGTGTATTTTTATAATATTTTATATGTAATTATGTTATATAATTTTTTATATTATATATAATTTGTACATACATACAGTATATACAAATTATGTATGAGATCTTTAACTTTAATAAAAAATAAAAAATATACAAACACATATGTGGGTGTGTATATACATATGTATATATATATACACAACCTGCATATCAAGCAGTATAAAATAGATAAACCAAAATTAAAATATTATATGCAGAATCAATCAAATTACCTATTAAGTATCTATGCTATCTTTTTATGATATGTCTGTATCATTATGTACATCTCCTCTTTCCAATTCAGATTTCATACCCTTCCATGTATTGTGTTATGTCCTTTCATTCACAGTGTCACTTGGACAGTTCATATATTTATATCTGTTTTTCTCAGTGTCACGTTCAGCTAGTTTTTGTTGATGTTTGTGCTTTCATCCATGTTTCCTCAAGTTGGGAATTTAGATAACTTCATACTGATTTTCTTGCTTCCATGCATGTACACTTCATCCTCTATGTAATTATGAACCATTTTGTATTATGTTAACTCTCCTGGATCAGTATGAACACGTTTGTGCTCATGTCCTTTCTTGAATCAACAGATTCCTCTCAACTAAGGTTAGAGATTTAGAATTAACTGCTATTTCCAGTTTCCCTTACCTATGCAGGATGTTAATTTCCAATCACTGTACACCTATGCCACTTGCTATGTACATTAGGAAACTGCAGGCAGTCCTCAAACAGAAGAGCATGTCCTCAGGAAGGTGGCAGTGTGCCTTTGAGATGCACTTCGAGCAAAAATTAAACACAAAAAAGGATTATAAAAAGCTGCATTCACAAAGTGTCACTGACATGACTTCTAAATATGAGCAGGATAAAAATTTCATAAACAGGCATGCCAATGGGGATGGGGAAAAATGTACAGGCCTCAGAACTACACATGAAAATAGAGAAAACTAACTGTATATAGCTGTGAGTAAGAGACATGTATCCAAGGAAGAGCATCCTAACAAGATGTAAATCTGTGGTCAACCATAAAAGCCTGCAAGTAAATAACAACTCACAGATTGAGCAGGACACATTTAGGAATTTATATTCACATGCATATATTTATGCAAAAAGAATTAATGAACAAAGAGGTCATTAATTTGAAGGACAGAAAAAAAGGGTATAGTGGAATGTCTGTGGAATGAAAGGAATGGTGAATGGTGTAATATTCTGACTCTCTTACTATCTCAAAAGTAAAAAAAAAAATATGCATTATATATACACATCACTTCTATACACAGAACACCAAGCCTATGTCAATCAGTCAACACCAATGAAGGCTTAGAGACAGGTAGGTGCTGTTCCAGACTATAGATATAGGGTTTCAATGGTGAAGGTAGAAGTGAGGTGGAGACAATGAAAGCAGTGAACTGGTTTCCCAAGTAAATATCAGCAGGGATTTCCAGACTATGTGGTATCTGTCTGTTTATTTTGTGGAACTATCATTGTACCCAGTACATGGCACTCAAGCTCTCCCACTTAGTTATGCCTACAGCTCTTGACTCTATATTTCTTTTTATTATCACTTCAAAGAGCCTTTGATGCAGAGAATGTTAGATTTGGTCTATTCTCCCATACTTGGAAAGGTGAGGCAGGAAGACCTCAAATGTTATCAGCTAGCCTAAGCTATATATAATAACCATTTCTTATATAAATAGTATTTATAAATCATGCTTTTTAGATTAAAACAATAATTTTGGAAACCTAAAACTACATTCTAGGACTTGAAAGATGTTTCATGTTGAAGATTACATACTTCTCTTGAAGACGATTTGAGGTAAGCTCCCAGAACATGGGCTTGAAAGTTGCCACCTGTAACTCAGTCCCAGTGGATAAGATACTTTTGAGTTCACTTGTATTTGTCTATCACTCACACAGTCTTGAAAATAATACTCCTAGGAGCATATAGTAAACTTTATGATGCCCTGATTCTTCAGTTAACATCTATTCTATTTTGTTGCCCGTAGGTGTACGTTCCAGTTTGGTGTCTTTGGTGCAGACGGATGATGCCTATAAAACCAATAGCCTACTGTTTACATCTAAACTTGCTGCAATAGCCTAGGAAGAAACTGCATATTTTTCAGAGTTCTAGCATTTTCCATATGAGCATTCCAATTTAAGCAGGAACAAAATCAAAGGAAGATGATGTATTGCATGATGGTCTTCACTTATCAAAATCTATTCAAGAAAATCCAGAAACTCTCCTGTGAAGACAAGGTCTGTCCAATCTTACAAAGCTTTGTAAAGACCCAAAGTCAAGGTTTGCCACTTGGTTTGGGACTTTACCTTCCATAATGTTCTACAAGATTCTGCCAAGCCAAGGTTGGCAGGCTGGGTGCTGAGAGATGGGGTCTTGACATGTTTGTAACTTTCCACTCAGTTTTTGAAGCAACTAAGATCAAGAGTGCTTCTGCTCTGTCATTTTTCCTAGGTGATCCAGTGAAGCAGCCAACAGGGAAGTAAAGCCAAGGTCCAAAGCAGTGGAGGCAAAGGAAGGACTCAGGAGGCCCAGCAGATTCAGACTCCTGCCTACTTGAGGCCCTCATGAACTTCTTCCATAAGTAACAACAACAGCAGTTTCCTCTATCTCCTACCTCCTTTCCAGTATCAGTGCCTACTTCCAGTGCAGGTCCTACAGAGATAAGACATGCCAGAATGCGTTCGTAACACGGTGGGTAGCACCTCAGTGGGCACCTACTTTAATTGCCAGAATCTTGTGTCCTGAAACTAGGAAATCACCTGGAATTCATGGACAGTGGTAGAAGCAAGCAGTTTACTAACAATGACATCAATGAAGGACAAGAAATTATAATAGGGAGACCATTTCCCTGCCCCCTCTTCTCCCCATTCTTCACCTTCTCTACCATCTCCTACACTATCGCACTGTCCTCCCTCTTTGTAACTCTCTCTGCCTTGCTCTTTTCCACCCTGCTCTCTCCTTGTTGGGGCAAAGTACACTGCCAGCTTGACAAAGTTCCTGACTCCTGTTGCTAGGATTTGGCGCTCACTAGATACTTTGTCCCCTTTTCTTTCTTTATTGTACAGTGGCAAAAAGCCTCTCATTAATAAGACTGTCTATTTGGCTTTATAGTAAAAATTCAAATCAATTCTTGGGCTGGCTGTGAAAGGATTCTGCCAACTCTGCTCAAAAGTAATTGTAAATGTTCCACTGACCTTCAAATTGTGGCAGGAGTGAGAACTATTCATACTTGATGCAAGCATATCATAAACTATTCTTAGATAAACTGACCTTCCTAAGAGAGAGACCCTCATTGAGATCTGCAAAGAGTCTAGACAGTAAGTCAGCACACTTAGAAATACAAATAGAAAATGCAATCCTGAGCCAGCCCCCCCTTTTATAGTAAGCCTATACAGACATAGAAACAACGATTCATTAATTAAACTATTGTGTTAGTTTTCTCAGTAAAGATAACCTTGAAGAAAAGAGCTTACAGCTTCAATCTGTGAAGGCCATTCCTTCTTATATTGTAATGTGCTTAATTCCTGCAAACAATAAAATAATCAAAGCACTTTGTTCATTTTTTAAGCTACAGGAACCTTGTCTTGCGTGAGAAGTATTCTCTCAGAGAGAGAAGACTCTCCTGAGTGAACAGAATTCCTACCTGGCAACAAGTGCATGATTGCCAGTTCTTTCTCAAAAGTGTTTGCGTGTGTTTTTATATGAAAAGGTATGTCTGAGTGTGTCACTTTAAAGTATTAATTTACAATCAATTTTTTTCCTCAAGCAAGAAACAGTTTTATGTGTTTGTTTGTCGTAACTTTATTTCACCAGTCAGTTTTCTTATGTGTAGTTTCATGGAACCTATCATGGGGGAAGGTTGGACAGTAATCGACAGTCCTCACTCTCACATCCCCACTTACTTGCTCTCTCTTCTGTCTCACTGTCAACCCTCCACTCTTCTCTGTTCCCACCTTTCCCTGAAAGCCAATTACTCTGGCTGCCCTTACACCTGTACAAAGAGCAAATGTGCATCAGTGTCTGTCTTTTGCAGGAGGTGACATAGCAACAACATGACATACACTTGCTTAAATGATCAGGCCAATGCTTAGCAAGCACAGCACTGATGACTCACTGACTTCCCCAAAGGAGCCCGAGATGCATTCTCAGAAAGGACACCACTAAGGAGAGGTTTCTCTTCCTGGTAAAGGCTCATGTTAATAAAATTGTTTGTTCCTGATGTGAGAACTGCAGATCTCAGGAGAATTGACATTGAAAATTAGTATACATGGAAGCTAGAAGTGAACTGCTATAAAAATGTACTTTCTCCTAAGAACAAACTACATAGGTTTGGGCTTCCAAATTCTCATTTAATCCATAGGCTTCTACCCACGGTAACTACCAGCCAGTGTCCTTATATTCTGCACAACCTTAATTCAGAAGGTACTAGATACATAAGAAGGAATCTTGAGAAGCAAAGTTATGCCAGTGAGTTTGAGAGGTACAATCACAGCATCCTGAACAAGTTGCATTTTCTTTTTAAAATTCATGTATGTTTCTTCAGCTTGAATATTTGTGTACCACCTGTGTTCCTGGAGCCCGAGTAGGTCGGAAGATGAAACTAGACCCCTGGAACTGGAGTTATAGTGGCTTGATAGCTGCAAGCAGAATCTTTGGTACTCAGAAAGATCTTTTAACTCCTGAGCTACCCCTCTAATCCTTTCTGTATAATTTTTATGTGGACCTGTATTTTAAAAAAAAAAAAATCTAATGACTTCTGGGTGATATGTTCCCCCTAGGTTTTAGAAGATACCAAATTGCTACTCAGACTGGCTGCAGCATGCAATACATGAGCTTTCTAATTTTTCCATGTCAACGCTAATATCTTGGTGAGATCCAACACTGGCAGGATTTTAGTGACCTGGGAGGGAGAGGCAGAGACTGTTTGGATAATATGAATAAAAATCACGTCTTATAGATGGGAACAGACTTCTCTCTTTATTCTTGATTTTTCTCTCCTACTGTCCTTTTCTACTTCTCTCCATCTCTCTACTTCTCTTTCTCTCTATTCCTCTAATATCTCTCTGCTTTTTGATGTACATTATAGCATTTTTAGAAAGCCACTTATCGAGAAAAATCATACTACAACCACATCTTAACCATAAAATACCTTCACTTAATTACAATTTTTATATTTTAGTGATTAAGTAGTTCATATTGTTAAAGAAGAAGTTTTCTTAAACTCACTACTGCACACCAAGTATTTTCTCTACACAAGGCATCTAAAAGCAATACTTTTTCTATTACAGATTAACAGAGTTTATGGAAGCCAACTAATTTTATGACCAGATTCCATTGTTTACTGGCAGGTAGCAGTCTTGCAGTTGCTAGGGAATGAATATACCTCATGTCATTCTAACTAAACCATTTTCATTTAGCTAATACAGTAAGAAAAGTTTGTTATAACAAAAAAACTGTGTTTCTTTTTTTTTCTTTGCTTTTTGTAGGTAAAAGGAGAATCAGCTGCATAGCTTTATGTCAACAAGGATCACCCCAAACTCATGAGCAAATGTTAAATTATAGAAACCAAAGAATAATAAATTTTATTTTTGATCACGAATGTTCAAATTTAACAATGGCCACTGAAGCTCATTTGTTATTTCTTGATCATGATCCCTCCTGTCTTTCATAGATGAAACTCGAGGGCCCTAATAATTAAGTGTTATTTTTTCTTGCTTTCTATCCCTGACCAAAAACAAGTCCCTAACAAAAGTAAGTTCTCTTGTTTTTATGTTATTTCTTAGGCTGCTATTATCTCCAAGGTTATTGATACTAAGGCAACTGGTGAAATCATAATGTGATACTATAACTATACATGAATAATGCCTAATTTTCATAACTATACATGATTTTTTGTTATTCATTCTGGATTTTCAAGTGAATCATAGTTTATCTGAGTGGAATTACATTTGCAAAAATCAAATCTGTTGCTATGGATAATACCACAAAATCACCACTGTTGTTATGGATAGTACCATCAAAAAGATAAAATTACTATGATCAGAATCTTTATATCCAAGTCAACTAGCAGCAGCATCAGAAAGTGCCAAGCAGAAGACAATCCTCCCAAGTAACTGGCAAAACTGAAGGTAAAACTCATTACTACCTCATAAA
Organism: Cricetomys ansorgei; assembly: GCA_026225945.1. Taxonomy (NCBI): domain Eukaryota; kingdom Metazoa; phylum Chordata; class Mammalia; order Rodentia; family Nesomyidae; genus Cricetomys; species Cricetomys ansorgei. Next base: position 139,286 of record JAMJFZ010001467.1, read on the forward strand.
TATCAGTGAGTTGTAACTTCTGAGATTCAAAGACAGGTTGTAGTTATTCTGACTATACCTGTTACTGTCTTTTTTAACCTATGCATCCCGCTTTTCCATTATTTAAATTTTTTTTTTAATTTTTACTTCTTTGGTGTTAGTGTTTTCCCTGTGTATATAAGTGTAGCAAATGCATGTAATGCTCCCAGTTGAATTGGCTTCTGTGAAACTGTATTTACAGATGATTGTGAGCTGCCATGTGTGTACTGGAAACCAAAGTGGGTCTTCTGCAAGAGCAACCAGTGCTTTTAACTTCTGAGACACCCCTCCAGTGACTGCATTGGGACACAGCCTTGTGTTGACTTCTAAGACATGATACTCTTCTAGTTTGTGTTCTACTTCAATTGTTGTTCTTTCTTAGCCCCTGTATATATTTATTCCTCCTCTTCAATCCTGTTCCTTCTCGCCATCCTATTTCCTTCTCCATTTACTTCTCTTCCATTTCCTATCTCTTCCTTCTTATGATCTACTCTGTCAGATGTATCTGTCAATATCAACTTGAATGCATTTATTCCTCTGAAACCATGAGTGAATGTAATGTTAAAAACTGGCATCCATAGCTTTACATTAGTGGAAAGGGCTGCAAATTAAGACATTCTTTCTTGCTCAATGGTTTCATAACCTGTTCAAATATCTCCTTTCCCATACCTACTTTTTATTTTTTTCATAATTAGACAAAGTCGGAAACAATTGAAATCCACATCTTACTGACTACCCATGGACTCTGCTATGACACAAACTGCTCTCTAAAAAAAGTTAAGCATTTTTCCTGATATACTCATGAACTTTCACAAAGAAAAACAAACATGGAGAGTATGCACAAAGTGTACAAACCTTCTGTAAAAAAGAATCCATCCACATGAAGATGACTGTGCAAGAAACATAGGATATAATCCCTTATCTTTGAGACAAAATTGTCCCAAATGTACCTTGATATGTGACCTTTGTTTTCCTGCTATGATGTCTTCTAGAACAGATATTATGAACTCCCATGGTTGATCTAAACATTGGAAGCCTTCTCCATAAAGTCACATTAAAAGGAGAAATTAGCATAGTCACTGCACCTCTGAAAGGCCTCTAGGCATCAGATAACAGACATTTGTATGAGGCACAAGAGAAGTCATTAATCATTAACTAATTAATTAATAATGTTTCCCTTGTTATGTGACATGAGAAAGTATAGTATCCAAAGGATTTTATGATATCCTTAAAAATGTTCCCCTTTCCACAAAACCTGGTCATAGCCTTTGTCTCGGTATTCCATCCTCTTTCTCAGAGCTTGTGTGTCTGTGCTGTTGTTTCCATCAAGCCATGCTACTTAAGTAGCATAGAACTAGACAGCGTAAGCTATCCAGACAGCAGTAATTCTGAGGAACCTTCTAGAACTTTTTTCACTTCCTGAAGACAACACTCACTTGAGATCTGCACACTTGGCTTTCTATACATATCCACATTTTAAAGTTGGAGAGGGTCTCTCAAAAGTATGTTACCTTAACCATATTTTGGTGACTCACCTGAAACTGAAATTCTCCTGCATTCTTAATGGTCATTGAAACTTCCCTTTCAATCAAACTTTTTTAATGGACATTCAATTCTATTCAGGGTGTCAATGGGAATTTGAACGTCTTCCCATGGGTTGCTGAGAACTTCAATATACATCTAGAAGAAGTCATACTTTGCACTCTCATGAAAACGGCCTCATATTTCTACTGTAGCCAAGGGGATTGTAGATATTCCAGTTGTCCCCAAAACAACTTAGACAATTATCCTCTGCCCAATGAAGTTTAAAATATGCATCATCCTACCAAAAGGCTCTAAAATTACTACTACCCTATGTGGTCTCCAATATTCCACCTCTTTTCAAAAAGGCCTCTGCTGTACATGCAGATTCCAAAGGAGTCCAAAATATTCACCTCTTTGAAAAGAGTATTAAGAATGAATCCCTCAGAAAACAGGGCCTAAGATATTCCCCTTCTCATATTAGGGGCTCTAGAGAGTTCACTTCTACCTAAATGATGAGGTTGACACCTGCCCAGGCTTACCAAGAGAGTTTCAGAAATTCCCCCATCTGAACAACAGTGTTTTAAACATCCTTTATGCAAAGGGAGGTCTGATCATTTTCTCATCTGTAAAAGGAATAAGGCCAAGCATTTGTCTTCAACAGATCCTCATATTTTCCACATGTAACACAGAGTGTGTAGAAATGTGGAAATTCCTCTCTCTTTCTATCTCTCTCTTTTCTCTCTCTCTCCCTCCCTTCCTCCCTCCCCTGAGAAGGGTTTCAATAATTTGCCCTACCGAAATTGCCACTGTCATTTTAAATCTTCTAAAATTCATCAAATCTCATTCCATCTGTGCAATGAGAAATACCCAAAAAGTTCTATAAACTGGAGATCAACATTAGCTACAGCCCATTTATCATATTCTCAGTAAATACTTGAATATTTTTAATTCCTTCAAGGGTCTCTGACATTGCCTACAATTACAGAATGGAGCTTATTATCTATTGCCTCACATGCAGTTAATTTTAAACATTCTCATTTTTAAAGGGAGCTTGAACATTTCCTCCTATCCACAAAACAGACTGAAACAAAGAGGCTTCATAATATTATCTGATCACAATGACTTAAATCTGCACTCTAAGGCCGAAATGGACTTAGCTCTGCATTTCCTTCACAGGGAGGGATCACAAAAAACAATGTGACAAATATTATATTTACTTTACTCTACAAATCTACAGAGCTCATAAATTTGCATAATCTTCATAAAAAACATAGGCAATTCCAAATATAGGAGAGATGGCTCAGTCTGTTATATCTGAAGGTGGCTGTAACATCTTCCCAACATGACCAGGGGAGAAGACACAATACACACCTATACAAGCAGCTATAGACCATGCCCTTGTGTGCAGCAAAAGAACTTGACAATATACTTAATATACATTAGGAAATATATGACGCTGTGCATCTCAGCAGGCATTTCTGTAGACTGCTGCAGTTTCTTCCAAGGTGGCTCTAGCAGGAACTACATATACATGAAGGTCTACAGAGTCTTCCCATCCTTGTGTTAGGGATTTGTGGCCATTCTATGTAGACAATTGTATTGCAAACCAACTCCTAGCAGTCATCAATGCCTCCCAGAATACTTCCATCTTTCCAAGAGGGACAGATAAGAAATAAAGGACCAACAAGGCAATGCTGGAATCTTTCATACACACCCTTGGTTTCTTGAATGTAGACAATTATACTCCAAATGATGTCATATCTTCCACATCTTCTGAGGCATTCTGGGATCTGGCTCAGAAACAAAAGTGGTGGTTGTATATTCCCATCTAGCTCAATTGGATTCACAATTTTCCAAATATATACAAGGGGCTAGATTGGGGTCATTCTTTTCACAAGTCACTCAAACCTTTGCAATACTCCCAAGGGTCACTGACACTGTCTGTACATGTAGAATAGAGTTATCAACATTCTCTATACTATGCAAAGCATGTCACATAGAATAGTTCTTGAAAACTAGGGGGCACAAGTTACAATGTAAACAAAAGGATATTCAATGAGGCAACCCATGTACAAGGAGGCTTCAATATATCAAGTACAAATTAAGATATCTTCAAAATATCAGAAGGATCTAGCAACACATGTTCTCCGTAAGAAGTCCTCATATCTAACATCTAAGACAAAACGAACCTTTATCTTATTCTTCCTTTTGGGCCTTTGGAAAAGGCCTTCCATGCCTTTGGAAAAAATGTCGAACCTTTGAATCATAAGGATGGGTTCTTAACATATTGTACACATGAACTAGAAAAAATGGGCTATTCCCAGAGTGACTCAGGGAATCAAGACCTGATCAGTCCTTCACCTATAGTTATAGGTGTGTACAAAATATTTTCAAAGTTCTTCACAAATCAAGAGGACTTAGTGTACTTTCCATGTATTCAGTTCCTTTTCTTGCCAGCTCCTCGGTGTCAGGAGCTCTAAGAAGAACCACCACAATACACAGATCTGAAAATCTACATCCTATTCAAAGGCCTAACAGAGATTCTAGCTCCACAGACTGCATCCAAGGAGATTATTCAACTAACCTGAAACCTACTGAAAGCCTGAAATCCGTCCAAGGGATGATGTCTGAAGTAACACACACACACACACACACACACACACAAGACTTTTGAATTAATCAAAGTGTTCAGGGTTCTTGGAGTATGGACAGTGCACCAAAGAGGATGTATCTACTTCCAATTTTTCATTGAGTTTCTGAGATCCTGATCATATAAATAAACAAACCTAAAAACTTTCAAAATTGTCCAAGTGGCTCTGTATGCCGCTGCATCTGTACAAGTGATGGAGCCCCTTCATCCTAGGAATCAAGTTGTCTCATAATTTTTCAGTTTCTACAGGTGCCTTGGCATTAACCATATATGCAAAATGGAATTTCATACCTAAGGACTCACATGCACAGGACCTCAGATTTTCTCCTTAATGCAAATGTGACCCACAAACGTTACTCTTCCATGAAAATAAGACTGAAACAGGCACCTTTATGAAAGGGGTCTTTAATACTTCACCATTAGATCACAATAGCTTAAATCAACAATTTGTTGACCCAGAAGGCAATATATATGTGCTTCCTAAAAAGGGAGTTTTCAAAACCTAGACATCTGACATACAATATCTTGTTCTTATCCTATCTCCAAGTCTTTTGACATTCTCTTTTCATTGAAAAAGGAGTATGAAATTTCCAAGTACATAGGAAGGCTCGAAGACTTTTATTTATGGAGAAGAGGATGTGAAACAGTACATACTTGACTCAAAAGCAGCCCACAATTACACAATGATATAATCTCTAGACATAGCTACAAGGGCTGTTCCAGGTTTGTCCATATACACCAGAAGATGTGGAGCCCCCTGCACCTGTGAATGCCACTCAGGAATACCACCACATATCCTCGATGTGCCTGGCTAGAAAAAATATGCACACCTGGTCTACAAAACCTTCCCATACTTGTGAGGTTGTCTGATGACATTCCACATTTATGGGAGTGTTCTGGGAGATTTTAGAGTTTTTGGAAGATTTGCTCAATATTGCAAAAAGGGATGCAGTAAAAGGAGTGATTTATACAGGAAGATTTAGTATATTTCACAAACATCTCATTTTCAGGATAGAAGAATACAGAGAGATAAGATTTCTCCTATGCTTGTTAACAGGATTCTTGTAGTTTTCCCATGTATGTCAGTGACCCTGGAGGATCTGTGGAAACTACTAGTACCAGCACACTGATTAGGCCTGTACTTCATGTGCAGCAGGGTTTGTTGGACCTTTGCAATTTTTCCAATTGCTTCTGTCACCGATCATACCAGCAAAATGGATTTTTTTTCCTTCACTTCATATGCCGTGCTATAGCCTATAGGTACTTTGCCACTCAGCAAAAAGGATAAGGAGATACTTTTATATGTGAAAACCCTTCCATATCTCAACAACGGGAACCACCTATCATGGCAAGTGACATAATGGACAATGGAATATGGATTGCCTAATATCTGGTGTTTTTACAAATACAGAAGCTCCTCAGATGTTCTCTTGATGATAAAATACGACACTCCCAAGCCAGAGACAAGTTTGATTACATAAGGAAACCCAACTATTAGCCTCATCCTATAATCCAGCTATTTATCCTTTACAATGCATAGCTCAAGGACTAAGAGTGTCTCTCAATACTTTAATCCTGTTACGTTTAAAGTGGGAATTAAAGGCCTTACATAAGTGACCTTTGTTTGTTGCCAGAGTACTGTGGAAGCGTACAAGAACTCCTGTAGAGCAACTTCGCACTTCTACAATGGCACTGCTAGAGGCCAGTGAGCTGATGCACATTATGAGGTAGAAGACATCTTCATGATAGATTTACATAACACCAACTCCTGCAGAAAATACAAACTGTCAAGGCTTAGGCAAACCTTACCTAACAATATATAACACAATTATTTTAAAGTTACATAAGCAGAACATGAAATAAACTCCCACAACAAAATGAATCTCACACAATCTCCTTCTAGTAAAGGAGTGGCATATGTTACAATGCTCATAAAACACATCCAAACAGGCATTCTGCAAACAAAGTGGGTTCAATATAGCCTTCTTAGATCAACACAGCTTCCAACTGGACTCTTCTGCACTAAGTGGACTCATACCTAAAATTTGAGATAAATAAGTTCTTAAACTTATTCTTCCTTGTTTTGAATCTCTAGAAATTGTGAATCTTAAAATTTACTCTATATATGAAAAGGGTACTTGAAAGTTTCAAACATGACTTTGATATTTGTGATGACTTTGTGATATGATATACACATGACCTAGGAAAAATGTGGAATTTCCAATGTCACCTAGGATTTCAAGGACATACGTGAGGAGTTTTGGACCCGTCCAAATCACTCTAATGTGTGGTTGAAATTCTGTCACACGTAACAAATAATTTTGCATCTGGGTGTGGGTTTCTCTTATTTACCAGCTTCTCTTTGGCTAGAGCTCTTTAAGGATATAATTACACACAAATATGTATGTCCTTAACTCCTAATGAAGGGGCTAATAGTGTTTCCGGATACTCAAATAAAGTGGTTACTTCATGCTTATCAATATGAACAGGAGAATTCCAGAAGCCTGCCATCTGTTCAAGATATGCTGTCAGATTACCCATGCACTTGTGAGACTAGAATTTTTCACGTTTTCTTGGGATTACATTGTTTCACAAAACCTACATAAAAGATGAGATAGCGTCTTTAATATTTGCTAAAAAGGTACTCCAGTTTTACTCTTATACATAACCAGTCTGGAAATCTTCTGAAATGTATAAATCTAGGTAGTGCCTGCCTGATTTGCACAAGTGACTGTACCATCTTCATCAGTTACACCAAAATCTCTTGGATCTTGCTACTTCACAATTTTTATAATGACACTATGGAATTACACATCTATCCCCCTCAAAATCAGGAGACCTCACATTTCTCCACCTAGAAAAAGGTTGGCATATGACTTTCTTAAAAAAAACAGGCAGAATGAAAGAGGCTTCTTGAGTACAGGGAGACTTAAATTCATCAACAACAGATCATGATTGATTGCAACAATACTCTGCTGATCCAAAAAGACAAACTTCCTATCCTGGAACTCCTCACAAAACTTACACCTAATCAGTGGTATCTTGACCTTGACCTTAAGTTTCTAAAAGTCTCTAGAACTTCTCTTACCTTTGTGAAAGGCACACAAAACTTCTACGCAATCAGAAAGTGTCGAAGCACTTCTATTCATGAGTGACTTTACATGATCCAGAAACTCAGGGACAACTTTCTCCTACACAAAGATACATAGACACTTCCACATCCATTCAGATGGTCTTTCTTTGATTCTTTATATGGATCAGGCTAAGAATCGCCACCTGCATCCATGGAACCATCTCTGTGGCCTACCAGCTCATCTTCTGAAGAGGCTTTTGTATGATTCACGTGTACATGAGGATCAACAGGACCGTCTCATCCTAGTGAGTCCAGAATAAGGAAGGCTGCATTGGGAGACTCCCAAGTTGCAGCAGAGGATCCAGGAATCCTGTTCCTATGCCAGTGCTGCAGTAACAGGAAACTACTACAGGGGAATCATTCCTTTTTTTCACAAGCTGTTGGTTTCCTGTCCATAAAAACCACTACATAGAAGTTCATCTAATCTTCAACTCTTCTCAAAGGCATCTCTGCTCTGGCACACATGGACAAGTAGCTTTGGGTTTTTACAATTTGGTAACATGGCTCTGGAAACTTAAAAATTTTCACAAGTGCCTGTGGTTCTTTCATCTGCATTCTGGTCTCACAAGAATTTGCCTTTTAGTGGCTGTCTTCTGATACTGTCTGTACCTGCATATTGGAGTTTATAACCTATTATTTGTTATACAGAAGACATCACAGAGTCTTCTTTTACACATGTGGCTCATGTGTAAGAAAAAAGAGCTGTGAGACTACTACTAAAATTTGACAGTGAGGCTAGTTTCTAGATCCCCACAAGTTTTTACTAGGTGCTTATCAAAATAACAAATAGTTTTCTGAAAGCCTGTCATCTGTCTAATGGGTGCTATTAGAGTACACATGTACCTGTGATGCTATAGGATATACCACATGTGATAAATTTTCTGGATCTGAGTAGCTACATTAAATATGACATGACATCTTCCACATATGTTAAAGTGGTTAACTAAATTTCCCATTAATACCAGTAGCCCTGGCATCTCCCCAACCTTCCCATCAAGTAGAGGAAGATCCCATTTTTGAAAAAGTGGCTGGAGCCACTTTGTCATTTGGAACAGGATATCTTGGAACATTACTCTTTATTCTAGTACCTCTTGCATTCTCCCTATCTACAGAGTGGAGATTCATGTCCACCCTGTCACATGCTACAAACCTCAGAAGTTCTCATTAGTGTATACCCCTTGCATTTCATTTCAACAAAAAGTAGATTGAAACTGCCACCATTATAGTGCAAAAGAAACCTTCTTGGATGTTGTCTGACCAAGGAAGTAAAGAGAAAATGAAGGATAGGAAAACAGAGATGTGAAAGTACTAATAAAATACACTAAAATATACACATATACCCTTTTTCTCAATTGCTAAGCTCAAGTCTTAAAAAGACACTAAAAATTGACAGATGTATCCAAATAATAAACGACATTTAATGATGGGCTCTAGTAAGGTTCTCTGTAGAAACTACCACATGATACCAATTAATCACTTTAACTCAAATCACATGAACAACTATGTGAAATCTGCATTTTATTTTATATGAAGCCAACATTGACAAGAATTGGAAAAGTATTCATAGAAATTCCTAAATTAAGACTAAACAGGAAAAAAATGTTGTATAGTCATAGACAGATGTTTCTAAAATTAGATTTATTTTGTAGACATGTAGATATCATAGAGACACTGAGAACAATCTCATTGTTGTTCCTAACCTGGAATTGTAAACAAAAGAAATTGAAATGTAAGAGTCTATTTCCAATACATTGAGAAGATAGTTGGAAATCTATGACTATATTTAGGAAAAGGTTTTAGGTATCCTAAAGTCTAAATCACATAATAGGATTCAATTTGAAGTTGGTCATATATATTTCACATTTACACTTAGCCTCAATAATGTATTAATTTAGTTGATCCATCTATTTTCAAATTGAATTTATATTTTTTTGTACATGAAACTTTGTCTAATATAAACAGAAAACGCATGCATTTCTAACTTACCCATGACAATGTTGGATGTCATTACAGTCAAGAAATGCCTGTATGTCATGATGCAATACACTTAAATATCCTAGGCACTATTAAACTTATTTTCTATTCCATTCATACTTTGTATAACAGTGATGAAACACCATTACCAATGTAATTTATACCTGAAAGCAATTTGTGTGGCATTTAATGGTTTTAGAGTGTTGAAAATCATGAACATTTTGGGAAGCAATATGGCAATAGGTAGGGAACTCGCTGGAGCAATAACTGAGAAATTATACCTTGAAATATAACCACAAGACAGAGAAATGTAATTGGCCATGGTTTATAATTTTGAAACCTCAGACTTCACCCTTCACCAGACACCTCCTACAAGCCTATCCCTATAGAATTTTGCTAACATATCTTCTGAATGTGGCCCAGATATTCAAAGATATATATGTTTCTTGTCCATCTTATTCAAACCACCACACAGAAAATTTTTCTTTGGTTTGTAAATTGTGGAAACATATTTTCTTTTTCTAAGTTACTTGAATTTATTAAAGGCAGAAAATACATTATATTAAGAAATAGAATAATTTGTTGAATTAGAATAGATATAGATAAATGACTTGATTGAAAAAATATAATAGTCAATTCTCATGAGTCCAGATTTTTACTTATTATGCTTCTACTTAAAAGACTGATGTTTTCATTTAGGACATGGGTCTCCAAATCAAAACAAACATGATAACTTAATAGATTTTTAATCCCTATTTCTCAACATTACATTGGAATTTAAAAGAAATCAATGAGCCCTTCTGGTGTCAGGTTATTCCACACTGAAAAACAGTGATTTACCTGCTTGTGAGACATTTTTAATGTTTGTAATAGGAATTGGTAATTTCCTGTTTATGTTCAAATATTCATTCCAGGATTCATCAGTGATATTTTTTCCTTTTTCTGAGTTTTATAGAAGGATAAAAGAGATCTCCATTAGAATATTAACCACACACTCAATTGATTAAACTTTGCTGTCAGCTGTTAAATCCTAACACATCTTTCCCCAAAACGAGAAAAGGGATGCCCCTCAGAATAAGAGCTCAGAGTACATGTGAATGTTTCATACACACCATCTTGCTACTGGCTCAGTTTTTATACTAAAGCAAATATTAGAGACAATTTCTCTTCTAATATTTTCATTCCCAGAGATGTGATTATTTGAAGCCAAATCTGGACAGTGTAATGTTTTTACCTGATATTTGGAAGTATCCCAATAACATAACTTTCTATGTTACCTGTCTCTCCCCGAAATGTAGTTCCCATATGTTGGTGTTCTTTATGAAAAATTAGAACATGAAGTACATTTTACTTGGCACACTTAATTTATTCATATTTTCTAAAAGACTATAAATTCATGAATATTTAAATACTCCTTTTGTTTCTCAGAAAAATTTGTAAAACCTAATATCTATATATAGATTTAATATCAGGACCATTATAATTATTTCACAGACGAGCTGGTGAATTGAGAAAATATTAAAGCTAAATGTTGACTTTTATTATTTAGGATCTTATATCTGGTCAACTGAATCTAAAGAGAAGTTAACCTTTAATTGAACAAATTAGATTTGTCACTCTTTAAATAGTTATAAGGACATAGAATTATACTTATTGGGATTGCTCAGTCATGATGACTACTAACGAATTAACTGATACTGGTCAGATGTTATGTGTAGATATATACTATTAAAAGAGTACAAGAACTTCCGTGAGTTCTAATCGGTTACTGCCTTCTGGTACCAATTCGTATTCTAAGGATTGTGTGTTATTTATTTCAAGACAGTTATATCTACAAAGGAGGAAGTGTATACCTACTGCATAGGCAATCCAAGATTCTTCCTTAGTCATAATGTTTGAAAACACATGAGTGTTTAGATTTCTGCATTACTATATTCAATGCACAGAAATTACAGAAAAAAGTTTTCTTCTAAGTAAAAGCTAGGTAGCATGTTTCTCACATATCAAATTATATGAACTTACCCATTGCTAGAGTCACATGTGTGGGATAATTCAGGTAATTTTGATAATCAAAACTTAATAAGATGATGTTTCCTGATACAGAATGCACTTTTATAAATACAGGAGTTGGCACTGAGAAGAAAAAAATGTACATCAGTATATCACAGGATTGTTTCTCCTATTTATTTTGAGTTATATTATTTTTAACACTATTGGCACATTTACTCACAGTGTTATTGGAAATGCTATTATATCTCAAAGAAAACAGTATTTCATTTGAAAACACAGGTTATTGTAAGTTTCCAAGCTCATCTAATAATATAAAAAATTAATTTTGATTCCTACTTTTACATACATGTAACAAAACTTTACTAGATATAAGTTTCTAATTTACCATGATTTGATACTCATATTTCCATGGAAGAGAGAAATAATTCAAGCTAATGTAATACCAAAAGGAAGCTGAATCCTCTATAATATCCTGAATTCTTTAGTCGTTAATAACAATTATGTACTGCCAGGAATAGATGTATACAACAAATTTATGTACATTCAATGTTAAGACAGGTCAAATGTTACCTATTATCTATTAAAGACATTCTAGCTATAAATGACAGTTGACATTTTGTATTGGAATACAAAACCTAGATTTGTTATGTGTTTGGTGGATAATCAGGCTATGAAATTTGTACTATAACCTTTAGAAGATTCTTATTCCAGACAAATACTTGATAAAATTTGCATCCTAAATGAAATAGTCAAATGTGAAAGGGATGCATAATTTCCTATTTTCCCTCATATTTTTAAATATGTCCTGTAGTATTATATGCACTAACATTCTGTACTCAGAGTAATAATCCATGCACATATAAATTTATTTAAAAAGTTATTGTCTTTATGGTAGATATCACTGAATGATAAAATTGAAATTGATATTTGCTCTGAAATTATAATATGAAATTGCAACTGTAGAGTTTAAAATAAATTAAACTCTAGAAAATAATCCTTTTTTTGGTATTCTTGAGATAGAGCTTCTGTATTATAAATCTGGCTGTCTGGGAATTCACTCTGTAGGCTAGGCTGGTCTGGAATTGAGATCTCTACCTGCCTCTGTCTCCCAATTGCTGGTATTAAAAAGCATGCAACACTACCATCTGTCTAGAAAAAAATATTTTCTTCTTAAAAATTTTTTTTTCGAAATTTATATTGCATAATAGTTTTTGTGTTTGTATTTAGTTACATTTATTTAATTTTATATGTGATTTAACACTTTAACATTATTGGAAATATACTTAATGGAAAAGTATTCAGAGACAATTTTGAATACAGTATAGAGAAATAATATTTATTTTTGTCTCTTTCACACATAGAATTTTTGCGTGATTAATTCAGGTATTTTGCATTGTTTCTAACAAATCACTCCTGATAAGTTGATTGGGGAGAACTCATAGCATTGGCCAAAGTGTAATCGGCAACATGTAGATGAAATTGTGGTAGACATGACCATTTTGAAATTTGGAACTTTTGTGAATATCAAAGTGAATGACACAATGAGAAAACAATGAAATCCATATTCATGATGATATCTGATCTCTAAGAGATAGGAAGCATTCAAGTTTGATAATGCATTCTGAAAACCAATGACGAGAGTCAGAGCTGAGATCAGTCAAGGCATGAGTCCTCTCAGAAAATGAATTATATTTAACGTAATTTTTGGATTGACAGTTGGTCATACCATGAGTTTTTGTCACAAAGTGAGAAAGCTAAAACTATCATTCATACTATAATAGAGTACACAAGAAAGGCATATATACTAGTGGGTACAAAATGTACACTAGTATTTATAAACAGTAGACATTTGATAAAGTTTTTTTCTCAAAAATTAAGTTAACCTGTCAAAATTTTATATAACATTTTTCCCTTTATCAATAAAATTATGAACCATAATTGAAAATGCTCTCATTAAAATTGCTACAACAAACAGTATGTTAAATAAATAATTCATGAAATTTAGATCATTTCCACACTATTAAATGTAGCAACATTATTCTAAGATTCATTTATCCAACAGTGTAAGAGAAATTTAATACCAATCAAGGAGTGAGAATATAAAGTGACTTTAGTGACTTTGTACATAATTTCTGCCAGACAGTAAAGTTTGCACAAGATTAGAAAAAGAGCTAAGTGTCCTACTTTACAAGCATCAACGAATAAAATCTTATTTTGGCTACTATACCTACTTCTGGCTGCATTATTTCTATAGTTTATTTCTGGAAAGGTATGATATCTTTCTTTAACTGCCCAGAGTCCAGTGATATACTCCCCTCTTATCTTTTCCTTGCATTTCATATCACAATAATAACCTGGAGTGGGAAACATTAAAAAAAATCACATTGATGTTTGATCCATTGAAGAGAAATATAATAGATTATAATGCTGTAAACACTATAAAGATGGTTTTGTGTATCCACCCTAGAAGCACTTATAGCTACTTAAGTGAAAACATTCAAATGGAACCATTCTCTGGGCAATAGCTGTGTGCTTATAGCATGTCTGAGATTTCCTAAATTAAAGAAAAAATGGAAAAATTAATTGTAAAATTTCCATTTCAGTTTTAGTATGTTAGTACCTTCAAGAAGAAACTTTCCATTACTTGAAGCCATATTAAAATACCAAGCCTCCATGATAAACATCCAGACCTTCAATCCTCATTGTAATTGGCTAGCTCAGTCACTCATTGTCACCAAATTCTGATAGCTGGGATAAGACAGGTTTTAATGATATAACAGAGTTGTGCAAATAATTTCCAGAAGTACAAATTAAAAACTTGCATGTAGCCTTCTGCAGCTGTGTCCATCATCAATTTCCCCAAACCTCCCATATTAATTCTAAGTATTACTTCATCTTCATAGACACTGTATTCCTGCTGCTTCAGTTCTTCCCTGTTTAATATAAACAGTCTCACTTGCTGAGGTAATGCTGCTGACATTCTTCCTTCTTCCTAATAAATTTACTTTGTTCATAAATCACCATGAATTCCGAACTCTCTGTATTGAAAAACACATCATTGTGTGTTCCTCACATGAAAGAAAACAAAACCAAAACAAACAAAAAAACACTAGTTTTTTTGTTTGTTTTTTTATTCATGGGAAGATCTCAACCTAGGCTCTTGTTCTTCTTCATTCTAATCTGGCTACAATATACACCAAAAATGTCTACTGTTTGACAGAATCTGAAACTTCATTATATAACCAAATTTATATAACTTCATAAGGTAGAATGAAGAATGATGTGAGATTCTTTTACCCACATAAATATAAATTCTTATTAAATATTTTCATTCCTGCCATTCAACTTACTCAGTGAGGACTTAGATGTGTACCATGGAAGATGGAAATAGAAATACAAGCTACACTGGGTCACATTGCCTACTGTTTTTACTGAGCCTCAAAGCTTGCTTCACTTAAGATTGGCTAGCCTCTGTGCTCTTGATAATTCTGTGCCAGGAAATTGAGAATGCAGACTCTTCCTCACTTCTAGTTATATTTAGCTTCTCATATCTCAAACTTCCTATATAAATGACAAGTATCTACTTCCCCCTTATCTGCCTTTTATTATCCTGTGCCAGGAAGTAGAGAATACAGACTCTTGCACTCTGTCAGCTACATTTAGCTTCTGCTTCCTCAGATTAGCTATATAAACTAAAAATATCTACTTCCTCCCTTCTCTG
This sequence comes from Cricetomys ansorgei, assembly GCA_026225945.1. NCBI lineage: Eukaryota > Metazoa > Chordata > Mammalia > Rodentia > Nesomyidae > Cricetomys > Cricetomys ansorgei. The sequence goes on from JAMJFZ010001467.1 coordinate 154,316, forward strand.
CTCTTTATAATCCTGTGTCAGGAAGTAGAGAATGCACAGTCTTACACTCTTCCAGCTACATTTAACTTCTCATTCCTCATACTTCCTATATAAGCTACAAGTATCTACTTTCCCGCATGTAAGTACTTCAATCCTGCTGTGACTATCCATCATACTCTATGAAATGAGTAGTGTTATCTGCTGAGATCAGATTCTTATATTTATGTCTTCTGTTATTCTACTGTCCCCAGAAATATGGCAGCTTGTGAATAAAGAATAGCACTATTAGTTTTATTGTTTCATTTATATTATATTTTTAGAGTCAGGGTTTCTGTTGTAACTCTACCTGTACTGAAACTCAGTTAGTAGTCCAAGCTGTCCCAGAATTCACAAAGATCTGCCTTCCTGTGACTTATGATTGCTGATATTAAAGGCTTGCACCACCAACTCCTGGTATTAATTTTTGCTTTATTTTTTTTTCAATATAGATCTCAAAGATAAATAAAATTCATGGAAAATCACATATTTTGCTGCAAGCATATATCCACGAACATGCTAGGATAAAGCAGAAAAAACAATAGGTCTATAACATGCTTAAGTATGTGTTGAGTATAAAGATATCTTAGATGTCTTGAGACTTAGGATTCAAAGCTATATTTAAGAAGTCAAGACTGAATCATTATTCTTATCGGATATTTCTCAAATCTTAATTTAAATGTGGAGGTTCATTTCTTTCCATATTCTGACATTTGATAAAAGTAAGCAAATTCATTCAAAAATTTCTATCTCTGAGCCTTGTAAAAAATATTTATGATAGTTATATTGAATTCTGAATATATTGAGTTATACCAGGCCTCCTACACAATCAGGACTATGATAACTCCAATTAAAAATTTACATTTCTAGCACTGCTAACAGGTAAAATTGTAGTTCAAAATAACTCACAAAATGAGTTGAGAGATTGCATACTAACAAATCAACAGCACATCTGGAAGCTTCTTCACAAAAAAAACTAACCACACCAAGCTGAACACTTTACAAGAAGTAATGAGTCTGAGGGCTGAAATAAATAAAATAGTAATAAAGAGAAAACTTTGAAGACTCAATTGAACAAAGAGGTGGATCTTTGAGAAAATCAATAAGATAGGCAAACTCCTATTCAAACTAATTAAAAGATGGATAGAGAATATGAAAATTAACAAAATCAGAGACAAAAAGAAGGATATAAATACAGACAATGAGGAAGTCTAAAGAATCATTAGGACATACTTTGAAAACCTTTGCTCCACAAGATTTGAAAATCTAAAAGAAATAGACAGTTTTTTTATGGATACCACGTACCAAAAGTTAGTTCAAGATCAGATAAAAATTTGAATAGACCTATACAGACAAGGAAATGGGAGCAATCTTTAAAAGTATTCCTACAAAATAAGCAAGCAAATAAAAACAGGGCCAAATAGTTTTAATGCATGATTCAATCAGACATTAACAGAAGATTTAATATCAATTCTCTATTGAAGATCATTTTTTATCATATTTAAAATAATTACTTTGTACACTCTTGGGTGAGGTGCTGCATAATCCTTGGCATTTTCTTTTACCTGCAGGTGTTGCATTAATGTGTGAGTTATTTGAATCCTTATTATCTGTACAAGCTCTCAGCAGAACTCATGAGGAAATCTGCATCAGTAAATACAAGTGAGTTCAGATGCTCACTATTCCATTCCTGAATATGTTGCCTGCCATTATGGTGGTTCATTCTGATGTAGTCTGGCAAAGTCTGCTCCTATGGGAATGCCTCCATTTTCTCCTTGTTGAGCAACCACAGCGGGCATATTGCTACAATAATCATCAAAGTATACTATAGAAAAGAAACAGGAGAAAGGCTGCTAAATTCATTCAACAAGTCCACGTTCATCCTGATAACCAAGCCACTCATGAATTCAACAGAGAAAGAGAATTCCAGACCATTTTCCCTCATTAACATATCAATGGAAAAATACTCAACTAACTACTGGTAAACTAACAACACCTCATAAAAATCAACCACCATTATCAAGTAGGCTTTATCCCAGGGAATAGTGGTTGGTTCAAAATACCAAAATCAGTCAATGTATTCCGCCATAGAAATAAACTGGAATAAAGACAAATGATCATTTTACTAGATACAGAAAAAGTCTCTGATGAAATCTATCACCCTTCATGATAAAAGTCTTTGAGACATTAGAGATACAAGGAACATACCTAAGGATAATAAAGGAATTTTACAGCAACCCTCCAATCAGAATTAAATAAATGGAGAGAAGCTCACAACAAGTGTACTTAAATGAGGAACTAGATAAAATTTTTATTTCTACCTATTCAATACAATACTTAAAGTCCTCAGCTACAGCAACAAGATAACTATTAGGTAATCACGTAAATGGAATATGGAAAAAGGAATTCAATGTATCATTATTTGCAGATGGTATGATAATATATATGAGACTCCAAAAATTCTACCAAAGAACTCTTATCACTGTTAAACAACTTCTTCAAAGTGGCACACAATAAGATCAAATCAAAAAATCAGTAAACCTCCTATATACAAATGATGAATGACTTGAGAAAGAAAACAGGGAAATAAGTCCCTTCAAAATAGCCACAGATAACATACAATATCATGGGCTGAGTCTAACCATGCAAATGAAAGACTTGTATGTGAAAAATTTTAAGACCTCCAAGAGAGAAATTGAAGATCTCAGAGTGGAAACATATCCATGCTCATACAATGGTAGAATCAACGTAGTAAATATTGTAATCTAACCAAAGGCAATCCAAAGATTCAACTCAAACCTTTTGAAAATCCCAATGCAATTCTTTATGGACCTTTAAGGCAAAATATTCAAATTCCTCTGGAAAATCAAAATCCAGAGTTCCCAAAATAATCCTGAAAAAAAAACATCTTGAGGCATCACTTTTCCTGATCTCAATCTATACTACACAACAAGCGTTATAAAAACAGCACAGTACGTGCATAAAATCAGACATGTTAATAAGTCGAACTCAATTGCAGATGTAGACATAGACCCATGAACTTAGGGACACGTGATCTGCGATAAAGAATTGATAAGTATAAAATAGAAATAAAGAAAGCATCTTTAACAAATGGTACTGGACTAATTGGGTGGCTAACTGTGGAAAAATGCAAACTGATTCATATTCATCATAATACACAAAATTAAAGTCCAAGTGGATTATGGACATAAAAGTAGATATGAACAAAGATTTTTAAATGGGACGAAGTGAAATGCTTCTCTAAGGCAAAGGATACTGTCAATTAGATAAACTGGAGGATCAAATTACGGCCAAGAAAAAATGCAGTTTTCTATTTTTATTAAAAATTAATTAATAAGTAAGGAGGTATTTTTGAAAATTTAACTAGTTTTCATTGCCAGTGCCAGATTTTCCCCAAGATCTCAATTCTGATCTTTCCACTCCTTACCAGAAAGAGATGAAATTATGCCTATTGGCCTGAGCAAACAGATAAGAGCTAAAAATTTTTGCTGTACTTCCCTGATAGCTTGAGTCAAATGTTAATACTTCAAGAAAATGCAGAAATGGTACTCTGTGTGTTTAATCTTAGTGCTCCTATGGTGATATGGGATATGGAGGCCAGAAAATAATGAGAAACTGGTTGTTAGGATGATCTTGCTTGTATAGTGAAGATGTAATCTCTTCTCATTTTAGGAGAAAAAGTGAAATGATTCCTAATGTTTCCATTGAATATAGATTCATCTATCATACAACACATCCTGAACAGAGTTTCCTCTCCATCTATTCTTCTCAGCTCCTTCACACCTCTTCTATTGTCTAAATCCCCTTCCCTTATGTTTCCCTTCAGAAAAGAGCAGGATTCCAAGAAAAAACGTAAAAAACAAAAGAAGATATAATACAACAAGGCAAAAGCCTTCATATTGAGATTAGACAAAGTACACCTATAGAAGAAAAAAAGAGTAACAAGAACAGGCAAGACAGTCAGAGACACAATGCACACTGTTCAGAGTCTCATAAAAAACGAATGAACAGTAATAACACATAGGCTGAGTTCTTGGTAAAGACCAACAAAGACTCCATATTTGCAACTTATATATTTGAGCCCATATAAGTCCCACTTAGTTTATTTAATGGGCCATATACTCCTGGTGTCTTCAATCCCCTCTTACTCTTATGACCTTTTTTCCCACTGATCATCAATAAGGAGGTTTCCTATCACAGCAGATGAATGGGGGTGCAGAAATCCACAGCTACACATTATACAGAGAGAAAGTATTATATTTTACTCTAACTTCCACATGTTTATTGAAGAACATGAGCACTCACATTTGCAAACAAATCCTCAAAACTTCACACATACATATTTACAAAAATATTACCATATTTATGGTAGATATAGTTGAGTGATTGCAACAAAGTATACCATTCATTATCCATAGAACATGAATTATAACACATTAAATTTATATATGATCCCGAATCAAAATTGATACAGTAATTTGTCAAACTGCTATGAATAATATACTTTATGAAGAACTATACTATATTTAAGAGATGTTAAGCAGTATATTAACATCATATTTTCTCATGTACTTATGAGAGTTTCTACATTGAATCTCTATGAAATATAAAATATACACCCAAGCATGTACTTCAATTCTTTAAAAAATAAAATTAATACTGTTTTTCAGTAAAAGAAATTGAGAAGACACAAAATGCAAAAATTTATTTTTCATTCATTCTTACCTCAAGAAGAAAGCAACTCAGACAAAATAGGAGATTAAATGCCATATGGTTTCAACAAGACATAGTAGTATGAAACAATATGCTCATCGAAACACAGGTAAAAAAATGAAACATATTCTAAAATTATTACTCAGAAGGAAACTTTTTCTGTAATTTCTGTGCATTAAATATACTGATGAAGATATAATCTACTCACTTCTGTGTTTTCAAACATTATCATGACTAAGAAAGAATCTTTCATTTCCTATTCAATAGGTATACAATTTCTCCTTGATAGATATAACCATCTTGAGATAAATAACACATATCCTTAGAATTTGAATAGGTACCAGAAGACAGTAACCGATAAGAATTCAATAAAGTTCTTGGACTGTTTTCATAATATATATCTGCACATTACATCTGACCAGTATCAATTAATTGCTTGGCAGTAATTGTGACTGAACAATCTCAATAACTATAATTGAATGTCCTTATAACTATTTAAAGAGTGACAAAGCTAATTTTTTCAATTAAATGTTAACCTCTCTTTAGATTCAGTTATCCAGATATAAGATCCTGAATAATAAAATTCAACATTTATCTTTAATATTTTCTCAATTCACCAGCTCATCCATACAATAATTATAATTGTCTTGATATTAAATGTATATATTGATATCAGGTTCTGCAAATTTATTATGAGAAAACAAAATGAGTATTTTAAGTATTTATTATTTTACACTTTTTTAGAAAATATGAATAAATTAAATGTGCCAAATACAATCTACAGATTATTTACTTCATAGTCTAATTTTTCATAAAGAACACCAATATATGGAAACTACATTTCAGGGAGAGACAGGTAACATAGAAAGATATGTTATTGGGATATTTCCAAATATCAGGTAAAAACATTACAGTGCCCTTATTTGGCTTCAAATAATCACATATTTGGGAATGAAAATATTGCAGGATAAATTGTCTCTAATATTTGCCTTAGTATAAAAACTGAACAAGTAACAAGATGGTGTGTATGAGACATTCACATGTATTCTGAGCTTATATTCTGAGGGGCATCCCTTTTCTCGTTTTGGGGAAAGATGTGTTAGGATTTAACAACTGACAGAAAAGTTTAATCCATTCAGAGTGTGGGTAATATTCTAATGGAAATCTCTTTTATCCTTCCTTAAATCTCGGCAAAAGTAGAAAATATCATGGATGAAACCTGGAACAAATATTTGAACATAAATAGGAAATTACCAATTCCATTACAAATATTCAAAATGTCTCCCAAGCAGTTAAATCACTGTTCTTCAGGGTAGAATAACCTGAAACCAGAAGAGCTCTTGGATTACTTTTTAATTCCAATATAATGTTGAGAAACAGTGATTAAAAAATCTATTAAGTTATCATGTTTTTTTTTAATTTGCAGACCCATGTACTAAATGAAAGCATCAGTCATGTAAGTACAAGCATAATAAATAAAAATCTAAACTCATACAAATTGACTGTTATATTTTTCAGTCAAGTCATTTATCAATATCTATTCTAATTTAACAAATTGCTCTATTTCTTAAGATAAAGTATTTTCTGCTTATAATAGACTCAAATACTTTAGAAAAAGAAAATACATTTCTATAATTTACAAACTAAAAAAAAAATTTTGTGTGGTGGTTTGAATGAGATGGACAAAAACATTCATATCTTTGAATACCTGGTCCACATTCAGAAGATATGTTAGCAAAATTGTATAGGCATAAGTTTGAAGGAGGTATCTAGAGGAGGGTGAGTTATGAGGTTTCAAAATTATAACACATGAAAAATTACATCTCTGTGTCTTACGGTTATGTATCAAGGTATATTTTCTCAGTTATTGCACCAGCAACTTGTCTGCCTATTGACATATTGCTTCCCAAAATGGTCATGGATTCCAACCTTCTAAACCCATTAAATGCCACATAATTGGCTTTAAGGTATAAATTACATTGATAATGGTGTCTCATCACAGTAGTATAGAGTATGCACGCAATAGAAAATAAGTTTAATAGTCCCAAGGGTGTTTAAGTGTATTACATCATGAAGAATAGGCATTTCATAACTGTAATGACATCCATCATTGTCATGTGTAAATTAGCAGTGCAAGCATTTTCTCTTTATTTAAGACATCATTCCATGTACATAAAAATATAAATTAAATTTGATAATAGATGATTCTTCTAAATTATTACATTATTGAGGCTAAGTGTAAATGTGAAAAATATATGACCAACTTCAATTTGAATCCTATGCTGTGATTTAGTCTTGAGAATTGCTAAAACCTTTTCCAAAATTCATTCATAGATTTCCACCTATCTTCTCATTGTATTGAAAACAGACTCTCACATTTCAATTTTTTTATTTCCAATTCCAGTGTTGGAACAACAATGAAATTATTTGGTGCAGCAATATCTCTATGATATCTACAAGTCTACAAAATGAAATTTTATAAGCAACTATCTTTTACTATACATTTTTTATTTTTCCTTTATAGACATGATTTATAATATTCTATGAATCCTTTTACAATTCTTGTCAATGTTAGCTTCATATAAAATAAAATGCCGATTTCACATTGTTGTGTGTGATTTGAGTAAAAGAAGTTAATTGATATCATAGGGTAGATTCTTCAGAGAACCTTAATAGTGCCCATCTTTAAATGTCCTTCAAAACCAGATAAATCTTTGAATTTTTAGTGTCTTTTAAGATTCGAACTTAGCAATTGAGAAATAGGATATCTGTGTATATTTTAGTGTATTTAAGTCGTACCTTCACATCTCTGTTTTCCTATCCTTCATATTCCCTTTACTACCTAGCTTAGACATCATCAAAGATGGTTTCCCTTGCAGTAAAAGGTGGCTGTTTCAAATTACTTTTTGTAGAATTGAAATGCATGGGGTATACACTAATGAGAACTTGGGAGGTTTGTACATGTGACAGGGTAGGCATGAACCTCCACACTGTAGGTAGGGAGAATGAAAGATGTACTAGAGAAAAAGGTAAAGTTCCAGGAAAACCTGTTGCAAATGCCGAAGTGGTTCCAGCCACTTTTTCAGAAATGGAATCTTCCTCTACCACTACTGAAACGAAAATGCTCATGAGACCGAGAGCAGATGAGAGAACCACAGGCACTCATGAAAATTTGTGAGTTTTCAGAGCCACTTTAATAAGTTGTGAAGAACCCAAGGGTGCTTGTTCATGTGTGCCAGATCAGAGATGCCTTTGTGAAGTGTTGAAGATTAGATGAGCTTCTATGTAGTGGTTTTTATGCCCAGGAAACCATGAGTTTGTGAAAAATCCTAAAGGTTCTCCTGTACTAGTCTCCTGTTACTGCAGCATTGGCACAGATAGTAGGATTTCTGGAGGCTCTTCTGCAACTTGGGAGTCTCCCAATACAGGCTTTGTTATTGTGGAGTCACTAGTATGAAAAGTTACTGTTAACACTCATGTATATATGAATCTTACAAAAGCCTCTTCAGGAGATGATCTGATAGGCCACAGAGATGGTTCCACAGATGAAGACTGCGATGCATAGCCTCATACATATAAAGAATCAATGAAAGACCATTCGAAGGGACATAGAACTGTCTAGAGATCTTTGTATAGGTGAAAGTTGTCCCTGAGTTGTTGGATCAATTAAAGTCACTGTTTAATGAACAGAAGGGCTTGGACAATTCCTGAATGTGTGGAAGTTTTGTGTGCCTTTCATAAAGATAAGAGAGGTTCTAGAGACCTTTAGGAACCTAGAGTGAAGGTCAAAATTCCATTGATTAGGTGTAAGATTTGTGAGGATTTCCAGCATAGGAAGTTTGTCTTTTTGGATCAGCAGAGAATTGGTGCAAGAAATTATGATCTGATGTCGATGTAGTCAAGAAGCCTATATAATTCTGCCGGCTTTTTTTAAAGTAAAGTCATATGCCAACCTTCATCCAGGTGGAGAATTGCGAGGTCTTCTCATTTTAAGGGCGATAGATGTAAAATTCCATATTGTAATTATAAAAATTGTGAACTAGCAAGATCCAAGACACTTTGGTGAAAATGAGGAAGATGGTTCAGTTACTTGTGCAAATCAGGAAGCCTCCACAAAGACTTTTACATTTCAGAGGACTTCCAGGCTAGTTGTGTATAAGGGTAAGACTAGGTTAACCCTTCCCCAAATATAGAAAACACTAATTCATCGTTATTGTAGGTTTTGTGGATCAATATAAATCCAAGAAAATGAGAAAATTTCTAGATCCTCAGAAGTTTTTGGATATTCTACAGCATATCTTGAATGGGAATGCTCCTGATCATATTGATAAGCATGTAGCAACCACTTCATATGTGGATCTGGAAATGCTAGTAGCCCCTTCAATAGGAGTGGAGGACATAAATATATGTATGTACGTATTGTCGTTCAAGAGCTCTAGCCAAAGAGAAGCTGTGAAATGAGAGACTCACACCGAGATGCAAAACTATCTGTCTACATATGACAGTATTTCAACAACACATTCAAGAGATGTAGACAGGTCCAAAACTCCTCATGTAGGTTCTTGAAATCCTAGGTGACATTGGAAATTTCACATTTTTCATAGTTCATGAATATAGCATATCACAAAGTCATAACAAACATCAAAGTCACATTTGAAACTTGCAAGCACCCTTCTCAAATATAGAGTAAATTCTAGAGAATCAAAAGAAGGAAGGTTAAGTTTAAGAACTTATTAATCTGAAATTTTAGGTATGAGTACACTTAGATCAGAAGAGACCAATTAGAAACTGTTTTGATCTAAGGAGCATGTATGTAAACCACATTGTTTGCAGAATGCCCCTTTGGATGTTTTTTTCCGAGCATTATAACATATGCCCCTCCCGTTTACTAGAAGGAGATTGTGTGAGATCCACTTTGTTGGGGGAATTTATTTCTTGTTCTGCTTTGTAACTTTAAAATAATTATGTTGTACTCTTTTTGGGCAAGAGTTGCCTAAACCTTGGCAGTTTGTATTATCTGCAGGTGTTTGTTTTACATAAATCTATGATGAAGATATTTTCTTCCTCATAATGTGCAGCAGCTCACTGCTCTATAGCAATGCCACTGTAGAAGAGCAAATTTGCTGTGGAGGGATTCCTGTAGTCTTCCACAGTACTCTGACAACAAACATAGAACACTTTTGTTAGGCCTTGAATTTCCCACTTTAAATGTAACAGGATTTAAGGATTAGGGGATCCTCTTGGTCCTTGAGCTATGCATTGTAAAGGTGACATAGCTAGATTATACAATGAGACTAATATTTGGGTTTCCTTATATATACAAACAAGCCTCTGTATTGGGGTTGGCAGAGTTTTAACATCAAGAGAACATCAGAGGAGCTTCTGTATAAGTAAAAACACCATATATCAGGCAATCCATAGTCCATTATCCAGTATGTCATTTTCCATGACAGGTGGTTCCCTTTGTTGAGGTCTGGAAGGGTTTTCATGCATAAAAATATCTCTTTATCTTTTTTGCTGAGTGACAAAATACCTATGAGATATACAACTGCATATGAAGTCTAGGTAGAAAAATCCATGTTGCTGGTATGATCAGTGACAGAGGCACTAGGAAAAATTGCAATGCTCCATCAAACATTGGTGCCCATGAATTAGAGACCACAGCAGTGTGCCAGTGCTTGCAGTTTCTACAGCTTCTCCAGGATCAATGACATATATGGGAAAACTACCAGAATCCTGTTAACAAGTATTGGAGAAATGTCATCTTTCTGTATTTTTGTATCCTGAAAAAGATATGTTTGTGAAAGATCCTAAATGTCCTATAAAAATCAGTCCTGTTACTGTATCCCTTTTTACAATATAGAGCAAATCCTCCAAAAGCTCTAGGATCTCCCAGAAACACTCCCATCACTGAGGAATATCTTCAGACCACCTCACAAGTATTGGAAGGTTTTCTAGATTCTGGTGTACATATTCTTTTTGCCCGGGCCATCCAGGAGATGTGATGGTATTCCTGAGTGGCATTCACAGGTACAGAGTGCTCCACATATTCTGAAATATATGGAGAAACCTGGAACACCCCCTTATAGCTATGTGTAAGATTTTATCATTGTGCAATTGTAAGCATTTCTTGTATCAAGTATGTACTTTTTCACAGATTCTTCTTCATGCATATAAGATTCTTGGATCCTTCCCAAGTACTTGGAAAATTCATGGCCCTTTTTTAATGATAAGAGAATTTCTAGAGAATTGAAGGAAGGTAAAGTAAGAAAAAGATACTATTTTTCAGATGTGTTGAATTTGAACTCTCCCTCATTAGGAAGCACATATATATTGCCTTCAGAGTCAGTAAACTGTTGAATTAAGCTATTGTCATCTGATGGTAAAGTATTAAAACCCCTTTGCCAAGGGTACCTGTTTCAGTCTTATTTTAATGGAAGAGTAATGTTTATGGGTCATATTTGCTTTAAGGGGGTCTGAGGTCCTGTTCATGTGAGTGCTTATGTATGCAATACAATTTTGCATATATGGACACTGCCAAAGGCCCCTGTAGAAACTGAAAAAGTATACGACACCCTGGTTCCTATGACAAAGGGGATCCAGCAACTTTTAACCAATGCAGCAACATCCACAGTTTCTTGGGCAATCATAAAGATTCCAGGCTTGTTTATTTATATGATCAGGATCTCAGAAACTCAATGAAAAACGGGAAGAAGTTTCATCCTCTTTTGTGCATTGTCCATACTTCAAGAACCATGAACACTTGTGATAAATCCAAAAGTCTTGTGTGTGTGTGTGTGTGTGTGTGTGTGTGTGTGTGTGTGTGTGTGTGTATTACTTCTGACATCAGCCCTTGGACGGATGTCAGGCATGAAGTAGGTTTCAGAATAGTTGAATAAGCTCCTAATAACACTCCGTGGAGCTATAATCTCTCTTAGGCCCTTGAGTAGGACATAGATTTTCAGATCTGTGTGTTCTGGTGGTTTTTCTTAGAACTCCACCAGAAAGGAGCTGGTTAGAAAAAGAATACTGCACACATGAAAAGAATCCCAAGTCCGCTTGTGTTTGTGAAGAACTTTGAAAATCCTTTTATAAACATCTATAACTACAGGTGAAGGACTGATCAGGACTTGATTCCCTGAGTCACACTGCAAATATTCCATTCTTTCTGTTCATGTTTATAATATGTTAAGAACCCATCCTTTTGATTCAAAGGTTCTGCATCTTTCCCAAATGCATATATTGTTAAAAAGGCCTAAAAGAAAAATTAAGATAAGGTCCCTAACATCTTAGATGTTAGGTATGAGGACTCTTTGTGGAGAAAATGTGGTGCTATCTACTTCTGATATCTTGAAGATATCTTGATCTGTACTAGATATATTGAAGCCTCCTTGTACCTGGGTTGCCTCATTGAAAATCCTTTCATTTATATTGTAACTTATACCCCTACTTTTGCAGAACTGTTCTATGTGACATGCTCTGCATATTAGAGAGAATGTTGATAACTTTATTCTAAATGTATGGACAGTGTCAGAGACCATTGGGAGAATTGCAAAGGACTGAGTGACTTGTGAAAATAATGGCACACATGCAGCCCCTTGTGTATATTTGGTAAGTTTTGAATCCATTTCCCAGCTAGATGGGAATATCCAACCACCAGTTTTGTCTGTTTGCCAGATCCCAGAATGCCTCAGAAGATGTGGAAGTTATGACATCATTTGGTGTCCAATTGTCTACACTAAAGAAACCAAGGGTGTCTGTGAAAGATTCCAGCATTGCCTTGTTTGTCCTTTATTATCTGTACCTCTTATTCAGATGGAAATATTCTGGGAGGCATTGAGGAATGCTAGGAATTGGTTTGCAATACAATTGTCTACATAGAATGGCAACAAATCCCCAACACAAGGATGGGAAGACTCTGAAGACTTTCATGTATATGTGGTTCCTGCTAGAGCCACCTTGGAAAAAACTGCAGCAGTCTACAAAAATGCCTGTAGAGATGCACAGGGTCATATATTTGCTAATGTATATTAAGTATAATGTAAAGTTCTTTTGCTGCACATAAGTGTATGGTCTATAGTTGCTTATATAGATGTGTATCATCTCTTCTCCCTTAGTCATGTTGGGAAGATGTTACAGCCCCTTTGTGTATAAGGTACTGATCCATCTCTCCTATATTTGGAATTGCCTATGTTTTTTATGAAGATTATGTAAATTTGTTAGGTCTGTAGGACTATAGAGTAAAGTAAATATAATATTTGTCACATTGTTTTGTGTGAGCCCTCCTTGTTCAGGAAATGCAGAGCTAAGGCCACTTGTGGCTTAGAGTGCAGATGTAAGTCACTGTGATCTGATAATATTATGAAACCTCTTTGTTTTAATCTGTTTTCTGGAGAAGGAGATATTTTCAAAATCCCTTTAAAAATGAGAATGTTTGAAATTAACTGCATGTGAGGCAATAGATATGAAGCTCCATTATGTAATTGTAGGCAGTGTCAGAAACCTTTGAAGGAATTAAAAATGTTCAAATATCCATTAAGAATGTGATAAATGGGCTGTAGCTAATGTTGATCTCTCAGTTTATAGAACTTTTTGGGTATTTCTCATTGCACAAATGGAATGAGATTTGATCTAATTTTAGTAGACTTAAAATGGCTGTGGCCATTTCAGTAGGGTAAATTATTGAAATCCTTCTCAGGGTAGTGAGAGAGACAGATACAGAGAGAGAGAGAGAATGAGAGGTAAAGAGATGGAGTGAGAGAAGAATTTCCACATTTCGACACACTCTTTGTCAGATGTGAAAAATGTGAGGATCTCTTGGAGATGAATGATTGCCCTTATTCCTTTTACATATTAGAAAAAGATCAGTCATCCCTTTGCAGAAAGAATGTTTAAAACACTGTTGTTCAGATGGGGGAAATTCTAAAACTCTCTTGGTTAGCCTGGGCAAGTGTCAACCTTATTTTGGTAGAATTGGAGTCTCTAGAGCCCTTAATGTGAGAGGGGAATTTCTTATGCCCTCTTTTGAGAGGGATTCATTCTTAATACTCTTTTAGCAGAGATGAATATTTTAAGCTCCTGTGTAATTTAGAGGTTTGGCAGAGGCCTTTTTGAAAAGACGTGGAGTACTGGAGAGCCTATATGGCAGTAGTAAGTTTAGAGCTTTTTGGTCGGATGATGCATATTTTAAACAGCATTGGGCAGAGGATAATTGTCTGAATTGTTTGGGGGACAACTGGAATGTCTATGTTCCCCTTGGTTAGAGGAGAAATATGAGGCCCTTTTCATGAGTGAAAAAGTATGATTTCTCCTTCCAGATATATATCGAAGATCTCAGCAACCCATGGGCAGATGTTCAAATTCCCATTAACACCCTGAATAGATTTGACTGTCCTTTAAAACAGTATGATAGAAGGGGAAAGTTTCAAGGACCCTTAAGAATGGGGGGAAATTTCAGTTTCAGGTGGGTCACCAGAATATGGTAAAGATACTGTACTTTTGAGAGAGGCTCTCCTTCTTGAAATTGTGGATATGTAAAGAAAGTCAAGTATGCAGTGCTCAAGTGAGTGTTATCATCAGGAAGTGAACAAAGTTCTAGAAAGTTACTCAGAATTACTACTGTTTGGATGTCTTACACTGTCTGGTTCTGTGCTACTTAAGTAGCATGGCTTGATGGAAGCAAAAGCATAGACACACATGCTCTGAGAAGGAGGATGAAATACTGTGACAAAGGCCATAACCAGGTTTTGTGGAAAGGGAAACCTTTTTAAAGATATCATAAAATGCTTTGGATACTATACATTCTCATGCCTCATAAAAAGTGAAACAATATTAATTAGTTAATGATTAATGACCTCTCTTGTGCCTCATCAAATATCTGTTATCTGATGCCTAGAGACCTTTCAGGGTAGCAGTGATTTGCTAATTTCTTCTTTTAATGTGAGTCTATGGAGAAGGCTTCCAATGTTTAAGTCGACCATGATAGTCATAACATCTGTATTAGAAGACATCATAGCAGGAAAACATAGCTCAGATATCAAGCTACATTTGGAACAATTTTGTCTTAAACATAAATTATTATAGCCTATGTTTCCTCAACAGTCATCTTCATGTGGATTGATTCCTATTTACAGCAGGTTTTTACACTTTGGATATACTCTCGATGTTTGTTGTTCTTTGTGCAACTTCATGAAAAATCAGGAAAAATGCCTTACTTTTATAGAGTGCAGTTTGAGTCATAGTAGAGAACATGGGTAGTCAGTAAGATGTTGATTTGAATTGTTTCCTACTTTGTCTTATTATGAAAAAAATAAAAATAAAAAGAAGGTATGGGCAAGGAGATGGTTGAACTGGTTATGAAACTGCTAAGCAAGAATGAATGTCTTAATTTGCAGCCCATCCCACTAATGTAAAGCTATGGATGCCAGTTTGTGACATTACATTCATCCATGGTTTTACAGGGTTAAGTACATTCAAGTTGATATTGAAAAATAGATCTGACAGAGGAGAGCAGAAGAAGGAAGAGAGAGGAAATGGAAGAGAAGGAGATGAGGAGGAAAAGTAGTGTGAAGAGGAATAGGATGAAGAAGAGGAAGAAACATACACAGGGAGTAAAAAAGAGCAACAATTGAAGTAGAAGAAAAACTAGGAGAGTGTCATGTCTTAGAAGTCAACACAAGGCTGTGTCCCAAGAATAAACAATGAGGTCGCTGGAGGGTTGCCTCAGTAGTTAAAAGCACTGGCTGCTCTAGCAGAGGACCCAGGTTTGGTTCCTAATACAGACATAGAACCTCACAATCATCTGTAAATATAGTTTCACAGGACCCAATGCATATGTGAGCATTTCATGCTTGTGGTACACTTATATACACATTCATACCTATGAAGTAAAAATAAATAAATCATTTTAAAGAATGGAAAAACAGAATGGCTTGCTTAAAAAAGAAAGTAACAGGTATTGTCAGAATACCTACAACCTGTCTTTGAACCTCAGAACTTATAACTCACCATGTTTGATGTAGTAGTAATGAGTTTCACCTCCAATTTTTCAGCTTCTTGGGAGAATTGTCTTTTGCTTGGCCCTTTCTGATGCTGCTGCTATTGGCTTCATTATAAATATTGTTATCATAGTAATTTTATCTTTATGCTGGTTTTATCCATAACAACAGTGGTTATTTTATGGTATTATCCATAGCAATGGAGATGATTTTCCCAAAGTCAATGCCACTCAGGTAAATTATGATTCAGTTGAAATTGGGGAAAGAATAACAAAAATTCATATATAGTTAGGGAAATTAGGTGTTTTTCATGTATAGTTATAGTATCAGATAATGATTTTACCAGCTGAATTAGAATCAATAACCTTGGAAACATTAGCAGCCTAAGAAATAACATAAAAGTAAGGGAACTTACTTTGGCTAGGGACTTGTTTTTTATCAGGGATATAAAGCAAGAAAAAAGAAAATTTAATTTCAAGGGCCCTTGAATTTCATCTATGATTGACGGGAGTTACCATGAACAAGATATAACAAATTAGTTTCCGTGGTCACTGTTAACATTGAACTTTCTTGATCAAAAATAAAATTTATTCTTCTTTGGTCTCTATACTGAATTATTAGCTTATGAGTTTGGGGGATCGTAGTGGACATAAAGCTTTGCAGCAGATTCTCCTTTTACCTAAGAAAAGCAAAAAACATTTAAAGTTTTCTTGTTATAACAAATTTGTCTTACTGTATTAGCTAAATTAAAATGGTTTAGTTAGACTAACATGAGGTATATTCATTCACTACCAACTGCCACCTGCCAGCAACAATGGAATCTGGTAATAAAATTAGTTTGCTTCCATAAACTCTGTTAGTCTATAATAGAAAAAGTATTGGTTTTAGATGTCTTGTATGGAGAAAATACTAGGTGTTCAGTTGTGAGTTTAAGATAACTTGTTCTTTAACAATATGGACTTTTAATCACTAAAATTTAAAGTTTGTAATCATTAAGAGAAGGTATTTTATGGTTAAGATGTCATTAAAGTATAATTTTTCTCCATTAGGGCATTGTAAATAAGCTATAAAGTGCATCAAAAAGCAGAAAGACTTTAGAGAAGTAGAGAAAAAAAGAAGTAGAGAGATGTAGAGAAGAAGAGAAAGACAGGAGGAAAGAAAAATCCTGAATAAAGACAGAAGTCTGTTCCATCTATAAGACGTGATGCTTTATTCATATTATCCACACACACTCTGTGTCTCCCTACCAGATCACTGAACTCCTGCCACGATTGGATCTCACCAAGATATTAGTGGTGACATTAGAAATTAAAAGGCTCATATAGTGCTTGATGGGCATGGTACAACCATTCTGGAGAATATTTGGGTATCTTATCAAATCTTAGGGTAACATATCTCCCAGAAATCATTAGGTTTTTGTATAATAAAATACAGGTGTATATAAAAATCATACTGAAAAGACTAGCGATGTAACCCAGGAGTTAAGAGAACTTTCTGAGTACCCAAGATTCTGTTTGCAGCTCTCAAGCCAGTGTAACTCCAGTTCCAGGGGATCTAGTGTCTTCTTCTGACCTCCTTGGGCTCCAGGCACACAGGTGGTACACAAATATACAAGCAGAAAAAACATATATGAATTTTTAAAAAGAAAAACTAACTTGTACAGGATGCTGTGATTTTACCTCTCAAATACACAGCCATAACTTTGCTTCTGATGATTCCTTCCTGTGTCTCTAGTACCTTCTTTATTAAGGTTGTGCAGAATAGAGGGTCCCTGGCTGGCAGTTACTGTGGGTAGAAGCCTGTGGACCAAATGAGAGTTTGGAAGCCAAAACCTGTGTAGATTGTCCTCAGGAGAAAGTTCACTTTTATAGCAGTTCACTTCTAGCTCCCATGTAAACTACTTTTTATTGTCAATGTTCCTGAAATATGCAATTCTCAAATCATGAACAAACAATTTTGTTAACATGAACCTCTACCAGGAACAGCAACCTCTCCTTGGTGGGGTCCTTTTGAGACTGCTTCTCTGGCTCCTTTGTGGAAGTCAGTGAGTCCTCAGTGCTGTGCTTGCTAAGCACTGGCCTGATCATTTAAGCAAGTGTCTGTCATGTTGATCTTCTGTCACATCCTGCAGAAGACAGACACTGATTCATATTTGCTTTTTGTACAGGAGGAAGGGCAAAAGAGGAACTGGCTTTCAGTGAAAGGTGGGAACAGTGAAGAACTGAAGTTTAAGAGTGAGACAGAAGAGAGCAAATAACTGGGGATATGAGTGAGACGGGAGTGTAGATTACTGTCTATTCTTCACCTACAATAGGTTCTATGAACACTCCACAGAAGAAAACAGACTGGTGAAGGAATGTTATGAGAAACAAAAACAGACAGTTGTTTCTTTTTTGAGCACAAAAATAGATTATACATTCACACTTTAATGTGACATGCTCAGACATACCTTTTGATAGAAAAATACACACACTTTTGAAAAAAAAAACTGGCAATCATGCACCTGTTGCCACGGAGGAAGAGTACTCACTCAGGAGATACTTTTCTCTTTGAGAGAATGCTTCTCACCCTGAGATAAGTTTCCCGTAGCTTAAAAAGTGAGCACAATGCTTCTTTATTTTTTGTAGTTTGCTGGTGTTAAGTATATTACAATATAAGCAGGACTGTCCTTCATAGATTGAAGCTCTAAGCTGTAATCTTCAAGGTTATTTTTACTGAGAAAACTAACACCATAGTTTAATTAATAAATAGTTTATTCTAGGTCTGTATAGTCTTAGTATAAAAAGGGTGGCGTACTCAGGGGTGAAATATCCATTTGTATATCTAAGTGTGCTGAATTACTGTCTAGGCATTTTGCAGATCTCAATGTGGCTCTGTCTTCTAAGAAGGTCAGTTTAGCTTAAATAGCTTATGATAGGGTAGTAGCTAGTATGAATAGTTCTCACTCCTACCACAACTTGAAGATCAGTGGGACATTTACATTTACTTTTGAGGAGAGATGGCAGAGTCTGTTCACAGCCAGTCCAAGACTTGATTTAAATTTTTACTATAAGGCCAAATAGACAATCTTATTAATGAGAGGCTTTTTGCCACTATATAGTAAAGGAAGAAAATGGGGTAACGTAGCTAGTGAACCCCAAATCCTAGCAATAGGAGCCAGGAATTTTGTCAAGGTGGCAGTGTACATTCCCCCGACAGAAGCGAGAGAAGGGTGGAAATGAACAAAGCAGGGAGATTGACAAAGAGAGAGGAGAGTGGGTTAATGGAGGAGATGATAGAGAAGGGGCAGAAGGGAGAAGGGAGGGCAGGGAAGTGATCTCCCTAATCTATTACCTTGTCTTTCACTGATGACATTGTTAGTAAACTGCCTGATTCTACCATTGTCCATGAATCCCAGGTGAATTTCAAGGACAAAAGCTCCTGACAATTTAAGCAGGTACCCACTGAGGTGCCACTCAGAAACTTAGGAACATGGTCTGGTCTCTGCAGAACCTACACTGGAAATAGAAAATGCTACTGGAGAAGGAGGTATGAGTTGGAGGAACCTGCTGTTGTTGTTACTTATGGAAGAAGTTCATGGGGTCCGCATGTAGGTAGGAGTCTGAGGCTGCTGGGCAACCTGAAACCTGCCTTTGCCTCCACTGCTTTGGACCTTGGCTCTACTTCCCTGTTGGCTGCTTCACTGGGTCACCTAGAAAAAATGACAGAGCAGAGGCACTGTTGTTTTTAATTGCTTCAAAACCAGACGGAAAAGTTACAAACATGGCAAGGCTCCACCTCTCAACACCCTGCCTTACAACCTGGGCTTGGCAGCATCTTGCAGAAGAAGGTGGAAGGTAAAGTCCCAAACCAAGAGGCAAACCTTAACTCTCGGTCTTTAAAAAGCTTTGTAAAGTTGGACAGACCTTGTCTTCACAGGAGAGTTTCTGGATTTTCCTGAATAGACTTTGATAAGTGAAGATCATCTTGCAATATATCATATTCCTTTGATTTTGTTCCTGCTTAAATTGGAATGCTCATATGGAAAATGCTGGAACTCTGAATAATATGCAGTTTTTTCGTAGGCTATTGCAGTAAGTTTAGATGTAAGCAGTAGGCATTTTTTTTGATAGACATCATCCAAATGCACCAAAAACACCAAATAGGAACATACTCCTACAGGCAACAAAATAGAATATATGTTAACTGAAGAATCAGGGCAATAGGAATATTATTTTCAAGACTGTGTGACTGACACACAAATACAAGTGCAATCAGAGGTAAGTTATCCACTGGAACTTGGGTACAGATAGCGACTTTCCAGACCGTGTGGGTTCTGGGAACTTACTTCAAATTATCTTCAAGAGCAGTATGTGCTCTTAAACATGAGACATCTATCAAGTCCCAGAAGGTGGTTGTATGTTTCCAAAATTATTGTTTTAACCTAAAAACCAGGAATTATAAAGAGTGTTTATTGAAGAAATGCGTGCTTTATATAGCTTAGGCTAGCCTGTAACATTTGGGATCTTCCTGCCTCACCTTTCCAAGTATGGGATTACACACCAAGGCTAACATTCTCTGCATCAAAGACTATTTGAAGTCAAAATTAAAATAAAGATAGAGACCAGAGCTATATGCATAACTCAGTGGGAGTGCTTGAGTGACATGGACTGGGTTCTCTGACAGTTCCACCAAATAAACAAACAGATACCACATAGTTTGAAAATTCCAGCTGATATTTACTTTGGAAACCAGTTCACTGCTTTCACTGTCTCCTACCTCACTTCCAACCTCACCACCGAAACAGTGTATCAATAGTCTGTAACAGAACCTAGGTGTTTCTAAGCCTTCATTGGTGGTGCCTGACTGACATAATCTTAGGTTTGATGTGAATATATAATATATAATTTTTTTTACTTTTGAGATAGTAAGATAATAAGAATACTACACCATTTCAACCTTCTTTTCATTCCACAGACACTCCAATATGACCCTTCATTTCTGTCCTTCAAATTGATGACCTCTGTGTTCATTAATTCTTATTGCATATATATATATATATATATATATACATATATATATATGTATATATATATATATATTTATATATGAAAGTGAATATAAATTCATAAATGTGTCCTGCTCTGTCTGTAAGATGTTATTTATATGCAGGCTTTTATGGTTGACCATGGATGGACATCTCATTAGGATTATCCTCCTTGTATACATGTCTTCTACTCACAGCTACACTCAGTTAGTTGTCTCTATTTTCATCTGTAGTGCTGAGTTCTTTAAGTTTTTCCCCATCCTTTTTGGCATGTCTGTTTATGAAATTTTTTTTCCTGCTCATATTTAGAAGTCATTTCAGTGACATTTTATGAATGTAGCTTATTATACTCCTTGCATATATGTAATTTTTGATGGAAGTTCATCCCTAAGGCACTGCCACCTGCTTGAGGACATTCTCCTGTGTTTGAGGACTGCTTGCAGTTTCCTAATGTAGACAACAAGTGGCACAGGTGTACTGTGATTGGGATTTAACATGCAGCA
Source organism: Cricetomys ansorgei (assembly GCA_026225945.1). NCBI lineage: Eukaryota > Metazoa > Chordata > Mammalia > Rodentia > Nesomyidae > Cricetomys > Cricetomys ansorgei. The sequence goes on from JAMJFZ010001467.1 coordinate 175,591, forward strand.
TATGTAAGGGAAACTGGCAAATACCAGTTAATTCTGAATCACTAACCTTACATAGGAGAATCTGATGATTTAAGCAAGGATACAAGCACAAACGTGTCCAGTCTGATCCAGGAGAGTTAACATAATACAAAATGGTTCATCCTAACATAGTGGATGAAGTGTGCATGCATGGAAGCTAGAGTATCACTATGAACTTATCCATATTCACAACTTGGTGGAAACATGGATGCAAGCACAAACAGCAACAAAAACTGGCCGAACATGACACTGAGAAAATGTAGATATAATATGACTGCCCAAATGACACTAAGTTTGAAAGGATATGACACAATACATGGAAGAGTATGACATCTGAATTGGAAAAAGGAGATGCAGATAATGATATAGAAATACCATACATAAAGAGATAGCACAGATACTTAAAAAATAATTTGATTGATTCTGCATATAAAATTTTAATTTCGGTTTATCAGGAGCTGTTTTATACTGTTTGATATGCAGACTATGTGTATATCATATATACACCCACATGTGTTTGTATATTTTTTATTTTTGTATCAAAAGTAAAAGATCTCATATATAATTTGTATATACTGTATATATGAACAAATTATAGATAATATATACAAATGATATAACATATTATTACATATAATTACAAATAAAATATTATATATAATACACATAGATTATATGTAACAACCTATATGTATATGTAACATATACAAACATATACAAATTTATATGTGTATATATAATTTTTTTACATTTGAAATAATAAAATCACATAGATCACTTTTTCCGTTCTGCCCCTAAACCAACCAATAGATCTCCCTTTTCTGTCTTTCAAATTCTTGATCTCTTTGTTCATTGTTATTATTTACATGCATTTGCATATACATTCCTCAATGATTCCAATCTGTATTGTTACCCCTATGATTTGTTTTGGGTCTGACCATGTGACTCTGAAAATCCAATATGAGTGTTCTTCCATGAATACATTTTTTCCATTCTTAGCTTTGCTCAACTGTCTGTAGTTTTATGTGTAGAGTTGAGGGCTGTGAATTTTTCCATGTCAAGGTTGTCCAATTTATTGGTGTTGTTCCTGAGCTGCTCAGACTTAGTAATGTCAGTGACACATTTTGAGGGTCACTTTTTACACTCCTGTCATTGATGATGTAACATAACCCATATTTTAAGGTGTTTTATCCTTCCAATTTTCAAATCATTTCTTCTAATTTTGATATCACATACCTTGATGGTGTCACATCATTCCAAATATGATTTCATTTCTTTTCAATACTTCAGTCATATCAATCACAGTATGGTATCACAAATTTACATTGCTATTGCCTATTATCATGTATATGACATCAGTGTGTTTCAATAATGATTTCGTATGTTGACATCACGTAACCCCAAGTAGAATGACTTATCCTTCCAATTATCATGTCATTTCATTACAGTTATGAGTCATATAACTTTGATGCTTTTAAAATCCATTTATAATGAATGTCATATCCTTCCTATAGGTTTCCATATTCTTCTTATTGTGATGTCATGAATATATATTGCTGATGTCACATCATACAAATTATGATGTCAGTTTCTTCCATTGGTCATATATTTGCATTGTTTATATCATTTCATCACAATTTCATGTCAGTTTGCTTGAATTATGCTGACATATATGTATATTAATGATGTTACTTCATAATCTACATTATGACATCTTATTCTTCCCATTAACATGCCATTTCATTCCAATTGTTCTGTAACAACCTGATACTGATAGATTCAAATCATCACATTTATAATATCAATTCCTTTCATTATGCTGTCATATTCTTCTGATTGAGATATCATATCTTGTAGATGTCAGCTTTTCATAATTGTCAGTTTCTCACAATTATGAGGTCATATATTTAAATAGATTAAGTAAATATTCCACATTATGATGTCTTATCCTCTAATTATCACATCATTTCCTTTCAATTGTGATGTCACATATTTACAATGATGGTATCACATCATCAAAATTACAATGTCACTTCCTGCCAATTATTCTGTCATATACCTCCTATTATGACATCATGTATTTATAGTATATATATATATATATACCATCATCGTAGTTATTGTATCTGTTTCTGAACATTATATCATATTTATTTACATGGCTAATGTCACATAATCCATATTATATTGTCATATTCTCCAAATTTCTGGTCATTTCCTTCTTATTGTGATTTCACATACTTATATTGATGGTGACACATTGTTACAATTATGATATCTCTTCCTTCTAATTTCGGTGTGATATCACTCATTATATAAAGACATATGTTTGCACTTTTGTCACATGATCATGATTAATATTTCAGTTCCTTTTGTTTACGATGTCATATAGTTACATTGTTTATATCAATCATATTGATGATGATGTCAGTACCTTCCAAATTTGCTGTCATGTCCTTATTATGATGTCATATATTTCAATTGTTGATGTGTTGATTTCATCTCATTAGTATTATAATGTCAGATTCTTTAATCATGATTTTTTACATTGTTGATATCACAGTCATTATTGTGTTGTTAGAGTCTCCAATTGTGCTGCCAATTATAGACAATACATTTTCAAAACCTTTGACCTACTCAGAGTACTGTTTACAAGATATGCTGGGGCAATGGTTGCAGAGGACTAGTGGGAGGGTCAAACACATGACTGGTCTTAATTGAGGCCCACATCAGGTAAGAAAGCCTATGGCTGACACTGCCTGAATGGCCAGAAACCTGAGGCTAGGTACCCCAGAGACGTATGGTAAAAAAAATGTATTAAAAAAAATGAAATAATTCCTAATGATATTTTGATAATCTTTCCCAGAGAGACTTCCTTAATTAGCTGATAAAGACAGATGCAAAGACACACAGCTACACATATTAGGTATAGCGAGTGCGTAAACTGAATATCTCAACTGTTTCCCAACCTTAACATCTCAGGGAACACTAAGTGAGGTGTGGGAAGGATTGTGGAAGCCAGCGTTATCACAGACACGAGGAGTACACAGCCCAATGTATCAATTAGACAGTGCTCATATGAGCTCACTGAGACTGAAGTGGAAATCAGAGCTTGTATGCATCTACATGAGATCCTCTGCATATATAGTATGCATTTTATCCTGCTGTTTTCACGGGACTTGTAACAATGGGAATTTGGGTGTCTCTGACTCCTTAGCCTGCTCTTGGTACTCACTAACTATTATGAGTTTTCTCATCATACTTTGTTATTATGTTTTTCTTAGGCTGGGTTCTATTGATATCTGTGAGAGAAAAGCCCTTATCATAAGGGAAATTAACGTCAGTGCTGGGATACAAAGGGAAGGGCTTGGAAGAGTAGAAAGAAGAAAAACTGATGTCATGATGTATTGTTTTCAAGAATAAAAATATAAACATACAAAAGTATTGAAAGCTGCCAAAAGAGAAATACATCTACCTCATTAACCAGGGACTGACTAGTCTAAGAAATGGGTTCACTGTTTGCTGAAAGTGGGTACACAGTGGATAACTCACTCTGTTGTGGAAACAAAACTCTTAGGGCTGAGGTTTCCATTTCATAGTAACAATTCTTATGAAAGTGGACATTCACAACCAAAAATATTGGATCAGTTTTTCCACAGGTGTAATCTATGCCAGCTGTCATTAGTACCGTGAGTTCTAGTACCAGCTTCGGGTCAGCTTTCATGATTTAAGCAATGCATTGATTTGAAGCCAACATATAATGAAATGAAAGGAGGTAAACGATGCTGATCTTCAGTCATAAAAAAAAACAACAGCAGCAAAATCCCACAGCACCTGAGCAGTTCCATGCCTGTTGAATGCATGATATGGGACCATAAGAATCTCATTAGGATCACTACGGAACCATTATGTTCTCATTGTCAGCCACAATTTCATTATTTTCTAAGGCCATAGAGATCCCACCCACTCATGACAATTCACTATATACCTATTCACTTTTCCAAAATCAAAGTCTGAGTTATAACTGTATTTACTTCTCCTGCCAATAATTTAACTACAATTGCTATTGCAAACCAGACAAGTAAGTGAAAGTATTACACTGCCAATCAACTAGATTCATATTCTCTTAGACTTATGACAGATACTTGTGTGTTCATAACTCCAGACTTCATACAAACACCATACTGTGACTCTGTCATACACAGCTCCTTTGAAATCAAAGGAATACAAGTTCCCTAATCTGTTTTTTTACAGGAGAGCTAAGCCACAATTTTAAAGTGCAAATCAGAGGAGGAAATAGGTATGTGAATATCTCTTCCTGTTCAAACACACCAAAACTAACAGACAGACACATAAACATTCATACACATACACACACACACAAACACACACACACACACACATGAAACATGCATAAAATGACATACATGTTAACACATATCAATGCTTCCATAGATTATGTAGCAAAGGCACCCAGGACAGATATTTATCTGCAGATTCTTGTAAAATTGCCATTTTACCTTGGGAAAAGCTTTTCATATCCAAACACGAAGCACTCCAACTATCTAAGTACTGAGATTTCAGAAGCTACCTCCTCACTATTGATATCTTTGTGAATTTCCCAAGGAAAAAAAAACAGGAACGTATGCTTGTTGACATTCTACCCACAAACCCCCTCCTCTGTACAACCAGATTCCAGTATCTATTATACTGCTGAACTGTGAATCATATGCATTTTGGCATGCACTGATTTCTCATATGGAGTGGGTTATAATTCAATTGAATGATAAGCTGCTGTTTACAATTGTCAGTGAATTGCAGCCAATATTCTCAGACACAAGAATAGACATTTATACTGACTATAGAAAATACTTAGCTGTGTGTTCCCTGCAATATAACCTGTATTATTCTGGGCTCCTGTTGATGGTTGTGTTTGCACAGGGAATTTACCATAGACATATTTTTTATAAGGGAGGGAGCAAAAAATAGATGTGCTGTCCCACATCAACTATGTACTTAACACCATTTACAAGGTCTTTTGCACATTTTGAGGCTTGGCTTCCTCTCTTGGAGTAGTTTACAGCAATCATGCTCACTTGCATTTTCTGGGCATTTTATCACCTGTCCCTTAGCAATGATTGCAAGTAGCCAATCATCCTATATGTTCGGTCACAAGAACAGACAATTACACTAATGACAATACATGCTTGTGATCATTGAATTATATACAGTACTGATGTACATGTGCTTCTCTTCATAGTTGAGATTGTATAGGAATTCTACCATAGAACAATCTTTTTTGTTTAAACTTTGGGAACAAGTATAAGAGATGCTGAACTACGTCTACAACAGACATAGCTTACTCTCCATGGCCTTCTTAACTGTTAAAAGCTCAGATTCCAATCTAGGGGAAGAACACAGTATGAATTTTATCTGGTAAATTTTTGAGCTTTTGTACACCCCGTCCCCTACCATGGATTAATATTAGGCCCTACAGAACCCATTCTTCCACCATGAATATATCATACAGCTTTCTGCTTTTTGGTGATCCACATCTTTTAGTTGTTCAAGATGTCTAATCATGGTACAATGCTCCAAGCTCCATGTATTACTAATGGACATGAGGTTTTCTATAACAAACATTATCTGACAGGTAGTTGGATGAATTTTAAACATACAACTCTCCAAAAGAAGAACCTTTAAAAATGCAAAAAGAATTAAGAAAGGAAAAGGAAGGAAAGAATAAAATCAAAATAAAAGAGGCAGAAATAAATGTACATAGGAGTGAATAATAAAAGATAAAGATGGGAAGTGGTTAAGGAGGCATGGATAAAGAAGTCAAGGATGAATGTTTGAATGTAAAAGACAGATGATTGAAAATGTTGCATTGTATAGTTACTTGTGTGTATTCCAACAAACATGTTATGTGTGAAATTAGAGAGCAGAGAAAGCAGCTTGGGCAATGATTGGGGATGTAGTAAATTTGGATCTCTCAGTTTACTGTTAGGAACACAAGAAAGGAGCCCAGACAAGTCCACCTGTTCCCAAGCCCCATATGCACATTTGGGTGACTACTGTTTTGCATCCCTGCTAATCATGGTTACAAAGGGCAACAGGAACTGTGTTTTTTATCTCTGCTAGGACAAGAATTCTAGAGCTATATATGCCTCATAAGACATCATGTTGGTTTCCCTCTGTTCTGCACGCAAATTGCCACAGATCTGCCTTGGTGGCTGGGTTCCCTTGCACACTGTGGGTGCCTGACCCGTGGTGAACTGGTTTGCACCCCCTGGCCAGAAGGGCAGACCTTGAGTTTGTACAGAGGGAAAATACTCAGAAACCAAGGAGTGAGTTTCGATTATTTGCTTGCAGGTTATCATCACACAACCTGAGATTAGAGGACCAGATGCAAAAGGAAGACTCAGAAGACGTATGTGATGGAACATGGTCTCCTTTATTGGTGGGCTTTTCCCTGTTTAAATATCTTTCTCCAGAGGAGGCAGGGTCTGGTGAGGAAGAACCAATAGCATAAGGGCAGGATGGGCCCTTGACCTCATGGTCTTTGCAAAGACAGAGGGAGGTGGCTAATCAGCCACAGGGTGGACCAAAACTTGCCAGGTTATTTCCTTTTTGCTCTTGTGAAAAATTTGTGTCTCTCCAGGACTGAAACAGAAGGAGCTTGAAAAGCATCCTATCAGCCCTCTTAGCAGGGATAAAGCACCTTTCTGCTGCTTCGACTGCTCTTCAGCCCCAAAGGTCCCATAACTTCACTGGTCACCAGATTTAAAAGACTTTAAATCCCCGTGGAAATATGAGACCATTGCCATGTTTTGGAGGAAATAGACCACTCTCTTCTCAAGGCCTGAACAGAAATCCAAAGGAAAGCATTCTGTGTATCACAAAGACAATTCTGATTCAGGGCATGATTTCACTTAGAATGTCATGTTCCTTTTAATATAGATCCACTCAATTGAGCCTCTTTTGAGTCAGATTTCCCGATTTACTGCCCAAAGCAAGACTCCTAGGTGGCAATCCACTCACAAACTTAGGCAATGTTGGCAAGTAATGATATTCATAGGTTGAGTAAGTGGAATGGTCTTAGGGATGAAGATTGTACAGGATATGCATTTCCAAAGAATTTGGACAGTGTCTAATAAAATAGCTTCATCTTAATGAGAGCTCCAATTTCAAAAGATGAATGGAATTCCATTATTACGTGGATGAACCTACAGAAGCCTGAAGAAAAATATCATTGACACTTGAACCAAAGGCGGAGATAAGACATCCCAGGCAACCAATATAATCTCATGAGTTATCACAATCTACTAATATTCTTAATGTTATGCAGATCCTACCTTTTCATGACACATCAGTATATACGTCTTTACTTTATCAACAGTATATAAGTCTCATTATGAGTTGCAAAATATTTATTTCTCTAACACATTTATGTACAAAGTCTATCGTAAAGCACACAAGCAAGTGGATATATTATTATGCAATTCAATGTATATTGATGGGCTCTCAGACATATTTCAGATATTCTTGCTCTAATACCACAAAACTGGAGACTAACATTCTTGTGCTTCTGCAGTACTGAGCCCCTAGAGACTCAATCATGCAAATAAAACCAAAATTCTGAAATCTGTTTTTTTTTTTAAATTTGGACTGTCAAGGTACAATTCAGTGTAGTTGGTGTTTGAGTATTTCTTCTTCTTTTATTTGAGCCTAAAATCATTTTACAAAAGTTATAATGTTATAAAAGTTATAATACCAATACATTGTGTTCTTCACAAGAATCTAGTATTACTGTGAAAATGTGTGGCAAAAAAGTCAAATAAAAAACAAAAAATACACTTTACAATCATTTCCCTCCTTTCCAACAACATTCAATCTGCATGTTATTTTTATTTTATTTTATTTTATTTTTGTTTTACTTATCCCAGTAAATACATTCTGCCTCTTGTCCTCCCTCCCTGTACTACTCCCAGGTCCTTCTAGCAACCCAATATCCCAGATCTACAACTTCCTCTCTCTGCTTCTACTCAGAAAAGAGCTCTCCTCCAAGCATTAATACTCAAACATGGTATAGCATGCATTTGTTTGACTATTTTTCCCAGCACACAAACAAAGAATACACAGGTATATACACACACCCACACACACACATAATACAGGAAATGATATCCATACTCACAAACTCACATGAAACTATAACTTTTGTGCCACAGGTAAACAAGACAGTCTTTTATCTTTGATTTCTTAGAAAATTAGCATTTTCTTTAGGGAAATGCCTTCATAATTCAACGGGCCACCAAACTCCACATGACTTAGAACTGAAACTGCAGAGGTTTTCTGCTCACTGTAGAGATCTTTTGTGAAGTCCCGAGATAACGATGAGTATCGATTCCTTGGCAATACTCTGTCCTAACTCTATACCAACCACAATCCAGGTAGCCTCTCTGTTGCTGGTAACAGAGCTACCTGCATGTCAACCTGCTCAGAGCTTTTACAAAAAGCAGGCTATGGAATTAAATTCCTGATCAGCTGTTGTCCACATTTTTGGCAATCAAAGGTCTTCTCTGCTTAGACATATGAGGAGCCAAGCAAGAATACTTGAGCAGATTCCTGTTTTTTGTGATACCTGCACAAACCTGAGCACTTGTTGATGGTTGTGACTGCATGGGACAGTCGACCAAAGACCAATCATTATTATTTGTATTAAAATGGAAGAGGAAAAGTAGATATTCAGTTGTGCATCTACTATATACGCGACACACTCTGCCATGTATTCTTTACTTTTGGAACATAGATTCCTCTCTCTGAAAACAACACAGAACACATGCCCCTAGCCACTTCATGGGCTCTCTGAATTACAGCCCCAATCATGGAACAGAATTTGGCATTAGGCTACTTCTTCTACCTCTGGTCAGAAATCACCTTGAGAAGGAGAGTTGCATTAACAACAAAAACAATGGCTGGAAATTTTTTTCAACATTCATTGTAGCTTTCCTCCTGGCAATCTTGAACATGGTTGTCACAGTCAAGGATTTAAAGGTGAATGAATGCCTTTTAGAATATTGGATTCGATTCTTCCCATGGGCACCCATCTGGCTAATCAAGAAACGGATAAAAGTTATTGTATGCCTATTGATTGGAATCATTCAGAAAGGAGTTACCTATGACACTTTGTTTCCCCAAACCATTGATTCAAGCATGGCAGTCTACAACTGACACTTTCAAATAAACACAGAGGATAAGGAACTAGTCAATACCATTGTGCAGGAGCAATCAAACTAAGTCAGAAGTTAGAGTATGCCACAGGACAATTTTCCTGAATTCTTTTCAATGGCATTAAAGGAAAGAGAGAAATACTGATGTGAAGATATTTAAGGGACCAAGACAAGATGGAATTTGCAAGAATTCCAGTAATATAGAGATAAATGTAGAAATCATGAATTCAAAATTATCTTCAGCAAGAGAGAGAGTATGAGACCAGCCAGGGTTTCATTAGATTTAGGAGAGGTAGCATATGATTGATACTGAGAAAATGAGATTTAAGAGACCTAATTACATATATCCAGGTGTGGTATCCAATTACTTTAATCACAACAGCCAGGAGGTACAGGGAAATGGATTTGTGAGAGTATGAGGGTAGTCTATTCTACATAGGTATTTCAAGGTCACTCAGTGCTACATAGACAGATGCTATCTCAAATGAAAGGGTAATGTATAAAACTTTTCAGATACTGTTCAAAGAATTCAACCACTTTTCTAAAGAATTTTTAAGACTATCACAGAATAAGAATATAACCTGAGTAGCAGTGCAGGTTAAAGAAGATTTTCCTTTTACTAGGTGTGCTAATAATATTCTGTGTATAAAAGAAGGCATTATTTTAATTGGAAATTGTGCTGAGAATTATAAATGTTAAATGTCATAATGCCTAATATTTTAATTTAAAAGTAGTCCCAGTGTAAATGGAGAGATAGATAGTATGTGCCAGGAATCACATTACTAAAACTCAGGGTGTCCTTTCTTCCACAAAACAGCCTAGTGCAGAGAAGCAAGTGCATATACAGAAATAAGTGGAGATGAAGTACTCACACAATGAAGAAAGAAAATGAAGAACTTCTGAGTGACAGTTTGCATTAAAAAGACTGAAAGGACAGCTTCAAAAATGGCATTTTCACTCAACAGCTTGAAGATGAAAATGTTTTGAGATATTCAGGGAACACAGCAAGTTTTGACCGATGTACCCAAATAATCTCAGTTCAATCTTGCGTGTGTAGGGGGAAGTTAATATTGGTATATATGTTTGTGTGTGCATATATGTACACAGTTGCTAGGATTTGGTCCTCTGGAAAACTACATAGTGCTCTCATCTGCTGAACCATCTCTCTAGCCTGAAAATATTTATCTCATGCCAATATTTATGCCCTCAATAGTACAAAGCTTCTGTATTCTGAAATACAGTCTACAGAAACCATTTCAACAAAGAGATAAAAGTATCTATAATTTTCTTATCAAATTATTACATGTGATATCTAAATGCTTGCTCCTGAAAGGATTGAAAACAACTTCTTCATTCAATAATCTTGTCTGATGTAGTAATTTGTTACAGAGTTCCTTTCAGTATACAGAACACAAAGGTACACATTAGCACAATGACCAACTCTTTGTTACTCATGTAGTCATTAATGAAGTGTAATTGTACTCCTTGGTGTGGCCAACATTATTCAATTGATGAAAATATTTTTTATCTGTATCTCACAACCTGCCTTCTTCTATTGCCTTGAATTATTACTGCAAAATGTTTTGCTAAACCGACCTGTGTTTCATTTAGAGCATGCTTGGTACCATGGAAAGATCTAGTCAGATTAAGAAAACCTCCCTCCCCCCCCATTACACCCCATCCTCTGACTTGGAACATTTGGCTAGCTTTAAAATATTATTTCCAGCTTAGACCTAACTAAATAACAAAAAATCACTATCAACCACATAAGATGAATGACATTTGGCCTAATGTTCATTTGGCTGCACATTTAAAGCCATGGTACAATTTTATTATCCAGTAAACTATGTGCATCAAGTTTCAGAAGCTAGGCCAAGAAAGGTTGCTTGTTTCTATAATAATACTTTCTGTTTTTCTAGAAGACCCAAGTTCAGTACCTGGCACCAACAGTGTTTGGCTCTCAATTTCTTGTAACTGCAACTTCAAGAATTCTGAAGCTCTCTACTTGTCTCTTTGGTCTCATAAATATGGCATATGTTCACTCAGACTCATACACAAAAACCAAAAGTCAATTCATAAAAAAGAGAAAAATCCACAAATTCTGGCTGTTCACGTAGTTCATTGCAGACTTAGCAGTCATAAAAACTCTGGGTTTGATGTCCAGGACTACAAAGTTTAGTCATGGTGGTACATACAATTAACCATAGGACTGGAAAGGCAGACGAAAAAGGTCAGGAGTCAAGCCCAGAATTAGTTACAAAGAAAAGCTCAAAACCAACTTTGAATACATAATATCTTGTTACAAAGCTAAATAATAAATAAATAAATAAATAAATAAAAATATTTACAAACATTTAAAAAATTCCTCATATTTTTATATTGAAAATAAATCTCCCACTTCAGCCTATTCGTATGCATAAGGTCCTTCGCCCATCTATCTCATTTGATGTCTTTATGTTGGATTGATAGCCATGTTCCTTCTATGTCTCCGTGTCACATGATCATGACAACAAATACTGGTCTATTACTGTGAATTCAGTGTTTTTAAGCTCAAGATTTTTTGATATTTATTTCATTAATGAAGTCACTAGTGAGAAGCTGTGATAGAAAGGTAAATTCCACTTCTATTTTCAGCATCTAAACATGGGAATTAGATGTTGTAGAGAAGGATCTGTTGTCCTATTAGCTGAATTATCTGGGCTGTTATCTGGTATCTGTAAAATAACATGAGTGCCTGTTCTTCCAGCAGAATTGGCTCTCAAATTCAGATAGTTTGGCTTCGTGAGAGATGAGTCATTGCAGCTACAGACCCTCACCAATGTCAGCACATCTGAAGAGAGGTGTCCCTTAGACAAGGGCCAGCATATTGTCTCAACAGTGAAGGCACTTGCTGCTAATCTTGATGAGAGGATATTTAAAAATATTTTCCCAAACTAGACACATTTCAAGACACAAACTCAATTTTGTACAGACTTAGCACAGATGGTAGACTCTTTGGCTACTACATATCAGGACATAGATACTTCACAAAATTTGTAGAGATAAAGTATTCAACAAAATCATTGAAAAGAATTTCCCAAATATAAAGAAATAGAAGCCTATAAAAGTACAAGAAGCATATAGGACATGAATTAGACGGGATCAGAAAAGCAAGTCCCATTGCCACATAAAAATGAAATGACTGAACATACAGAACAAACAAAGAGTGCTAATAACTGCAAGAGAAAAACAACAAATCACATACAAAGGCAAACTTACTGGAATTACACCTAACTTCTTAATGGATACCTTAATTCCTAACCCTAAACCAAAAAACTACAGAGTCTATAGGAATACAAGTGCCAGCCCAGACTGATATTCCCAGCAAAACTTTCAATTATCATAGTCAGTGAAACCTAAATATTTCATGATAAATCCAAATTCAAAGAAGACCTAGTTACAAATCCTACACTACAGAAGGTATTAGAAAGAAAACTCCAATCCAAGGAATCTAACTAAAATCAGAAAATCACAGGAAATAAATAATCTCACATTATCATACTCAACAGAAGGGTCATACACACACACACACACACACACACACACACACACACACACACACTCCCCCACGTCAAAAATAACCATAAAATAACAGGAATTAACAATTGTTGGTCATTGATGTCCCTCAAGATTAATGGACTCCATTTCCCAACAATAAGTAACAGACTTACAGAATGGATTTTAAAACAGAATCCTGATACCTGCTGTACATAAGAAACATACCCTGACCTCAAAGACACACATTACCTCAGAGTAAAGCATTGGGAATAGTTTCACCAAGACAATGGACATAAAAAACAAGTTGATGTAGCTGTTCTAATATCCATCAAAGTAAACTCCAAACCAAAATTAATCAGAAGAGATAGGGAAGGACATTTAATACCCAGTAAATGAAAAATCCACTAATATGACATTGCAATTCTTCACACTTCCATGCCTAACATGAGGGCTCCAAAATTTGTAAATGATCAGTGCAAAATTTATATAAACACATTTACCTTCTCACTTCAATACTAGGAGATTTCAATACCCTACTCCACCAACTGTCACACCATCCATACAGAAATTACCTGAGAAATACTGGCATTAACAAATGTTATAAAAAAATGGACCTAACATACATAAACAGAGCATTTTACCCACACAAAAAGAAAACATCTTTTTCTCACCATCTCACAAAACCTTCTCCATAAGTGACCACATTTATTGCCAAAATGCACACCTCAATATGTACAGGAAAACTAAAATAACTCCCTGCATCCTATCAGATCAGGAAAAATCAATGCTCAACTTCAACAACATCAACTACAGAAGGACCACAATTTCATAGAAACTCAACAACTCTCTACTAAATGACAACTAGGTCAAGACAGAAATAAAGAAAGAAATTATAGACTTTCTTGAATTCAATGAAAATGATTATAAAAATATCCAAGCTTATGTTCCATGAAAAAATTATAGTAATTGGAACATTGATAGCACAAAGTACGTACCAGAAAAGAGTGGAGAATTCATATACTAGCAAATTAAGAGCAGATCTGAAAGCCCTAGAACAAAACGAAGCAAGCATACACAGAAGAAGCAGACATCAAGAATTAATCAAACTGAGGGCTGAAATCAATAAAATAGAAACAAAGGGAACAATTCATAAAATCAATGAAACAAAAAGCTGGTTGCTTGAAAAAATCAGGACGATAGACAAACCCATAGCCAAAATAATTTAAAGACAGACAGGGAATATCCAATTCACCAAACCAGAGAGAAAAAGGATGATATAAACAACTTAAACAGAAGTATAACTCTCAAGGAAATGAGGAAGACAGTAAAGGACTCACAATGAATAAAAAGCCAGGGCCAGATGACTTTAGGTTAGAATTATATCAGACATTCAAAAAAGAAGAAACACCAAAATTTCTCAAGTTATTCTTCAAAAAAAAGATGCAGAATGAACTTTTCCAAACTCATTTTGTGAGGCTACAGTCATGTGAATATCCAAACATCACAAAGATTGAAAAAGAAACAGAATTATATGCCAATTTCACTCATGAACATAGATGCAAATGAACTCAACAAAATATTCACAAAGCGCATCCAAGAACACATTAAAAAGATTATTCACTATGATTGAGTAGCCTTGATCCCAGAAAACAAGAAATGGTTCCATATAAGAAAATAAATCAATGTAATCCACTTCTTAAACAAATTAATAGAAAAAAAAATACATAGTCATCTCACTACAAAGTGAGAAAGCTTTTGATTATATCAAACAACCTTACAAAGAAAACCTCATGGAGAGATTGAGGATAAAATGGCCATTCCGAAACATAATAAAGGTAAGTAACAGCAATCCTACTGAAAGCATCAAATTAAATAGAGGAAAATTCAAAGTAATTTCAGTAAAATCAGAAGGAAGACCAGGCTGTTCCCTCCATTTATAAATATTGAATACAGTACTTAAAGTACTAGCAAGAACAATGAGACAAGAGAAGAAGATTAATGGGATATGAATTCACAAGAAAACAGTCAAAATATCCTTATTTGCAGATGAAATATTATATATAAATGACTTCAAAAACTAGATCAGGGAACTCCTATAGCTGGTCAACAACTTCAGTGAAATGGCTTGCTACAAGATAAACAAAAAAATATCTGTAGCACTACTATATACAAATGACAAATAGAGACAGAAAGAAATAAGAGAAACAATACTCTTCACAATAGATACAAATAACATAAGGTATCTTGTACAACTCTAACCAAGCAAATGAAAGACTAGAATGACAAAATCTTTATGTCCTTGAAGAGGGAATTTGAAGACCTCAAATGATGGAAAGATATCCCAAGCACCTTGGTTGATAAGATTAACATAGTAAAAATGGCCACTGTACTAAATGTAATCTAAAGACTCGATGCAATCCCTATCAAAATCCCAAAGCGTTCTTTAAAGACATTAAAAAGGCAATACACAACTTCATATGGAAAAACAGAATATTTTTAATAGCTAAACTAATCCTGAAAAATAAAAGAACTTCTAGAGGTATCAAGATCCCTTATCTTAGTCTGTACTACAGATCCATAGTAATAAAAACTTCATGGTATTGGCACAAAAACAGAAATGATGACCAATGGAATGGGAAAAAGGATACAGGTATAAAACCACGCACCTATGGATACCTGATCATTTATAAAGAAGCTAGAAAAATCCAATGAGGAAAGAAAGCATCTTTAAAAAATGGTGCAGGTCTAATTGGATGTCTGATGTAGAAGAATGCAAATAGATTCATAACTATTACTGAGTATAAACCTCAAGTCCAAATGTATATAAGTTCGCAATGTAAAACCATATATACTGAATCTGATTGAAGAGAAAGTAAGGAATAGCCTTGAGAGCAGTGGCACAGGAGGCAACATTTTTAACAGAACACTGAAAGGTCAGGAAAAAAAGATCAAAGATTAATGAGAACCTCATGAAACTGAAAAGCTTCTGTAAGGAAAATGACATTGTCAACAGGGCAAAACAGAAGCCTACAGAATGGGAAGATATTGACCAACTCCACTTCCAATAGAGAGTTAACATACAAAATAAATAAAAATATGCAAGAATCTACATGTCAAGAAAAAACATAACAATTAAAAATGGGGTGCATATCTAAACAAAGAAATCACAAAAGAGGAGTCTCAAAAGGCTGAGAAACACTTAAAGAAATGCTCAACATCTTTATGCATCTGACATGGCTCTGTAGGGGCACTCAGCTACTGAGTATATCAGGCAGTTTGTGTGGGTGTGGCTTGTAGGTGATTGAAGGGGTTCAAGGTGGAGGTTAGAGCAGGGAAAGGGTTAGGGATGCTTGTTAGGCTCAGGACTTGTGGAGCACAGACCATGGGATCCTCAATTACACTGCAATGAGACACTTTCTTCCATTCTGGTTGCTAGGGGGTTTAGAAAATGCTTCCTTATTACAAAGGAATGCTCAAGAAAACACGTGACGATATGTAGCTCAGCAGAGACGATTTTGAAACAAAAAACAGACTTTTGGGACAGGGACTGCAATCTGTTCCTTAGTGGCCAAGAAGGACATTGTGACTTGGACCTTCATTCCCTTCCAAGTATGTTGTCATGTCATTCCTGTTATGATGTCATATACTCTTATTAGTTTCCCATCCACCAGTTTTTGGTGTTACTTTGTTCCACTTATGAAGTCATAAGTTTCTACTGATGTTGCCACATAATACCAATTATGGTGTCACATGCTTCCTATTGTGACATGTCACTTGCTTCCTAAGCTTCCTTTTAATTGTGTGGTCACAAATTATCTTGAAGGTATCACATCTTCACAATTATGAAATCCTTCCAAATATCCTGTTATATACTTCTTTTTATGATGTCATATATTTACATTGTTGATATCACATCATAACAAGTACAATGTCAGTTTTTTCCCATTTTGCTGTCCTATATGTACATTAATAATATTATATTATTCCAAATATGCTGTAATGTCCTTCAAATATTAATGTAATGTGTAATAATATGATGTCATATATTTACCTTGCTGTCACATCATCATTACGTGGTTGTTTTCTGTAAATTATGATGCCATTATTTACATTATTTTGCTACATAATCCTGATTATAATGTCAAATCCTTCTTATAAGCACATCTTTTCCTTTCAGTTATTTCAGACATTTTGGTTGATTGTGTTACATCATCACAATTGTGATGCAAGTTATTTCAAATCATGCTGTTATATACTTCATATTGTTCATACATTTTGATTGATATGCTTTCATCACATCAACCCATGTATGTAACTTTCTGTTTGTTTTGTTATTATATATTTTCACTGTTGATGCCATATTATCACAATTATGATGTTAATTTCTTCACATTATATTATATACTGATATAGATGATGTCACATTACCCAAATTATGTTATTTCTTTCTAATATTCACATCATTTCCTTCCAATTGTGATATAACACACTTACCTTAATAATGTCAGATCCTCCTAATAGGAAATCAATTCCCTCCAATTATGCTGCTATACCCTTCTTTTATTATTTAATATGTTTACATTGATGATATTATTTTAATTAATATGTTGGTTTCTTTCAATTATGATGTTTTGTATTGATGATGATGATGGTACATGATCCATATTATTCTGCCAATTATCACATCATTTTCCTTCCGATTATGGTCAAAAATCCTTACCAATTATGGTGTCACATCTCAATAATGATGGCATTTCTTTCCATTTATGCTGTCATATATTTTAGTATGATATGATATATTTACATTGTTGTCATCACTTAATCTTAATTATCATATGATTTTATTCCATTTATGTTGTCATATATTGATATTGAAAATGTCACATCATGTCAATTTGATGTAAATTCCTTCCAAATTTGATGTAACATCCTTATTGGGATGTCATATATTTACATTGTTGATGTAAACTTATCACAATTATGGTGTTAGTTTGTTCCAGATAGGGTGCCATATAGTTACTCTTCCAATGACACATAATTCCAATTATCATTTCATATCCTCCAATTATCAAATCATATCCTACCAATTGAGATGTCAGGTACTTGCACTGATGGTGTCACATAATTATGTCGACAGCACTTTCATATTATGCTGTCATTTCTTATTATGATGCCATATATTTATATTGTTTGCATAACATCATATTGACTCTGATGTGCTTTCTTCTAATAAGGTGTCCTATATTTACATGGTTGATGTCAAATCATGATTAGGATGTCAGTTTCATCCAATTATGATGACAAATGTACACTGATTATACTATTGTAATTCATATTAAGATGCTTTATCCTTACAATATCACATCATTTCCTTCCAATTGTGATGTCACCACATCATATTGACTATGTCAATTCATTCAAATTATGTTATAAGTTCTTCCCAATTTAGTTCTCAAATCATTCATATTATGATATCATAAATATACATTGTTGATATTTGTCACTACAATTATATTGTTTCCTTATAATTTTGTCATACAGCTCATATTATGATGACTTATATTTACATGTCTGTAGTCACATCATGATGTGACTTTTATGATGTCAATATTTTTCAATTATGATGTCGTATATTTACAACATTCTTGTCAAAATTGTTGTCAATTTCTATCAATACTGATATGTTTTGATGTCATTGATGATATATCCTAATCCGCATTATGATGCTCTATCCTCCAATTATGATGTCATATTCTCAAATTGTGATGTCTCAGATCAACATTGATAATGTCATGTCATCAGAATTATGATGAAAGTTCCCTCATTCTTAATATGATGTCATAAATTTACATTGTTGATGTCATATGGTGATTATACTTTCACATTCTTCATTATCTGAGGTCATATATATATACTGTTGAAGTAATATGATTATGAAGTTCACTTCTTCAAATTATGCTTTCATATTGGTTTCATCTATTTATACCATTGATGTCACATCATCATAATTATGATGTCAGTCATTCCAATTATGCCATGCCTTCATTTTTCATGAAATATAGTTATGTAGTTGATGTCAAATCATCATGATTGTGATGACAGTTTCCTCAAATTATGAGGTTATAGACTGACATTGATAATTCTACATATTTCCGATTTTGTCAGTACGCTCAAAATTCAATGAGATTCTTTTGTTTAGACATATATAGAATTTTTATGCCATATTTTTGTCACTTTCATCTAATTATTATGTCACATTGATGGTGGAATATCATATCAAGTATAAGTTCCTTGCAAATATCCTTTGATACCCGTTTTATTATTATTTTATATTTAAGTTGTTGATATTACAAATTTGCAATTATGTCAATTCCTTTCATTAATGATGAGATATATTTACTTTGATGATGTTACATAATCCACATTATGATGCCATGTCCTTCCAGTTACCAGGTGACTTTTTTCCGATTTTTATGCTACATTCTTACTTTGATACGGTGGTATAACATCCAAATTAAACTCTCAGTTCCTTCCAGATATGTCATATCATTCTCATTATGTTGTCATATATTTATGTTATTTACTGCACTTCATTTTATGGTGGTGTTACATAATGCTAATTATGTTGACATGTCTCTCCAATTATCACATTATTTCTTTCTATGATATCCCATACATAATTTACTAGAGTCATATTAACACGATTATGCTCTCATATCCTTACATTAATTGTGGCACATCATCAGAATTATGTCTCCTTCTTTAAATTATAATGATGTGTTTACACTTATTATATCAAATCACCTTAATTATGATGTCAATAACTTACAAATATAGCATGTCCTCCTTGTGATGTCATATATTTTCATTAACGCCACAGAATTCACATATTATGTGAAATCCTTATGGTCATATGCTTTTCTTGCATTTGTGATCTTACTTAAATTGATGCTGTTATGCCATCTCAATTATGTTGTCATTTTCATCCAATTATTTTTCATGTGCTTATGATATCATATATTTACATTATTAACATATCAACTGATGTCAGTTTCTTCAAATTGTGATTTCATTTATTGACACTGATAATCTCCCATAAACCTGATTTTGATGTCAGTTATTTTCAAATATGATGTCATATATTTACATTGTTTTGTCACAATATCATTTAAAATGTCAGTTTTGCCGATGGTACATAACCCAAATAAGTCATATATTTACATAAATGATGATGTCACATAATACACATTATGATGTCATATTCTTCCAACCATCAGGTGATTTCATTCCAATTATGATGCCAAGTGTAGTGAGCGCTCTGTTTCACAAAGTTCCAGTTCTAGGATGACCTTGATTGACCCTTCACTGCCCTTGATAGAAATTCATTAACATCTTTCACTTATATTCTTTACTGTGAAAGGCCACTCACCAAAAGATTGAGTTGGAATGATGTAACATATGCTGGTGTTAATAAAAATGAAACTACTGGCAGTACCTTGGCATATACAAATATGCAGATTTGAGTCTTTCATAGAGTCTAGCACTGAGACACACATTTAGATTGTAAATAAATGAAATTAATAAGCATAAAACAGGAGGTGTAAGAAGAATTATTAAAGAAGAAGCAAACTAGAGAAATTCTAGAAGCTAATGAGCTGTAGCTGGATCATCATGTTTTCATGTCCAGCTTCAGAAATAAAGAATTCATATGGGCAGGGAGAGTGATCATGGACTTAATGATAAGCTTGGTATGTTACAGAAAATAAACAGTTTTAGGAGTCCGGTTGTCCTTTTAAACTTTATAGGACTGCAATTAAGATAGGGATTGTATCGAAACAAGAGTTCATGACAGAGTAACAGAAAAAGACACTTTAGCTCAATGAGTTGCCTGTCCTCCTGAGCAAACATTTCAAATCAGGACTTTCAGGACTTTTCTGATAGCATGGAAAGACAAACAGCAGACTGCTTTTGCTTTTTAATAATCAAAGGAAAGGATGGTGGTCTTATGTTAAACAGAACAGAGAAAGGAAAGAAGAATTTAACACGGGTCAAAAGTGAATGTTGTTAAAAAGATATGTTTGATGTAACAGGCATTATAATCCATTAAGTCTATGTTCACCTTAAACAGAGTCAAACTCAAATAGCATCATCCTCTCTAACATTTCTTTAATCAAAAGGCTTTATGACACCAATTTTAAGGAGAAAGTTGTTGAGTTAAAGAAAATTGATTTTCTCATAATGTTAGCTTTTAGTTTTGACAAAATTTTCCATTTCCCTAATTTGTTGATTTTAATATGCTTATATAATCAAGGAAGACTTTACAAAAATGACGTCCCGAGGGTATGTAATCAATCATCAAAGTCTTAAATGATTTTGTGTAAAAATAAAGCCTTGAACAGTCACAAATTGTCAGAATATTTCAAGCCATAGTCAGATGTGCTTCCTCTCTTTTAGTCTCTTATGAAACAAAACTGAATGGTGTTCTTCATCTGAGTCTTCCCTCACCGCTCTTAAATCCATCCACTTTAATCTCATACCTCACCAAGACTGGACCTCAACAGTTGTGATTATGATAGCATATACTTACAATGTTGATCCTACACCATTATGATTATGATGGCAGTTTTTTCTGAATATATTGCCATACTCCTCTTATTACAATGCTGTTGTCACAGAATCCCCATTAAGATGTCATTTCTTTTCAATTATCACATCATTTCTTTCCAATTACAAGAATATGTCACATGCTCAAGGTGATAGTTGATGGTGTAATTTCCTTCCATTTTTGCAGAAATATTTTCCTTATTTTGATTTCCTTTCTATATAATGTTGAAGTCACATGACATTTCTGTTGTCATTTTCTTACAATTGTGATGACAAATCTTTACATTCATGATGTCATAAAATCCACATTATGATATCACTCTTACAATGATCAGATTATTTGTGCCAATAATAATGACCTTTTCTGACATTAACTTTGTCACATCTTCCAAATTATGATGTTTGTTCTGTCCAATCATGCTTTCTTGTACTTTTTATTATAGTGCCATATATTTACATCATCGACCTCATGTCATCATGATTATAGCATCCATTTCATCCAATGAGTATTGCATATTCTTAAATTGATGTTAACACATTCCTCTATTTATGACGTCAGTTCCTCTTCATTACGATATCACATACTCACATGGATGATATCACATTGTTGCTATGCTGTCAGTTTCTTACCTATAAGATGTCATTTTTTAGCACGGATGATGTCATATCACCTAAATTATGATATCATATTCTTTCAATTCTCAAATCATTGTCTTCAAATGTTGATATCACATACTTGCATTGATAGTGTCATACCATCCCAAAAATTATGTAAACGTCTCCCAAATATGATGTCATCTATAAATTGTGATACATATTTACATTTTTTGCCCTGATTCTATCACAATAATTATACCAGGTTTTTCTAAATTTGATGACATATATTTTACATTGATGATGATCTCATGTTGTCCACATTAAGATAATCTATCCTTCATTCAATCACATTTTGCTTCTAATTGTGCTGACGCATGCCTAAGTTATCAGTATTACGTCTTCAAAATTGTATCACATATTTACATTGTTGATGCCACAGAAGACTGAAGTAATCAACAATGGCTCATGATTTTCAATCTCCAAGTACATAAGAACTAACATATCTTGAAATATAGAGTGTAGCGGTATGTTGATATGTGAGTTCACCTAGGACAACACTGTGGAATAATTATAGATGAAATCCATGCCAGAGTTTAGCTGAGGGAACCACTGTAATGCAAGCACCATGATGAACAGAGGTAAACTGAATGTCACTGCTCAGGTGTTTTTATTTATATAGAATTGTTCAGGTGTTCTACTGATTGCAGATGCAGAGCATGACCAAACAAACATCCTCCACAAAAATCCAACACTTACAGACACTACAAAACACCAAAACCTTGGCTACCACTCACCCAGCAGTGCTCAAAATTATTTTAAACATAACTAAAAATAAACTTCCACAATTATTGAAGAATATAAAATACACCTTCGTATAAAATATACAAACAAAACAATAGCAACAACAGAACTACAAACCTACAGAATTTCAACTGCTCACTGCCTGTTGGTTGCATGAGAGGGAATCATAAAAATTTTTCTGGGGTCATTAAAAAACTTTTATGATCTTACATTCACAATTTAATTGCTGTGTTTGGGTATCTCTGACTTTTTTATCTGCACTTGATATATTTTAACTACTACCGGTTTGACTCATCCAACCTTGATTTGAGTGCTTGTGTCTAGTCTTATTTTATACTTTTATATTGTATTCTTTTGATACCCTTGTAATACCTCTTCTTTTCTGATGGGAAATAGGAGACCAGTGCATCTATGAGGGCAGAGGGCATGGATAGGTAGAAGGAAAAAAAAAACCCTGATGTCATGATGTATTATTATATGAGAGAATACAGTAAAAAATGCTGAGATGTCATATTAGAGATAAGCACCTTCCTCATCAACCAAGGCCTAGTTTAAGAAATGAGTTCAAAATCTGGTGAAGACATACACAGTGGAGAACCCATTGTGGATACTTCTGAAGACCAAGGTTTCCATTCCATAGTGACAATTCATAGGAAACAAGAATTTTTCCACCAAAATTCTTTGATAAACTTATTCACAACTGTAACCTGTGCCAGCTGCCATTACTACCTTTAGTTCAACTGGCAGATGTGAAATCAAGCTTTCAAGACTTATGTAATGGCTTGATTTAAAACAACATATGCTGAAATGAAAGGTTGCAGCAGATACTGATGTTGAGTTAAACAAAACAAAAACAAAAATGAACTCAAGAACCACAGCATCTCAGCTGCTACATTCCTCTTTGCTCTTTAACAGGGCATCATCAGAATCTCACGGGTGTCATGATGATACCATTGTGATCTCATACACAGTAACAAGTTAAACTTTCTAGCGCCACACAGTTCCCACTCAGTCATGATACTTTAGTATAATCTTATTTACTTTTTCCCAAATCACATGTCTATCTTTGAGTTCTAACTCCTTTTTACTTCTCAAACCAACAATTTAGGTGAAATGGGTTCTGTAAAACACACAAGTGAATGAAGGTATTATATTGTCAGTCTAGTAGACTCATAGGTTTTTAGACATACTTCTGATATTCATATTTTCATATCACTAGACTGGAGATGAACACCAATCTGTTTTCTCCCTTCAGTTGCTTCAAACTCAAAAGGACACATATTCTCTTTAATATGTTCTTTTGAATCGCAGAACCAAAACCTCGTGGAAAGATGCAAAGTACTAGAGGATATAGGGATACAAATATCTCTTCCTGAACAAACACACCAACACTTAGATACACACAGACACACACACACACACACACACACACACACACACACACACACACACACACAAGATACCTAAGATAGCATACATGCTGACAATTCACCATACTTCTATTAATTCACTAGCACAGGTACCAAGAAGAGATATTTGTTTGTGGGTTTCTGGAAAATTGCCATTTTACCTTGGGAAAAGCTTTTCATATGCAAACATGCAGTCTTTGACAACCTAAGGAATAAACTGCAAAATCTGCCTCCTTACTATTGATATCTTTGGGAATGACCAGAGAAAAAGACAACACCGTTAGTTCCTTC
The DNA here is from genome assembly GCA_026225945.1 of Cricetomys ansorgei. Lineage (NCBI taxonomy): Eukaryota > Metazoa > Chordata > Mammalia > Rodentia > Nesomyidae > Cricetomys > Cricetomys ansorgei. The sequence goes on from JAMJFZ010001467.1 coordinate 200,081, forward strand.
TAGACATTCTGCCCTCCACCATTGTCTTCTGTACAACCAGAAATCAGGATCTATTGTACTGCTGAACACTGAAATGTATGCATTTTGGCCTGCTATGTATTCTCACCAGGAGCAGGCTATGTAATTCAATTGACTGATGAGCTGCTGTTCACACAGATGTCAGTCTATTTCAATCAATATGCTAGACACCAGAATAGACAATTTTTCCAACTATAGAAAATACTTAGCTCTGTGATCCATTCATTGTAACCTGTATCAATCTGAACTTCTGGTGATGGTTGTGATTGCACGGGGCACACACCAAAGATTGATCATTTTTCCTTTTTTTGTTAAAAAAGGATGGGACAAGCAATAAATGTGCTATCCTAATAAATTACATACTTAACACCATTTACCAGGTTCTGTACAATTTGAGGCTTGGCTTCCTTTCTAGGAAAGGCACACATTATGTTTGCTTACTCACTACTTCATGGGAATTATAACATCTATACCCTACCAATGATTACAATTAATCAACGATTTTATATACTAGTCATAAGGATAGGCAATTATACTAATGAGAATACATGCTTCTGAACATTGTACAACCAGTGTCAACATGGGCTCCTGTTCAGAATTCTGATTGCATGGGGATTCCACCATAGAACAATCTTTCTTTTTTAAGCTTTAAGGTGGCAAGAAGGAGACGAGATGAACTTCATCTACAACAGACAGAATATTCTCCTTGAACTTAGAACAATTCAAGGCTTGCATTCCAATCAGGGGAAGAAGACTTTATGTGTGATCCTATGGTAATTTGTGAATTTTTTGAACCCCAGGCCCTACCATGGATTACAATAAAGTACTATGATACCCATTCTTCTACTGTAATCAGGGAGCAACTTGCCAAAAAAATGAACACATGACATGAAAATATTATATCTCAAATCATTTCTAAACCTGTATCCTAGTATTCAACCTGGGGAACTTGACCTAGCTGTAGTTAAGTAACACCAGAATAAACTGATTCAACTATTCCAGGTGTCATGTTTTCTACATAAGCCACACAAGCCATAAAACCTGAAAAAAGCAAATTCTTTCTATTTCATTGATTTGTAATATCTTTTGATCACTATATGAAGGGTCCGGTTCTATAATTTTCCCCATAAATAATCACATAACATTCAGCATTTTGATGATATAAATCTTTGAAATTAAAAGATTCCTAGTCTGCAAATCAAGCTAAAGTACTCCCACCTCCTTATAATAATAATGAATTTGAAGATTTTCTTTCAAAAATATTGTCTGACAGGTAGTTGGTCTAAGAGTAACCATACATCTCTTCTAATGGAAGACATTTAAAATGAAAAAGAAAAATAAGGAGGGAAGAATAAAATAAAATGAAAGATGAAGAAATAAATCTAATTAGGAGTGAATAATAAAGATAAAATAATAAGAAAATATAAAAGATAAATGTAATAAATAATATTTACTTATTAAATAAATAAATGTATAAAATTAATGAATATATAAAATATAAATATAAGTAATAAATAATATATAAAATATGAAAATAATAATAACATAATAAAGGTAAAAATAGGACATGATAAGGTGGCATGGATGTAGAAAAGAAGAATTGAGGATGAATGGATGAGTTGAAAGTAGGACAGATGATTAGAAATGTTGTATTATGTAGATAGTAGGGTATATGCCAAGAACTGTGCTATGAGTGTGAATAGAAAACACAGAAGGAAGCTTGGGACAGTGAATGGAGTTTTGCTAGTTTGAATCTCTCATTTTTTTCTGCTAGGAAAACAAGAAAGAGACCAGCAAGTTCACCTTTGCCAAGCCCCATATGCACTCTTGGGTGACTACTGTTATGCATCCCTGCTAAATATGGCCAAAATGTGCGCCAGGAAATGTCTTTTTATCTCTGCTAGAACAAGAAATCTAGATGTCTGCATGCCTCAGGAGACTGCACTGGTCACCAGAGTCACAATTCCTCAAATTCCAAAGGCTCTTATGGACCAGTGCCATCTTCTGAAGGAAGCAAACCACCCTCACTGCAAGGCCTGAAAAGAATTCCAAAGGAAAGAAAGCAGTGTGTGTATCACCAAAACAATTCTGATTCAGGGCAGTATATCACCAGCAATATCATATGCTTTTAACCTAGGTATATTTAATGTGCCCTCTGTAGAGACAATTTTCCCAATTTTCTGCATATTAAAAGACTCCTATCTGGCAAACCACTTACTTTTTAGGCAATACTAGAAAATGATATTATCCCCATGTTGATTAAGGGGAATGGACTTAGGGTTGAGGATTGTATATGATTCTCATTTCCAAGGAATATAGACACTGTCTGGTAAAATGGCTCCACCTGAATGAGAGAACCCATTTGAAAAAATAAGTTGAATACCATTATTATCTGGATAAGACTAAAGAAGTCTGAAGAACTAACCATTGACACTGGAACCAAAGACTGAGAAGACATCCCAGAATGAAATGGCAAAATCCTGATTTGTACATGGTATAGGACCCACAGTTGTCATCCTGGCCCCATGTTTAACTGTCAAGGGATTTCAAAGGATTTCCATACACCTTTAACTGATTAATATTAGATCAAATGCTCCTCATTCTTCTACCTGCAAATATTGAGTAGCTTGCCAAGGAGGGAAGCATGACATACCAAGGAGGAAAAAAGATGCCTGGAAGGCTTTCTCAACTGTGATCACTTCATTCCTCCTGGGAATCTAGACCAAGGTGAAGTGAAGTGACCCCAGATGAAAAATGGGTGAGCTATCCCAATAGCCAGTTTACCTGGATAAGCCACATAGGCAGTGTAAGTGGACACAAGAAACTCTTCTGATTCACTGGATTTAAGCTCCACTGTATACCTACATAAAAGATCTCTGCTTATCCTCATTTTCACCATGAAGAAAGTATTAAATGTCTGCTTACTATAGCTAGCTGTGGCAGATGCCTCATTTACATTCCAAGGCACATTGCTCACTTTACCTTGTATTAGTTATGGTTTCTTGCCTAAACATTTTCTGACCCATAATTGGTCCATGATTAAATATACAGCTGTCCTAAAAGAGGACATTTAAAACAAATAAAAACAAAGAAAGCAAAGAGGTAAACAAGCAAAGAAGAAAGAAGCAAAAAGAAACTAAACAGGGGCAGAAAGGAACATACGAAAAGAACAAATGATAAATGACGGGAAGTAGATAGTCATCTATGTAGGAAAGAAAACAGGGTGAATGGCAAGAAGGACAGGTAATTGGGAAGGTGTTACTTATGTAGTTAGTGGTGAATATTCTCCTTTATAGAGTTAACTTTAGATGTAAAGAAATAATGAGTAAAGAAGAAATGAATGAGCAATGAAGTGAATACAAGTGTTATGTAAAGATCAAAGAGGGGGGGTTTACTCTAATAATAGTATATTTTCAAAAATTATATTGAGTAATAACTCTTTCTCGTACCTAGGGAAGGCTATTTCTTCCAATCAAACATTTCTTCCTTTCTGTAGATCTTTGTTAAGGACTGTGGTCTTCTGCTGTTTCATTTTGCCTATCTATTGTTAGGATTTTTCCAACTCTGTTTTAGGATGTCATTCTTGTCAAATTTTGTTAGAATTGATAGAAGAATTGGGGTACATGAGAAGTTTTAGAGAACAAATAAGAGTGGAAAATATGATTATCTTAAAATGATAAAAATAAAAGCAAAAGCAAACATTGAAGGGAAGAACTCTATGTCCCCACCTAGATGAGCTTGGGCAAAAATTAGCAGAACATGTAGTGTTCCTTTAAATGAGTTATGGGTGCCTGTGGAGAGCAGAGAAAGCACGTTGGGACAATGACTGGGGCTGTGTGAATTTCAGATATCTATGGTTTCTGCTAGGAAGTCAGGAATGGAGCCCATCCACTGTCCCCCTTCCTGAAGCCCCAAAATTTACTCTGTTGTGTGAATACTGTTTTGTAGCCCTGCTAAGCCTTTTTGTCTCTATGAGGTCAACACTTCTAGAACACCAGTTACCTCAAGAAACTGCACTTTTCACCAGGGTTACCAGACCTTGAGCAGAATGAGCATTTGGGATGTCCTGGAGGAAGTAAACTTTCCTTGAATCCAAAGTAAAGTAGTGTTTGCATTACCATGACAAATCTGATTTGGGGAAGTATTTCACCTGGAATGTCATAAGACATACTGCTTACATCATAGGTCCACTTACTGGGACTTATGCATAACTGCTTACCATAAGAGTCCCAGATGGCAAAACACTCACTATTTTAGGCAATTCTGCCAAGTGATGTTTTTCCCATCTTGGTAAATGGTCTTAGGGTTGAAGATTGAACACAATCTCATATTTAAGAGTCAGATATACTGTTTAGTATGGTATGTCAATCCTAATTTCTTACACATTATGAAAACTGAATGGAAATCCATTAAGAGGTGGATGAGGATACAGAATCCTGAGGTATAAATTCACTGATACTGGGCCAAAGTCAGAGCTGAGATGCCCCCAGAATGTAATAGCAACTCCTGAATTGTACAGGGTACAGTACTTGAAACTGTGGTCTTGGCCATATTTAATTTTGACATACAAAGCAGTCAGTTTTCCCTGGTACTAATGACACAGTGAACACAGGCACCCAGAAAACATAAATATTAGAAGTTCAAAGAGACTATAGCAGTGAAAACACGTACCTCAACACCCAGAAACCATTCTATGAAATAACTATAGCTTGTGAGAACTAGTATACAATGTCAAATTCATCTTGTCCTCAGTACCTTAGAGGCCTTCAGCTTTCTATACAAAGTTGATAACCTTGCATGAGAAGATATCCACAGACTACAGCCTCTGTTACCAGTGCACCTTGCCTTAGGTTCTAGTGAGAGGTACAATTTAGCATCCAGGATTTGTGTCACAGTTTTATTGGAAACATCATCACCAACATAGAAATGCAGAAATTCACCAATGCAAAAATGCAGAAATAAAAGTTGGTACAGAATATTTTGAAGTCATGCAAAGACCCAAACATAAGAAGGATTCAAAAAGAAATAGAATTATATGTCCATTTCACTCTTGTACATAGATGCAAATGAAATCAATAAATACTCACAAAGCACATCCAAGAACACATTAAAAAGATTATTCACCATTATTGAATAGCATTGATCCCAGAGAGTAATGGATGGTTCAATTGAAGAAATTAAGTCAATGTAATCCACTGCATAAACAAATTAATAGAAAAAAACTACATGATCATTTCACTAAAATATGAAAAATCTTTTGATAATATCAAACAACCCTTCAAAATAATTCTAATGGAGCGACTGAGGAAAAAAGGAAACACGAAGAAGGCAAGTAACAGCAATCCTACTGACAACTTCAAATTAAATAGAGGGAGTCTCAAAGCAACTACACTAAAATCAGAAGACCTGGCTGTTTCTTCCAATTTTAAATATTGAATACACTACTTAAAATTCTAGCAAGAACAATGAGACAAGGGAAGGAGATTTAGGGAATTTGAATTCTCAAGGAAACAGTAAAGTATCCTTATTTGCTGATGAGATATTATATGTGAATGACCTCAAATACTGATTCAGGAAACTCCTATAGCTGGTAAACAACTTCAGTGAAATGACTAGCTACAAAATAAACTCAAGAAATATCTGTAGCCTTCTTATGTATACATGACAAATAGAGAAAGAAATAAGAGAAATAATACTCTTCACAATGGCTACAAATAACATAAGGTATCTTTGGCAACTCTAACCAAGCAAATTAAAGACTTGAATGAAAAAATCTTAATATCCTTAAAGAGGGAGTGTGAAGATCGCAAAAGATGGAAAGAAATCCCATGCTCCTGAGTTGGTAAGATTAATGTAAACATGGCCACTACACTAAAATTTATCTAAGGACTCAATGCAGTCCCTAAGAAAATACCAATATACTTCCTTAAAGACATTAAAAGGGCAATACACTACTTCATATATAAAAAAAAAAAATTAGATACCTAAAAAATCCTGAAAAATAAAGGAACTTCTAGAGGTATCATGATCCCTGATCTTAGTCTCTATTTCAGAGCCATAGTAATAGTAACTGCATGGTATTGGCACAAAAACAGACATGATGACCAATGGAACGGAATAAGTGATACAGATATATATCCACACAACTATGGATACCTGATCATTTATAAAAAAAAAAGCCAGAGAAATACAATTACAGAAAGGAAGCAGCTTTCACAAATGGTGGTGGTCTAATTGGATGTCTGAGGTAGAAGAATGCTAATAGATCCATATCTATTACAGAGTACACACCTCAAGTCCAAATGGATCTAAGATCTCAATATAAAACCAGATATACTGAATCTGATTGAAGAGAAATTAAGGAATAATTTTGAGAGCAGTGGCACAAGAGGCAACTTTTTGAATAGAACACTGAAAGGTCAGGAACAAAGATCAAAGATTGGTAAGAGGACCTCATGAAACTGAAAAGCTTCTGTAAGGAAAATGACATTGTCAACAGGGCAAAACAGAAGCCTATGGAATAGGAAGATATTGACCAACTCCACTTTCAATAGAGAGTTAACATACAAAATAAGTAAAAATTACAAGAATTCACATGTCAAGAAAACAAATACCCCAATTACAAAAGGGGTGCATATCTAAAAAAATTCAGAAATGTGGAACCTCAAATGGCTGAGAAACATTTAAAGAAATGTTCAACATCTTTATGTATCTGGGATGGCTCTCTAGGGGCAATCAGCTACTGAGTATATCAGACAGTTTGTGTGGGTGTGGCTTGTAGGTGGTTGAAGGGGTTCAAGGTGGAGGTTAGAGAAGGGAAAGGGTTAGGGATGCTTGTTAGGCTCAGTACTTCTGGAGCATAGACCATGAGGTCCTCAATGACTGCAATGAGTCACTTTCTTACATTCTGGGTGCTAGGAGGTTTGGAAAATGCTTCCTAATTTCAAAGGAATGCTCCAGTAAACACATGACAATCTGTAACACGGCAGAGGGGACTCAAACAAAAAATAGACTTTAGGACAGAGAATGGAATCTGTCCCTTAGTGACCGAGCAAGGACATTCTGACTTGGACCTGCCCAGAAATCCTGCTGCAGTCTACTCTACTCCACACACCAAGGTGATCACTATAGCTCCCACTACAGACATGGGTGTGATGACACTGAGTGACCATGGCCACAACTGAGTTTCTAGGTAAAGGAATCCTAAAAAGAAGGCTCTCCAATGGTAACATTTGACAAATACAGTTTCAAGGGATGTCTGTTCCTTCCAGCAATGATGTCATACCCTGGCATTGAAGGTGTCACATCAACTTATTTATGATATCAGTTTACTTTGATTAGGATACATTTTTTACATTGATATTTTTACTTAATATCAACTATGACATCTGTTCTTGGCAATTATAGCATCACATTAAAATAATTGGTCAACCAAAACTGATATCACTTCCTTCTTTTGATGATCTCATATATTTACACATCACATTGTGGTTGTTACATCATGATAATGATGTAATTTTCTTCACACTTTGATATCATACTGATATTTTGATGTCACATCATGCAAATCATGATTTCATGCCCTTCCAAGTATGTTGTCATGTCATTCCTATTATGATGTCATATACTCATATTATTTGTCTCACATCCACCAGGTTTTGGTGTTACTTTGTTCCACTTATGAAGTCGTAAGTTTCTATTGATGTTGCCACATAATCCCAATTACGGTGTCACATGCTTGCTATTGTGACATGTCACTTGCTTCCTAAGCTCTCTTTTAATTGTGTGGTCACAAATTATGGTGAAGGTATCACATCTTCACGATTATGATGTCCTTCCAAATATCCTGTTTTATATTTCTTGTTATGATGTTATATAATTGCATTGTTCATATCACATCAAAACAATTATGATGTCAGTTTTTTTTTCAATTTTTCTCTCCTATATGTACATTGATGATATCACATTATCTCAACTATGCTGTAATGTCCTTCCAATATTCAAATAACCTGTCATAATATGATGTTACTTTTTTACTTCGCTGTCACATCATCATGATTATGTGGTTGATTTCAATAAATTATGAACTCATTTATTTACACTATTTTGCAATATAATCCTAATTATAATGTCAAATCCTTCCAATAAGCATATCTTTCCTTTCAGTCTTGTCAGATATTTAAATTGATGGTATTACATCGCCACTATTATGTTTCCAGTTATTTCAAATTATGCTGTTACATACTCATATTATTATGTCATACATTTTCTTCCCTTTATTATGGCCTATATTTTAATTGATAGGATTTTATCACATCACAACATATATGAAACTTTCTGTTCGTTATGTTAGATGTTACATTATTCCAATTATGGTGCTAGTTTCTTCACATTATATTACATACTGACATAAATGATGTCACATAACCCAAATTATGTTGCATATCTTTTTAAATATCACATCATTTCCTTCCAATTGTGATATAACAAACTTATCTTAATAACGTCACATCCTCCCAATTATGAAACAAATTACTTCCGATTGTGCTGCCATACCCTTATTTTATTATTTCATATGTTTACATTGATGATATCATTGGAATGAAGATGTTAGTTTCTTTCAATTATGGTGTCATATATTGACAGTGATGATGGTAAATGATCCATATTACTTTGGCAATTATCACATCATTTTCTTTCCAATTGTGGTCCAAAATCGCTAAGAATGATGGTGTCACATATCAATAATGATGTCAGCTCTTTCCATTTATGTTGTCATATCTTTTATTATGATGTGACATATTTACATTGTTTAATTCACATCTTCTTAATTATGGTATCAGTTTATTCCATTTATGTTGTCATATATTGATACTGAAGATGTCATATAAGGCTAATTTGATGTAAATGCCTTCCAAATTTGATGTTACATCCCTATTATTACATTGTTTATTATTATGTTGATTATTATATGTTGATTATTATGTCATTATTTACATTGTTGTTGTAAACTTATCACAATTATGATGTCAGTTTCTTCCAATTATACTGTCATATAGTTACTCTGCCAATGACACATAATTCCAATTATCATTTCATATCCTCCAATTACCACTTCATTTCCAACTTGTTGAGATGTCACATACTTGCATTGATGGTGTCATATAATCATGTTGTCAGTTCCATCATATTATGCTGTCATTTCTTATTATGATACTATATTGTTTGCATAATATCATATTGACTGTGTTGTGGTTTTTTTATAGTAAGTTGTCCCATATTTACATGGTTGATGTTATATCACGATTAAGATGTCAGTTTCATCCAATTATGGTGACATATGTACACTGATTATACTCTTATAATCTATATTAAGATGCTTTATCATTACAATATAAGGTTATTTCCTTCCAATTGTGATGTCCCCATGTCATATTGATGGTATCACATCATTCAAATTATGCTGTAAGTTCTTCCCAAGTTTGCTGTCAAATCATTCATATTATACACATTCATACATATATATTGTTTGTCATTACAATTATTATGTTGTTTCCTTATAATGTTGTCATACAGCTCATATTATGATGACATATTTACAAGGCTGTAGTGACATCATGATGCGACTTTTTAGATGTCAATATCTTTCAATTATAATGCCATAAATTTAAAACATTCATGTCAACATTGTTGTACCATGTTGTACCAATGGTACCAACATGTACCAATCGTGTTACCTTTTAATGCCATTGACGATGTAATCTAATCCACATTATGTTGTCTTATATTCCAATTTTCATGTCATATTCTTCAAATTGTGATGTCTCAGATCAACGTGGATAATGTTATCAGAATTATGGTGAAAGTTCCCTCATTCTTATTATGATGTCATAAATTTACATTGCTGATGTCACATGGTGATTAAGCTTTCACATTCTTCATTATCTGAGGTCATATATTTATACTGTTGAAGTAATATCGTGATTATGATGTTTGCTTCTTCCAATTATGCTTTCACTCGCCTATATTGGTGTTATCTATTTATGTCATTGATGTCACATCATTATAATTATGCTGTCAGTCCTTCCTATTATGCCATGCCTTAATTTTTGATGACATATAGTTATGGAGTTGATGTTAAATAATCATGTTTGTGATGACAGTTTCCTCAAAGTATGAGGTCATATACTGACATTGATAATTCCACATATTTCCAAATATTTCAGTACCTTCAAAATTCAATGACATTCTTATGTTCAGACATATATAGATTTTTTATGCCACGTTTTTGTCACTTTCTTCTAATTATTATGTCACATTAATGGTGGAATATAATATCAATTATGGTATGAGTTCCTTTCACATATCCTGTGATACCCTTTTTATTATTATTTTATATTTACCTTGTTGATATTACAAATTTGCAATTATGTCAGTTCATTTCACTTATGATGTGATATATTTACTTTGATGATGTTACATAATCCCCATTATGATGCTATGTCCTTCCAATTATCAGATGACTTGTTTCCATGTATAATGCCACAATCTTACATTTATAGGGTGGTATAATATCCCAATTAAGCTGTCAGTCACTTTCAAATGTAGTGTCATATCATTCTCATTATGTTGTCACATATTTATTTTATATATTGCATGTCATATTTTGATGTTGTCACATAATACTGATTATGTTGTCCTGTCTCTCTAATATCACATTATTTCTTTCTACTATGGTATCACATACATAATTTAATAGTGTCATATTATACCGATTATGATCTTACATCCTTATATTGATTGTGGCAGTTCATCTGAATTATGATGTCAGTACATTCCACATCCTTAATAGGTATGTCATATATTTACAATTTTGATGTCATATCGTCACAATTATGTCTGCTTCTTTGAATTATAATGATGTTTATTACATTGATGCTATCAAATAACCTCATTATGTTAATAACTTACAAATATACCATGTCCTTCTTGTGATGTCATACATTTACACCGATGCCACATAATTCACATATGATATGAAATCCTTCTCATGATTATGTACTTTTCTTGCAATTGTGATGTTACATACTTATATTGATGCTGTTATGCAATCTCAATTATGATGTAACTTTCTCCCAATTATTTTGTCATGTGCCTATGATGTCATATATTTACATTATTAACATATCATCTGATGTCAGTACTACAAATTGTGATGTCATTTATCGACACTGATAATCTCTCATAATCCTATGTTGATGTCAGTTTTTTTAACATAAGATGTCATGTATTTACATTTTTTATATCACAGTATCATTTATGAGGTCAGTTTCTTCTGATTATGATGAACATTTTTCGATGATACATAATCCAAATTAAGTCACATCCTTCCAATTATCATATTTTCTTTCAATAATGATGTCACATCCTCAGCTTTACGTTTACATATCACTCCTATCGTGATGTCAGTTCTGTCCATTCATGCTGTGATAACCTTCTTATTAAGATATCATTTATTTACAGTGTTGATGTCACATCATCACAATTATGTTGTCATTTCTTCTAATTATGATGGCATACATTTACATTAATGATGATGTCACATAATACACATTATGATGTCATATACTTCCAATCATCAGGTGATTTCCTTCTAATTATGATGACATATCCTGTTTAATGTACCACAAGCAAACCACTCATGATGTCAGTTTCTTTCAGTTATGCTTTTGTATCCTTCTGTGGTGATGCCAATTGTAGTAAGAGCTCTGTTTCACAAGGTTCCAATGATAGGATGAAATTGATTGACCCATCACTGCCCTTGAGAGAAATTCACTAAAACCTTCCGCTGATATTCTTTACTCTCAAAGGCCACTCACCGAAAGATAGAGTTGAAATAATTTAACAAATGATGGTGTTAATAAAAATGAAACTAATGGCAGTAACTTGGTCTATACAAATATGCAGAAATTTGAGTCTTCCATAGGGTTTAGGACTCAGACATACATTTAGATTATTAATAAATGATATTAGTAAGCATAAAACAGGAGGTGGAAGAAGAATTATTAAACATTAAATGAACTAGAGACATTCTAGAAGCTGATGAGCTGTATCTGGATCATAAAGTATTCATGTCCAGCTTCAGAAATAAAGAATTAATATGGGCTGTGAGAGAGATCATGTACTTAATGATAAGCCTTGGTATGTTCCTGAAAATAAAGTAAGCAGTTCTAGGAGTCCTATTGTCCTTTTAACCTTTGCAGGACTGCAATAAAGACAGGGATTGTACTGAAAAAAGAGTTCATGACAGAGTAACAGAAAAAGGACATTTAGCTCAATGAACTGCCTGTCCTCCTGAGGCAAACATGTCAAATCAGGACTTTTCCTATAATATGGAAAGACAAACAGCAGACTGCTTTTGCTTTTTAAGTATCAAAGGATAGGATGGTGGTTTTATGTTAAACAGAACAGACAAAGGAAAGAATTTAACAAGGGTCAAAAGTGACTTTTGTTAAAAAGATACATATCATGTAACAGGCATTATAATCCATTAACTCTATGTTCAATTTAAACAGAATCAAACCCAAATAGAATCATCCTCTTTAGCATTTCTTTAACCATGAGGCTTTATGACACAAATTTTAAGGAGAAACTTGTTGAGTTAAAAAAAACTGATTTTATCATAATGTTAGCTTTTAGTTTTGACAAAATTTGCTATTTTCCTGCTTTGTTGATTTTAATATACTCATGTAATCAAGAAAGACTTTACAAAAATGATTTCCAGAGTGTATGTAATCTCTGAATAAAGTCTTAAAGCAAATGATTTTGTGCATAAATAAAGCTTTTGAGACTCAAAAATTTCAGAATAGGTCAAGCCATACTTGGATGTGCTTTTTCTCTGTGAATGTCTTATAAAAATACTGAATGGTGTCCTGCATCTGATTCTTTCCTCACCACTCTTTAATCCATCCACTTTAAGCTCTGCACTCACCAATGCTGAACCTCAGCATTTCTGAGTATGATAGCACATACTTACAATGTTGATCTGACACCATCATGATTATCATGAAAGTTTCTTCTGAATGTAATGCCTTACCCTTCTTATTAGAATGCTGATGTCACAGTATCCACATAAAGAAGTCATTTCTTTGCAATTATCACATCATTTCCTTCCAATTATGAACATATGTCACATCCTCAAGCTGATGGTTGATGGTAATTTCCTTCCATTTTTGAAGAAATATCTTCCTTAGTTTGATTTCCTTTGTTTATACTGTTGAAGTCACATCACAGTTGTGATGTCATTTTCTTACAATTGTGATGACAATGTTTACATTCATGATGTCACAAAATTCACATTATGTTATCAGTCGTACAATAATGTTCCAATTATGGTGACATTTTTGGCATTAATTTTGTCACATAATCTAAATTATGATGTCTGTTCTGTCCAACCACGCTTTCATGCATTTCTTATCATGGTGCCATTTATTTACATCATCGATCTCATGTCATCACGATTATGGTGTCCATTTCATCCAACATTATTACATATTCTTACATTGATGTTAACACATCCATCTATTTATGATGTCAGTTCCTTTTCATTATGTTATCACACATTCACAAGGATGACGTCACATTATTACTATGCTGTATGTTTTTTCCCAATAAGATTTCATTTGTTAACACTAGTGATGTCATATAACGCATATTATGGTATCATATTCTTCCAATTTTCAAATCATTGTCTTCCAATTTTGATATCACATACTTGCATTGATATTGTCATACCACCCAAATATTATGTAAACTTCTCCCAATTATGATGTCTTCTCCAAATTGCAATGTGTATTTACATTTTTTCATCTCACTCCATCACGATTATTATGCTAGTTTTTTCTAATTATGATGACATATATTTTACATTGATTATGATGTCATGCTGTCCACATTAAGATGCTGTACCCCATATTCAATCACATTTTCTTCAAATTGTGATGACGCAGGCCTAGGTTGTCAATGTCACAACATCACAATTGTATCACATATTTACATTGCTGATGTCACAGAAGAAGGGCGTGATCAACAGTGTCTGAAAAAATGCCATCCTCAAAGACATAAGGACTAACATATTGTGAAATGTGCAATGTAGCAGTATGTTGATATGTGAGCTTACCTAGGACAAGAAAGTGGCATAATGATATATGAAATCCCTGCCATACTTTAGCTGAGGGAACCACTGTAATGGCAAGCACCATGCTGAACAGAAGAAACCTGACCTCCACTCCTCAGGTGTTTTTATTTATATACAATTGTTCAGGTTTTCTATTGATTTCACATGCAGAGCATGACCAAACAAACATCCGCAACATAAATCCAACACTGACAGACACTACAAACCACCAAGACCTTGGCTGTCCATCACCCAACAGTGCACAAAATTAATTTAAACATAACTAAAAATAAACTTCCACAATTATAGAGTAATATAAAATATACTTGAATATAAAATATACAAACAAAACAACAACAACAAAACTACAAACCTACAGCATCTGAATTGCTCCCTGCCTGTTGGCTGCTTGACAAGTAATCATAAGAATTTTTCTGGGCTTGTCATGATACCATTGTGATCTCACAGACAGACACAATTTAACTGCGGTGTTAGGGTGTCTCTTATTCTTTTACCTGCACTTGAGATATTTTACCTCCACTTGTTTGACCCATCCAACCTTGATTTGAGTGTTTGCACCTAGTCTTATTCCATATGTTTATGATGTATTCTGTTGATATCCTTGTGAGACCTGTTCTTTTCTGATGGGAAATAGAAGACCAGTGCATCTGTGAGGGAAGAGGGCATGGATGGATAGAAGGGAAAAATCCCTGATGTCATTATGTATTATTGCATGAAAGAATAATACAAATAAACAAACAAAAATGCTGAGAAGATGCCACATTAGAGATAAACACCTACTTCATCAATTAAGGCTTTGTCTAAGAAATGAGTTCAAAATCTGGTGAAGACATAACCAGTGGTGATTACCCATTGTGGATAGCTCTGAAGCCCAAGGTTTCCATTCCATAGTGAAAATTCATAGGAAACAAGGAATTATCCCCCAAAATTCTTTTATCAACTTATACACAACTGTAACAAGTGCTATATGGAATTTCTATGTTTACTTTTAATGCCAGATGTGAAATTAAGCTTTCAAGACATGAGAAATGGCTTGAGTTAAAACAACATATGCTGAAATGAAAGGTTGTAGCAGATACTGATGGTGAGTTAAACAAAACAAAACAAAAACAAAACCAAGAATCACAGCATCTAAGCTTCTACATTCCTGTTGGGTGTATCACTGGGGATAAGAAGAATCTCACTGGTATAATGAGGAAACAATTGTGATCTCATAGATGGTAACAAGTTAATAAACTTTCTAAAGCCACACTGTTCCCACTCACTCATAACATTTCACTATAAACTTATTTAATTTTTCCAAAATCACAAGTCTGTCTTTGAGTTCTAACTCCTTTTTACTTCTCTTACCAACAATTTAGTTAAAATGGGTGCTGTAAAGCACACAAGTGAATGAAGGTATTACATAGCCAGTGTAGCAGACACATAGATTCTTAGACATAATTCAGTACTCATGCTTTCATATCACTATAATGGAGGTGAACTTCAATTTTTTTCTGCCTTCAACACCTTCAAACTTAAAAGGTCACATTTTGTATTTAATATGTTCTTTTGAATAGCAGAACCAAAACCCCGTGGAAAGATACAAAGCAGTAGAAAAAATAGTGTTACAAATATGTCTTAATGAACAAACACACCAACACTGAGAAACACACATACTCACACACACAAAAACACACGATACATAAGGTGACATTGATGCTGACAAATATCCATGCTTCCATTGATTCACTAGTACACGTACCAAGGACAGATATTTTCTGTGGATTCATGGAAAATTGCCACTTTAACTTGGGAAAAGGTTTTGATATCCAAACAAGAAGTTTTTGACAATGTAACGACTAAAATGCAAAAGTTGCCTCCTCACTGTTGATATATTTTAAAATGACCACAGAAAAAGACAACACTCTTGGTTACTTCTATACATTCTGCCCACAATCACCCTCTCCTATACAACTAGAATCCACTACCTACTGCACTGCTGAACAGTGAATTGTATGCATTTTGGCCTGCTATGAATTCTCACCAGGAGCAGGCTATGTAAATCAATTGAGTGATAAGCTGATGATCACACAATTGTCATTCTATTTCAGTCAGTATGCTAGATATAAGAATAGACAATTGTACCAACTATAGAAAATACTTAGTTCTGTGATTCATTCATTATAAACTATATTATTCTGAGCTTCTGTTGATGGTTCTGATTGCATGGGGCACACATCAAAGATTGATCATTGTTCCTTTTTGAAAAAATGTAGGGGACAAGTAATAAATGTGCTATCCTAATAAATTACATACCTAAACACCATTTACCAGGTTTTCTGTATATTTTAAGGCTTGACTTTCTTTCTAGGGACAGTACACAGTATGTATGCTCACTCACTACTTCATGGGAATTCTAACAACTGTCCCCTAATAATGATTACAATTGGCAAATGATCTTATATGCTCAAATACAAGAATACCCAATTATATGGATGATAATACATGCGTCTGAACATTGTAATGTACAAGCTGTTTCAACATAGGTTCATCTTAAGTGTTATAAATGCATGGGGATTCCACCATAGAGCAATATTTCTTGTTTAATCTTAATGGTAGAAAGAAGGAGAAGAGCAGAACTTCAGAATGGTACTTGTTAGAGTCTATCTTCTTGGCCAATACTCAATTAATTTATTTAAACCTTGCTTGTTTGAAATTTGATTTGATTGTTATAGTCTTATTCTTAACCAGATTTGGGATTTACAAGACCAGGGGCAAAATTTCACATTTGTCCAAACCATAATGTAGACTCATGGGTATAGGATCCCATCTTTTCTCTCTTCCCTCAGTGGATATGTTCCAGGGATCTTTGCTTCACTGGTTGTTGACCCTACCACACCCAAATTGCCATTGCATTGTCATCTGTGTCTCTGTTTTGGAACAAAACTGACTTTTCCCATTCGCCCTCAAAATCAGATCTCAAGATGCCAGTTGCCTTTTGAGGCTGCTGCTTGGCTTCCTCCTTTACTGCTGGGGACCTTGGATGCTCTGGATCCTTCACAACAAACTCATGTGTCCACCATGACCTCAAATGAAACAGAGCACCACTGCAGAGCATCAACATTTCCCTTATGATAGTCTGGCTCTGCAAGACTGGGGACCTCAGGGACATGAGACCACAATAGGAAATCTCCTGGAATTACTAGGGTACCCACTCCCAGTCAAATGAGATGGTCACTAATCTGGCCAGATCAGGACCAAAGTAGCCTAATTACCACTCGTGGTCCTAAGCTAGGAACCTGTAGCCTCTCTAGTTTAGCCAAATATAGGCTAAAAACTCCCGATAATCAAAGGACACGCTGAGAGACTCCTTCCCCCTTGAACCCTATAAAGAGATCATTCTTCTGTACACTTTTCATACGGGACACAGCTTCAACAGCTACCTTATTCCCCAATAGAGGCAGCCATTAAGAGAAGTGAAGAAAAAAAACAGAGAAGAGAAGAGAAGAGAACAGAAGAGAAGAGAACAGAAGAGAAAAGAAGAGAAGAAATACAGAAAACACTTCAGCTCTGCCTGAACAACTCAGCTCAGCTGGGGAAGTCTTCTTTATGGTTCCTGGATTACTGAATATCTGCATACCTTCCCACTGGAGAAACCTTCCACATCTCAGAACAATAGAACTGTGTGGTCACTGTGCTCCCAACTTCCAGGATACCTTCATCTCAGAGCTAAAACACTACTCTTGCGAACACATGCATCACCTCAGAACTGTGTGGTTCATGGGCTCCAGAATTCCTGGCCACGTTTCCATCTCAGTCTGAGCTGAATGAAAACACTCACACTGGGCTAACAATCACTTACATCAATTCTAAACACAGCCAAAAATGGAACTTGGACATTTTGTTTTTGTTTCTACATGGTAAAATATTTTAGACTCCTGAATTCTTCAGGAGAAAGAATAGATCAAGGGGATCACTATGTGTTAAATTACCTTGAAATTCTAAGAATAAATAATGGAGTAAGCAATATCCCATCATAGTAAGCATTGATATGAAATAGAAAAAAAAACTTCATCAGAAAAACATTTTGATCCCCCATAGTAATTCAACAAGAATGCCATGCTGCATTGAAACTATTTTGACATTGTGGACTGTTTGCTGAACACAAACTTCAATTTTGCTGCCTACTACATGACACTCAAGTGAGTACACAGTCATGACCTTAGGAAATTATGGGAAATGATCAGTCTCCCATAATGAGTCAATTGGATGGAGGTAGGAATAAAGGTTGTATAGAATTCTGAAGTCGAAATAACTAAGATACTAGCTACTTAGAATAGTTTCTCCTAAATGTGTATATGTGTACATATATATATATATATACATATATGTATATTCATAGTTATACATATATGCATATATTTACACCTTTACATACATATATGTATATATATGTACACGCATATATACATATAAGTATATATGAAGGCACTAAATACCATTTCTTTGTATGTGTATGTTCAAGTTCCCTCATCTAAGGCCTAGTCCAGGTCAAGCATGTTTGTGGTCAATCTCCTCTCCTAGGCCTAACCCTACAAGCCACGTAATTCCTAATAAAAAGCAGTAAACACCCCCTTCCCAAGGGCAACCTATCAGAAACCATAAAGAGCCCAAGCATGAAGGACGACCTCATCGCAAGGACAACTACTTGTTTGAGTAAGGCCATCTGCTCCTGCTGATATCTTTGTTTAGAGCCTACATTACTGAGTGTATCCCCTTCTAGGACTGATGAGTGGCCATATGAGACAGACTCAACCAGAAATTGTATTCCGTAGTCCACCATTTCCTTTGCACTAGAACATTACATGGTAAAATATCACGCAATCCATAGCTGCTGACGGAAAAAAATCCAGCCCACTTGTTATAACCTGGATAAAATCACGGCTGCTTGGGGAATTTCAAGACTGGTCCACTGCATCAGTGATGATTGAGATTCCAAGCTCGAGCTTCAATAAATATGCTTTTCGCATATGATTTCAGATTCCTGGAATTTTGGGAGATCTCATGATCTGCAGGGATGTATTCATCCCATTCTTAGAAGGAATAACGTCCAGAAGACTCAGAATCAAAGCCAATGACTCTCAGAAAAGAGGCAGAGTCAAAATCTCTCAGAACTCACCAGCAAAATCCTGACTTTGATATTGTTGTAGGACCCACAGAGACCACTGTGATCCCAGCTTAACTGTGAGTCACAATGCAGTCTGTCTTTCCACATGGTAATCACATTGTGAATTCAGGCTCTTAGAGATCTTCAGATTGAAGATATTGGGCAAGTAACATACTAGATACAACACTTACTTCCTTCCTGAACCTGGGACTAAAGTAAGAAGTAGCTTCAAATCTTGTTGAAGAAATGTACTCAGTGGAAAATTCACCCTGATGTGAACAACTTAAATTCCTAATCCATACTGACCAGTTTTTCCACAGACTATAGCCTAGTCCATCTAGTATCCCTGACTCAAGTTCTGGTGACAGATCAAGAAAAGTTTCCAAGGCTTGGACCATGGTTTTATTGGAAGAAACATCACCAGCATTTGCTGAAATGAAAGGTTGTAGAGGATCCTAATCTTGAGTAAGTAAAATATATAAAAAAAAAATCACTGCATCTCAGCTGCCTCATACTTGTCTAGATAATAAAGGGATATAAAAATTTCATTGAGTTTGCCAGGCAAACATTATGATCTCACAGGTTGTCACAATCTATTAATGTGTATAATGCCATTCAGATCCCACCCTCTCAGGACACATCAGCATAAATGTCTTTAACAACAGGAAATGAGTCTCTTTATGAGTTGGGACATGTTTATTTCTCCAACCACACATTGATGTATAAATGCTATAGTAACACATATAAATAAGTGGATGCATAACTATGCCATTCAGTATATATTGATGGGCTCTCAGACATATTTCAGATTCTCTTGCTCTAATACCACCAGACTGGAGACTAACAACATTCTTTTGCTTCTTCCTTACTCAACCCCTTCTCAATCAATCATGCAAATAAAAACAAGTTTCCTACATTGTGTTTTAAAAAAGGTAACTCTCAAGGTACAATACTTATATGTTGGTGTTTGAAACAAACAAAATTATACTTTATAATCATTGCCCTCCTTTCGGAAAACACTCATTCTGCCTGACATTTTCAAATTTTTTGTATACTTATCTCAAAAATTACATTCAGTCTTCTGTCCTCCCTCCTATCCTTCCAACTCCTCTCAGATCCCCTATTCCCAAGATATAGGCCTTCCTCCCTCTATTTCTACTCAGAAAAGAGCTGTCCTACAAGGATTAACATTCAAACATGGCATAGCATGTTTTGTTTGACTTCTTTTCCCAGCACACTAACAAAGAAGCACACATTTATACACACACAAGCACAAATACAGAGAATATATAAAATGGCATCCATATTCACAAACTTCCAAGCACCCATATAATTTGTTCCTCTGGTATATAGGACAGCTTTTATCTTTGATTTCTTAGAAAACTGGCATTTTAATTTGGGGAATGCCATCATAAACTAACAGGACTCCTAAGTCCACACCCCTTAGAAGTGAAACTGCAGAGGCTATCTCCTCACAGAATCTTTTGTGATGTACAGAAAAAAAGACCACATTCTTGGTTCCTTGTAAAAATCCTGTCCTACTTTGAATAAACCACAATCCAGGGAGCCTCTCTGCTGCTGACAACTGTGTTTCCTCATGTTGACCTGCTCAGAGTTTTCACAAGGAGGAAGACAATGGAATTAAATTCATCACCTGCTGTCCACATTGTTGGCAATCAAAGATCTTCTCTGCTCAGAAACATAAGGAGCCACCCAAGCATAGTTGATTACCTTCCTAATCTCTTTGATACCTGTAACAACCTGGGTACCTATCAAGCTTGGGAATTCATGGGAAAATCTGCTATAGATCAGTCACTGCTTATT
Source organism: Cricetomys ansorgei (assembly GCA_026225945.1). NCBI lineage: Eukaryota > Metazoa > Chordata > Mammalia > Rodentia > Nesomyidae > Cricetomys > Cricetomys ansorgei. The sequence continues at coordinate 221,269 of JAMJFZ010001467.1, forward strand.
GTATCAAAATGAAAGAGGAAAAATATGATGTCCTGTTGTACTTCTGCTTCATACATGAAACACTCTGCTATGTATTCTGTACCTTTGGAAGTTTGGATTCCCTCTATGGAAGCAAAATAGTACCCATTTAGCCTAGCTATTTCATGGGCTCTCTGAATTACAACCCCTATCATGGATTACAATTAGTGCTTTGGCTACCTCTTCCACCTCGGGTCAAAAATCACCTTGAGAAGGAGGCTTGCATTAATGGGAAAAATCAGGAAGGCATTCTGAACATTGAATGCAGCTATCCTCCTAGGAATCTTGACAGTGGTAACTGTTTGTCAATGATAAACAAACATCTTTAAGAATATCATATTACACTCTCCACATGTGGACTCACCTGATCAATCAAGAAGGAGATGAACATACGTATGCCTCAGGATGTCAATCATTCAGAGTAGAGTTACTCATGAAATTTTGTTTCTCCAAGCCAATGAATCAAGAAAGGAAGGTTTCAATTGATAATTTATAAGAAATATAGTGGATAAAGAACAAGTTAAGCACCATTGTACAGAAGCAATCAAACTAATTCAGATGGTAAAAAATGCGATAAGACAACTTTTCTGATTTCTTTTCATGCCATGAAAGGAAGAAGAGAAAAATGATGTGAAGAGAGATTTAAGGGACACAGACAATATGGATATGGCTACATTGCAGTAGTGTGGAGGGAAATGCAAAAGAATGAAGAATTCAACTTCATCTTCAGCAACAGAGTCCATAGCATTTATAAGTGTGGTGGCCCATGTCACAGCAGTCAGGAGCCAGACTGAAATACTTGAATATGAGTTAGAGGTTAGCCTGGTTTACACAAGGAATTCGAAACAATTTAGAGCTACATACTGTGATACTATCTCAAATAAAAGTGGAATGTGTACAGCTTGTTAGATTCTATTAAATGAAGCCAATCATTTTTCTAAGAAATCTTTAAGATTTTAACAGAATTTGAACATAAGATGGTTAGTAGATAATGGTAAAGGATAATTCGACATTTTATAAGAAGTGTAAATGGTACAGTATATAGATATATATGTGAAATCACTGTTTTTCATTGGAAATGGTGCAAAAATTTTTGGTGTTAAATGTTATAATGCATAATATTTTAATTTTAAATTTGTCTTCTTTTAAAAGGAGACACAGGTGGTATATGTCAGAAATTCCATTTCTAAGTCCAACTCTCGTTTCTACAGAAACCCAGTTTATTGCTGGAAAGCAAGCAAGTGCACATATTGAAATATTTGGTCTTGAATAATTCACACAATGAAGAAGAGAAGTGAAGAATTTTTGACTGACAGGGTGTATTACAAAAGAGTGAAAGAGCATCTTCAAAAAAACGTCTTAAATCTGCAGCTTGAATATGAAAAATCTTGAGATATGCAGAGAAAGTAGCAAGTACTTTCCAACACACTCTAGTAATACCAATCCAAACTTGTATATGTTTGTGTATCTGTATGTGTGGGAAGAGTATGGGTGTACATGTTTGCTTGTGCATATATACTCACAGGTGATTGAGGTTCCCTGGAAGACTAATAAGTGTTCTCAACAGCGCAGCCATCTATCTAACCTGAGAATATTTTTATCTAATTCCAATATTCAACGTTTTAGAAAAAAAGAGCAACTGGAATGAGCTGAAAATACAATCTATGGTCCTCATTTAACAAAAAAAAGGATTAAGTCAGTAAATTAACAGTGTACATTTTTCATTACAAGTGTTTACTTCTGATATCTCAATGACTGCCTCTTAAAGGATGGGAAACAACCTCTAAAATCAATACTCTTTTCCGCATTAATATTTTGTCACACAGACCTTTGTATTATATAGAATGCAGAGGAACAAATAAGCATTATGACCAACTCTGTCTTACTCATGTAATTAATGAAGCTTAATTGTAATCAATAGGTACGTCCTATAGTAAACAATTGAGGAAAGTATTTTTTCATTTTATCTCAAAACATTCCTCCTTCTACTCCCTTGAATTTTCTACTGAAATCTGAGTTACATAATAGATTTGTGTCTCACAGCTAGAACATGACTAGTACCACAGAAGGATCTAGTGAGTTTTAGAGACCACTTTCCTCCTCCATTTATACCCAAAGTCTCTAATTTTGAAGAGTTGGTTGCTTATAAATTTTATTTCCAGTTCGGAGTAAATTAGATACCAACAAAAATCACAATCAACCACCAAATAAATGACATTTGGCTTGACGTCAACTGGCTACAGATTTAAAGTCATGCAATAGTGTCAACATATAGTTAACTACGGATATCAAGTTTCAGAAGCTCATCCAGGAATGATTGCTAAGTGGTTAAGAATAAATTTTGCTCTTGCATATGATCTAAGTTCATTTCCCAGGACCAAAAATGCTTGGATCTCCACTTCTTGTAACTCAATATTCAGAGATTCTGAAGCTCTCTTCTGGTCTCTTTGGCCACATAGGTATGGCATATGCTCATTCAGAAATAAACATATAAAAAAGTAAATTCATAAAATATTAAAGGATTCACAAATTTCGACTGGCCATGTAGTTCAGTTCAGGCCTAGCATTTACAAAGCTCTGTGTTTTATCTGCAGCACTGCACAGACAAGGTTTGGTGGAAATTCATTTAACCCGCGTACTGGAAATGAGAGGTAAGAGGATCAGGATTTCAAGGCCAAACTAAGCTACATAATTTTCTCAAATGCAACTTGGAATACTTGAGACCTAGTTACAAACATAAGTAAATATATTAAAAATAAAGAAATAAAAAATTCTTCCAACTACTGGAAATCAGGCTGAATAATTCTGTATATTAAAAATCTCATATCCCACTCTATTTGAATATATAATGTCCTCCAAATATCTATCTCCTATTGTGTCTCAATGTTGGATACATGCCCATATTCCTCTCTACTTTCAACTGCCTAGCTTCTGCTAGGCTTATGCCTTTTGTAACCTTCAATGTCACTGTGTCATATGGTCATGACAATTAATGGTGTTCTATTACTTTTGTAGTCACTGTTTTTTGAGCTCCTGAAATTTGGATATTCATTCCATTAACAAGCCATTAATGGAAGCCATGATATAAACAGTAAATTCCACTTCTATTTTAAGCAACTATTGATGGGAATCAAGTGTTGTGGAGCGACAGGAGTTACTACCCCTGCAGTTGTATCATCTGGGATACTATCTGATATCTTTACAACAGCATGAATGTATTTATTTCGAACAGATTTTTACCTCAATCTCAGAAAGTGTGGCTTAGTAATAGATGGGTCATTGCAGATGCTGATGACCATCAATTTGGCAACATCTGCAGGGAGGTGTCCACCAGAGAAGAGACAGTGGAATGACTCTGCAATAATGGCTATTGCTGCCAAGCCTGCTGATAGGTTTTTTTTTTTACAAATCATTTCCCAGAGAAGGTAAATTTCAAGATACAATCTCAATTTTCTACAGGATTTTAAAAGTAAGGTCTGAAGACATTGTGTGGAAATCAGGTAGATTTCCTATCCCATATGAGGCCATAGGTACCTCATAATATTAGTAAAGATAAAAATTTCAAGAAAATCATGGAAGAAAACTTCCCAAAATTAAAAAAAAATTATGCCTATAAAAGTATGAGAAGCTTATAGGACACCAAATAAAACAGACTAGAAAAGAACCGTTGCCAAAAAATAATCAAAACACTAAACATATACATCAAAGAAAGAATATTAAAAGCTGAAAGAGGAAAAAACCAAATAACATAAAGAGGCAAAGCTATTATAATTACAACTGACTTCACAGTGGAGACACACTGAAAGCCAAAAGGGCCTGGACTGAAATACTACAGAGTCTAAGGAACATAGAGGTTACCCAAGACTACTCTACCCAACAAAACTGTCAATTATTATATAGAGAAAATAAAATGTTTCAAGAAAAATTAAAATTAAAACAGTACCTATCTACAAATCCTGCCCTACTTAAGTCAATAGAATAAAAACTTCAACAAAAGGAAGTAAACTACAATCAAGGAAACATAGAAATTAAATCATCTCACTATATCATATTCAATAGAAGAAATACAGACACATACACACGTATACACACAAACACACACACATACACACAAATACACACACACACACACACACATACACACACACTCACACATAAAAAATAATTACAAAATAACAAGTCCTAACAATCAATGGACATTGGCACCCATCAACATTGATGGTCTTAATTCTCCAATTTAAAAAAAGAGACTACCACAATGGATTTGAAAACAGAATCCAGCCTTCTGCTGTATAAAAGAATCATATCTCCATCTCAAAAATAAATACTGCCTCAGAGAAAAGGTTTGGAAAAAATTTACCAAGCAAATACTGAAAAATAAGCTTGTGTAAAGATTTTAATATCCCATGCTATAGAATTTGAACCAAAATTAATTGGAAGGGCTAGAGAAGGACACATCATACTCATTAAATGAAAAACTCATCAAGATAATATTCCAATTCCTAACATCTATCTCCCTAACACAAGAAATCCCACATCACTAGACTCCATGAAATTGGAAAATCTTAAAGAAATGGAAGCTTTTCTCGGTAGATTCTGCACAAAAAAATTGAATAAAATCTAATAAACAATTCAAACAAATTTGTAACTCACAAATAAATACAAGAGGACAATAAAAGCCTCTCCAATAAAGCCTGTGATCAGAATGTTTTAGCTCTGAATGCTATATTCCCAAATTACTCCTTAAAATTAAAGAAGAAGGGACACTGCCAAACTAATGCTTGAAGCCACATTTACATTAATATACAAACTTCACAAAGTTTCAACAAAAAAGAGAGTTATACACCCATATACGTCATTAACAGATATGTAAATATACTTAATAAATACTGATAAATCACATCCAAGGACACAATAAAAATTATCCCTTTATAAAGCCTAACTTTAACTCAGACACACAGGAATGATTCAACATATAAAATTTATCAATGTATTCTACCATATACACAAACTGAAACAAAAAAAGCTCACATGGTCACCTCACTAGAATATAAGACAGTTTTTGACAAAATCCAACATCCCTCCATGATAAAACTTTAGGAGGAATTGTAGATGCATTCTATAGCTAAACATAATAGAGGCAATTTTCAGCAAGAACTCTGCCAATATCAAATTAAATGGAGAGAAAGTCAAAATAGTTTTATTAAAGTCGGGAAGAAGACATAGCTGTCCCCTCTCTCCATACATATTCAATAGTACGAAAAAAGGAACATCGATAGCTGATAAACATCTTCAGTGAAGTGGTCGACTACAGAATTAACTTAAAAAGTCTTTAGCTCTCATACATACAAATGACAGATGGACAGAGAAAGAATTCACGGGAACAAAACTTTTAAAAATCTACAAACGACACCAGATATATTGGAGTGTCTGTAATCAAGCAATTGGAAGATTTGAATGACAAATACTTTATTTCCTTGAAGACAGAAATTGAAGAATAGCTCACAAGATGGAAAGATATCCCATGCTCCTGTTTTGGTAGGATTGACATAGTAAAAATGGGCATTTTATCAGAAGAAATCTACACATTCTGTGTAATCTTTAAGAGAATACTTAAAGAAATGAAACATAAAGTAATGTTCAACATTCTTATTGATTTGGGATAGCTCTCAGGTGCAGTCGATTACAGGGAATCCCAACAAGGTTGTATGGGCATAAAAATGGGAGAAGGTGTACCCTTTTGGAATGGCAGAAGAGGAAAATATGGTTGGTAGGCTAAAGACCTATGGGAAACAGAATGCAGGGGCTCTACTATTGTACTTCCCTGAGACACAACTCTCAATTCTGGGCACATGGAAGGTGCAAAAGCTGCTTCCAAAACCAAAGGGAATGCTCTAGAATATCTGATCTAAGCCAATCAACAATGCAACACAGAGACCTCAAGCAAGTTTATAGATATTCAAGGCCAGACAGGTCTACATGAGATCTAGTGTTCAAAATTTAAGAAAAAAAGCCTTAGTCTTACATTCTATTCTGTTACAGAATGCAACATCCATGAAATTAAATTGATGCAATAGCAATTCAAAAAAATGTCAACCCACTGAATATACATGAAAACTGCATGTTTTAAATTTTTGAAAGCATTTTTCAAATTCTGTCACACCTGATTTATTTAATCTCTGAAATCCTTATGTGCAGTTTAGCCACAGAAAAAAATATCTTTCTTTTTTTGTTTTCCTGCATTCTTTCCTTCTCACAATAATCAACATCTCTGACTTTTCAACCTTGAAACTCAGGAACTTGGGGTTATATCAGGGACAGGTTTGCAATCATAAGGCCACTGGTTAATTCTCCATGACAGGAAAATTACAATTGACTGTGGAAGTATTATTCTTCTATGATTTCTTACTGTCCAAACTGTCTCATTAATATAGTCTATTTTTGTTTTGTACCTCCATCTCACCAAGCCCCCTACTTGGATGAAAGGATTTTTCCTAAACTTCCCATGATTAATTACTTCTGCAATCTATGGTGAGTTCCATTAGGACAGGTGCCTAATGCCATCTCCCTTGCTCTTAGTTTATGTATGGTCACCACTAGGAACTAATGTTCATTGTTGACAGTGGGAATGAATGCTCGGATTCTAAAGTCTGTGAGACCTTTAGATATCACACAGGAATCATTTTGTCATGATACACTCCTTTGATGTGTCTCTTTGATAAATCATGACCACCACATCATTTCGGAAATTTTTTGAAGGAGCCAGGTCAAGTCCTATAGACGAAACACAGCTGGAGCAATCTAGCAACATGTTAAACGTGACTGGATCCTATAAGACCAGGCTCCCTTCACCATCCTAGTACCTGTGGTGTGTCTAGAATGGGGAGGATGATGATGTTCAAGAAGTTTTGCTTCCTGCTACTGTAGAGCTTTGCCCTCCTCTGACTTTTAACAAACCAATGTTCGGTTCTCTTCCTGGGGTCCAACATCATGGATTCTTTTAGGGTGTCTCCCAACGCGGGACTTCATCCACTGGGAAACAGCCTGATCAGAGGCCACCTAGAAGTCAGCAAGGAAGTCTGTTCCTAAATTCAGAAGATTTTCCCACTCATGCTATCCTGTGGAGACCCAGCAGAGCAAGGCACAAGGGGCTCAGCCAAGGCCAGTCACCCCTGAGTGCCCAGGGGCCCCTGCTCTCATTGGACACCAGGGCCAGTCATGTTAGTAGATGAGCCCAGATTGTTTCAAGTACAAGGAAAGAGATGGGCTACACCCAGGAAAGAAGTCCCATTGAGCAAACAGACCCGGCTTGCCTAAATCTTGATGGCTAGTGGCTGCAGTTGTTTGCAGACATCCAGGTAGAGAGGATGGAGCCTGTTCCATGTCAGGGCTGGGGTAAGGCACCATGTGTGATTGTGGTACAGCAGACAGAGGGCAGCAATGGCTAGGGAAGAATGAGCCTTGCACTCCAATCAGGACCCTCTGAGCACAATGTCCTGATACCTGGACTAGGCCAGGGCTGAATTACATGACTCTGAGGGTTGCTAACTCTGCCCTTTTTGTTCCACCAAGGGGACTTCCGTGGACTCTAACACACTTCTACCTGCTAGGCGTCTATGTGGTTGGCATCACTGTTGGGAGCAGCAAGAAAGGAGGCAGTAAGGCAATCCCCAAAAGGGGAAGTGCCCGCAGAAGCCCCCCAAACCCCTTGCCTATTACCCGGTCTGCAAGGTGGGTCTTTCCTGTGGCTCTACTCAGCAACATGAATGGCTGTTCAGCCTGGAGCATTATGGAGTGCCCATAGCTCACCAACCTCTCCTGTCCATGGGGTCCCTCTGAAGGTGCCACCTCTCACGTCGGGCATATTTGCCTTTTGGACCTGATACTTAGCTCACTTCCTACACTACTGGGGATTCTGGGTCCCCGACCACCCCCACTATGATCACCATGACACCCAAATTTTCCAGAGGACCACTGGGGGGCTACTACATTTCCTCATTGTGGAAGGATGGCTATGCTGTGCTGAGGAGCTCTGGGACTTCAGACCACCCCAGAACAGCTCACTGTAGTTCTTTCAAGATTCCCCACTCCAAGTTGGCTTAGAGGACCCAACCTGGCAGCTGAGCAAAGAAGTGGCCCAACTAGTACACATTGCTCTAAAATAGGACCCTTCACCCTCTCCTGGCTGGCCAAGCAAGGTAAAAAATCTCAACAATCACAGGCCTCTCTGAGATGCTCCTCACCCCAGGAATATTCTATAATGAGCAACATTCTGTACTCTACTCCTTAGCAAGCAAAATTTTGACTGTGGAATTCCTCCCAAGTGGAGGCAGCCATGAAGAGGAGAAAACAAAGGAAGCAATTAAGAGAAGAGAAGAAGCAGAGAAGAACATTTCAACTCAGCTAGAACATTTCAGTTAGCTTAGGATATCTCTTTGGAGCTACAACACTAGGGAAGTTCTCCTCTCAGAGCAGAAAAGAAGTGAGCAGAGCATAGTGGAGTTGCTACATTGGAACTTTCCAGGTCAGGTGGGGAGCCTTCCCTGCCTCAAAGCTGCCAGAGCTGTGTAACACTTGACTTCCTTAATGACTGGATAACTTACTATAGGGCACTGATACAAAGATCTGTGAGAGCTGTGTTGCTCAGGCCATCCAGAATATCAGCATAACCATGTCTGTGGAGTCATTTTCACCCCCTAAGAACTTTTTGGTCCCAGAGCTTTCAAATGCCAGGCCACATACCTATTTCTGTCCAATCTGAATGAAAACACTATCACAGGGCTGCTACTCTTGTACATCAGTTCAAAGCAGGGAAAACAATGGAATTGAGAGATTGTGTTTTCTTGTATACTTGGTAAGATATTTTTGACACTTCCTTTCCTTGGGATACTGAACTAAACAAGAAGGTCACTATGTATTAAATTCCCTAGAAATCTTAAGATGAAATGTCCCCATGTCCTATCATAGAGGAAACACTCTCCCTTTATCTCATGCTCTGATGTGAAAAACAGAAAAAGTGTGCATCACTAAAACACTCTGGCTCACTACACAAATTCATGTAGAATCCCATGCTGAATTAAAATTACAGCCACATATGGGCCTTTCTATTAACAAAATGTCAATTTGCTGCCCGGCAAATGAGTCCCAACTGAGTATACCGTCACTAAATTCAGCTATTCTGGCAAGAGATGAATCTCCCACACAGAATAAATGGGAGGGAGGTAGTATTAAAAGTTGTACAGCATTCTTATATCATACTAACTGAGATACCAGCTACTTGAAATGGTTCCGCTTTAATGACCGTAGACCATGTAAATAGAGAGAATGGAATGCAATTCATAGGAGAAATAGAGTCCAGAAACCTCAGAAAGAAAACCAATGACTCAGGGCACAGAGGCAGAATCAAGATTTTTCAACGTGAAACAGAAACATCCTAACTTTAACATTGGTACAGGACCCTCTGTGGTCATTGTGACACCAGGCTCAAGTGTGAGCCACAATGCAGTCTTCTCATGTGGCAATGATACTGTGATTTCAGGCTTTTAGAGAAAATCCTATAGAAGAAGTTGTGCAGCTTCCATAGAAGATGAAACACCTACCTTCTTAAACAGGAACTAATCTGAAAATAGCATCAAATCTTGAAGAAATGGACTCAATAGAAAACTCACCATGCTATGCACAGCTTTAGCTTCCTACTCCATATTGCTTGGTTTTTCCACACATAGCACCTATGTCAGCAGGTATCCCTGTCTTGGGTTCTACTGCCAGCTGCATAACAGATTCCAGGGCTTAGGTTGTGGCTTGATTGGAAGAAACACCACCAGCATATACTGAAATGAAAAGTTGTAGAGTATACTGATCTTGAAAAGTAACATATCCAAAGAAAACACTACATCTCACTTGTCCTATGCTTGTTGTACAGATAAGAAGGGACCACAAGAATCACATTTGGTTTTGCCAGGCCACCATTATGATATCACAGGTTGTCACAATATACTGTTATTCTTAGTGCTACTAAGGCCCCACCTAATCATGACACAGAAGTATATACATCTTTACTGTATCCACAGGACATGTTTATGAGTTGGGAACTATTTATTTTTCCTATTCATTATATTCATGATCTCTTAGATATATTTCTGACTACAATACAAACAGACTTGAGACTAATCCAGATTCTTGTGCTTCTACCTTACTCACTTGCTCCCATCTTGAATAAAAATAAGTTCCTCATATCCCCAGATATCCTCCTTAATAAGTGGAACTGGACCCAAGCAGTAAGGTGCTATTCAGTGAATGGTTCTTCTTTTCTTTTTAGCATGGATTTATTAAAAAAAAACTTAAAATTGATGAAGACCAAGTAAACTGTGTTGACCACCAGTATCTATTTTTTCTATAAATTTAACAGAAAAGAAAAAGTTTGGCATCATTAATCGTGCCTATTTTGCACCACATTCATTCTGCATGATTTTAAGTATTTGTTTTTTCTTATCTCATACAATTCATCCAGAACATCTTTCCCCCTCCTACCATATCTCCCAGCAACTTCCATCTCCCATCTCTACTAGATGGACCCCTGAGCTTTCTGCTACTACTGAGAAAATAGAAGTACTACAAGGATTAAAACTCATACACGGCATAGCACATAATAGTTTGAATACTTCTCCTAGCACAAAAACACAGAAATACACAAAATGTGAACGCACACACACACACACACACACACACACACACACATAAACAATAAATAAAATGAAATCCAACCTCAGAAATTCACATTCTCCCATAGATTTTGTGCCACAGGAATAAAGGAAAGACTTAACTCTCTGTTATCTTAGGAAATTGGCATTTTCATTTGAAGACTGCTTTCATAATCCAATAGGCCTCCTAACTCCACCTCCTTTACAACTGAAACTGCAGAGGATATCTCCTCAGTATTGAGATATTTGTGATGCTCACAGAAAAAAGGCCAAAGTCTTGCTTCCTTGGAGACATCCTGTCCTATCTCTTAACAATCAGAATTCAGAGAACCTCTGTGCTGTTTACAACTGAAGGACTTGAATGCCGAACTGCTCAGAGGTTTCAACAAAGACAAGCTATTAGACATCAAATATATTCTCTGCTCAGACATATGAGAAGCCAAAGGAGCATACTTGAACAGATTTCTCTTCCCTGTTATAAAAACAATAATCTGAGGACCTGTTGATAGTCGTGACTACATGGTACAATCTACCATAGACAAATAAATGGAAGGAGAAGAAGTAGATATTTTGTTTTTAATCAAGTACATATATGACATACTCTACCATTTATTCTTCATCTTTTAAATCTTGGATTCTTGTCTAGGGAAATGACAAAGTACACATGCCCCCTAGTCACTTGAGGGGCTCTCTGAATTATAGCTCCTACCATGGATTACAAGTAGGCTTTAGTATACGTCTTCGATCTCTCATTAGAAATCACTTTAAGAAGAAGGCTTGCATTAACAGGGAAAACAATGTCTGGAAGGCAATCTTAAACTGATTGCAGCTGTCCTCCTGGAAATCTTGTTCTTTGTGGTTATTGTTTGTAAAGGATAAACCAACATTTTCAAGAATATTGGAATGGACTTTCTACATGGGGACCCATCTGGCCAATGAAGGAAGAAATAAAAGATACTTTATGCCTACTTATGTGAAAAATACAGAGTAGAGTTTCCTAAGAAATCTTGTTTTCAAAAAACCATAGAATCAAGCAAGGCAGTGTCCAACTGATACTTTATAAGTAACATAGTGGATAGGAACCAAGTTAGTCATCATTGCACTGAAATAATCATACTAATTCAGAAGGTAAAGTGCGCCAAAGGGCAATCTCCCTGGTTTCTTTTCATGGCATGAAAGGAAGCAAGAAAACTGATGTGAAGAGATATTAAAGGGACCTAGGCAGAAGGAACTTCCTTGAACTGAAGTAATCTGGAGGTGAATGCAGAAGAATCAGGATTTCAAGTTTATTTTCAGCAACAAAGTGAGTTGAGATCTGGGCTTCATAACTTTCAGGGGAGTGGAGGGTATGAATGCAGGGGAGCAATTAATATTTAAGAGAATTAATGACAACAATGTTTAAGTTGTGGTTGTCCATGTCACAGCAGTCATTAGAGAGAGTGAAATGGAGCTATGTGAGTTTTAGGGCAACTTGGTCTACATAGGGAATTCCAGAGAAGCTAGTGCTACATAATAAAATTCTATATCAAATAAAATGTAATGTATACAGCTTTTTAATTATTTTAATACAAATCCATCATTTTTCTAAGGCATTTTTAAGATTATCACAGAATTTCAACATAACCTAGTTAGTAGAAGATGGTAAAGGATAATTCCTCATTTTATAAGATGTGTTAATGGCATAGTATGTAATGGTGAAATCACTGTTTTGCAAAAACTTGGTGTGCAAAAATTTTAGATGTTAAATGTAATAATGCATAATACTTTAATTTTAAAACAGTCTTAGTTTAAAGGCAGAGACAGGTGGTATATACCAGATATCCCATTTCTATGTCTAAAAGCCCTTATTCCCAAACACAATTTAGAACTGGGAAGCAAGTGAACATACTGAAAGAAGTGTAGGTGAAGTATTCCCAAAATAAAGAAAGGAAGTATAGAAATTTTTAGTGACAGGATGCATCAAACAAGAAAGAATGTTCATCTTCAAAAAAGTATTTTCAGTCCACAGCTTGAAGACAAAAAATTTGTTATACACAGAGAGAAAACCTAGATTTTTTTCCTATAAAGTCTATTAATCTCAATAGAACTCTGTTTGTTTCTGTGTGTTTCTTTGTGTGTGTGTGTGTGTGTGTGTGTGTGTGTGTGTGTGTGTGTGTGCGTAGACATGTGGGGGAAGTAAGTATAGCTCTACATGATTGCTTGTGCATAGATGTACACACATGGTTGAGGTACCCTGTAAAAGACTAATCAGTGCTCTCAACTGCTGATACATCTATGTTACCTGAGTATATTTTTTATCTAATGCCAATATTCAAGATTTTTAGAATAAATAGCATCTTAAACTGAGTTGAAAATACATTCTATGGAACTCCTTTTAGCAAACAAAGAAGAATATACCAATATATTTAGTATCTATATTTTTCATATCAAGTGTTTACCTCTACTATCTCTGTGGTTGTTCTGAAAAGATGGGAAACAAACTCCCCACTCAATAATGTTGTCAACAATAGTAATTTGTCAAGAGATCTTTGTATTATACAGGATGCAAAGTTGCACATTAACAGCATGACCAACTCTGCCTTACTTATGAAATCATTAATGAGGTATAATTGTAATTACTAGGTGTGTCTTACAGTAATCAATTAAGGAAAGTATTTTTCACTGTATCTCACAAAGTTTCTTCATCTTCTATTTTGAATTTTCCACTGGAAAATGAGTTATATAATAGACCTGTGTCTCACAGCAAGGGCATGTCTGGTACCTTGGAAGGATCCAGTTAGTTTTAAAGACTTCACTCCTCCCCCTGCAATACACCAAGATTCTGAACTTGAAAAACTGGCTAAGTGGATAATTTATTTCCATCTTAGAACCAACAAAAAATAAATAAAATCAGCCACAGAAAATGTCATTTGGCCTGATGTTAATCTGTCTGTAGAATAAAGCCAGGCTACAGTTTCAATATCCAGTAAACTATGGGCCTTAAGAGTCAGAAGATGAGCCAGGAAAGGTGGCCCAAAGGATAAGAATAATTTCTGCTTTTCCATAATACCCAAATTTAGTTCTAGCACCGACAATACTTGGCTCTCAACTGCTTGTAACTCCAGATGCAGGGTTTCTGGAGGTCACTTCTGGTCTCTTCCGTGGCATATGTTCACTCAGAAAAACACACATAAACTAAACATGAATTCATAAAAAATAAAATGATTCACAAATATTGACTGAGCATGTAGCTCACTGCAGGCTTAGCATTCTCAAATATCTGAGGTTGTTCCCCAGCCATGAGCTGACAATGTATAATAGCACATACACCTAACCCTAGCACTGAAAATGTAGAGGTAGTAGAATCAGGATTTCAAGGAGAGTCCCAACTACATAACAAAGTGAAGGCCAGCATGAATATGTGATACTTTGTTACGAAACTAATTAAGTAAATAAATAAATCCAAACAATGAAAAGCAAGTTGCATATTTTTGTATTTTAAAAATATCTCAATCCAGTATATTTTAACATATAAGGTTCTTGACGTATCTATCTAATGTGGTGTCCTTATGTTGCATTTACACCTATGTTCTCCTTACTTTTATCTGTTTCAATTTTACTTGGCTTCAACCACATGTAGCCACCATCTATGTCTTAGTATATATAGTCATGACAACACATGGTGTTTAATTGTTGTGAATTCAGATTTTTTTAAGCTACAGAATTTTTTGTACTCATTACATTATGAAGTAAATAGTGGGAAGATGTGACAGAAAGGTAAATTACACTTCTATTTTCAGTATCTCACCATGAGATTTAAGACTTGTGTAGCCAAAGGAGACACTATCCCTGTAGCTGTAGCATCTGGACTGTTATATGATATCTGTTCAACATCATGAGTGCCTGTATTGCCAACAGATGTTGCCCTCATATTCAGATACGTTGGCTTGGTAAGAGATGAGTAACTGCAGGTGTAAACAATCACCAATGTGAGCAACATCAGAAGGGAAGTGTCTCACAGACAAGAACCAGTATATTATTTTAGCAATAAGGCACTTGCTGCAAAGCTTGATGACAGACTACTTAAAAACACTTTCCCTGACAAGAGAAATTTCAAGACACAAACTCAATTTTGTACTAACTTAGCACAAGTGGTAGAGTATTTAGCTAGTACAAACAAGGACTTAGAAAACTCACAAAGTTTGTAGAAATAAATCAACAAAATCATTGAACAAAATTTACAAAATAGAACGATGGGCCTATAAAAATACAAGAAGCTTATAGAACATCAATTAGCCTGGACCAGAAAAGCAAGTCCTCTTTCCACATACAAATGAGACCACTAAACATACAAAACATACAAAGAATACTAAAAGCTGCAAGAGAAAATAGAAAATAACTTACAAAAGCAAATCTATTAGAATTACACCTAACTTCTTAATGGATATGTTAATGACTAACCCTAAACAGAAAATCTACCGATTCTAGGAGAACACAGATTTCAGCCAAGACTACAATTTCCAGGAAAACTGTGATTTATCAGAGACAGAGAAACCAATATAAATCATGTTATATCCAAATTCTAACATTGCCTATCCACAAATCCTGACCTACAGATGGTACTAGAATCAAAAAATCCAACCCAAGGATTTTAACTACAATCAGTAATTATAGGAAATAAATAATCTCACACCATCAAACTCAATAGAAGAGGACACACATACACACGCAAATACAAACACACCAGCGATAACAACAGAAAAAGAGGAACTAAGTATCATTGGTCATTGATATCCCTAAAAATATGGTCCCAATTACCCAACATAGAGTAACAGACTAATACAATGGATAAGAAATCAGAATCTAATCTTACATTGCATACAGGAAACATACTTCAAACACAAAGATAAATATTACATCACAGGAAAGCACTGGGAAAATTTTACCAAGATAATTGATCTGAATAAGAGGCTGGTGTGGCCATTCTAAAATTCACCAAAGTAGACCTCAAATCATAGTTAATTAGAAGACATGGAGAAGGACACTTCATACCCATTAAACAAAAAATGCACAAAATAACATTGAAATTCTTCACACTTTTGTCCCTAACACAAGGGCTCCAACACTTGTAAAAGAAACAATGCAAAATTTAAATAAACACATTGACCTTCACACTATGATAGTGGAAGATTACAATACCCAACTCTCACCAACTGACAGGCCTCTATACAAAACATAACTGAGGAGTGTTGGCACTAACAGATGTTATAAATTAAATGGACCTAACAGATATTTAGAGAACGTTCCATCCAAACACAAAAGAATACATCTTTTTCTCACCATCACACAGAACATACTCAACAATTCAGTACATTCTCAGAAAGAAACCAAGCCTAAATAAATACAGGAAAATAGAAATAACCCCGACGACGCTATCAGATCACAATGGACTAATGGTCACCTTCAAAAACAACAACATCAGAAGGCCTACAAATTTACGGAAACTCAACACCTCCCTACTTAATGACAAGTTGGTCAAGACAGAAATAAAGGAAGAAAATACAGACTTTCTTGAATTCAGTGATTATAACTCTAAATTATATCATAACTTATGATACGTGATAAAAGCTATGATAGGGGATAATTCATACAACAAAGTGCTTAGCAGAAAAGAGTGGAGAATTCATGTCCTAGAAAATTAAGAGTATATCAAAAAGCCCTCAAACAAAATCAAGCAAGTACACTGAAAAGAAGTAAATGTAAAGAAGTAATCAATGTAAAGAAGTAATCAATGTGAGGTCTGAAATCAAAAAAATAGAAACAAAGAGAACAATTCAGAGAATTAATGAAACAAAGAGCTTGTTCTTTTCACAACATCAACAAGAAACACAAACCTGTAGCCAATCTAACTAAAGGACAGTGAGAGAATATCCAATCAACAAAGTCAAAAACAAAAAGGCGGATATAACTATAGAGACTTTGGAAATCCAAAGAATCAATAGTTCATACCTTAAAAACCTGTACTATACAAAACTGGAAAATTTAAACAACAAAGGCAATTTTCTCAATTGATACCACCTACAAAAATTGAATCAAGATAATATTAACAACTTAAATAGAACTGTAACTATCAAGGAAATAAAAGAAGCTAATAAGAATTTTTAATAAATAAAAGGCTAGAGCCAGATGATTTAAGCTCAGAATTATTAGACATTTAACTCCAAATTTCCTCAAGTTATTTTTCAAAATAGATGCAGAATGATCTCTGACAAACTCATTCTATGAGGCCACAGTCATGCTAATACCAATACCTCACAAAGTCTCAATCAAGAAAGAGAATTATTTGACAAGAATTCTAATGAACATAGATGCAAATACCAAAACCAAGTGTCGCAAACCACAACCAAGAAAGCAATAAAAAGATTATCCACCATGATTGCAGAGACTGGATCCCAGAGATGAAGCAGTAGTTCAAATATGAAAATCAATCAGAGGAATACACTGCATAAACAAATTGATACAAAAAAACCTAAATGATCATCTCTCTAGATTATGAGAAAAATTTTACGAAGTCAAACAAATCTTCATAATAAACTATTAGAAAGACTGGGAATCATAACGAATCATAAAACACAATTAACAGCAAGCCTACTGCCAATAGAAAATTAAATGGAGGGAAACAATGCAAGTCCATTAAAATCAGAAGTAAGAACCAGCTACTCCCTCCATTTTTAGATATTCAATATAGTTCATAAAGTTCTAGCTAGATCAATACGACAACAGAAGTTCAAGAGGATATGAATTAAAAATAAAAAAAGTCAAAATATGTTATTTGCAAATGATATCAGATTATATATAAATGACCTCAAAAACTGGATTAGGGAATTCCTATAGGTAGTAAATAACTTCAGGGAAGTGGCTGGATACAAGATAAATTGAAAAAGTTCTGTAGCCTTCCAATATGTAAATGACAAATGGACAGAGAAAGAAATAACAGAAACAATATTCTCCGCAATAGCTACAAATAAGATAAGGTATCTTGAGCAACATAGCAAGTTTAAGACTTGAATGACGAAAACTTTACATCCTTGAAGAGGATGATTGAAGATCTCAAAAGATGGAAAGATATCCCGTTCTCTTGGGTTGGTTGTATTAACATAGTAAAAATAGCCGTTTCACTGAAAGTAATCTAAAGATTCAATGCAGTCCCTATCAAAATCCCAGTACAATTCTTTCTAGAATTATATCTCTCTGTCTCTGTACTTTATCTATCATCTATCAATCTCTCTCTCTCTCTCTCTCTCTCTATTAATCTATCTATCTATCAATCTATCTATCTATGTATCTATCTATCTATGTATCTATCTATCTATCTATCTATCTATCTATCTATCTATCTATCTGCCTACCACTTTCTGTGACATCTCTTTCTTCCTTTGGCCTCTCTATGTCCCGCTCTCATGTATACTTTCATAGACAGAGCACCCAGGGCAGATATGCCTGTCTGGATAACAGATAAATACTATGTTCTCTAGGAAATGCTTTGTGCTATCCCACTGGAACCATTTCTTCCATGAGCTGAGATTCTACAAAGGCTCAGCTCCATGGGGATGATAGCACCTAAAAAGACCACTTTCACTGCCTCCAGAAGACAGACCAACATTGATTTCCATCTTTCCATCTCTGTCAAACATCATTGAGGCAGCTTCACTGATGCTGAAAGGGAGGTCCATCGAGCTGGACCTGATTTGAAATCTCAGTTTTACCAAACCAGTCACTCCCAGGGAGTCTTCCTGTCACCTTCAATACTGGTTTCATGTCCTGAATTTAAATGACTAAGCCACAAGAACTCACTAGAATCAAAGGATGAATCCACACATTATTACTACATGATCTTGTGCTTAGTGTTGAGTCACCAAAGGGCCACCCCTAAAAAAAACCTGTCCTTCCCAGGCAACTTTGAATTGACCACTGATAGGTCTCGGTCCATGAACTATACCTGCAGACAAGTTCAAAAGACAACTCAAAAAAAGAAAAGAAAAAGAGAAAAAAGATGGCAGAAAAAGAGGAGAGAGGCAGAATGAGGATGGTAGCAAATGAGTGAAATGGATAAAACTCAGAGGACCACAATGGGTATGTGGCCATGACATTCAGATTACAGCTTAGAAGAGATGCTGGCAGTGTGTGTGGGTCTAAGAAGTAAAGTCCAGGTGCTAGTGTTGATGCTCAGCTGAATTTTAGGTCCAGTGGGTGACATTATGATCCCTGCCTGTCATGTGGAATAAGTTTCCCTGCCTAAACCCAGATGAAGTTTCAATTATAGAGTCCTTTGGAAAAACATTCTCACGATCCCTACAGACACATCTTCCTCAGTACTTGGGAGGCTGTGCTTCCTGTTTGCTGCATGACAAACCCTATGGCACCTGTCCTGCACTGGGGCAGGACTCAGTCTCAAGCGTCAAGGATCTCCTGGACACTAATTTCTAACAAACCTCACTTGGGTCAACAAGGCTGCAGGAGACTGAAGACAGTCCTCTCCAGCCAGGACCAGAGGTGCTGCTTAGGTTGCTGGCAGCACCTTAGGAATGCTCAGATACCTGCTGTCAGGATCAGCTAAACTATTTCACTTAACAACAGTTGTTTACAAAAAATGCAAAATGATCCATGCCATGGGACCACTTCATCTCTACTTTTCTGTGCAAAAATATAACACAAACCAGGTACCTCCAGACTCCAAGAGGAAGAAAAACTCATACACCAAGAATGGCCCAGAGATGGACATCTAAATGCAGTCTACCACAGAGGATGCTTCCAGGTTCTGTTGGCATGCAGGTATTTGAGGGCATTTCAGACAGGGTTGGGTAGAGATGAGGATGTGTGGTAGATTCAGGACCTGTGGGTCAAATAACTGAGAAAACAGGAGCTCCTCACCTGCAGTGTCCTGAGATAATCCACTCAATTCTGGGTGCTGGGGAGGTCCAGAAAGTGCGGCCTAGACTCCCAAGGGAATGCTTCAGAATATCCATGCCAGTCTGCAACACAGTAGAGTAGTCTCAGAGACAAAAACACAGACTCAGGAAACAAGGGCTGGACACTGCCCTCTTGTAGCCTAATCAGGACATCCCAACTTGGGTGTGCCCAGAGATCCTACTGAATTCTCCTTGACTCTACCTATCTTATTGATCACTAAAGCTTCTACTCCAGATATGTGACCCTGGCCAAAACAAGCTTCAAGATCAAGGCAGCCTGCCAAGGAGGCTCTCCCTAGAAAGCCGTGGGGTGGTAAGTCAGTAAGGTGGTTGTGTCACAAAACTCCACATGCATGGGAAGATAAGCAGAAGGCTCAGCAAAGACAATTATTTTCCTCAATCATACTTAGGAACAGAATTGCCTTTCTACCTAGCAGAAGAAGTCTTAGTAATGTACAAAGGACAAAATCAGAGGCTTTTGTGTATACCTTTGAGAATCCAGTTTCTCATGTCTAAGCAGTCTGATGGGTGATGAGTAAGGCTACCAAAAACTTCATATCTTTTTGACAATGAATCCAAGCAGGAACCTACCCTGTCATATGGGATACGGTGGATGAACCCACATTTCGCCTACAGACACAGGTTGTCCAGGATCCTGTTATGGGGACAAGAATGTGTCAAAAGGAGAAATATTATATATCATCTGTTACCTTGCCAGTCAGAACCTGTGCTTGGTTCCACAAGCAAGATATTGGCAGGCAATCATTATGAGCAACCTCCAAGTCAGTCCCAACGTATCTCCTCTCCTCTGCCTAAAAACACCCCAACAGGAATCACTCAGGATAATTGGTTTTCTTTTCTTTCTCTAAATCCCCAAGTCACTCTCAGATTTGTATTATTCTGTGTCTTCTGTGGACATCCACCTACCTATTACCAAGACAAAGAACACATCAAACTCAGAGCTCTCTAATAAGATTCAAGTGGAACCAATGGGACAATAGATATCCAAGAAGAAAATACATTCTGGATTGGTTCCATCAGAAAGCCTGAAGCAATCTGCAGCCCTGCATCCTCAGAGGAAACTCTCAGGTGGTTCCCTTATTCATTTCTGTCCTGTGGCCTACAATCAAAGAACAGGAATAACTGGCAATAGGGTGTCATGTGAGAGTAGTATTGACTGCTAGGCTACAGGGAAAAATAGGAACAATCTCAAAAATCACCCATCAGCACCACAGAGATTCTTTTTCTCTCTTTCTCTGTCTCTTTCTTGGTCTCTACATCTTTCTCTCTCTCTCTGTCTCCTCTCTTTACCTTGCTCTCTCCATCTATTTTCCTCTCTTATATGTACAATCATAGTCACTTCATCCTGAGAAAGTAGGCTTGTCTGGAAAACACATGATATAGCAGGTTCACTTGGGAAATAATTTTCACTATCCCAGAAGTATCCTTCCTTCCAGGTGCTGAGAGTCTGTAGATGCCCAATTCCATGTGGAGAGACTGTCCACATTGGGCCCTAGGAAAAGACCATTTTTCCTGCCTCATGGAGACATTCCCAATATCACTGTCCATTTCATCCTCTCTGTCAACACTTCTAGAGTCAGCTTCTCTGCTGCGGTAAAGGGAGTCCTCTCAGCCAGTAACTGCACTGAGTTCTCAGAAGTGCCATGACACTCACTTCATAGAACTGTTCCTGCCACCTTTCATATTGTTGCCATGTCACTGGTCTCTTTATCTGAGCCATAACTTGTCACAAAAGTACATGGGCAATATCCAGGTATTATGACCACTTGAGCTTGTGCTGAGGGTTGGAGCACTAAAAGTCCTCTCCTATGTAAAACAACCTGACATTACCAGACCACTCTGACATGACCTCTATGAGTGGTACCCACGTCATCATTTTTAGTACTATCAGAGATTTTGGGGCATTGATTTCTCAACAGTGAACTCAAGAAAAATGAAAATAACCACACACGCGCGCACACAAACACACAGTTTTCCTTGTACCCAGATTATCTCATTTGTTAATTTTTGAGCCTCTTCTAATTAATTACTCTTCCACAATATATAATAGAACAAGGAAGAGAAGGAGAAAATTGCTTTTTGAGCCTTCAACTTCTTTGTTCTCCCTTGGAAAGAGGTAAGGAAAATAAATCTGGAGAATCCACAAATATGCTTTTTGCATGGGTGTTGGGAATCACAGCAGGAAGCATGTTAAGAGAGGCATGGAGAGTCTAACCCTGCCTTCATGGTACAGTGTCTTCACTGCCATATTTGGGTACTGCACAATACACTCTATATTACTGCTTATAAGTAGATGTAGCAGTCATATATGGTATACTGAGCCAAAAGAATGTCATGGGCTACTTGCCCTCTGTGTACACAGAGAGAATGCATATGTTCATGGTGGTGCCACTCAGATAAGTTTTAGGGTTCTAGGGATGTGGCACTGCAATTCTTTCTCCCACATAAGTGATCCTGAACTCCATCCAAAGAGAAACCAATTTTTTGACCAAAACATTTATAAAACAGAAGAAAAAGATAGTCAAAAAGAATATGAGGTATACAAAGATGATCAAACAAGGAATGAAGAATTTAAGAAGAGAATAAAATGGATAAAACAATCATGGCTGTGTTGCAATGACAATTTGGGCACAGTCATGAAAAAAATTATTTGTAGCATGTGTGGTTCCTGGAAGTGAGCAGTGTGAGATACTGTTGAACATCATCCAAAAACTAGGGCATTTGTGGATGTCCTTGTACACACTGGCATGTGGAAATAAAGCTGGTTCAACCACAGATATACAGTCACTTGCAAGGTGATCCTCACAAACCTGACAGACACAGCAGCCTAAAGATCTCTGATGAGGTACTTCCATCTTAGAGCAAACCAAATTCTGTGATGCTCGGCCTGCACTGTGGCAGGTCTTAACCTTGTGGGAAGGGGATCAACTGGATGATGCTTTTTCCCACACCACTCCGTGGGCAATAAGACTTCACTAGACTTGAGTCAGTCCTGTCTAGCAAGGAGCAGTGAGGCTGCTTAGGGTGCTGGCTATGTCAACTGAAAAACAGGGACCTGTTGGTAGAATCTGAAAAAAAAATTCTACTTGGTGACAGTAGTGTACCAAGAATGTGAAGTATCTTGAGCCCTGGGACAACACTGTATGACCTTTACTGAGAAAAGAAAAAAAATCTTAGACTCCAAGTTAGCAGCATTACTTACAGGCTAGGAAAGTTGTGGGCATACAGGTAAATAAGTGGATTCTCGGCAGGGGCGAAAGTATGGCTGGAAATGGGAGGTAGATTTAGGACCTATGGATCACAGAACAAAGAGTACCTCACTTGCAATTCACTGAGAAATTCCATTCAATGCAGGTCATACGAGAGGCCAAGAAGTTCATGTATAGGTCCTAAGTTATGTTCCAGAAACCCATACCAAAAATTTCCACAGTAACAAAGAAAAAATAGACTTGGGGATTGGGGACTGGACACTGCCCTCATATCGCTCAGCTAGGACATTTATACTTGGGACTTCACAGAGATCATGATGAATACTTCTTAATCTGTCCATCTGGGAGATCACTAGAGCTGAGAGGCAAAAATTGGGAGTATTGATACTTGTTAAAACACCACACACCCAAATTTCCAGGTAAAGGAGGCCTGCCACTAAAGCCTCAGGCAAAACCTGGGATATACGGAAGCTGTTTGGTGGTGTCACAGAACTATGGTCACATGGGAAGTTGGGCAGATACCTCACCAAAGATCACCACTTATTTCAATGAGGCTCTAGACACAGATCTGCTACCCTTCTTGCCAGAAGAAGCCTTGGAATGCAAAAGGACAAAGCACAAGGCCACTTTGTGTACCAGTGATGGCTCCAGTTTTTCAGGTCTGAGACCCTGAGGCAGATGGAAGTTGAGAAATTCAACAAAATCCTCCTATTTGCTTGTATATCCAGGCTGGTTCCTTCAGATACCATTCCATCTTGATTCATTTGAATTCTGCCACACTTCTCCTAACACAGGGCCTATGATAATCCAGGGCCCCAATGTCACATTCAGAGTCAGGCTGCTCATGTCTCTGTTGTGGGAGGAAGGACAGATTCAAAGGAGAAACATTATATGCCTCCTGCCACCTTGCCAACCAGGCAGTGTGCTTGGATCTCCAACATATCAGTCTGCTAGGCATTGCCAGGCAACCATTATGAGCTATCATCAGGTCTGTCACAATCTTTTTTTTCTCCTCATGCCAATATACTATCAAGACCTAACCAAACCAAGTAGGTTTCAGCCTTCCTATTGGACTTAGGGCAATGCTCAAGGCAACTGTGTGTACATGGTAGAGCTCCAGCTTCTCAGGTCTGAGACATGAGTCTCATGGGAATGGAGAAAGGACACCTAAACCTCAAATTGTTCCAATGGATCCAGACCAGGGCCAAAATGTACCCTATGATCTGTGTTCAGGTGGATGCTGTTATACTTATTGGGACTCTGAGGAGTAGATTCTTTTCAAAAGGAATGACTGCTGAAACTCACATAGACAGACATAGTCACAAACACACATACACAAAAACACACAGACAATCATCATTGACCCCAGACTCTGCCATCTGTAAATTCCAGAGCCTTCACTAACTAATTATTCTTCCAACTGATATCACTGGACAGGGCAGAGAAAGAAAAAGTGTTTTTTTGACCCTTGACAATGAGTGTACTCCATGGGTAAGAAGCAAGGTAAAGAAGTCAGGAGAATCCATTATTAGGCCTGATACAAATGTTTCGGGAATTACAATGTTGGTGGCCCTTGTTAGTGGATGCACAGGCGAGTCAAACTCTGCCTCTATGGTTCAGTACATGCCTGGTCAGTACTTTTGGGCAATACTATTAAGGTTTTAACATTTATTAAGATTTCTGAAGATTAAATTTGTCTACTTACTCTTCCTGTACACACAATGAGAATGAATATGACCATGGCAGTCACTCCAGAAATCTTTTGGGTTCTAGGGATATGGCTCTGGAGTAGAAACCACTTCCAACAGGCCTGCGTCTCTGTACTCCACCTGCATTCAAGCTAAAAGATGACCCATCTTCTGAAAGAAAAAGGAAAATAAAACATGAACGGAAGTACAAGAAATGAGTCAGAGACAACAGGAATAAGATTAAGAGAGTCAGGAGAGATTGTGGATCGTAGGGAAGGAATTAAATGGATAATACTCATTTGACCACAATAGAGAATATGTATTATACATTCTGTGGAAGCCCTGAACTGCAGAATCAAGGCTTTTGCCTAAGGCTGAAGGGATGCCACATATTCAGTCCCAGTTTCTGGGCACCATAACACCCAGAAATATCCAAACCTCAGACATGGTTTCACCTTAGGTATCGGCAACCCAAATCACCCAATGCCAGAGACTATAATTTTCTCCCACTCCTGAAGACAGTTACGATTTCATCAGGCCCACCTCATGGACTTGAGACACCAAAGCTTCCCGAAAAGCAGGAGCCCCCTCAGAGAGGTATTTCCAGTTCCCTCATAGTACGAATTCCAGATACTCCGATAACAAAACAGCTCAGCCATAGGAACCAGTGACCGGTGGCACAAAGACCATATAAATGTTGCTGTCGCCAGGACTAGACTCTATGGAGGTCATACTTTGTGGTCTGAACAAGTATTAATGAGGCAAAAGGATGCATTCTTCCCTAACTCAGAAGACATTTTAAGATAACATCAAATGCCCTGATAGCATCCAGATCTTTGCTGTACCTGTGTCAATCCACCAGTAACACTGGTACTAAGTATGAGGTGTGGGAGTGGAATTGACTAAATAGACTTCTGTATCCGCACAGTAACATTTCTAGATGCTATGTTAGTCTGTTGGGGGAGGGACAAAGTCAATGTTAGGCTGTTGGGGGACCCTCTATCATTTACAAAAAATAAACACATCTCATAACATAGTCAATAGCCAACTGTTCAATTTAACCCTTCACAAAGGGAATTTTAAAAGTAAATAAAGAGTGCATGATTTAGCAACACATATATTAAAACTGGAATGATACAGAGATGATGAGCATGTCCTCTTTGCAAGACTGGCATGCAAAATAGTTAAGTGCTCCACATTTTTTTAAAAGAAAAAGTAAAGACCTCTCAATTCAACCTTTTAAATATGCCAGCAGATTCCTCAAAGGCATTGTGTAAGAAACATTGCTCTGTTTGCTATTTTCAAATAGCTGTATGCTTCATTCCTACATGAAATAATGGCTATGATTAATGGAGTACTCTCCACAGTTCTGTAAAGCTGATTAGTAACACCATCATGTTGTGAGAAAACTGTAATTTGCTGGGTTTGTTGGGATGCTACTTTAAACTCAGAACTCAGGAAGCAGAAGCAGTTGGATCTTTTGAGAATTCGAGGCCATCCTTGCCTACATATTTAGTTCCAAGACAACTGGGGTAAAAAGAGAAACAATGTCAGAAAGAAATAAATAAACAAATTAATTAAGGAATATAAGGAGGAATAAATAATAATAAATTAAATAATACAATATTTAATTTTTTTTAAAAAAGAAATAGAAAACTGAAGTTGAGAGTGTTTTTCCCTACTTAAAGTTTAAATTTATTTTATAGGCATCAGTATTAATTTATGTTTTCAATGAGAAGGTCTCTATTGAATCCAGGATTATCATGAACTTTTAGCTTAAATGAGCTTTCTGCCTCAGTCCTTTAAGTAGTTGTACCTGCATCAAAGCATCAAGCTCAGATATATTTGACCACTAGATCATAACCATACACATGTTCCCACACATTAGTTAATTTACTCCCACCTCAGTTGTGTCTATAAATACCTTATATATTTCAAAGCTGTTAATCATTCCTATATCTGTTTCTCAGCTTCTTTATGACGTTTTTATAAAGTTTTGTTTGTTTTTGTGAAAAACTCTCATTAACCCAGTCCCTGAACTCATGGCCCTCCAGTTTCTCCCTCCTAAGTTCGTGGGATTTCAGGCAAGTGCCTCACAGAACACTGTTGTGGTAATAATTGCATCAAAATCTTTTTACGACCTCCTGGTAGGAAGGTATAACTTATCTACTGATTTATAGAAGGCTACCTCCACAAATCTAAAGCTAGGAAATTTATCATCTATGAAAGTACCCTAGTTAACAGGCCTTCCCTAAGAACCTAGTGAGTAGCACTAACTCTTATTTATATG
Source organism: Cricetomys ansorgei (assembly GCA_026225945.1). Taxonomy (NCBI): domain Eukaryota; kingdom Metazoa; phylum Chordata; class Mammalia; order Rodentia; family Nesomyidae; genus Cricetomys; species Cricetomys ansorgei. The sequence continues at coordinate 248,143 of JAMJFZ010001467.1, forward strand.
TTATTAAATATAAAACAAACTGTCATTTGTTCCCTTTTGTAGTCAATTAAATGTAAATCATTCAATGAATTCTATGACATAAAAAACTCATCATCTCATTAGATGGTGAGAAATTTTTTCACTAAATCGAACACCTCTTTGTGATAAAATATTTTGAGAGATATGGGATACAAAGGCCACATTTAAATATAAAAAATACAATTTAGAGCAAGCCTACAGAGAATATCATATTAAAGTGAGATAAGCACAAAGCAGTTACTCTAAAATCATTAACAAGGCAAGGCTGTCTAATCTCTCCATACCTACTCAATAGAGTATATGAAGTTCTAGCTGGAGGGGAAGAAAAAAGATGGAAATCAAGGGAATATGTATTGGAAAATAAGATATATATATATATATATATATTATATATATATATATATATATATATATACACACACACACTCAGAGACAAGCATATGTATATACGTTCATATATAAGGTATGATAGTATATATAAGTTACACCCTAACTCAACCAGATAACTCCTATAACTTGTAAACTCCGTCAGTGAAGCGGCTACCTATAAGATCAACTCAAAAAAATCTGTTGCCCTCCAATATACAAATGAAATATGGACCAATAAAGAAATCAGGGAAACAACACCTCTCACAATATCTATAAATAATATATAGTATCTTGGGAGACTCTATCCAACCATTTAAAGACTTGAATGTCAGAAAAGTTTAAGTCCTTGAAGAGGAAAATTGAAGAAGATTTTAGAAGATAGATATCCCATGCTCCAGGGTTGGTAGGCGTTACAGAATAAAATGTACATTTTACCAAAACAATCGAAAAATTCAGTCCAATCCCTATCAATTATCAAAACAATTCTTTACAGACTTTATAAGGGTAATACTCACTTTCATATGGAAAACGAAACAACAACAAAAAAATAGGATAACAAAAATAATCCTGTAAAATAAAAGAACTTCTGGAGGCACCAACTTCCCTGATATTAAGATGTATTACTGAACCATAGAAATAATAGGAACATGGTATTTCCTTCAAAGCAAACATGAGGATCAATGGAACTGAATCAAGGATCCAGATACATATTCATGTAACTATGTAAACCTGGTCTTTTCTAAAATTCCAGAAACATAAAATGTAAAACAGAAAGCCTCTTGAACAAATGTTGCTCTTTTAATTGGATGCCTGGATGTAGAAGAATGAAAATAGATCCATATCTATTGTGGACAAAACTCAAGTCCAAATGCATTAAAAGTCTCAATATAAAACCAAATGTGTGATAGAAGACAAAATGGGGAATAGCATTGAGCACAATGGCATAGGAGACAACTTTTTGAGAAGAACTCAGCTCATGAACTATAATCAAAGATTGATAACTGAGACTTCATGAATCTGAGAGGCATCTATAAGGAAAAAGCCATTGTCAGTGAGACATAACTGCAGTCTACAGAATGAGAAATATTTTCAAGAAACTAGATGTCAGCAAAACAAATAACACAATTGAAAACGAGGTGCAGATCTAAATAAATAATTCACAAAAGAGGAATCTCAAACAGCTGAGAAACACTTAATGTTCTATGTCTTTATCCATATGGGATGGCTCTCTAGGTAAAGTTAGCTAATGGGGACATCAGAAAGTTTGTGGTAGCTTGTACTAGGGGTGTGGGGATAGGGGTTCTAGGTGGAGGTTGGGGCAGGGACAGGGATGGTAGATGAGTTCAGTCAAATAGAATTCAACAGGATCTCTCTGGAGGTCCGAGTCAAAATGTGCCGAATTTCTAACAATGGGCAATGTCCAGTCCCTTATCCTTGAATCCTTTTTTGTTTATTTCTCATGATTCCACTCTGTGGTATAAATTGGCATAGTTTTTCTGGAGCATTCCTTAGGACAGGACCAACAACTTCTGGGAATCCCAAGTAACTTGAATTGAATGTATTGTCTCAGGGCAGTGCAACTGAGGAACCCTCTGATTGAGTGAACCACAGGAAGATTTAGGCTCCCTGGTCCTCCCTTAAGAATGGCCCCTGTTGTGATTCTCAACTCCCATGCAGGAAGCATACTGGTGGATTCTCCTGATTCTACCAAATGTTAATTTTAGAGCCTCATCTAACTAATTATCACTGGACAGGGCAGAGCAGAAAAAAGGTGCGTTTTAATACGTAACCCTGAATATTCTCCTTTGCTGACAATCAAGGTGACCAAATCAGGAGAATCCACAAGTATGCTTCCTTAATGGGTGTTGGGAATCACAAAAGAAGGCATTGTTAATGGAGTAACAGAGAGCCTTAAACCGCCTCCAGTGAGGTCCCTGCCTAACTATTTTGGGGCACTCTTCACTACACCCTACATGACTGGTTTTACTAAGATTCATCCTGAGCCACAAGAATGCCATGGGATAATTTCTCCTTTAACCCTTAAGGAGGATGCATATGTTGAAGGAAGTACAACCTGTTTATTGGTGATAAGTGTATATCTCTCAAGTCAGAATCCCTGAACTCCACCTGCAGTCAAGCTCAAAGAGATCCTAATTTCTGACAAAAATATTAATGAAATGAAGACAAAGAAGAAAATGTCTGAGAAAACAGAAGACAAACAATGATTAGCAAGGAGGGAATGAGGATGCTAGGGAGGGAGTAAAATGGATAAACCACAGATGACCATAAAACTGTATTTCCCAGGCAAACTGGGCACAGACTTCAAGTGATGATAGTCAGCTTGTGTGGTTCCTGGATGTAATGTCTGTGGGCTACTGGTAAGCATCATCCAAATGCTAGAGCGATTATGGGTAGCCTAGTGAACACTGGGATGTGTGATATCTTCCACTTTTTCAACCCAGATTCAACCACAGATACAGAGTCCCTTGCAAAAAAATACTCACAATCCTGGTGAGGCAGCCTCAAGACATGGGAGGCTATGCTTCCTGCTTGGAGCAAACCAAACCATGTTGTGCTCAGCCTACTGTGCAGCAGGCCCAGCTGGAGCCTGATTTTCACTACAGCTTTCCTGAGCAAACAGGTTAGCAGGAGATCTGAGAGACTTCTGTCTAGCAAGGACCAAAGATACTGCTAACGGTGCTGGCCATGTCCACTGAAATACAGGAACCAGCTGACAAACATGCAAAACAATTCCATTTGATGATAGTAATGCATAAAGAATGCCAAGTACCTTGGGTCCTAGAACCACTCTCTAAGGCATTTCCTGAGCAAAATATAACAAAACAAAAACAAAAACAAAAACAAAAAACAAAAACAGAAAACTTAAAATTGACTACAGAATCCAAGTTGGCAGCTTACCTTACAGACCAGGCATGGAGAGAGACAACTCTTTAATTGCAGTGCACTACAGGGGATTCCAGAAGGGTCGTATTGGCATGCCAGTAGGTAAGAGGACTTAGGGCAGGGGTGCAGGTACAGGTGGTAATGGCTGAAAAGCTCAGGACCTGTGGGTAACAGAACAATGGTCTTTGCAATTTCTCTACCCTGATATAGTCCATTCAATTCAAGGAATCTGAGGACACAGAAGCTTTTTATAGGTCCTAAGGAATGCTGCAGAAAACTCATGGCATCTGTACCACAGAATAGCATTCTAAGAAACAAACAAAGAAGTATCTGGTGATTCAAGACTGGACATTGCCCTTTTGTGGTACATCAGCACAATTTGACTTGGACCTCCCCAGGGTTCCTGGTGAATTATACTAGATTCTGCCCACCTGGAAATCCATTAAGGCTGTCAGGCAAGAACTGGGTGTGCTGACACTAAGTGAACCTGCTGATAGAGAAGCTTTGAGATCAACGAGGCCTGCCAAGACAGCCTCAGGCTAAAGCTGGTCTGTAGGGAAGCTGGGTGGTGGTGTCACAGAAATCTGGTCACATGGGAAGTTGAGCAGATACCACACCAAAGAAAACCTCCCATTTCAATGAGGATCTAGAACCAGAACTGCTTTCCCACCTGGCAATAGCCTTTCAATTGAGAAAGGCAAAGCTAAAGGGAACTGGGTGTACCTGTGAGGTCTCCAGTTTCTTAGTTCTGAGCCCAAAGTCTGATAGAAGTTGAGATAGAGCCAAAAACCTCAAATCTACTTGCCCAAGGATCCAGACTGGTTCCTTTACCTACCAGTCTGTCTGGGTTCAGGTGAATTCTTCCACATATCATACACAACAGTGGCTATAAGTGACTAAGGACCCAATTTCATCTTCAGAGACAGGCTGTCTAGGATCCTTTTGTGGGTAGGAGAGGTCTAAAGTAAAAACATTACATGTCTCCGGACTCCTTGCCTACCAAGCAGTGGGCTTGCATTCCCACTCTATCAGTATCCTAGCCATTGCCAGGCAATGCCATTATGTGCTATCGCCATGTCTGTCACAATTGCTTTCCTCTCCCCAGGAGATTACCCAGACCCAACTAAACCAAGAAGCACTCTACTTCCTTCCTAATGAACACAGATCAAAACTTATAGCAGCTGTGTGTACCTGTGAGGGCTCCAGTTTCTCAAGTTTGATTCCTGAGTTTAATGGGAATTAAGTAAGGCCGCCTAAACGTCAAATCTTCTTTCCAATGTATTTAGGTCCAGGCTGGATCTCAGTGTTTCTTATTAATCAAGCAAAATGAAAATTTACCTTTTGTAGTTAAATTTAAATCAGGATTTCATCAATACACAAGTTTATAGCACATAATAAATACTATTTGCAAATATAAAGTTAATACCATTGGATGAATTCATAAAGAATATTTTTGTTTTTCCCCCCCTCAAGATGTACCTAAAGTACTTCTTTCTAAAAAAAATAAAATATAAAAAAGCCCACATCAGGAAGAAATCAATGATTCACGATGCAATTAGTAAATACCATTGATTTATCTGCCCTAGTAATAAAAATAATAGGGTCTGTAACAAACAATAAATTTGTTAAAATGATTAACTTAGTTTATGTTTTATACTCTTGTTTTAATAACCTTCTATACTGTTATATACTTAATGAACACCCCAAAATATATAAATAAGCTTCAGCGTCACTATTGATTTTAAGGAATTTTTTTTGTATCTTCCAATTAGTAATTTCTCTAAAAAAAAGTAACAAGAATTGAAATCTGCTAGGAATCCAGAGAAGCCAGCATACTGGTGGAAGTAAAACATTTTTTCACCAAGAGTGAGGAATTACTGGATCAATTCTATTTTACTCAATAGAATTATTTTGCAACTAATTTTATGCCTTTACTTAAAAAAAACATTACAGAGGTAATAAAATCCACATTTATGACATAGATGAGAAAACAATATTCACACTGACAGAAAACAACATAAATTTTGTTTAACAGATCTCATATTTTAAAAATAAATTATTCTTGTACCGATAAACTAGGTGACATTCAAGGTACCTATGTATTTTATGGGCTGTGAAAACTGGCATGCATTTTATCAACATTCCATTATACTTCATTTATCCCTCAATACGTTCATAGAATCTATTATGCAAATAGGCAATTCACTAAATGCTCTTTATGTCCCTCTTTGCTAGAAAGAGAGACAGCAGGGGAGGGGAGCAATTTGAAAAATCCAAGATTTTCCATCCAGAGGAATGAAACAGACATTTTAAGGTCTGCTCAAAGGGATTGGGAATTTTACCTCCCAGGCTTACCACCGCCCATGCAGCACAGCACAGTGACATCCTCTCCCAACTATTGTCTTTTGGCCTCCTTGTGCTCTAGTCACTGTGTTGCTTAACACTGAGTTGTATGTATTTTCACTTGCTCCAAGTTCTCACAAAGAGAAGGCTGTGTAATTCATTTCACTGAACAGATGATGTTCACATAGTTGCCAATATCAGCCAATATTCTCTGACACAAGAATAGATAATTTGCTGACTAAAAAATAGACATCAATTCTGGGACCGTGCATGATAACCAATTTTATTTTGGGTTCCTGAGGATGGTTGTGACTGCATGAGAATACACCATAAACAAATCTTCACTCCTTGTTCTAAAATAAGAGGACAAGTAATAGATGTACTGTCCTACTTCAAATACATACATGATTCCGTTGGCCATGTGTTCTGCATAATTTGTTGAAAGGCTTTGTCTCTAGGGGGAAAAAACAGTATGCATGGTCACTAGCCATTTCATGGACATTTTTACCTACATCCCCTACCATTGATTATAATTAACTAATGATTTTATATTTCCAGTAATAATAATAGAAAATTACACTAATAGGAGCACATGCCTGTGATCATTGCACTGTATGACCTGTGTTTAATAGGCTCCACTACAGAGTTGTGATAGTATGAGGCTTCTACTATATGACAATCTTTGTTTCTTGTTTAAACTTTAAGGGGATAAGTAAGAGACGTGCAAATCTACATCTACAACATATATATCATTCTCTCTCTCTGTCACCTTCTGAGGCTTGCGTTCCAATCAACATGAAGAACATGTTAGGAATGATCCGTGGCTAATTTGTGTGCTTCCTGAACTCAGTCTCTATTATACATTACAATTAGGTCCTCTGGTACACATTCTTCCGCCTGTAATTAGGGAGCAACTTGCCAAGGAGGAACACAGGACCTAAAAATGATGTTTCAAGGGATTTCTTGATCTGGATCCTGATATACTTCCTGAGGAACATGACTAAGATGGAGTTAAGTAAAATCAGATTAAAATTGAACCAACTATTTCAGGCATCCTATTTCGTAGATATGAAACAAAAAAGGAACTGTTCCTATTTCATTGGTTTTGAAGATCCTTGCTATACCTGCATGGAGGTCTCTGTTCCGTAATATTCACCATGAATAATAATACATCATTCTAATTTTGGATATTACGCATCTTTTAGCTGTACACGATGTCTATTCTGCAAATTAAGGTATGATGCTAATAACTCCTTGTGGTAGTAATATATATGAGTTTCTCTTTCAAAAACAATGTCTGAAAGGTAGGTGAATGAAGTGCAAAATTACAACTCTCCTAATGGAAAACATTTAACAACGCAAAAAAGGAAAAAAGAAAGAAAAAAGGAAATAAAGAATGACCAAAAGAAAATGAAAGATGATGAAAAAATAAACAAATGAATGAGTGAAAAATTAATAATAATAGGAAATTGTTAAGGAGGCATGGTTATAGAAAAGAAAAATGAAATAAAAATGTATGAATGAAAAGAAGGAATGATGATTAGAAATGTTGGATTATGTATTTTGTGGTTTATATTCCAATAAATGTGCTTTCAGAGAGAGTAGAGATCAGAGAAAGCAGCTAAGAACAGTGATTGAGGCTGTGTCAAATTTGGATCCCTCAGTTTTCTGATAGGAAGACTAGAAAGGACCCCAGGCATGCCCACCATTTCCAAAGTCCTATATGCACTCCTGGGTGATTCCTGTTTTGCTTCCCTGCTAAACAAAACCACAAAGGACATTAGGAACTGTGATTTTATCCCAGTTAGGACAAGAATTCTCAAGTTCTGCATGTCTCAGGAGATGGTACTGTTTAATGGAGTCAAAAGACCATAAATCCCCAAGGATATAATAGACAATTGCCATGTTTGGAGGAAGCAGACCGCCCTCATCTCAAGGAATGAAAAGAAATCGAAAAGAAAGCAGTGTGTGCTTCACCAACACTATTCTGATTTATGGCAATATTTCACAAGTAACATCCTTTTGCTTTTCACCTATAATATTTATCCTAGTAATGTAAAAAGAGCAAAAGAAGTACTACATCTCAATAGCTCCATGTCTGTTGTGACCATGAGATTTGACCCAGATCATGTCTTTGAGTTGCTAGGCAATTATGATCTCATACTCTATCACCAAAAAATACAGTTCCACATGCCACAGGACCCCACCCACTTATGACCCATCAATTTATACTTACTAACATTTTCCAAAGTACACAAGACTGTCTAGGAGTGATAGCTTCTTTGACATTTACTTACAAATATTTACCTACTATGCATATAATAATACACACATTTAAGTGAAAGAATTGAGTTGCCATATGAAAAGATATTTAGGCACTTATCTATAATTCAGATTCTCCTATTCTCACTCTGCAATACTGGAGACCAACACGATTCTTTTGCTTCTGCCTTACTCACCAGCTTTCAATTCAAATGAAAACAATAACAACTCTTTATGTTTTATTTGTAGGATATGAACCACATGAGCATGGTTCAAATCTCTAGAAAATGTAAGTGTTTGAATTCTTTTCCAGCAAAGACATAGATACATTAACACAGTTATATGTATACACACCCACACTCACATATGATATATAAAATGACATCCAAGCTCAAAAGAACAAATTTACCCCTGTAACTTGCAATATTTAAGAAGGACATTTATTTATAATTGGATTCCTTGGATATTGCACTTACCATGTGGGCAGTACTTTTCATATCTAAAACACCTAACTCCTGAGACTTTAGATTCTAATCCTCACTAGTCTGATAGCTGGTGATAATCAGAGCAAAAGACGACGTTCTCTTACGTGTAGGAGACATCTTATTGTTCCATCTGTAATCCGAGGAACGCACTTGTGGTTGAAAAAAGATATTGCTGAATGTTAACGTGCTCTGCATTCTCTCCTAGAGCAGGCCAAGTAATTTAATTGACATATTCACTGCTATCCATATGGTTAAGTAGTAATGTTCTAACATGTTCCGTCATAAATATAGACACTGGTTACTTACCAGGGAAGATGCCTCTTTCCTGTGATCCATGAAATATCCCCTGTGTCATCCTGGACACCTATAAGAGTTGTTTTTGAAATATTGGTGAGGAGAAGTAAAGATATGCTCTTGTTTATCTCCCAAAAACATAAGACATTTCATCATGGCTACTGACACATTTGAGGCTGCATCCTTCTCACGTGGAAAACCCAGAATGCATGCCCCTTGACTTTTCAAGTGATTTATAAACCTCAGACTTTATACATATTTATAGTCAGCACCATTCTACCCATTCTTCCACCTGCAATCAGGAAGTATCTTGTTACACAGGGAAGCATGACATGGAAAAGAATGACTGGAATGCTTTCCAACTATGATCACTTCATTTCCCTTCTGGATCCTGACCGAGGTTGAATGAAGTGAATACATATTAAAAATGAATCAGCTGTAATTAGAGGCATGATTTCTAGGTACATCACAGAGGCAGTGGAATAGTCATACAAAAACATTACCTCATTCACTGGTTTTAAGCTACATTGTATACCTGCATTGAGGTATTTGCTTCTGCTCACTTTCACCATGAGGAAAGGAACATAACTTTCCTTATTGATGCTAAACATTGCTTGCTTTGACAGATGCACATTCTACATACGAAGCTACAGTGCAATAAAACCCTTATGTAAGTTGTGGTTTCTTACATGAACTTTTTCTGAGTTACATTTGGACATATTTGTTCTATGATTAAATATAAAGAGGAAATGAACGAGCAAGAAGTTAACACAGTTGTTTTTGTGTGATCAGAAAAGGGGGTGGTGTACTGTAAGTATACTATATTTTCAAAAATGGTGTTGGATAACAATTATTTCTCTTGCCTGTGGAAGACTATTTCTACATACCTTAATATTTCTTACTTTCGGTAGATCTAGATTTAGAATTGTAGTTCCTGCTGTTTCATTTATCATATCTATTGTTACGATTTTCCTTCTCATGGTTAGATTGTCATTCATGTAAAACTTTGAGTAGATAGAAGAAGCAGGGTATTTGAGAAGTTTTTGAGGAAACAAAGGGAAGTGGAATAATATTATAATACAGTCACAAAAATAAAAGTGTAAACAAATTTTGAGTAAGAGGATAGTATGTGCCCAACTTCAAAGAATCCCCAATAAGGACAGGTAGTGTCCCATATAAAGTGTTATGTGTGCCTAGGGAGAGCAGAGAATGCAAATTGGAACAGTGAGTGGGGCTGTTTAAATTGGGATAACTCTGATCTGCTAGGAAGACTGTAAGGGAGACCAGGCAAGTTACTCACTTTCCAAAGCCCCAAAATTGGAATGCTATGTGACTACTAATTTGTACTTCTGTTAATTTTTTTTTCTCTCTATGTGGTCAAGAATTCTAGAATTAAACATGCATCAGGAAATTGTACTGTAATGTACTGGTCAGCATCTGGCAAGTGATGTTTTCCCATCTTGTTAAAGTATGATGACCTTAGGTTGAAGATCGAATAAGTTCTCAATTCTAAGGATTAGAGACACTGTCTAGGAAAATTGCCCAGTGTCAATCCTAATGTATCACACAGTATCAAAGGTGAACAGAAATCCATATAGAGGTGAATGAGTAAGCAGAATCCTGAGGAACAAAATCATTTACAGTGTCCCAAAGGTAGAGCTAAAAGCTCTAAGCATGAAATAACAAAATCCTAAATTGTATATGGAGCAGTACCCTTAGCTGTAGTATTGGCCCTAGTTTCAAGTGTGAAATACAAACCAATCAGACTTCATGGGTGGTACTTACACAGTGAATCCATGCTCCTAAAAAACATCAAATAGAGTTTGCAAAGATGCTATAGCAGTGATCAACACCTATTTCATATCCCAAGAACTAGTCTGTGAAATAACTTAAGCTTGTGACAGCTGGTACACAGTGTAAAACTCGCCCTGCTGTGGATAACTCTGAAGCCATCGGCTTTTGTATCCATTGTTAAAATATTGACAAGAGAATACATTTACCACCACAACTCTTTGATCAGCTTATCCACTGCATGAGTTATCAGTGAACTGTGCCTTGGGTTCTAGTGGTAAGTGCAGTCCAGCTTCCAGGACTTGGATCATGGTTTTGCTGGAAACATCAAAACCAGTATATGCAGAAATAGAGGCTGCTACAGGTTATTTTTGTGGGATTCTAAAATATACAAAGAAAACATTTCATCTGAAAAGCTACCTGAGGACACAATATAATCACTTAATAACCACTAATACAATATGAGAAAAAGAGGTTTGACTGGAATGAATATGTACACTCAATTCTGTAACCATATGCCTCAATATTTAGGGCATTTTTGTCTCCCACTAGTAAGTTCTGTGATGGCTTGAAGAGCTTAGGAACTTGAATGGGGCTTTGTCAATGATGTATCTGTTTTCTTCTTGGAATACTGAAAGAAACTGTAAGAGCAAAAGTGATGTTTTAAATTTTAGATACTATGCCAAAAATGTCTTTAAAACAAAAACAGATAACCTCCTGGAATGCTAGGTGTGGCTATACAGCTGAAATAGTTTTGTATCTCCCTCATCCGAGGTTAAAACCTCCTGGATTATTGGGTAGGAAGTGAGTAGTTCCCAAGTTGACCCTACTGAACAGGATGTGCTCCATGCTCCAGATCTGCTTGTGGACTTGTAGGTTGAAATATCCTATATTGGGAGTACAACAGGGTACACTCTTGTCACTGATTGGACCTAGTGGGAAATGCATAACCTTAATGTTTCTAAAGTTTTAAACTATATGATTCAGGGTAAATGATTTGATAATTTCTGTGAGAGGTGACAGGTTCATAATATGTGTATCTAAGAATTCTGCTGGTCAGAGTTCATCTTCCTGGCCAGTATTTATTTAATATAATTAAAGCTTGCTTGCTTCAAATTTGGTTCATTGTGACAGTCTCATTTTCAACTGGATTTCGGATTTACAAAACTACAGGAAAATTTTTTCCCCTTCCGAAGTCCCTGATGAATAGTCTTGGATATAGACTCCATCTGCTGTCTTCCCTCAGAGGTATGGCAACAGGGGTCTTTGTCTCACTTTTGTTCATGGCTTCCTGAATGTCAGGATGCCCATTCCCAGTAGGGACACCTACCCAACCTCAGAACCGTGAAAGCTATTTGGTTCCTGACTTCCCAACTGTCAGGATACCTTTCCATTATGGACATCTTATCCACGTCATAACTGTTTGGTCCCTGATTCCAATTGCCAGGACATCTTCCTTTCTTAACTGTAAACTCTTTCACTGGGGACACTATTCTCACCTCACAGCTGTGCAGAATTTCTGCTCCTGAGTGCTAGACCACTTTTCCATCTCTGTCTGAGAATAATATGAACACTAACACTGGGCTGCTACTCCATTTCATCAATTCTAAATAATGTGAAAAAAGAACCTGGGAGATTGTGTTTTTGCATCTACTTGGTATTTTAGACTTTTGAATGCTTCAGGAAAATGAATGAAACAATGGGGTCATTATATATTAAATTAGGGCAATGTTCAAGGGGCCTGTGTGTACCAGTTTGGGCTCCACCTTCTCAGGTCTGAGCCATGAGTCTCATGGGAATTGAGAAAAGCCATCAAAACCCCAAAACATTCCAATAGTTCCAGGCAAGGGCCCAAATTTACCCTCTGATCTGTGTTCAAGTGGATGCAACCACACTTATGGGGTCTCTGAGGAGTAGTTTCTTGTCTAGTAGACTCAAAAGGAATGACTGCACAAACTCACAAAAACATAGACACAAACACAAATAAACAAAAACACAAAGAAAATCATCTTTGAACCCATCCTCTGCCATCTGTAAATTTTAGAGCTTTCTCTAACCAATCATTCTTCCAATTGATATCACTGGACAGGGTAGACCCGGAAATAATGTTTTTTTGATCCTTGACAATGAGTGTACACTCTGGGTTAGAAGCAAGGTAACCAAGTCAGGAGAATTCATTATTAGTCCTGTTGCACATGAGTTTGGAATGACAATATTGGTGGAAGTTGTTAGTGGAGGTGCAGGAGAGTCAAACCCTGCCTCCATGGTTCAGTACATTTCTGGCCACTTTAGGGCAGTTCAATTAAAATTTTAGTATCTATTAACATAATAAGATTTCAGAAGATTGAGTTTGGCTACTTTCACTTCCTGTACACAAAATCAGGATGAATATATCCATGGCAGTCATTCCAGAACTCTTTTGGGTTCTAGGAATATGGCTCTGGAGTAGAAACCGCTTCCAACAGGCCTGCGTCTCTGTACTCCACTTGCATTCAAGCTAAAAGATGACCCATCTTCTGAAAGAAAAAGGAAAATAAAACATGAAAGGAAGTACAAGAAATGAGTCAGAGACAACAGGAATAAGATTAAGAGAGTCAGGAGAGATTGTGGATCATAGGGAAGGAATTAAATGGATAATACTCATTTGACCACAATAGAGAATATGTATTATACATTCTGTGGAAGCCCTGAACTGCACAATCAACACCTATGCTAAGGCTAAAGGGATGCCACACCCTTAGTCCCAGTTTCTGGGCACCAAACTGCCCAGAAATACCCAAGCCCCAGACATGGTTTCACCTTAGGTTAATGCAACCATCTCTGCCCATGCTAGAGACTATAATTTACTCCCAGTCCTGAAGACATTTAGGTTTACCTCAGGCCAACCTCCTGCATTTAAGATACCACAATCTTCCCAAACACTAGGAGCCCAATCAGAGAGGTATTTCCATTTCCCTCATAGTACTAATTCCAGATAGTCAGATGACAAAACAGCTCAGCTATCAGAAACAGTGACCTGGTGGTACAAGGTTCAGATAATTGTTGCTGTTGCCAGGACTGGCCTCTAAGGAGGTCCTGCTGTGTGGTCAGAACAAGTGATAATGAGGCAAAAGGATGTATTCTTCTCTAACTCAGACAACATTGTGAGGTAACAGTGCCCTGCATTGAATGCCCTGACAGCATCCACATCTTTGCTGTACATGTGAAGGTACCAGTTACACTGATGCTAATTGTGGGACGGGCAGAAAGCAGGATTGAGCTAAATAGATTTCTGCTGCTGCACAATAGCATTTCCAGCTGCTGTTACTCTGTGGGGCAGTGACAAAGTCAATATTAGGCTGTTGGTGGACACTCTATCATTTAGATAAATAAACACATCTCATTCCATAGCATAGTCAATAGCCACCTGCTCAATTTGAGCCTTCATGAAGGGAATTTTAAAAGTAAATAAAGAGTGCATGATTCAGCAGCACATATATTACAACAGTAATGATACAGAGACGATGAGCATGTCCCGTGTGCAAGACTGGCATGCAAAATCATGAAATTTTCATCATTTTTTAAAAGAAAAAATTAAAGAGCACTCAATTCAAACTTTTAAAATATGCCAACACATTCCTCAAAGGCATTATGTAAGATAAAATGCTCTGTTTGCTATTTTCAAATAGCTGTACGCTTCATTCCTCCATGAAAAAATGGCTGTGATTTATGGATACTGTCCACGGTTCTGTAAAGCTGGTGGGTAATACCATTATATTGGAAGAAAACTGAAGCTTCCTGGGCTTGTTGGGATGCTACTTTAATCTCAGGATTCAGGAGGCAGAAGCAGTTGGATCTCTTGAGGTTTCGAGGCCATCCTTGCCTACATATTTAGTTCCAAGACTACCGGGGTAAAAAGACATACAATGTCAGAAATAAATAAACGAATAAATTGAGGAATATAAAGAAGAATAAATAAATAATAAGTTAAATAATACAATATGTTAAAGAATTTAAAAGAACATAAAGAAAACAGAGGCTGAGAGAGTTTTCCCTGCTTAAAGCTATAAAATTTAGTGACAGTATTAAATTATTTTTTCACTGATAAGGTCTCTATGCAATCCAGGTTGATCATGAACATCTAGCTTGAAATGAGCTTTCTGTCTCAGCCCTGTAAGAAGTTGTGTCTGTATGTGTCTCACAGCATGAAGCTCTGAGATATTTGTCCACTGTGTTCATACAGCATACACATGTTCCCATACCTTCGTTTATTTATTCCTATCTCTGTTGTGTCTAGAAGTACCTTATATTTTTCAAAGCTGTTAATCATTCCTATAAGTGTTTCTTTGTTTGTTTATTGGGTTTGATAAGGCTTTGTTTTGGAGAAACATTCATTCATTTCCAATAAAGAGGTAATATCAAAAATTCATAAAGAATGCAAGATACTAGATGTCAACAAAACAAATAACACAACTGAAAATGGGGTGCATATGTAAACAAACAATTCACAAAAGGGCAATCTCAAACAGCTGAGAAACACTTAATTTTCTCTATCATTATCCATCTGGGAAGACTCTTTAGGTAAAGTTAGCTACTGTGGACACGAGAAAGGATGTGTGGGCTTGAACATGAGGGAGGGTGTTCTAAGTGGAGGATGGGGCAAGTTAAGAGCCAGAGGCAGGGGTAGGAATGGTAGATGAATTCAGTCAAGTAGAATTCAATAGGATCTCTGTGGAGGTCCAAGTCAAAATGTGCTGATGTGACACAAAAGCCAATGTCCAGTCCCTGATACCCAGATCCTTTTTTGTTTTTGTCTTATGATGCTACTCTGTGGTATAGAATTGCATGAGTTTTCTACACCATTCCTTAGGAGACAGCTTTTAGTCCAACAGCTTTTAGGCCTCCCAGCTGCCCTGAAATGAATGTACTGTCTCACAGCATTGTAATTGAGGAGACCCCTTTTTTATTGACCCACAGGAAAGTGTAGGCTCCCTGGCTGTTGCTTAACAATGCCCCCTGTTGTGATTCCCAACACCTATGCAGGAATCATACTTGTGGATTTTCCTGTTTCTACCAACTGTTAATTTAGAAGCCTCATGTAACCAATCAGTATTCCACAAGATATCACTAAACAGGGCAGATCAGGAAAAAGGTGCTTTTTAACACAACTCTGGATGTTTTTCCTTGGTAATAGGCAGGGTGACAAATCAGGAGAATTCACATTTATGCTTCCTGCATGGGTGCTGGGAATGACCACAGGAGGTATTTTAAAGGAATGAACAAGGAGCATAACCTGCCTCCAGTGCAGTACATGCCTGGCCACTTAGAGACACTCTTCAATACACCCTATATGAATGCTTCTACTAAGATTCATCCTGAGACACAAGAATAACATGGGGACGTCTGTGTATCCAAAATGAGGATGCATATCTCCATGGCAGTACAATACTTTGATGGGTGACAGGGATATAGCTCTGAAGTAGAAATATTTTCTCTGAAGTCAGGGTCCCTGAATTCCACCTGCAGCCAAGCTCAAGAGATCCCAATTTCTGATAAAAAATTAATGAAGTGAAGACAAAGAAGAAAATGTCAGAGAGAACAGAAGACGGGCAAGGATGAGCAAGGAGGGAATGAGGATGGTAGGGAAGGAGTAAAATGTATAAAACACAAAGGACCATAAAGTCTGTGTTGCCCAGGCAAACTGAGAACAGACTTGAAATGATGTTGTGCAGCTTGTGTTGACCCTGGAAGTGAGATATGTGGGACACTGGTAAGCATCGTCCAAAATCAAAGGGGATTGTGATTGCCCTAGAGAACATGGCATGTGCTATAAATTCTCCTTCTTCAAACAGATTCAACCACAGATACAGAATTCTTTTCAAAGAGTTCCTCACTATGCTGACAGACATGGCAGTATTAAGAAAAGGGAGGATATGTTTCCTGCTTGTAACATGACAATACATGTGGTGCTGGGCTTCAAATAGGGCAGCAACAGCCGGAGCATGCTTTTCTTAACAGCACTCCTGGGCCAGCAGGTTTGAAGGAGATCTGACATACTCCTGTCCAGCAAGCACCAGAGATGCTGCTTAGGGTGCTGGAGATTTCCACTGCAACACAGGGATCAGATTGCAGTCCTGAAAAAAAATTCCAGGTGATGAAAGTAGTGCACCAAGAATGTCAAATACCTTGGGACCTGGGACCACTATGTATGCCATTCCTTGAGCAAAACATAAGAAAACAAAACAGAAAAACCGGAAAACTTAAAAATGACTTCAGAATCCAAGTTGGCAGCTTACCTTACAGGCCAGGCATGGAGAGAGTTGACTATCTAATAGCAGTCCATTACTGGGATTCTAGAAGGGTTGTATCGACATGCCAGTTGGTAATGCCTACGGCACAGGGTGTAGGGCACGGGTGCAGGTACAGGTGGTAATGGCTGATGAGCTCAGGACCTGTAGGTCATAGAACCAGTGGGCTTATCAATTTCTCTGCCCTGTGATAGTACATTTAATTCAGGGAATCTGAGGACACAGAAGTTGTTTTATAGGTCCTAAAGAATGCTGCAGAAAACCCATGGCATACGTACCACAGAGTAGCATTCTCAGAAACAAACAAAGACGAATCTGGACATCAAGGACTGGATATTTCCCTTTTATGGTACATCAGCACAATGAGACTTGGACCTCTCCAGAGATCCTGGTTAATTCTACTTGACTCTGCCCACCTGGAAATCCACTAAGGCTGTCAGGCAAGACTTGGATGTGCTGACATTCAGTGAACCTGCTGATATCCAAGCTTTGAGATCAAAGAGGCCTGCCAAGACAGCCTCAGGCTAAATAAGGTCTGTAGGGAAGCTGGGTGATGGTGTCACAGAAACCTGGTCACACCGGACCAGGTTGAGCAGATACCACACCAAAGACAACTCCCAATTTGAATGGGGCTCTAGACTCAGAACTGCTTTCCTACCTGGCAAAGGCCTTTCAATGGAGAAAGGGCAAAGTTTAAGGCTACTAGGTGTACCTGTGAGATATCCAGTTTCATAGTACTGAGTCATAAGTCTGATGCAAGTTAGGAACGACAGCCAAAAACCTCAAATCTAATTGCCCATGGATCCAGACTGGTTCCTTTATGGACCATTCTGTCTGGGTTCAGGTGAATTTTCCATGGTTCATCCACAATAGGGGTTAGAAGAGACTAAAGACCAATGTCACCTGAAGAGATTGGCTGCCTAGGATCCTATTGTAGGGAAGATAGTTAAAGAAGAAACATTACAAGTCTCCTGACACTGTACCTACCAAGCTGTGGGCTTTCATTCCCAACCTATAAGTCTCCTAGGCATTGCCATGCAACCATTATGAGCTATCACCATGTTTGTCACAACCTCTTTCCTCTCTCTAGGTGATTACCCAAACCCAACTAAAACAAGAAGCACTCTTCATCCTTCTTAATGAACACTGGCCAAAACTTAAAGCAGCTGTGTGCACCTGTGAGGGCTCCAGGTTCTCAAGTCTGAGCCCTGAGTCTAATGGGAATTGAAAATTCTGCCTAAACCTCAAATCTTCTTCCAAATGGATTTAGGCACCTGCTGGATCTTAGTGTTTCTTATTAATCAAGCAAAATGAAAATTTACCTTTTGTAGGTATATTTAAATCAGATTTTCATCAATATACATGTTTATAACTCATAATATATACTATTTGCAAATGTAAACTTAACATCATTGGATGAACTCATAAAAACTATCTATGTTTTTCCCCCCTTAAGAAGTACCTCAAGAACATCTTCCAAAAAAAAGAAAGGAAGCCCACATCATACAGAAATCAATGATTCAAGATGCAATTAGTAAATACCATTTGTTTATATGTGCCCTAATAATAAAAATAATATAGTATGTTACAAATAAACAATAAATTTGTTAAAATGTTTAACTGAGTTTACAGTTTATAGTCTTGTTCAAATAACCTTCTATACCCTTGTGATACTGAAATAACACACCAAAAATATATAAATTATGTTTAGCATCACTGCTGGTTTTAAGAAAATTTTTTTTTAAATTTTATCATTAGTAATTTCTCTTAAAAAAAAGTAAAAAGAGGTGAAATCTGCTAGGACATCAGAGAAGCCAGCCTATCTGGTCAAAGTAAGACATTGTTGCACCAGAAGTGAGGAATTACTGGATGAAATCTATTTTACTCAATAGAGCTATTTTTTTGTAACCAAACTTATGCCTCAACTTAAAAAACAATAAATTTAGTGGTAATAAAATCCACATTCACGACATAGTTGAGAAAACAATATTCAAACTGACAGAAAACCACATGGATTTTGATCAACAGATCCTCATATTTTAAAAGTACATTAGTCTTGTACTGACAAACTAGCTGACATCCAAATTACCTATGTATTTTATGGGCTGTGAAAAGAGGCATGGATTTCATCAACATTCCATTAGACTACATTTGACCCTCAAATAATTCATCCAATCCTTTTTTCAAGCAAGCCATTCACTAAATGCTCCTTGTGTGCATCTTTGCTAGAAAGAGAGACAGAAGGGCAAGAGGAACAATTTGAAGGATCCAGGAGTTTCCATCCAGAGGAAAGGAACAGACATTTTAAGGTCTGCTCAAAGAACTAGGAATTTTACCTCCGAGACTTGCCCCTACCCATGCATCACGGTCCTGGGACATGCCCTCCCAACCACTGCCTCCTTGGTTTGCAGATGCCCATGACACTGTGTTGGTGTATGGATTTTGAAGTGTTCCGATTTCTCATAAGGAGAAGGCTATGTAATTCATTTCATTGAACAGATGCTGTTTGCATAGTTGATAATATCAGGCAATATTCTCAGACACAATAATAGGCAATTTTACTGATTAAAGAATACACCTTAATTCTATGATCCCTGCATGATAACCAGTATTATTCTGGGTTCCTGAGGATGGTTGTGACTGAATGAGAATGCACCATATTCCAATCATCACTTCCTGTAAATTAAGAGGACAAGTAATAGATGTACTGTCCTACATCAAATACATACAAGATTTTGTTTGCCATGTCTTCTGTATATTTTGAGGCAAGTGATTTGAATGTAGAGGAAATACACAGTATACATGGTCACTTACTATTTCACAACATTTTTACCTCCATCCACTACAATTGGTTACAATTAATGAATGATTTTATATGATCAGTAGTAAGATTAAAAAATTACACTAATAAGAGCGCATACCTCTGATCATAGCACTGCATAACTTGTGTCGTAATAGGCTCCACTTCAGAGTTGTGATTGTATTTGGCTTCTACTACATAACAATTTTTGTTTCTTCTTTAAACTATAAGGGGATAAGTAGGAGAGGTGCTGATCTACATCTACAACATACATAGCATATTTTCTCTCCCTCACCTTCTGAGGTTTGCATTCCAATCTAAGTGAAAAATATGTTATGAATGCTCCATGGCTATTTTGTGAGCTTCCCAAACCCCAGTCTCTATTATACATTACAATTAGGTCCTCTGGTAGAGATTCTTCCTCCTGTAAATAGGGAGCAACTTGCCATGAAGGAACACATGACCTAAAAAGTGATGTTTCAAGGGATTTCTTTATCTGGATCCAGGTATTCTTCCTGAGGAACATGATTAAGATGGAATTAAGTAACATCAGATTAAAATTGAATCAAGTATTTCAGGCATTTTATTTCCTAGGTATGCCACAAAAAAGAAACTTTTCCTATTTCATTGTTTTTAAAGCTCCTTACTGTCCCTGCATGGAGGTCTCTGTTCTGTAATTTTCACCATGAATAATAACACATCATTCTACTTTGGATACTATGTATCTTTTAGCTGTACAAGATGTCTAGTCTGCAAATCAAAGTATGGTTCCCCTAACTCCTTGTGGTAGTAATATACATGAGTTTCTATTTCAGAAACACTATCTGATCGGTTGGTGAATGAAGTGTAAAATTACAACTCTCCTAATGGAAAACTTTTAAAAATGCAAAGATAGAAAAAAGGAAATAAAGAATGAATAAAAGCAAATGAAAGTTGAGGAAGAAATAAACATAAGAGTGAGTGAAAAATTAATGATAATGGGAAATCTTTAAGGAGGCATGAATATATGAAAGAAAAATGAAATAAGAATGTATGAATGAAAAGAAGGACTGATGATTGGAAATATTGGATTATGTATTTTGTGGTGTATATTCCATTAAATGTGCTTTCAGAGAGTGTAGAGATCAGAGAAAGCAGCTTGGAAGAGTGACTGGGGCTGTGACAAATTTGGATATCTCAGTTTTCTGTTACGAAGACACGAAAGGACCCCAGGCATGCCCACCCTTTCCAAAGCCCTATATGCACTACTGGATGATTCCTGTTTTGCTTTCCTTCTAAACAAACCCATAAAGGACACTAAGACCTGTCATTTTATCCATGCGAGGACATTAATTCTAGAATTTTGCATGCCTCAGGAGACGGCAATGCTTAACGGAGTCAAAAGACCATGAATCCCCAAGGACATAATGGAACATTGACATGTTTTGGAGAAGGCAGACCACTCTCATCTCAAGGAATTAAAAGAAATCGTAAGGAAAACAGTGTGTGCTTCACCAATACAATTCTGATTTATGGCAATATTTCACTATGAATATCCTGTTGGTTTTCACCTATAATATTTATTCTAGGAATGTAAAAGGAGCAAAAGAAATACTACATCTCAAAATCTCCATGCCTGTGGTAACCATGAGACTTGACCCAGAGCATGTCATTGTGTTGCTAGGCAATTACGAACTCATACTCTATCACCATCAAATACATGTCCACAACACACAGGGACCCCACACACTTATGACTCATCAATTTATACTTACTAACATTTTCCAAAGTACACAAGACAGTATAGGAGTGGTAGCTTCTATGACATTTCCTGATACACATTTACCATCTACGCATATAAAAATGCACACATTTAAGTGAAAGAATTGTGTTGCCAGATGAATAGATATTTAGGCACTTATCTATAATGAGGATTCTCCTGTTCTCATTCTACAATACTGTAGACCAACACCAGTCTTGTGTTTCTGCCTTATTCACCCTCTTTAAACTCAAATGAAAACAATATCAAATCATTCTGTCTTATTTGTAGGATATGAACCACATGAACATGGTGCAAATCTGTAGAAAACCTAAGTATTTGAATTCTATTTCCAGCAAAGACATAGATACATTTACATAGTCACATGTATACACACCCACACTCTAAAACACTAATTTTAGCTTGAGAGATTTGGTGCACAGTGTAAAACTCACCTTGCTGTGGAAAATATTGAAGCCATGAGTTTTCTGTCCATTGTTGAAATCTTTACAAGAGAAGACATTTACCGTCACAACCCTTTGATCAGCTTATCCACTGCATGTTTATCAGTGAACTGTGCCTTGGGTTCTTGTTGTAAGTGCAGTCTAGCTTCCAGGACTTGGGTCACGGTTTTGCTGGAAACATCATAACCAATGTATGCAGAAATAGAGGCTGCTACTGTTTATTTTTGTAGTATTTTAAAATATACAAAGAAAATATTTCATCTGAAAAGCTCCTTGAGGACACAATATAATCACTTTATAACCACTAAAACAATATGAGAAAAAGAAGTTTGAGTGAATGAATGTGTACTCTCAACTCAACAATAATTATTGAATTTTTTTGTCTCCCACTAGTAAGTTCTGTGATGGCTTGAAGAACTTTGTCAATGACGTATCTGTTTTCTTCTTGGAATACTGAAAGTGTAAGAGCAAAAGTGATGTTTTTAATTTTAGAAACTATGCCAAAAATATCTTTAAAACAAAAACAGATAACCTCCTGGAATGCTAGGTGGGACTGTACAGCTGATATAGACTTGTATCTCCTTCATTAAAGGATATAACCTCTTGGATTACTGGGTAGGGAGTGAGGAGATCCCGAGTTGACTTTACTGCACAGGATGTGATTCATGCTCCAGATCTGCTTGTGCACTTGTAGGTTAAAATATACTACATAGGGAATACATCAGGGTAGATTCTTGCCACTGATTGGACCTGGAGGGAAGTTCAGAGACTTAATGTTTCTGAAATTTAAACTATATGATTTAGGGTAAATGATATAGGAATTTATGTGAGAGATGACAGGATAATACTTTGTGTATCTCAAAATTGTGCTGGTTAGAATCCATCTTCCTGGCCAGTATTTAGTTAATACAAATAAAGCTTGCTTGTTTCAAATTAGGCTCAGTTGTGACAGTCTTATTTTCAACTAGATTTGGGATTTACAAAACCACAGGAAATTTTTTTCCCTTTTCCCAAGCCCTTAATGTAGACTCTTGGATAAAGACTCCCATCTGCTCTCTTTCCTCATTGGTATGGCTACAGGGGTGTTTGTCTCATTTTGCAATTGGCTTCCTAAATGTCAGGATGACCATTCCCATTAGACATACCTTCCCACCTCAGAACTCTGAAATGTATGTGGATACTAGTATCCCAAATGTCAGGATACCTTTCCATTGTGGATATTTTTTCCAACTCATAACTGTTTGGTCACTGGTTCCATTTGTCAGGGCACATTCCTTTCGGAGCTGTAAACACATTCACTGAGGACATTATTCTCACCTGAGAGCTGTGCAGAATTTCTGATCCTGAGTTCTAGACCACTTTTCCATCTCTGTCTGAGATTAATATGAACACTAACACTGGGCTGCTACTTCTTTTTATGAATTCTAAACAGTGTGAAAAAGGAACCTGGGAGATTGTGTTTTTGCATCTACTTGGTATTTTAGACTTTTGCATACTTGAGGAAAATGAATGAAACAATGGGGTCATTATATATTAAATTACGTTGACATCATAGAGTGAGCCATCTTCCTTCATATCAAGTTTTGATGAGAAAACCAAAAAGAAAGACAACAAGCTTCATGAGTAAAATATTTTGGATCATCATAGTAAATCATCTAGAAATCAATGCTGGATTGAACCTATTGCTACATACTTGGCTTTAGGTTGAACAAAACCATAATTGCTCTGCCAACTGCATGACCCCCATGAAAGTAGCCACTCGCTATCTTACGCAATACTGATATGAAATTTGAGTCCCAAATAAAATAATTGGGATGTAGTGGGATTAGAAATTGTAAAGGATTCTGATGTCAAAGCAACTAAGTTACTAGCTACTTGAAATGGTTCCCCTTTATGAGTAAATCCCATTCTTAGCCGGAATACTGTCAAGGACCCAAAGAAAGAAAACCAATGGGACCAGAGGCAGCATTAAGATCTGCAAGCATGTTGCAACAACATCCTGACATTGATATTGGTGCAGGACGCTCAGAAATCATTGAGAACCCAGTCTCAACTTTGAGACACTATGCAATCAGTCTTCCTACATGGTAATGACAGTGTGAATTCAGGCTTCTAGATGCCATCAGATAGAAGATATTGGGCATTTGCCCTACTAGATACAATACTTATTTCCTTAACCAGGAACTAATTTAAGAAATAGCTTCCAATCTTGAAGAAATATGCACAGTGGAAAACTTACCCTGCTATGGACATCTTTAGCTTCCTATTCCATACTGATCAGTGTTTTCACAGAACATAGAATATGTCATCAATATCCCTACCTTGGGTTCTAGTGCCAGGTCCAGTACAGCTTCTAAGTCTTTGGCTATGGCTTGATTTAAAGAATCACTGTCAGCATATACTGAAATGAAAAGTTGTAGAGGATAATAATATTGAGAATGTAACATATCTAAAGATATTACTGCATTCCAGTTGCCTAATGTTTGTTGGCAAGATGATAAAGCAACTGCGGTATCATATTGGGTTTTCCATACCACCATCATGATCTCACAGGTTGTCACTGTCTACAGCTGTTCTTAGTGCTACTAAAATACCACCTACTCATAACATCATTATATACTACTTTACTTTATCCACGGGCTATAAGTCTTTATGAGTTGAGATCTGTTTATTATTCCAATCACACATTTACCTATAAACATTGTAGTAAAGCAAAAAACCAAGAAAATGCATTACTATGCCAATCACTATATTGATGGATTCTTAGATATATTTCTTATTCTAACACCACCAAATTGAGGAATAACAAAATTCTTGTGCTTCTACCTTACTCAGCTACTCCCCACTCAAATAATAAAAAGTTGCTCATAAACCCATATTACCCATCCCCTTCTATTAGTGGAAGTGGACCCAAGTAGCAAGGTGAAATCCAGTGCAGTTCGTGTCTGTATGTTTCTTCTTCTTTTTTTTAAGCTGAAATTTTTATGTAAAATTTAACAATGTTGCAGTTCAAGCAAATTGTATTCATCACCATATCTAGTTTTACTATAAAAGTTCACAGAAAGAATTTTTTTTCTAGTTATTATTCCATTTTTTGTACCACATTTATTCTACATATTGTTAAGTATTTCATTTGTTTGACTTATGTCATATAATACATCCAGACTCCATTCCACCTTCTTTCTATGCCTCCCATTTCTTTCCATCTCCCCTCTCTACCAAATCTACCCCTTGTGTCCTATGGTTATACTCAGAAAAGAGCTGTCCTCCAAGAATTAGCAGTTAGACATGTCATACCACTTACTTGTTTGACTATTTTTTTCATAACACAAACGAAGGAACACACAGATATATAAACACAGACACAAACACACACAATCACTACATGAATCAACATCCATCCTCAGGAATTCCCATGCTCATAATGATTTTGTGTAAACTCAATAGAGTTTTAACTTTGATTTCTTAGGAAATCTGCAT
Organism: Cricetomys ansorgei; assembly: GCA_026225945.1. Classification (NCBI taxonomy): domain Eukaryota; kingdom Metazoa; phylum Chordata; class Mammalia; order Rodentia; family Nesomyidae; genus Cricetomys; species Cricetomys ansorgei. The sequence continues at coordinate 273,378 of JAMJFZ010001467.1, forward strand.
TTTCTTTTGGGGAATTCATTCTTAACCCAAGAAACATCCCAACTCCATAGCCCTTAGAATTGTAATTGCAAAGGCTATCTCTTTACTGTTTAGATATTTTGTGATGTCCATTGAAAAAGACCAGAGTCTTGGTTCCTTGGAGATATCGTGTCCTAACTCTGTATGAACCAGAGTACAGGGAACCTCTGTGTTGCTGATAAATGAAGTACCTGCATATTGACTGGCTCAGATTTTTCACTAGGAGCAGGCAATGGAACTAAATATACTGATCAGCTGCTATCCACATGTTTAGCAATCAAAGATGTTCTCTGCTAAGACACGTGAGGAGCCAACCAAGCACACCTGGACAGATTCCTATTCTTTGTGAGACCTACACTAACTTGAGCAGCTGTTGATGGTTGTAACTGCATGGGACAATCTACCACAGACCAGTCATTGTTCCTTTTATTAAACTGGAATGAAAAAGCTCTCTTGTACATCTACTACCTAAATGACACAATCTATCATGTATTCTTCACTTTTTGAAGTTTGAATTCCTCTATAGGGAAAAAAACACATTACACATGCCCTGTAGACATTTAATGGACTCTCTGAAATATAGCCCCTCTCATGGATTACAAGGAGGCCTTAGTATATTTCTTCCACCTCTCATCATAAATCAACTTGAGAAGATGTTTGTATTAATCAGGAAAATAATGGCTGGAAGGCATACTCAACATTTATTGCTGCTGTCCAGAGAATCTTGACCAACGTGGCTATTTTTTGTAAAGATTGAATGAATGTCTTTAAGAATATTTGATTGTACTCACCACATGGGGCCCCAACTGGCCATTCAAGAGAAAGATCAAAGATACCCTATGCCCAGTGCTGTGATTCATTCAGAGTTTCCTTTGGAATCTTGTTTCCTCAAATCGTTGAATCAAGCAAGGAAGTGTCAAGTTTATACTTTATAAAAAACATAGTTAAAAAGGAACAAGTTAATTATCATTGTGCTGAAACAATCAGACTTATCCATAAGGTTAAGTGTGCCACAGGACAAGTTCCCTGATTTCTTTTCATGGCATGCAAGGAAGGAAAGATAACTGATGGGAAGAAAGATTTAAGGAATCCTGGCAAGATGGAATCTGCCCAAGTTACAGTTATCTGGTGGAAAACGCAGAAAAAGTCAGTAATTCAAGTTTATCCTCAGCAACAGAGTGAATTGAGATCAGCCTGGGCTTCAGCAGATTCAGGGAAGTAAAGGGTATGAATGCAAGTGAGATTTTATGATTTAGGAGACCTAATGATAATAATGTTTAAAAGTGTGGTGTCCCATGTCACAGCCACCAGGAGACAGAGTGGAATTCAGCCTAATGACTTTTAGTGTAACCTGGTCTATATAGGGAATCCAGACAACCTAGAGCTACATAGTGAGATCTTATCTCAAAAGTATAATGTATAAAGCTTATTTGATTCATTTAAAAGAATCCAATCAATATTCAAAGGCATTTTTAAGACTATCACAGAATTTGACATGGGTCCTAGATAATGGTAAGGATAAGACTTCATTTTACAAGATGTAGTTATGGTATTTTATATACATGTGAAGTCACTGTATTTCAGTGGAAATGGGGCAAAACTTTTTAAAGGTTAAATGACATTATGCATATTATTTTAATTTTAAAACAGTCTCAGTGTAAAAGAAGAGACAGATGGTATATGCCATGAGTCCTATTTCTGAGTCTCACTGTCCTTTCTCCAAAACCCAGTTCATTTCTAGGAAGCAATACAAATATTGAAATAATTGAAGGTGAATAATTCGCACAATGAAGAAAGGAAGTGGAGAACTTCTGAGTTGACAGGATGTATTACAAAAGAATGGAAGGATATCTTTTAAAAGCAACTTCAGTCAACAGCTTGAAGATGAAAATTTTGAGATATGCAGAAAAAATAGCAGGTGTTTTTCCAACAAACTCTAGTTATCTCAATCCAAACTTAAATTAAAGTTTGTTTGTGTATGTGGGGTGAGAATAGTTGTACATGTTTGCTAATGCATATATGTGCAGAGGAGGGTTAGGTTCTCTGGAAGATTAATCAGTGCTCTCAAGTGCTGAGCCATCTATCTAGCCTGAGTATATATTTTTGTATTGACAATATTCAAAATTTTAAGAATAAATATCAACTGTAACTGAGCTGAAAATAGAATTCATGGAACCCTTTTTAGCAATCAGATAAGAATATAACAATATATTAAGAGTCTATATAATTTCATATGAAGTCTTTAATTCTGATAAATCTCAATGAGTGCCTCTGAGAGGATGGGAAACAACATCTCCACTCAGTAATCTTGTGTGCACTAGTAATTTGACAAAGAGATATTTTTTTTTGTATATAGAATGCAAAGGTACACATTAGCACTTTGACAAACTCTATCTTATTCTTGTAGTGATTAAGGAATTTTAATTATAATTATTAGGTATGTCCTATACTAATCCGTTGAGAAAATTATCTTTTCACTGTATCTTACAACATTGCTCCTACTACTGCCTTGATTTTCTACTGAAATCTGAGTTACATAGTAGATCTAGGTCTAACAGCTAGTGCATGCCTAGTTCCATGGAAGGGTTTCATGAATTTTACAGACCCCCTTCCTCCTCCTGTTATAACCAAAGTCTCTGACCTTGAACAGTTGGCATGTTATTAAATTTTATTTCAAGCGCAGAGTAAATTAGATACCAATAAAAATCACAATACAACACAGAAGGTATATAACATTTGGCCTGATGATCATCCGGTTAAAGACTTAAAGTCATGCTACATTTTCTAAATCAAGTTGACTATGGAAACCAGGTTTAAGAAGCTCACCTAGGAATGGTGTCTCAGTGGATAAGAATACATTTTGCTCTGGCAGATGACCTCATTTACCAGGACCAAATATGCTTGGATCTCCACATCATGTAACTCTAGATTTAGAATTCTGCAGCTCTTTTTGGTCTTTTTGACCACATACATTAGCATATGCTCATTCAGAAATAAACACATAAACAAAAAGTAAATTCTTAAAATCTTAAAAGAATCACATATTTAGTTGACCACGTATATCAGTTCAGGCCTAGAATTTACAAAGCTCTGTTCCTTATACCCTGCACTGCACAGACTTGGTTTAGTAGAAAATCCTTTAACCCTAGCACTGGAAAGAGAGGTAAGAGAATCAGGAGTCCAAGGCCAACGTCAGCTACAAAATATTCTGAAGACCAACCTGCAATACAGGAGACCTTGTTAGAAAAGTTAAGTAAATAAATAAACAAATAAAATGACCATAAATACTGGAAATGAGACTGAATGATTTTGTATATTAAAAATCTCAAATCCCACTCTATTTGAACATATAAGGTCTTTCATATATCTATGTTTTATTGTGTCTCTATATTGAATATATGTCCATATTCCTCTCTATTTTCAACTGCATACCTTCCGCTTGGCTTAAGCTTTTTGTAATCTTCAATGTCACTATGTCATATGGTCATGACAATTATTCGTGTTCTATTACTATTGCAGTCAGTGTGTTTTTAGCTCCAGAAATTTGGATGTTCATTGCAGTATAAAGTCATTAGTGGGAAAAGATAATATAAAAGATAAATTCCATTTCTATTTTAAGCAAATAATAATAGGAATCAAGTGTTTTGGAGCCACAGGAGCTGTTACCCCTGCAATTGTATCATCTGGGATACTATCTGATATCTTTACAACTACATGAATACCTGAATTTTGAACAGATTTTTCCCTCAATCTCAAAGTGTGGCTTAGTAAAAGATGGATCATTGCAGATGTGGATCATCATCAATGTTGGCAGCATCTGCAGGGATGTGTCCACCAGACAAGAGCCAGTGAAATGACTCAGCAATAATGTCACTTGCTGCCAAGCCTGTTGATAGAGTTTTTACACATAATTTCCAAGAGAAGGTGTATTTCAAGATACACTCTCAATTTTCAACAGGAAAGTTAAAGGTATGTTTTGAAGACATAGTGTGGAAAGAAGATAGTTTCTTATCACATATGAGGCCATAGAAACCTCAAAATATTTGTAAAGATAAAATTTCTAAAAATCATGGAAGAAACCTTCCCAAAATTAAAAACCTAGGCCAATAAAAGTACAATAAACTTGTAGGACACCAAATAAACCAGACTAGAAAAGAACCCTTACCACAAAATAATCAAAAAACTAAACATATTCAACAAAGAAAGAATACTAAAAGCTGAAAGAGAAAAAGATCAAATAACATAAAGAGGGAAAGCTATTGCTTCACAGTGGAGACACTGAGAGCCAAAAGGGCCTAGACTCAAATTCTACAGACTCTAAGGAACATAGATGCTACCCAAGAATACTATACCCAACAAAACTGTCAATTATTATATAGAGAGAAAATAAAATATTTCATGACAAATCCAAATTCAAACAATTCCTATGTAGAAATCCTGCCCAACAGAAGGCAATAGAATAAAAACTTCAACAAAAGAAAGTTAACTACAATCAAGGAAACATAGGAATTAAATTATCTCACAATATCATATTCAATAGAAGAAACACAGACACATACAAACATACACACAGAAACACACACAGACAAACACAGACATACACACAAACACACACACACACATATCAACTATAGTTACAAAATAGCAAGTCCTGACAATCAGTGGACATTGGCACCTCTCATCATTGATGGTTCAATTCCCCAGTTTAAAAAAGAGACTACCAGAATGATTTGAAAACAAAATACAGCCTTCTGTTGCATACAAGAAACTCATCTCCATGTCAAAAATAAATATTGTCTCAGAGAAAAGGTTTGGAAATATTACCAAGTAAATGCTGAAAAATAAGATAGTGTAAAGATTCTAATATCCCATAGAATATAATTCGAACCAAAATTAACTGGAAGTGATGGGGAAGGACACATCATACTCATTAAATGAAAAATCCACCAAGATAATATCCCAATTCCTAACGTCATATCCCTAACACAAAAGCTCCAACATTCATAAAAGAAATATCACTAGAATCCATAAAATTGGAAAATCTTAAAGAAATGAATGCTTTCCACGGTAGATACTACACATAAAAATTGAATAAAATCTAATAAACAATTCAAACAAACCTGTAACTCACAAACAATACAAGGGGACAATAAAAGCCTCTCCAATAAAGCCTATGATAATAATGTTTTAGTTCTGAATGATAATCCTCTAATTACTCCTTAAAATAAAAGCAGAAGGCACACTGCTGAACGAATTCTTACACTAATTACAAACCATAAATAGATTCAACAAAGAAAGCGAGTTATACACCCATATACATCATTAACAGATAAGTAAATATACTTAATGAATACTCATAAACACATCCAAGGACACATTAAAAAATTATCCACCTATAAAGCTTATCTTTATCCCAGACACACAGGGAGGAGTCAATATACAAAATTAATCAATGTAATCCACCATATAAACAAACTTGATGAAAGAAAAAGCTCACAAAGTTCACCTCACTAGATCCTAAGACAGTTTTTGACAAAATCCAATAATCCTTCATGATAAACCTATTGGAGAAATTGCAGATGCATTCTGTATGTAAACATAATTCAGGCAATTTCCAGCAAAAACTCTGCCAACATCAAATTAAAAGAAGTGAAAATCAAAATAATTCTATTAAAATCCGGAAAAAGACACAGTTGTCCCCTCTCTGCATACATATTCAATAGTACTATAAAAAGGAACACCTATAGCTGATAAATATCTTCAGTGATGTGCCAGACTACAGGATTAATTGAAAAAGTCTTTAGCTCCCATACATACAAATGACACATGGACAGAGAAAGAAATCAAGGAAACAACAACTTTAAAACCTACAAACGACACCAGGTATATTGCGGTGTCTCTAATCAAGCAATTGGAAGATTTGAATGACAAATACTTCATTTCCTTAAAGATGGAAATTGAAAATCTCAAAAGATCGAAAGATATCCTATGCTCCTGATTTGGTAGGATTGCCATAGTGAAAATTGACATTTTATCAGAATAAATCTATATATTCTATGTAATGTTTAACAAAATACTTAAAGAAAAGAAACTTAAAAAAAGTTCAACATCCTTATTGATCTGGGATAGCTCTCTAGGTGCAGTCCATTACAGGGGATCCCAACAAGGTTGTATGGGCATACAAGTGGGTGAACGTGTTCCCTGTTGGGATGGCAGAAGAGGAAAGTATGGTTGGTAGGCTAAAGACCTATGGGAACAGGGGCTCCTCTATTGTACTTCCCTGAAGACACAACTCTCAATTCTGGCACACGGAAGATGCAAAAGCTTCTTCCAACACCAAAGGGAATGCTCTAGAATATCTGATCTATGCCAATCAACAATACAACAGAGTCCTCAAACCAGTTAATAGAAACTCAAGGCCAGTCTGGTCTACATGAGATCTAGTAATCAAAATTTTTTAAAAAACCTTCCTCTTACAGTCTATTCTGTTACATAATGCAACATCAATGAAATTAAATTGATGCAGAATCAATTCAAAAAATGTCAACTCACTGAATGTTGATAACAAGTGCAATTTTTTAAATTTTTGAAGCATTTTTCACCTTCTATCATACCTGATTCTTGATTTGATCTCTGAAAGCATCATGTGCAGTTTATTCATAGAAAAAAATATATCTTTCTTTTTTTATGCATGTTTTTCTTTTCACAGTGATCAAAAACTTTGACTATTGAACCTTCAAACTCAGGAATAGGGTGTGTGGATCAGGGACAGGCTTGCATTCATAAGGCCACTGGTTAATTCTGAATGACTGGAAACTAACAATTGACTGTGAAAGTATTATTCTTCTATGATTTCTTACTCTCAAATTGCCCCATAAATATAGTCAATTTTTGTTTTGTCCCTCCATCTCCTCAAGGCCTCTACTCAAATGAAAGTGTTTCTCTTACACTGCCCATGATTATTTACTTCTACAATCTACGGTCAGTTCCATTAGGACAGGTGCCTAATGCCAACTCCCTTGCTCTTAGCTTATGTCTGGTCACCACTAGGAACTGAAGTTCATTGCCGATGATGGGAATGAATGCTCAGATTCTAAAAGTGTGTTAGACCTTTAAATATGGCACAGGAAATATTTTGCCATCATACACTCCTTCGCTGAATCTCTATGATAAATCAGAACCACCACATCATTTCAGAATTTTTTTGAAGTAGCCAAATCAAGTCCTATGGTCTAAACACAGCTGGAGGAATCTAGCAACATGTGAAGTGTAACTGATTCCTATTAGTCCAGTTTCTCTGCCATCCTAGAATCTCAGGTATATATAGGATGGAGAGGACGATGATGTTCAAGAAGTTTTGCCCCTGCTATTGTAGAGATTTGACCTCCTCTGACTTTCAACAAAGCAATGTTCAGTTCTCCTCCTGGGGTCCAACATCATGGATTCTATTAGGTTGTCTCCCAACTTGGAACATCAACCACTCGGAAAGACCATGGTCAGAGGCCATCTAGAAGTCAGCAACGAAGTCTGTTCCTAAATTCAAAAGACTTCCCTACCAATGCTACCCTTTGAGGATCCAACAGGGAAAGGCACAAGGGGCTCAATCAAGGCCAGTGACACCTCGGGGCCCAGGGCCTGTAGCTCACATAGGACACCAGGGGCAGCCTTGTTCCTGAATGGGCCTAGAGAATTTCAAGTAGAAGTTAAGAGAGGGGCTCCTCTCATGAAAGAGGTCCTCTTGAGGAACCAGCTCGTGGGCCTAAATCCTGATGGTTAGTGGCTACAATTCTTTCCAGGCATCCAGGCAGAGAAGATGGAGCCTGTAACAGGTAAGGGCTCGCGTAAGGCACCATGTGCTGTTCGGCTCCAGCAGCCAAGGGACAGCAGCGGCCAGTTGACAGGGGAGAATGAGCCTGGGGGCCCCAGCCACGTCCCTCTGAGTACCACCTACTGTAACCAAGACGAGGCCAGGGTTAATCAAAGGGGGTCAGAGGGGCACCGCCTCTGCACTTCATGTTCCGCCAAGCTGACTTACGTGGACACGGACACCCTACTGCCTTCCAGGTCTATGTGTGGGCCGCATCCCTATCGAGTGCAGCAAAAAAGGAGGCAGCAAAGCAATTCCCACAAGGGGAAGTGGCTGCAGAAGACCCTCAACCCCCTTGCCAATTATCCAGTCTGTAAGGTGGGTCTTGACCCATGGTTCTACTCACAAGCATGTATGGCTTTTCAGGCTGGAGTATGATGGGGTTCCCATGACTTACCAACTACTCCTGCCCTGGGGTTCCTCCGGAAATGACACCTCTGGATTTGGCCATATTTGCCATTTGTAGCTGCTGCTTAGCTCACTTCATACTCTGCAAGGGATTCTGGGTCTCCAGCCACCCCAGTTGTGATCACCATGAGACACAAATTTTCCAGACGACCACTGTGGAGCTACTAAATTTCCCCATTGTGGAAGTCTAGCTATGCTAGGCTTGGGAGTTCTGGGACTTCAGACCACCACAGGATGCTCACCATAGGACTATCATGATCCCCACTCCATGTTGGATGAGGGGGGCACAATCTGGCAGACCAGTAAAGAAGTGGCCCAACTAATACATATTGCTCTAAGCTAGGATCCTTCACCCTCTCCTGGCTGGCCAAGTAAAGGCAAAAAAATTCTACAATCAGAGGCCACTCTGGGATGCTTCTCACCCCAGGGATATTGTATAATGGGCAGCACTCTCTACTCTACTCCCTAGGGAGCACAACTTAGGCTGTGGCATTTCTCCCAAGTGGAGGCAGTCATGAAGAGTACAAAAGAAAGGAAACAGTGAGGAGAAGAGAAGAGAAGACAAGAGAAGAGAAAAGAAGAGAAGAGAATAGAAGAAAAGAAGCAGAGAAGAACACGTCAACCCTACTTGAACATTTCAGTTAGGTTACGATATCTCCTTGGAGGTGCAACACTAGGGGAGGTCTCCCTTCAGAGCAGAGGAGATTTGAGCAGAACAGAGAGGACTTGTTACATTGGAACACTCCAGCTCAGTTGGGGAAGCATTCCCTGTCTCAAAGCTGCCAGAGCAGTGTGATGTCTGACTTCCTGAATGACAAGATAAATTCCTATACGGCACTCTTTCCAGAGAGCTGTGAGAGCTATGTGGCTCCTGCCTTCCCGAATATAAGGATAACCATGCCTTTGCAGTAGGTTTCCCCACCTATGAACTGTTTGGTCACTAGGCTTCCAAATGTCAGGCCACATTTCTATTTCTGTCCAACCTACATAAAAACACTATTACTGGGCTGCTATTCTTTTACATCACTTCTAAGAAGGGATAACAATGGAATTGAGAGATTCTGGTTTGTTGAGTACTTGGTAAGGTATTTAAGACACTTCGGGAGACTGAACTCAAAAGGAGGGTCATTATGTATTGAATTGCCTAAAAATCTTAAGATAAAATGTCCCCATGTCCTATCATAGAGGAAGCAGACTCCCTTCTTCGCATGCTGTGATGTGAAAAATAGAAAAAGTGTGCATTGCAAAAACATTCTGGCTCACTACACTAATTTATGTAGAAAGCCATGCTACATTGAAATTGTACCCACATACTGGGCCATCCTCTGAACAAAACCTCAATTTGTTGCCCTCAAAATGAAACTCAACTGAGTACACAGTCATTACTTTAGGCTATTCTGGAAAAAGATGAATCTCCCAGATAGAATAAATGGGAGGATGGTAGTATTAAAGGTTGTACAGCATTCTTATTTCAAAATAACTTAGACATTAGCTACCTGTAATGGCTCAATTTTAATCACCCTAGACAACATTAATAGAAAGAATGGAACCCAATTCTTAGCAGAAATACAGTACAGAAACCTCAGAAAGAAAACCAATGACTCAGGGCACAGAGGCATAATCAACATTTTTGAACATCCAACAGCAACACCCTGACTTTAACATTGTTGCAGTACCCTCAGAGGTCATTGTAACACCAGGCTCAAGTGTGAGCCGAAATGCAATCTTCTCATGTGGTAATGACACTGTGAATTCAGGCTTTTAGAGACAATCAGAAAGAAGAAGTTGTGCAGCTGCCATAGAAGATGAAACACATATATCCTTAACCAGGACTTATCTAAGAAATAGCTTCAAATATTGTTAAGGAAATGGACGCAATAGAAAACTCACAATGGTATGGACATCTTTAGCTTCCTACTCTATATTGCTTAGTATTTCCACATATTGCACCTATGTCAGCAGGCATCTCTGTCTTGGCTTCTACTGCCAGTTCCAGGACAGATTCCAGAGCTTAGGCTGTGGCTGGATTGGAAGAATCACCACCAGCATATACTGAAATGAAAAGTTGTAGAGGATACTAATCATGGAAATAACATATCCAAAGAAAACATTACATCTCACTTGTCCCATGCTTGTTGTCCAGATGATAAGAGACCACAAGAATCACATTGGGTTTGCCAGGCAAACATCATGATCTAAAAGGTGTCAAAATCTACTATTATTATTAGTGCTACAAACGCCCCACCTACTCATGACAAATATATCTTTACTTTATCCACAGGACATGTGTGTTTATGAGTTGGTTAATATTTATTTTTCCTATTCATTATATTGATGATCTCTTAGATATATTTCTTACTTCAATATCAACAGACTGGAGACTAATCAAGATTCTTGTGCTTCTACCTTACTCAGCTGCTCTCATTTTGAATACAAACAAGTTCCTCATATCCCCAAATATCCTCCTTTATAAGTGGAACTGGACCCAAGCAGTAAGGTGCAATTCAGTGAATGGTTCTTCCTTTGTTTTTAGCATGGATTAATTAAATAAAACTTAAAATTGATGCAGACCAAGAAAATCGTGTTTACCACCAGTCTAGGTTTATTATAAAAATTAACAGAAAAGAGAAAGTGTGTCATCATTATTCATGCCTTTTTTGTACCGTATTCATTCTGCATGTTTTTAAGTATTTAATATGTTTTATCTACCCCATACAATACATCCAGATCCTCTTTCCCCCACTACCATATCTCCCAACTCCTTCCATGTCCCCTCTCTACTAGATCTACCTCTGTGCTCTCTGCTACTACTCAGAAAATAAAAGTCCTACAAGGATTAAAACTCAGACAAAGCATACCACATGCTTGTTTGAATACTTCTAGCACACAAACACAGAAACACAGAAAATGTGCGCACACACACAAACATACACAATAAGTAAAATGACATCCATCCTCAGAAACTCCCATGCTCCCACAGATTTTGTGCCACAGGAATGCAGGAAACACTTTAATCTCTGATATATTAGGAAATTGGCATTTTTACTTGGAGAATACTTTCATAATCCAAGAGGGATCCTAAGTCCACCTCCTTTACAACTGAAACTGCAGAGGCTATCTCCTCACTATTGAGATATTTTGTGATGCCCAGAGAAAAAGTCCAAAGTCTGGCTTCCTTGGAGATATCATGTCCTATGTTTGTACCAAACAGAATTCAGAGAGCCTCTATGTTGCTGACAACTGAAGAATTTCCATGTCGAACTGTTCAGAGGTTTCATCAGGCGCAAGCTATGGAACTAAATTTACAGATCAGCTGCTGTCCACATGTTTAGCAATCAAAGATCTTCTATGTTGCGACACATGAGAAGTCAACAGAGCACAGTTGAAAAGATTCCTATTCTGTGTTATACAAGCACCAACCTGGGAACCTGCCGAAAGTTGTGACTACTTGGGACAATGTACCAAAGACAAATAAATTGAAAGGGAAGAAATAGAGATTCTGTTGTATATCAAGTACATGCCACACTCTGCTGTTTATTCGTCATTGTTTAAATCTTGGATTCCTCTCTAGGGAAAAAACAGAGTACACATGACCTACAGTCACTTCAGGGGCTCTCTGAACTACAGCTCCTACCATGGATTACAAGTAGGCTTTAGTCTACATATTCCATCTCTCAGTAGAAATCACCTTGAGAAGGAGACTTGCATTAACAGGGAAAACAATGCCTGGAAGGCAATATTAAACTGATTGCAGCTGTCCTCCTGGAAATCTTGACTTTTGTGGTAATTGTTTGTAAAGGATAAACCAACATTTTTAAGAATATTGGATTAGACTCTCCACATGGGGACCCATCTGGCCAATGAAGGAAGTAATAAAAGATACTGTCTGCCTACTGATGTGAAAATTTAGAGTAGGTTTTACCTAAGAAATCGTGTTTTCCCAAACTATTGAATCAAGCAAGGCAGTGTCCAAGAGATACTTTACAAGAAACATAGTGGATAGGAACCAAGTTAGTCACCATTGCACTGAAGCAATTACCCTAATTCAGTGCACCAGAGGGCAACTTCCATAGTTTCTTTTCATGGCATGAAACAAAGCAAGAAAACTGACGTGAAGAGAGATTTAAGGTACCTAGGCAAGATGGAACTTGCTTGAACTGCAGTAATCCGGAGGTGAATGCAGAAAATCAGAATTTCAAATTTATTTTCAGCATCAAAGCGAGTTGCGACCTGGACTCCATGACTTTCAGGGGAGTGGAGGGTATGAATGCAAGGGAGTGATTAACATATAAGAGACCTAATGACAACAGTGTTTAGAGTTGCGGTGGCCCATGTCACAGCAGTCATTACACAGAGTGAAATGGAGCTATGTAAGTTTCAGGGCAACTTGGACTTCATAGGGAATTCCAGAGAAGCTAGGACTACATACTAAGATTGTATATCAAATAAAACTGTAATGTATACAGCTTGTTAGATTCCCATAATACAAACCAGTCATTTTTCTAAAGCATTTTAAGATTATCATAGAATTTGAACAAAACTTGTTTAGTAGATGATGGTTTAGCATAATTCTTCACTTTATAAGATGTGTTAATGGCATTTTATGTAATGGTGAAATCACTGATTTGCAATAACTTGTGCAAAAATTTTAGATTTTAAATGTAATAATGGATAATGCACTAATTTTAAAATAATCTCAATTTAAAGGGAGAGAAAGGTTGTATATTCCAGAAATCCCACTTCTATGTGTACTGTCCTTTTTCCCAAACCCAATTTAGAGTGTGGAAGCAAGTGAACATACTGAAAGAAGTGGAGGTTAAGTATTCCAAAAATGAAGAAGGGAAGTAAAGAAATTCTGACTGTAAGGATGCATCAAAACAGAAGAAAGTTCATCTTTAAAAAATATTTTCAGTCCACAGCTTGAAGATGAAAAACTTTGATATATGCAGAGAAAATAGGAAGATTTTTTCCTACAAACTCTAATAATCTCAATCAAAATCTGTGTTTGTGTATGTGTGTATGTGTGTGTGTGTGTGTGTGTGTGTGTGTACACATGGGGGGAAGTGAGTATAGGTTTATATGTTTGCTTGTGCATAGATGTAAACAGGTGGTTGAGAAACCCTGGAAGAATAAATCAGTGCTCTCAACTGCTGAGACATCTGTCTTACCTGAGAATATTTTTTATCTAATGCCAATATTCAAGCTTTTCAGAATAAACAGCATCTGGAATTGAGCTGACAAATACAATCTATGGAACCCCTTTAAGCAAAAAGAGAAGATTATACCAGTATATTAAGTGTCTATATTTTTCATATCAACTGTTTACCTCTGATATCTCTATGATTGCTCTGAAAAGATGGGAAACAATCTCCAAACTAAATAATGTTGTCAAAAATAGTAATTTGTCACAAAGATCTTTGCATTATACAGAATGCAAAGGTGCACATTAACAGTATGACCAACTCTGCCTTACTCATGTAGTGATTAATAAAGTTTAACTGTAATTACTAGGTGTGTCTTACCATAATTTATGAAGGAAAGTATTTTTCACTCTATCTCACAACATTTCTTCATCTACCGTATTGAATTTCTCCTGCAAAATGAGTTATATAATAGACCTGTGTCTCACAGCAAGGGCATGGCTGCAACCTAGCAAGAATCTAGTTAGCTTTAAAGACTTCACTCTTTCCCCTGCAACACTTCAAGTATCCGACCTTGGACAATTGGCTAGTTGGAGAATTCATTTCCATCTTAGAACAACCTAGATACCAACAAAAATAAATAAAATCAGTCACAGAAAATGTCATTTGGCCTGTTGTTCATTTGAGTGTATATTAAAGCCAGGCTACAGTTTCAATATCTAGTGAACTATGGGCATCGAGAGTCAAAAGATGGGCCAGAAAAGGTGACTCAATTTTTAAGAATAATTTCTACTTTTCCAGAATACCCAAATTTAGTTCCCAGTACCAACAATACTGTCTCTCAACTGCTTGACACTCCAGATGCAGGGATTGTGGAGCTTACTTCTGGTCTCTTCTGTCACATACTTATGGCACATGCTCACTAAGACAAAACACACATAAACAAAACGTAAATTCATAAAAAAAAATGATTCACAAATGTGGGATGAGCAAGTAACTCAGTGCTTGCCTAGCATTCAAAAAGTTCTGGGGTTGATCCCCAGCACTGAGCTGACTATGTTTCATGGAATATACAAGTAACCGTAGCACTGGAAAGGTAGAGAGGAAGAGAATCAAGATTTCAATGGTGGTCGCATATACAGAATAAAGTGAAGCCTAGTACTGAATATATTATGCCTTATTACAAAATTAAATAAATAAATGAATAAATCCAAAGAATGAAACGCAAGTTACATATTTTATTTTTAAAAAAAAAATTTCTCATTCCAGTGTAATTGAACATATAAGGCCCTTCAGCTATATATGACATGTGGTGTCTCTATTTTGGATATATATCCATATTGCTTTCTATTTTTATCTACCTAGCTTTTACTAGGCTTAAACCACATGTAGCCACCATCAATGTCTCAGTGGCATATGGTCATGACAGCAAATGGTGTTCAATTACTGTGAAATCAGATTTTTTTAGGCACCAGAATTTTTGACATTTATATCACTGTGAAGTCATTAGTGGGAAGATGTGATAGATAAATAAATTCCACTTCTATTTTCATCATCTAACAATGGGAATTAAGAGTTGTGGAGCCAAGGAAGTTGCTTTCCTTTCAGCTGTTCCATCTGGGCTTTTATTTGCTATCTGTACAACATCACAAGGGCCTGTACTTCCAACAGATGTTGCCCTCAGATTCAGATAGATCAGCTTGGTGAGAGCTGAGTCATTGCAACTATAGACACTCATCAGTGTGGGCAACATCTGAAGGGAAATGTACCCCCACAAGAGCCAGTGTATATTCTTTAAGCAGTAAAGGGTCTTGCTGCTATGATTGATGACAGGATATTTAAAAATAATTTCCCAAAAGTTTCAAGACAGATACTCAATTTTGTACAGACTTAACACAGGTGGTAGAGTGTTTGGCTATCAGGACTTAAATAATTCAGAAAGTTTACAGAGATAAAAAAATCAATAAAATCATTGAACAAAACTTCACAACTATAAAGAAAGAGATGACTATAAAACTACAAGAATGTTAAAGAATATCAATTATACTGGATCTGAAAGGCAAGTCCACTTGCCACATACAAATGAAACTACTGAACATACAGAATAAACAAAGAATTCTAAAAGTAACAAGAGAGAACAACAAATAGCATACAAATGTAAATCTATTAGAATTACACCTAACTTCTTAATGGGTACCTTAATGTCTAACCATAACCAGAAAAACTACATATTCTAAGGGAGCACAGATTCCAGGCCAGACTATTTATTCAAGTAGCACTGTCAAGTGTAGACTGAGAAATCAATATATTTCATGATAAAATCAAATTCTAAAAATAACTATCTACAAACCCCACACACAGAAGGGAGTAAAATAAAAATTCAAACCAAGGAGATTAACAACAATCAGGAAATCACAGGAAATAATCTCACACCATCAAACTCAAAAGAAGGTACACAGACACACACACACAAACACACACACACACTCATCAACAGTAACTACAAAATAACAGGATATAAATATCATTGGTCATTGATAGCCGTCAAGATTAATGTTGTAAATTTCCTATCAAAAAGAGACAGACTAATAGAACGGATTTGAAAACAGAATCCAGCCTTCGGCTGCATACACGAAACACACCTCAATCACAAAGATAAATATTACCTCAGAGTAATTCATTTGACTTACCCAGTGAATGGACCTAAGAATCTAGCTGGTTTAGCCATTTCTAATATCCACCATTAATCAGAAGACATGGAGAAAGACACTTCATATCCATTAAACCAAAAACCCACAAACACGACATTCTTCACACTTAACCCCTAAAATTTGTAAAAGGGCTTGAAGAATTGTAAAAGAAACAATGTAAAATTTAAATAAACACATTGCCCCCACATGCTGATAGTGGGAGATTTCAATACCCCAACCCTCAATGACTGACAAGCCATCGAAAATAAAATAACTGAGATATACTGGCACAAACAAATGTTATAAACTAAATGGACCTAGCAGATATTTACAGAATGTTTAACCCACATATAATAATACATCTTTTTCTCACTATCTCACAGAACCTTGTAAAAATTGATCATATTCTTGGCCACAAAGCAATCTTCAATTCATACAGGAGAACCGAAATATCCCCCTGCATCCTATCAGATCACCATTGATTAATACACAAATTATACAACAGCAACAGTAGAAGGCCTACAAATTCATGGAAATTCAACAACTCTCTACTTAATGACAAGTAGATTAAGACAGAAATAACGGAAGAAATTAAAAACTTCCTGAATTCAATGAAAATGACTGTAAAACATACTCAAAAATCTATGATAAATGGAAAATTTATAGTACAAAGTGTTTAACAGAAAAGAGTGGAGACTTCATATTCTACCAAATTAAGAGCATATCTGAAAGACCTAAAACAAAAAGAAGGAAGTATACCCAAAAAGGAAGATGTCCAGAATTAATCAAACTGAGGCTGAAATCAACAAAATAGAATTGAAGGGAACAATTCAAAGAATCAATGAAATAAAGAGCTGGTTCTTTGACAAAATCAGCAAGATAGACAAACCCTCAGTTAAATTATTTAAAAGACAGAGAGAAAATGTATAATCAATAAAACAAGAAAAAAGAGGATATAACTATAGACCCTGTGGAAACCCAAAGAATCAATAGTTCATACATTAAAAACCTTTACTCCACAAAATTGGAAAATCCAAAAGAAATGAAAATATTCTTGATAGATATCACGACAAACATTGAATCAAGATCAGATAAACAACTTAAACAGATCTATAATTCTCAAGAAAATAAAAGAGAGTAGTAAAGGACTTACAACCAATAAAAGGCCAGAGCCAGAAAATTTAAGTTCAGAATTATAAGACATGTAAGAAGAGTTAACACCAAAATTCCACAAATATATTTTAAAATAGATGTAGAATGAACTCTGACAAACTCATTCTATGAGGCTACAGTCATGCCAATACCAAAACCTCACAAAGACTCAACCACGAAAGAGAATTATATGACAATAGTTCTTATGAACATAAATGCAAATGTACTCAATTAAATATTCACAAACGACATCCAAGAAAACATTAAAAAAACTATCCACCATGATTGAGGAGGTGTGATCCCAGAGATGAAGGGATGGTTCTCCATATGAAAATCAGTCAGTGTTTTATGACTGTGATTTATGATGCAGTTACATGGCATAAACAAATTGATAGAAAAAAGTACATGATCATCTCACTACATGGTGAGAAAGCTTTTCATAAAATTAAACAACCCTTCATAGTAAACCCATTGGAGAGACAGGAGATACAAAGGCCATACCAAAACTTAGTAAAGGCAATTAACAGAAAGCCTACTCCAACATTGAATTAAATGGAGAGAAATTTAAAGCAATTCCACTAAAATCAGGAGCAAGACCAGGCTGTTCCATCCACATTTACATATGCAATATAGTACTTAATGTTCTAGCTAGAACATTAAGAAAACAGAAGGAGATTAAAGGGATATGAATTCAAAAGAAAAAAGTCAAAATAGTCTTATTTGCATATGATAACATATTTTTTATAAATGACCTAAAAACCATATTAGGGAACTCCTACAGGTAGTAAACAACTTCAGTGAAATGGCTGGATACAAGATAATCTCAAAAAATTCTTTAGCCCTCCTATATATAAATGATAAATAGACAGAAATAAATACCAGAAACAATATTATTCACAATAGCTACAAATAACATAAGGTATCTTGGGTGACCAAGGAAGTGAAAGACTTGAATGACAAAAGTTTTACACCCTTGAAGAGGGTGATTGAAGATCTCAAAAGATGGAAAGATATTCCATTTTCTTGGGTGGGTTTTATTAACATAGTAAAAAGGGACATTTCACTAAAAATCAACTTAAGATTCAATACAATCCCTATCAAACTCCCAATATAATTCTTTCTAGACATGAAAAGAACATTACACAATTTAATATGGAAAAGTAATACAAAACTAAGGATAGCTAAAATAATCTTGAAAAATAAAAGATCTCTTAACATATCAACATCCATGATCCTAATCTGTACTACAAAGACATAGTAATAAAAACTGAATGGTATTGTCAGAAAAACACACATGACAAACAATGGAAGTGAATAAAGTTTCCAGATATATATCCAGACACCTAGGTACACCTAATCTTTTATAAAGAAGCCAAATAAATACAATGACAAAAAGAAAGCAGCTTTAACAAATGGTGTTGGTCTAATTGGATGTCTGAAGCTAAAGCATGCAAATAGATCCATATCTGTCACTTAGTACAAACCTCAAGATTAAATGGATCTAAGACTTCAATATAAAACCAGATATAATGAATCTAATATAAGAGAAAGTGGGAAATAGCCTTGAGAGCAGTGGCACAGGAGGTAACTTTTTTAACACAACACCAAAAGAACAGAAATTAAGATCAAAGATTAGTTAGGGGACCTCATGAAACTGGCAAACTTATGTAACGAAAAAGACATTGTCAATAGGGAAAAACTGGAGCCTATAGAATGGGAAAAGATATTCACTAACTCCACTTACAGTAGAAACCGAATGTACAAAATACATAAAAATGCAAGAAACTACATGTAAACAAAACAAATAACCTAATTAAAAATGAGGTGCATACTAAACAAAGAGAAATACTTAAAGAACTATTCAACATCTTTAGCCATCTGGGCTAAAGATGCACTCTAGGGGCAATCAGCTACTGGAGATACAAGAAAGTTTGTGTGGGTTTGGCTTGAAGGAGTGTGAAATGGTTCAAGGTGAAGGTTTGTTCAGGGACAGGGTTGCAGATGTTTGTTACGCTCAGGCCTTATTGGGCACAGACCATGGGGTCCTCATTGGCTCTTCACTGAGACAGTTTGCTCCATTCTGAAACTGCTTCCTAGTTCTAAGAATATGCTCCAGAAAACCCATGACAATCTGTAGCACAGAAGAGAGGACTCAGTCACAAAAAATAGAATTCTGCGCCAGGGACAGAAATCTGTCCTTTTGTGGCCAAGCAAGGACATTCTGACATGGGCCTGCCCAGAAATCCTGTTGCATTCTACTTTACTCCACACACCAAGGCAGTCAATAAATCTTACTGGCCAGACTTGAGTGTGATGACACTGGCTGACCATGGCCATAAGCAAGCTTCTAGGTAAAGACTACCTGAAAAGAAGACCATCTTAGGCTAACGCTGTGCACATACAGGGAAAAGTACTTTTGTCAAATAGCTGCATTTACATGGGAAGGAGGGCAGAAGCCTCAGGAAGAGGCTTCAACCTCATGGGGTTCCTAGGCATATAATTGCCTTCCAATATAGCAAAAGAAGACAACTTTGATGAACAAACGGCAAAACAAAATGGTGTCTCTGTGTACCTGTGATAATCCAGTTGCTCTGGTGTGACCCCTGAATCAGACAGGTGATGAGAAATACCATGCCAATGCTTTCATCTTCTTGCACATGGATCAAAGCTGGTGCCATCAGGAACACATCCTTTTGAATTCATGTGGATGCTGCCACTTAATCCATAGCAGGAGCCACCAGAATCCAGGAGAATCCACCAAAAGTTCACCTGAAGAGGCAAGCAGTGCATGACCTTGTTGTGGGGAAAGGATATGTATGAAGAATAGACATTTCGTCCCACTTACTCCCTGGCCTATTTGTAGTGGGCTTAAACCCAATCATAACTGTCTCCTAAGATTGCCAGCCAACTATTATGAGCTATGTCTTGGTATGTCATAACCTATCTCCTCTCTCCAGCCCAACAACCAATCCACACTACACCTGAACAAGAGGGTGCCACTCAGGATATTTGGCTACCTTTTCTTATTCTAAAATCCCCAAGGTACTCTCTAATATGGATCATTTTGTATCCTCTGAAGACCCATACCTGTTCATGTGGCCAAAATAGACACAGGTAACTCAAAGATCTCTGAAGTGATTCATGTGGATCTACTCTCATCTTGACACAAAACAAAATACATATGCCTAACTGGTCCCACCAAGATGCCCGCAACACAACCACACCACTGCCCTAAACAGTAACTTCATATCAAAGTAAGGCATACTCATAGAAAACTATAATGGTTCCCTTACCCTTTCTCTCCATTGGCCTAGAACAAAGGAAGAGAAATTAGAGGCCTAAGAGATGTAATGTGAGAGAATGGATTTGATCACCAAGCTGCAGACAAATACACCAAGAATTTCAGAGGAAATTTTCTCTCATTCTATCTATCTGTCTCTGTATCATTTTCTATTTATCTGTCTATTTATCTATCTATCTATCTATCTATCTATCTATCTATCTATCTGCATATCACTTTCTGTCAAATCTCTTTCTTCTTTTGGCCTCTCTATCTCCCTCTCTCATTTTTTCATTCATAGCCAGAGCATCCAGGGAGAAAGGATGTTAAGGGCAAATGAAATATTATGTTATCTAGTAAATGCTTTGCACTATCCCATTGGAATCTTTTTTTCCATGAGCTGAGAGTCTACAGAGGTCCAGCTCCATGGAGATGACAGCCCCTAAAAAGACCACATTCCCTGCCTCCAGGAGACAGACCAACATTGATTTCCATCTCTCCCTCTCTGTCACACATCCTTGAGGGAGCTTCTCTGATGCTGAAAGGGAGGTTCCTCATGCTGGACCTGAATTGATTTCAAAGTTGTGCCAGACCAGTCACTCCCAGGGAGTGTCCCTGTCACCTTCAATACGGTTTTCATGTCTTGAGTCTAAATGACTGAGATACAAGAACTCACAAGAATCCATGGCTGAATCCAGACATTATGCCTACATGATCTTGTGCTTACTGTTGTGTCCCCAAAGGGTCACCCCTATAAAAAAAACCTGTCCTTCCCAGACAACTTTGAATTGACCAATGATAGGTCTGGGTCCATGATCTGTACCTACAGACAAGCTCAAAAGAGAAATCAAAAGAAAGAAAAGAAAAAACGAGAGATGAGAAGCTGAAAGAGAGGAGAGAGGAGAAAATGAGGATGGTAGGGAATGAGTGAAAAGGATAAAACTCAGAGCATAACAACAGGTATGTGGCCCTGACATTCAGATCAGAGCTTAGAAGAGATGCTGGCAGTGTGTGGCGGTATGAGAGTGAGGTCTGGGTGCTACTGTTGGTGCTCAGCTGAAATTTAGTCGCCAGTGTGTGACATTATGAACCCTGCATGGCATTTGGAATAACGTTCCTTGCATAAAGCCAGATGAAGCCTAAGTTATACAGTCCATTTCAAAGAGATCCTAAGAATCCCTACTGACACATCTACCTCAAGACCTGGGAAGCTGTGATTCCTGCTTGCTGCATGACAAACACTTTTGCACCTGGCCTGCACTGGGGCAGGAGTCAGCCTCAAGAGTCAAGGATCACCTGGACCCTGCTTTCTCACACAAGGATCACCTGGACCCTGCTTTCTCACACACCTCACTTGGACCAACAAGGCTGCAGGATACCCAAGCCAATCATATCCCGCCAGGAACAGTGGTGCTGCTTAGGACACTGGCAGCACCTTAGGAATGCTCAGATATCTGCTGTCAGGATCAGCTAGACTATTTCACTTAACAAAAGTTGTGGACAAAAAATGCCAAATGATCCATGCCATGGGACCATTTCATCTCTACTTTTCTGTGCAAAAATACAACACAAACCAGATACCTCCAGACTCCAAGAGGCAGAAAAACTTATACACCAAGAATGGCCCAGAGATGGACATCAAAATGCAGTCTACCACAGAGGATGCTTCCAAGTTATGAGGGAATGCAGGTATTTGAGGGCATTTCAGACAGGGTTGGGTGGGAATGAGAACCCAGAACACAGGAGCTTCTCACCTGCAGTGTCCTGAGTTAGTCCACTCAATTCTGGGTGCTAGGGAGGTCAAGAAGGTGTGACCTAGAACACAAGGGAATGCTCCAGAATATTCATGACAATCTGCAACACAGCAGAATAACCTCAGACACAAAAACACAGACTAAGGAAACAAGGGTTGGATACTGCCCGCTTGTAGCCTAACCAGGACATCCCAACTTGGTTGTGCCCAGATATCCTACTGAATTCACCTTGACTCCACCTACTTGACTGATCACTAAAGCTGCCTATCCCGATATGGGTGTGTTGACACTTTGTGACCCTGGCCACAACCTAGCTTCCAGGTCAAGGCAGCCTGTCAAGGATGCCCTACCTAGAAGACCATGGGGTTGTAAGTCAGTAAGTTGTTAGTATCACAAAACTTCACATGTATGGGCAGATAAGCAGAAGTCTCAGAAAAGACAACTACTTTCCTCAATAAGGACTTAGGATCAGAAATGCCTTTCAACTTAGTAGAAGTACTCTCAGTAATGGACAAAGAATAAAACCATACGCACTTGTGTATACCTGTGAGAATCTAGTTGCTCATGTCTAAGCACTGAGTGTGATGGGTGATGAAAAAGGCTACCAAAAACCTCAAGTCTTCTTGACAATGAATCCAGTCTGAGTCCTAATCTGCCATAGGCAATCAGGTGGACTTTGCCACATTTTTCCAGTAGACACAGGTTGTCCAGGACACTGTTTTGGGGTCAAGGATGTATAAAAAGGAGAAACATAACATCTCACCTCTTACCTTGCCTATCAGGCCATGGGCTTGGTGCTACAACCAAGACATTGACAGGCAGTCATTATGAGCAATCTCCATGTCAGTCCCAACCTATCTCCTCTCCCATGCCAAACATTCCCAAAATGAACCACTCAGAATAATTGGTTTTCTTTTCTTTCTCTAAATACTCAAGTCACTCTAAAATTTGTATTATTCTGTGTCTTCTATGGATACTCACCTACCTATGTCCAAGGCAAAGAACACATCAAACTCGGAGCTCTCTGATAAGAATCAAGTGGATCCAATGCACTGATAGAGGCAAGGCAAAACATACATTCTGGATTGGTCCCACCAGAGAGCATGAAGCAATCTGAAGCCATGCATCCTCATAGGAAACACTCAAGTTCTCTTTGTCCTTTCTCTTGTGGCCTACAATGAAGGAAAAGGAATAACTGATCATAGGGCTGTCATGTGAGAAAGGTTTTGACTGCCAGGCTACAGGTAAAAATAGCAACAATCTTCAAAATCACCCACGAGCACCACAGAGATTCTCCTTCTCTGTCTCTGTCTCTCTCCATCTCTCTCTCTGACTCCTCTCTTTCTTTCCCTTGCTCTCTCCTATTTTCCTATCTCATATGTACAGTCATAATCAGTTCATCCTGAGAAGTTAGGCTTGTCCGGAAAACACATGATATACCAGGTTCACTTGGGAAATAATTTTCACTACCACAGAAATATGCTTCCAAAAGCTGAGTGTCTATAGAGATCCAACTCCATGAGAATGAGACTGGCCATGTTGGCCCATAGAAAAAGACAATTTTTCCTATTTCATGAAAACATTCCTAACATTGCGTTCCATTTTGCACCTCTTTCCCGAGCCTCCTGGAGTCATCTTCTGTGATGCTGCAAAGGGTGCTCCCTCAGGCTGTGACTGCTCTGAGTTCTCAGAAGTGCCGTGGTAGTCACTGCACAGAACTATTCCTGCCACCTTTAATACTGTTGCCAGCCATATAACTGGTATCTCATTAACTGAGCAATAAGTGGTCACAGTAGTACATAGGCACATCCAGATATTATGACCACTTTAGCTTGTGCTAAGAGGCGGAACAATAAAGGTGCTCTCCTACACAAAAAACCTGGCATTCACAGATAACTCTGACATGACCACTGTGACTGCTCCCCACAGCATCCTTTTTAGGAATATCAGGTACCTCTGGGGCATAGATTTCTCAACTGTGAACTCAAGAAGAATGAAAATACTCACACACGCACACATACACACACTGTTTTCCTTGGATCCTGATTCTCCCATTGGTAATTTTTGAGCCTCTTCTAATTAATGACTCTTCTACAATATATAATTGGACAGGGAAGAGTAGGATAAAATTGCTTTTTGAATCTTCAACTTGGGTGTTTTCCCTTGGAAAGAGGTAAGGAGAACAGATCAAGAGAATGCACAAATATGCTTCCTGCATTGCTGTTGGGAATCACAGGAGGAAACATGTTAAGGGATGCATGGAAAGCCTAACCCTGCCTTCATGGTACAGTGCCTGCCCAGCCATATTTGGGCCCTGCACAGTCCACCCTATATGACTGCTTATAAGAAGAAGTAGCAGTTATATAGAGTATACTGTGCCAAAAGAATGTCATGGGCTACCTGCTCTCTGTGTACAAAAAGAGGATGCATATGTCCATGGTGATGCAACTCAGACAAGTTTTAGGATTCTAGGGATGAGGTGCTGGAATACATTCTCCCACATCAGCGATCCTGAACTCCACCCAAAGCCAAACTCAAAGAGAATCCAATTTTCTGATGAAAAACTTTAAAGACCAGAAGAAAAAGATAGTCAGAGAGAATAGGAGGTAGACAAAGATGCGCTAGAAGGGAATGAGGACTGTAGGGAGGGAGTAAAATGGATAAAACACATATGACAATCATGGCTGTGTTGCCCTGACAATTTGGGCACAGACGTGAAATGTTTCTTTGTACCATGTGTGGTTCCTAGAAGTGAGCTGTGTGAGCTACTGGTGAGAATCATCCAAAAACAAGGGAGATTGTGGCTGGCCTTTTACACACTGTCATGTGGAATAAGTCTCCCTTCCTGAATGCTGATTCTACCACAGATATACAGTAACCTGCAAGATGATCCTCACAAAACTGACAAGCTTTGAAGCTTTAAGACCTGGAAGACTATGCTTCCACATTAGAGCAAGCCAATTACTGTGGCACTGGCTCTGCACTGTGGCAGGATTTAGCCTTGTAGTACAAGGATCAACTGGACTCTGTTGTTTTTTCCCCACACCACACCTGGGCCAAGAAGACTGCACTATACCTGAGTCAGTCCTGTCTAGAAAGGAACAGAAGGGCTGCTTAGGGAGCTCACTATGTCCACTGAAAGACTTGCTGGTAGAATGTGAAAAAAAAATTTCTACATGGTGACAGTAATACACCAAGAATGTAAAGTATCTTCAGCCCTAGGACGACACTGTACGACCTTTACTGTGAAAAAAAAACTTACAGACTCCAAGTTGGCAGCATTAATTACAGGCTAGGAAAATTGTGGGCATGCAGGTAGATAAGGGGATTCTCAGCAGGGGGGAATGTATGCCTGGAAATGGGTGGTAGATTTAGGACCTATTTGTCAAAAAACAAGGGGTACCTCAGTTGCAATTCCCTGAGAAATTACATTCAATGCAGGGCACCCGAGAGGCCAGGAAGTTCATATATAGGTCCTAAGGTATGTTCCAGAAACCCATGCCAAAATTTCCAAAGAAAAACAAAACAGACTTGGGGATTGGGGACTGGACACTGCCCTCCTATGGCTCAGCTAGGACATTTCTAGTTAGGACTCCAGAAAATCATGCTGATTCTTTTTAATCTGCTTATCTGGGAGATCCCTAGAGCTGAGAGGCAAAAATTGGGAGTTCTTATACTTGGTAAACCACCTCACACCCAAACTTCCAGGTCAATGAGGCCTGAAAGAATGCCTCAGGAGAAACCTGGGATGTATGGAAGCTGTGTGATGGTGTTACAGAAATATGGTCACATGGGAAGTGGGGCAGATACCTCACCATAGATCACCACTCATTTCAATGGGCCTCTATACACTGAATTGCTACTCTGCTTACAAGAAGAAGCCTTGCAATGGAAAAGGGCAAGCACAAGGCCACTTTTTGTACCTGTGACAGCTCTAGTTTTTCAGGTCTGAGCCTCCGAGGCTGATGGAAGTTGAGAAATTCAGCAAAATTCTCAAATTTGCTCCTGTATCCAGGTTGGTTTCTTCAGATAACATTCCATCATGGTTCAGGTGAATTCTGCCACCGTAATTCAACAACAGTTCCTAAAAATATCCAGGGACCCCATGTCAAATGCAGAGTCAGGCTGCCATGTGTCTATTGTGGGAGGAAAACCAGATCCAAAGGAGAAATATTATATGCCACCTGTCAACTTGCCTACCTGGCAGGGTGCTTGGATCTCCAATGTATCAGTCTCCTAGGCATTGCCAGGCAACCATTATGAGCTATCATCTGGTCTGTCACAACCTCTTTATTCTCCTCATGCCAATATACCACCCAGACATAACCAAATCAAGTATCTTTCAGCCTTCCTATTGGACTTATGGCAATGCTCAAGGGAGCTGTGTGTACCTGGTAGGGCTCCAGCTTCTCAGGTCTGAGATATGAGTCTCATGGGAATGGAGAAAGGACACCTAAACCTCAAATCTTTCTAATGGATCCAGGCCAGGGCCAAAATGTACCCTCTGATCTGTGTTTAGGTGGATGCTGCCATACTTATGGCGACACTGAGGAGTAGATTCTTGTCAAGTAAACTCAAAAGGAATGACTGCACAAACTCACATGAACACACATAGTCACAAACACACATACACAAAAACACACAGACAATACACATTGACCCCAAACTCTGCCATCTGTAAATTTCAGAGCCTTCTCTAATTATTCTTCCAACTGAAAGCACTGGACAGATCAGAGCAAAAAAAAGTGTTTTTTTGACCATTGACAATGAGTGTACTCCCTGGGTAAGAAGCAAGGTAAAGAACACAGAAGAATCCATTATTAGGCCTTCTGCACATGTTTCGGGAATTATTATGTTGTTGGAGCTTGTTAGTGGAGGCACAGGCGAGTCAAACCCTGCCTCCATGGTTCAGTACATGCCTGGTCAGTACTATTTTGGGCAGTATTATTAAGGTTTTATCATCTATTAAGATTTCTGAAGATTGAGTTTGGCTACTTACTCTTCCTGTACACAAAATCAGGATGAATATGACCATGGCAGTCACTCCAGAATTCTTTTCGGTTCTAGGGACATAGCTCCGAGGTAGAAAGCTCTTCCAACAGGCCTGCATCTCTGTACTCCTCCTGCATTCAAGCTCAATTATGACCAATCTTCTGAAAGAAAAAGGAAAATAAAACATGAAAAGAAGTACAAGAAATGAGTCACAGACAACAGGAGTAAGATTTAGAGAGTCAGGAAAGAATGTGGATTGTAGGGAAGGAAGTAAGTGGATAATACTCATTTGACTACAATACATCATATGTATTATACATTCTGTGGAAGCCCTGAACTGCACAATCAAGGCTGATGCTTAAGGCTGAAGTCATGCCACACAATCAGTCCCATTTCTGGGCTCCAAGAGAATACCAGAAACTCTAATTTTTTTTCCCACTCCTGAAGAGAGTTAGGATTTCCTCAGGCCCACTCGTGGACTTAAGACACCAAAGCTTCCCGAATATCAGGAGAACCCTCACAGAAGTATTTCCAGTTCCCTCATAGTACGAATTCCAGATAGTGTGATAACAAATCAGCTCAGCCATAAGAACCAGTGAACAGTGGCATAAAGACCATATAATTGTTGCTGTCGCCAGGACTGGACTCTAAGGAGGTCACACTGTGTGGTCTGAACAAGTGCTAATGAGGCAAAACGATGCATTCTTCCAAAAGAAAATATTTTGAGGTAACAGTGTCTTGCATCAATTGCCCTGACAGCATACAGATCTTTGCTGTACCTGTGTCAAGCCACCAGTAACAATGGTGCTAAGTATGGGGGGGTGGGAGCAGGATTGAACTAAATAGACTTCTGCGTCGGCACAGTAACATTTCCAGCTGCTATGTTATTCTATTGGGAGAGGGACAAAGTCAATGTTAGGCTGTTGGTGAACCCTCTATCATTTACAAAAAATAAACACATCTCTTTCCATAACATACTCAATAGCCAGCTGTTCAATTTAACCCTTCACATAGAGAATTTTAAAAGTAAATAAAGAGTGCATGATTTAGCAGCATATATATTAAAACTGGAATGATACAGAGATGATGAGCATGTCCTCTGTGGAAGACTGGCATGCAAAATAGTTAATTGCTCCAAATTTTTTAAAAGAAAAAGTAAAGACCACTCAATTCAAACTTTTAATATATGCCAATTGATACTTCAAAGGCATTGTATAAAATAAATTGCTCTGTTTCCTATTTTCCAATAGCTGTATGCTCCATTCCTGCATGAAATAATGGCTATGATTAATGGAGTACTCTACAAAGTTCTGTAAAGCTGGTGGGTAATAGCATCTTGATGTGCAAAACTGAAGCTTCTTGGGTTTGTTGAGATGCTATTTTAAGCTCAGCACTCAGGAGGCAGAAGCAGTTGGATCTCTGATGGTTTGAGGCCACTCTTTTCTATATATTTCCAAACAAGCAGAGTAAAAAGAGAAACAGTATCATAAATAAATAAACAAATAAACAAAGAAATTGAGGAGCATAGAGATAAATAAGTAATGAATTAAATAATACAATATTTTTAAAAATTTAAATGAACATAAAGAAAACTGAGGCTGAGAGAGTTTTCCCTGCTTAAAGCTATAAAATTTAGTGTCAGTATTAACTTATTTTTTCAATGCTAAGGTCTATATGCAATCTAATTGATCATGATATTCTAGCATGAAATGACCTTTCTGTCTCAGCCCTTTAAGAAGTTGTGTCTGTATGTGCCTCACAGTATGAAGCTTTGAGATATTTGGCCACTGCGATCATACACCATACACTGTTCCCATACCTTAGTTAATTTATTCCACCCTCAGTTGTGTCTAAAAGTACCTTATATTATTCAAAGCAGTTAATCAATCCTATATCTGATTCTCTGTTTGTTTATCGGGTTTGAAAATGTTTTGTTTGTTTTAGTGATACATTCATTAATATCCAATAAAGAACTAATATCGAAAATTCATAAAGAATACAAAATACTAGATGTCAACAAAACAAATAACACAACTAAAAATGGGGTGCAGATGTAAACAAATGATTCACAAAACAGGAATCTCAAACAGCTGAGAATCATTTAATTTTCTACATCCTTATCCATCTGGGATGACACTCTAGGTACAGTTATCTACTGGGGACACCAGAAAGGATATGTGGGCTTGAACATGGGGGAGAGGGGTTCTAGGTGGAGGTTTGGGCAGGGGCAGGGTCAGAAGCAGGGGTAGGGATGGTAGATGAAATCAGTCAAGTAGAATTCAATATGATCTCTGTGGAGTTCCAAGTCAAAATGTGCTGATTTGCCACAAAAGGGTAATGTCCAGTCCATGATCCCCAGATCCTTTTTGTTTATTTCTTAGGATGCTACTGTGTTGTATTGATTGGCATGGGTTTTCTAGAGCATTCCTTAGGACATGTCCAACAACTTCTAGGCATACCAGCTGCCCTGAAATGAATGTACTTTCTCAGGGTAGTGTAAATGAGAAGACTTCTTTTTCTGTGACCCACAGGAATATTTAGGCTACCTGACTCTCCCTTAACAATGCCTCCTGTTGTGATTCTCAAAACCTATGCAGGAAGCAAACATGTGGATATTCCTGATTCTCCCAACTGTCAACTTAGAGCCTCATCTAATTAATTATTATTCCACAAGATATCACCGAACAGGGCAGAACAGGAAAAAGCTGCTTTTTAACAAATAATCCTGGATGTTTTCCCTTGGTAATATGCAAGGTGACCAAATCAGGAAAATTCACCAATGTGCTTTCTGCATGGGTGTGGGGAATGACCACAGGAGACATTTTAAAGGAAGGAACAAGGAGCCTAACCTGCCTCCAGTTCAGTGCCTGCCTTGCCACTTTTGGGCTCTCTTCAGTATACCCTATATGACTGCTCCTACTAAAATTCATCCTGAGACACAAGAATAACATGGGCTACTTTCTGTCTGTGTATCCAAAACATATCTCCATGTCAGTACAATCCTTTGATGAGTGACAGGGAAATAGCTCTGAAACAGAAATATTTTCTCTCAAGTCAGGGTCCCTGAACTGTACCTGCTGCCAAACTCAAAGAGATCCCAATTTCTGACAAAGCATTAATGAAAAGTAAACAAAGAAGACAAAGTCAGAGCGAACAGGAGACAGACAATGATGAGCAAGTAGGGAATGAGGATGGTAGGGAGAGAGTAACATGGGTAAAACACATATGACCATAAATGCTGTGTTGCCCTGGCAAACTGGTGACAGACCTGAAGTGATTACATTCAGCTTGTGTGGTTCCTGGGTGTGAAGCTTGTGGGCTACTGGTAAGCATCATCAAAAAGCTAGTGAGTTTGTGGGTGTCCTAGTGAACAATCGCATGTGTGATAAGTTCTGCTTTTTCAACCCAGATTCAACCACAGATTCAGAGTCCCTTGCAAAGAAATACTCACAATCTTTATGTGACATCCTCAATACATGTGAAGCTATGCCTCCTGTCTTCTCTTGTAAGGATTGCAACAATGAATAGAAATTTCTTGGCCTCAGAGACATCCACAGCAGGGTGAGTTTTATACTGTGCACCAGCTTTCCCAAACTAAACTTATTTCACAGACTAGTTCCCTGGTGATGAAATAGGTGTTTTTAATTACTATAGCATGTTTTCAAATTATACTATTTGATGTTCTTTAGGAGCCTGGATTCACTGTTTAAGTAACATCCATGAAGTCTCATTGTTTTGTATTTCACACTTGAACCTAGAGCCAAGACCACAGCTGAGGGTATTGCTTCTTATACAATTCAGGATTTTGTTATTTCATGCTTAGAGCTTTTAGCTCTACCTTTGGGACAGTGAAAATGATTATATTCCTCAGGATTCTGCTCCTTCATTCACCTATATCCAGATTTCTGTTCATCTTTACTAATGTGTGATACATTAGGATTGACATTGGACAATTTTACTAGGCAGTGTGTCTCTCTAATTCTTAGAAATGAGACCCTATTCAATCTTCATCCTATGATCATCTTACTTACACCAAGAGGGAAAGGCATTACTTGGCAGATTTTGACCAGTACAGTACAGTACAGTTTCCTGAGGCATGTGAAATTCTAGAATTCTTCACCTCATAGGGAGAAAAAAAGTTTTACAGGAGTACAAAACAGTAGTCACATAGCAGTCCAATTTTCGGCTTGCAAAAGTGAGTAACTTGTCTGGTCTTCCTAACAATCTTCCTAGTAGAAAAAATAGTTATCCCAATTTTGAACAGGCCCTCTCACTGTCCCAACTTGCATTCCCTGCTCTCCATAGTCACAGATAACTGTGTGGAACACTACATGTCCTTATAGGGGAATCTATCTATGAAATTGAACACATATACACCTCACATTCAAAGTTTGCTTTCACTTTTATTTTTGTGATTATATTATAATATTATTCCACTTCTCTTTGTTTCCTCCAAAACTTTTCATATACCCTGCTTCTTCTATCCACGCAGATAAAGGTTTATGTGAATGACTGCCTAAACCTAAGCAGGAAAATCCTAATAATACATATGTAAACTGAAAAAGAAAAAAGCTTCAATCCTAAATCTAGATCTACAGAAAGTAAGAAATAATAAGGGTTGAAGAAATAGTTTTCCACAGTCAAGAGAAATAAGATTTATCCAATATCATTTTTGACAATATAGTACACTTAAAGTACACCCCCTTTTCTGATCATACAAAAACACCTGTGTTCACTTCTTGCTTATTCATTTCCTCTTCATATTTAATCATAGACCAAATATGACCAAATATATGTCAGACAAATTTCATGCAAGAAACCAAAACTAACATAAGGGTTTCGGTGCACTGTAGCTTGGTATGTAGAATATGCATCTGTGAAATCAAGAAAATTTTTAGCATCAATAAGGAAAGTTATGTGCCTTTCCTCATGGTGAAAGTGTGGAGAAGCAGATACCTCAATGCAGGTATACAATGGAGCTAAAAATAGTGAATGAGGACATATTTTTGTGAGAATATTACACTGCCTGTGTGACTTACCTGGGAATCATGCCTCTAATTATACCTGATTCATTTTTAATATGGATTCACTTCATTGTACCTTCGTCAGAATTCCCAGGGGAAATGAAGTGATCAGAGATGCAAAAGCCTTGTAGTCATTTTTTCCATGTCATGCTTCCCTGTTTAGCAAGCTACTTCTTGATTGCAGGTGGGAGAATGGGTAGCATGGTGCTGTGTATAAATGTGTAAAAAGTCTGAGGTTCAGAAATAACTTGAAAAGTAATGGGGGCATGAATTCTGGGTTTTCCACATGAGAAGGATGGAAGCCTCAAGAGTTTCACTAGCCATGATAAAATCTCTTTATGTTTTTGGTACATAAACAAGAACATATCTTTTACTTGTCCTCATTAATATTTAAAAAGGAATAAATTTTGAACAATGGTTGAACAAAATACAGTCACGACTCTGTATAGGTGTACAGGATGACACAGGGGATATTGCGAGGATCACATTAAAGAGACATTTTCCTAGTAGTTGGTGTCTACTTTTATGATTAAACATATTAGAATGTTAGTACTTAACTAGTAGTTAAGTAGTTAGTAGTTAGTAGTTATGGAAAGCAGTGAATCAGTCAATTAAATTACTTAACATGCTCCAAATGAGAATGCAGAGCAAGTTAACATTCAGCAATATCTTTTGTCAACCACAAACGGGTTCCTTGGATTATGGATGGAACAATAGGATATCTCCTACACGGAAGAGAAAGTGGTCGTTTGCTCTGAACATCACCTACTATCACAATAGTGAGGGGTAGACTCTAAAGTTTCAGTAGTTAGGTGTTTTAGATATGAAATGTACTTCCCACATGCTAAGTACAATATCGAAGAAATCCAATTATAAACAAATGTCCTTTTTAAATATTGCAAGATACAGGGGTTCTTTTGTTATTGTGAGCTTGGATGCCATTTTATATATCATATATGAGTGTGGTTGTGTATACATGTAACTGTGTAAATGTATCTATGTCTTTGCTGGAAGTAGAATTCAAACACTTAGTTTTTCTACAGATTTGTGCAATGTTCATGTGATTCACATCTTACAAATAAGACAGAATGAGTTGATATTGTATTAATTTGATTTGAAAGCGGCTGAGTAAGGCAGAAGCACAAGAGTGGTGTTTGTCTCCAGTAATGCGGAGTGAGAACAGGAGAATCCATGTTACAGATAACTTCCTAGATATCTATTCTTATGGCAACTCAATTCTTTCATTTAAAAATGTGTGCATTATTATATGCATTGTAGGTAAATGTGTGGCAGTAAATTTCAAATAATCTAAAACTCTTGGACAGTCTTTTGCACTTTGGAAAATGTTAGTAAGTATAAATTGATGAGTCATAAGTGGGTGGGGTCCTGTGGCATGCAGACCTGTATTTGACGGTGATAGAGTATGAGATCATAATTGCCTAGTATCACAATGACATGTTCTGGGTCAAGTCTCAATATCACAACAAGCACGGAGCTTTTGAGATGTAGTATTTCTTTAGCTTCTTTTACATTTCTAGCATAAATACTGTAGGTGAAAAGCAACAGGATATTCCTGGTGAAATGTTGCCATGAATCAGAATTGTGTTGGTGAAGCACACACTACTTTCTTTTCAATTTCTTTTAATTCCTTGTGATGAGGGCAGTCTGCTTCCTCCAAAACATGGCAATGGTCCATTATATCCTTGGGGATTCATGGTCTTTTGACTCCGTTAACCAGTGCCATCTCCTGCGGCATGCAAAACTCTTGAATTCTTGTCCTAGATGGGATAAAATCACAGTTCCTAGTGTCCTTTGTGGTTTTGTTTAGCAGGGAAGCTAAACAGGAATCACCCAGGAGTGCATATAGGGCTTTGGAAAAGGTGAACTTGCAGTGGCAAGCCTGGGAGATAAAATTCCCAGTTTCTTTGAGCAGACCTTAAAATGTCTGTTACTTTTCTCTGGATGGAAACTCCTGGATTATTCAAATTGTTCCCCTAGCCCTGATGTCTCTCTTTCTAGCAAAGCTGCACACAAGGAGCATTTAGTGATTGGCTTGCTTGAATAACGGATTGAATGAATTTATTGAGGGACAAATGTTGTCTAGTGGAGTGTTGATGAAATCCATGCCAGTTTTCACAGCCCATAAAATACATAGGTAGCTTGGATGTCAAGTAGTTTTTCAGTACAAGACTAATTTATTTTTAAAATGTGAGGATCTGTTGATCAAAGTCCATGTGGTTTTCTGTCAGTGTAAATATTGTTTTCTAATCTATGTCATAAATGTGGATTTTATTACCACTGTATTTTTTTCTTTTTTAAGTAGAGGTGTAAAATTGGTTACAAAAAATTAGTTCTTTTGAGTAAAATAGATTTCATCCAGTAATTCCTCACTCCTGGTGCATCAATGTCTAACTTTCACAAGTTACTCTGGCTTCTCTGGATTCCTAGCAGTTTTTACTTCTTGTTACTTTTACGTAGAGAAATTGCTAATTTGAAGATATAGAAAATAGTTTCTTAAAGTCAACATTGATGCTAAAGGTAATTTGTATATTCTTGTTGTGTTCTTTCAGTTTAGCATGGATATAGAAGTTTCTTTAAACAAGACTGAAAGTGTAAACCCAGTTAACCATTTTAACAAATTTATTGTTTCTTTGTTACAGACCATATTATTTTTATTACTATGGTAGATATAAACAAATGGTATTTACTAATTGCATCTTGGATCATTGATCTCTGCCTGATATGGGCTTTTTTTCATTTTAGGAAGATGTAATTCAGGTACTTCTTCAGGGGGGAAAAACAGAGATAGTCTTTTTAATTCATCCAATGATGTTAACTTTATATTTGAAAATAGTACTTATTATGAGCTATAAACATATGTATTGATGAAATTCTGATTTAAATTTACCTACCAAAGGTAAATTTTCACTTACTTGATTAATAAGATACAGTAAGAACCAGCCCTGGCCTAAATCCATTGGCAAGAAGATTTGAGGTTTAGGCAGCCTTTCTGAATTCCCTTTATACTCAGGGCTCATACCTGATAACCTGGAGCCCTCACAAGTAAAAACAGCTGCTTTGAGTTTTGGCCAGTGTTCATTAGGAAGATTGAAGGGTGCTTCTTGGTTTAGTTGGTTCTGGGTAATCACCTGTGGAGAGGAAAGAGGTTGTGACAGATGTGGTGATAGCTCATAATGGTTGCCTAGCAATGACTAGGAGACTGATAGGGTGGGAAAGCAAGGTCATGCTTGATAGGCAAGGTGCCAGGAGACATACAGTGTTTCTCTTTTAGACCTGTCCTAACCAAAACTGGATCCTAAGCAGCCTGTTTCTTCAGGTAAAATTGGGTTCTTAGACCCTTATAGGCCCTGTTGTGGATTAAGTTTGGGAGAATTCACCTGAACCAAGACAGAATGGTAGGTAAAGGAACCAGTCTAGATCCATGGGCAAGTAAATTTGAGGTGTTTAGCTCTTTAGCAACTTCCATCAGATATAAGAATCTGAAGCCCTTGCAAGTACACATAGCAACCTTGATTTTTTCCCTTTGCCAGGTGGGAAAGTAGTCTGTGGTCTAGAGCCCCATTGAGATGGGAGGTTGTCTTTGGTGTGGTATCTGCTCAACATCCCATGTCACCAGATTTCTTTGACACCACCACCCAGCTTCCCTACAGACCTGCTTTAGCCTGAGGCTGTCTTGGCAGACTTCTTGATCTCAAAGCTTGAATATCAGCAGGTTCACTGAGTGTTAGCATGCCCATTTCTTGCCTGAAAACTGTAGTGTTTTTCCATGTGGGTTGAGTCAAGTAAAATTCTCCAGGATTTCTGGGGAGATGCAAGTCAAAATGTGCTGATGTACCAAAAAAGGACAATGTCCAGTCCTTGATCCCCAGATCCTATTTTTGTTTGTTTCTGAGAATGCTACTCTGGTACAGATTGCCATGGGTTTTTTGCAGTATTCCTTTAGACCTATCCAACAATGTCTATATCATCAGATTCCCTGAATTGAATGGACTATCTCTTAGTAGGGAAATTGAGAAGCCTCCTTGGTTCTGTGACCCACAGGTCCTGAGCTTATCACCCATTACCACCTGTACAAGGCACCACTGCCCTGAATCCTCTTACCTCCTCGCATGCTGTTACGACCCTTCTCGAATCCCCTGTAGTGGACTGCATTAGAGAGTCAACTCTCTCCATGCCTGGCTTGTAAGGTAAGCTGCCAACTTGGATTACGTAGTAATTTTCAAGTTTTCCTGTTTTTGTTTTTTTGTTTTTGTTTTTGTTGTTTTGTTTTGTTATGTTTTTCTCAGAAAATGCCATACAGAGTAGCCCCAGGTCCCAAAGTACTTGACATTTTTAGTGTACTACTATCATCAAGTGAAAATGTATTGCAGGTCTGCCAGCTGGTCTTTGTGTTTCAGTGGACACAGCCAGCACACAAAGCAGCATCTCTGGTCCTTGTTAGAGAGGACTACCTCAGATCTTCTGCAAATCGGTTGTCCTATGGAAGCTGTAGGGAAAAGAAGGCTCTAGGTGGGTCTGCAAACACAATAGTCCTATCACAACATGGTTTGGCTTGCTCCAAGCAGGAAGCTTGGCGTCCCATTTCTTGAGCTGCGACGTCAGGATTGTGAGGGACTCTGTATCTGTGATTGAATCTGGGTTGAAAAAAGGGAACTTTTCACACATATCAGTGTTCACTAGACCACCCACAATCACACTAGATTTTTGATGATGCTTACCAGTAGCCCACAAACCTCACATCCGGGAACCACACAAGCTGAACATCATCTCTTCAAGTCTGTGTGAGTTTGCCTGGGTAACACAGCCTTTATGGTTATATCTGTTTTATACATTTTACTTCCTCCCTACCATCCTCATTCCCTCCTTGCTCATCACTGTCTGTCTCCTGTTCTCTCTGACTTTTCCTTCTTTGTCTTCATTGCATTATTTTTTTGTCAGCAATTGGGATCTCTTTTAGTTTGGCTGCAGGTGGAGTTCAGTGACCCTGACTTCAGAGAAAATATTTCAGTTTCAGAGCTATATCCCTGTCACATATCAAAGGATTGTAGTGC
This sequence comes from Cricetomys ansorgei, assembly GCA_026225945.1. NCBI lineage: Eukaryota > Metazoa > Chordata > Mammalia > Rodentia > Nesomyidae > Cricetomys > Cricetomys ansorgei. Next base: position 310,776 of record JAMJFZ010001467.1, read on the forward strand.
CACGGAGATATGCATCCTCATTTTGGATACACAGAGGGAAAGTAGCCCATGTTATTCTTGTGTCTCAGAATGAATCTTAGTAGAAGCAGTCATATAGAGTATACTGAAGAGTGCTCAAAAGTGGCCAGGCAGGCACTGAACCAGAGACAGGTTAGCCTCCCTGTTCCTCCTTTTAAAGTACCTCCTGTGGTCATTCCCGATACTCATGTAGGAAGAGTCCTTGAGAATTCTCCTGATTTGATCACCTTGCCTATTATCAAGGGAAACCATCAAGGATAAAATTTTAAAAAAGCACCTATTTTTGTTTTCTGCCCTGTTCGGTGATATCTTGCGGAATAATAATTAGTTAGATGAGGCTCTAAAATTAACAGATGGTAGAATCAAGAGAATCTGCAAGTATGCTTCCAGCATAGGTGTTGGGAATCACAACAGGGGGCATTTTTAAGGGAGGAACAGGAACCCTAATACTTCATATGGGTCACAGAACAAGGGGTCTTCTCAATTGCACTGCCCTGAGACAGTACATTCATTTCATGACAGCTGGGAGGCCCAGCAGTTGTTGGACATGTCCTAAGGAATGATCTAGAAAATCCATGCAAATCTATACCACAGAATATCATCATAAGAAATAAACAAAAAAGGATCTGTGTATCAGGGATTGGACATTGCCCTTTTGAGGCACATCAGCACATTTTGACTTGGAACTCCACAGACATCATATTGAATTCTACTTGACTGAGTTCATCTACCATCTCTACCCCTGCCTCTGTGCCTGCCCCTGCCCAGACCTTCACCTAGAACCGCCTCCCACATGTTAAAGCTCTTAAATCTTTCTGGTGTCCCCAGTAGATAACTATACCTAGAGAGTCATCCCAGATGGATAAGGATGTAGAAAATTAAATGATTCTCAGCTGTTTGAGATTCCTCTTTTGTGAATCATTTGTTTACATCTGCACCCCAATTTTAGTTGTGTTATTTGTTTTGTTGACATCTAGTATTTTGTATTCTTTATGAATTTTGGATATTAGTTCTTTATTGGAAATTAATGAATGTATCACTAAAACAAACAAAACATTTTCAAATCCCATAAACAAACAGAGAAACAGGTATAGGAATGATTAACTGCTTTGAATAATATAAGGTACTTTTAGACACAACTGAGGGTGGAATAAATTAAGTAAGGTATGGGAACAGTGTATGGTGTATGATCACAATGGCCAAATATCTCAAAACTACATACTGTGAGGCACATACAGACACAACTTCTTACAGGGCTGAGACAGAAAGGTCATTTCATGCTAGAAATTCATGATCAATTAGATTGCATATTGACCTTAACATTGAAAAAATAAATTAATACTGACAATTTTATACCTTTAAGCAGGGAAAACTCTCTCACCCTCAGTTTTCTTTACGTTCTTTTAAATTTTTTAAAATATTGTATTGTTTAATTTATTATTTATTTATCTCTATACTCCTCAATGTCTTTGTTTATTTATTTATTTATTTATTTATGACATTGTTTCTCTTTTTACCCCGGTAGTCTTGGAAGCAAATATGTAGGCTAGGGTGGCCTCGAACTCTCAAGTGATCTAATTGCATCAACCTCTTGAGTGCTGAGATTAAATTAGCACCCCTAAAAGCCCAGAAAGCTTCAGTTTTCTCACAACAAGACAGTCTTCCCCACCAGCTTTACAGAACTGTGTAGAGTACTCCATTGATCATAGCCATTTTTCATGAAGGAATGAAGCATACAGGTATTTGAAAATAGGAAATTTAGTAATGTATCTTACACAATGCGTTTGAGGAATCTTTTTGGATATTTGAAAAGTTTGAATTGAGTGCTCTTTACTTTTTTCTTTTAAAATATGTTGAGCATTCAACGATTTTGCATGCCAATCTTGTGCACGGGAAATGCTCATCATCTCTATATCATTCCAGTTTCAAAATATATTCTGCTAAATCATACACTCTTTTTTTACTTTTAAAATTGCCTTCATGAAGGCTCAATTGAGCAGCTACTATTGACTATGCTATGGAATGAGATGTGTTTATTTATCTAAATGATAGAGTGTCCCCCAACAGCCTAACATTGACTTTGTCACTGCCCCACAGAGTAACATAGCAGCTGGAAATGCTACTGTGCAGCTGCAGAAATCTATTTAGTTCAATCCTGCTTCCTGCCCCTCCCACAATTAGCATCAGTTTAACTGGTGCCTTCACATGTACAGCAAAGATGTGGATGATGTCAGGCCATTCAGTGCAAGGCACGGTTACCTCACAATGTTGTCTGAGTTAGAGAAGAATACATCATTTTGCCTCATTATCACTTGTTCAGACCACACAGTAGGACCTCCTTAGAGGCCAGTCCTGGCAACAGCAACAATTATCTGGTCGTTGTACCACCAGGTCACTGTTTCTGATGGCTGAGCTGTTTTGTCATCTGACTATCTGGAATTAGTACTATGAGGGAAATGGAAATACCTCTCTGATGGGGCTCCTAGTGTTTGGGAAGATTGTGGTATCTTAAATGCAGGAGGTTGGCCTGAGGAAATCCTAAATGTCTTCAGGACTGGGAGTAAATTATAGTCTCTAGCATGGGCAGAGATGGTTGCATTAACCTAAGGTGAAACCATGTCTGGGGCTTGGGTATTTCCGGGTAGTTTGGTGGCCAGAAACTGGGACTAAGGGTGTGGCATCCCTTCAACCTTAGCATTGGCCTTGATTGTGCAGTTCAGGGCTTCCACAGAATGTATAATTCATATTCTCTATTGTGGTCAAATGAGTATTATCCATTTAATTCCTTCCCTACGTTCCACAATCTCTCCTGACTCTCTTAATCTTATTCCTATTGTCTCCGACTGGTACCTTGTACTTCCTTTCATGTTTTATTTTCCTTTTTCTTTCAGAAGATGGATCATCATTGAGCTTGAATGCAGGTGGAGAACAGAGACACAGGCATGTTGAAAGAGGTTTCAACTCCAGAGCCATATCCTAGAACCCAAAAGAGTTCTGGAGTGACTGCCATGGACATATTCATCCTGATTCTGTGTACAGGTAGTAAAAGTAGCCAAACTCAATCTTCTGAAATCTTAACATGTTAATAGATACTAAAATCTTGATTGAACTTCCCTAAAGTGGCCAGGCATGTTCTGAACCCTGGAGGCAGGGTTTTATTCTCCTGCACCTCCAGTAACAACTTCCACCAATATTGTCATTCCAAACACATGTGCAACAGGACTAATAATGGATTCTCCTGACTTGGTTACCTTGCTTCTTACCCAGAGAGTACACTCATTGTCAAGGTTTGAAAAAACATTTTTTCCTGATCTGACCTGTACAGTGGTATCAGTAGGAAGAATAATTATTTAGAGAAGGCTGTAAAGCTTACAGATGGCAGAGTCTGGGATCAAAGATGATTTTCTGTGTCTTTTTTTATGTGTGTTTGTGTCTATGTTTTTGTGAGTTCTTTGCAGTCATTCCTTTTTAGTCTACTACACAAGAATCTACTCCTCAGAGACCCCATAAGTGTGGCAGCATGAACCTGAACACAGATCACAGGACACAGTTGGGCCCTTGACTGGATCTATTGGAATGTTTTGTATTTTTGGTGGCTTTTCTCAATTCCCATGAGACTCATGGCTCAGACCTGAGAAGGTGGAGCCCTAACTGGTACAAACAGCTCCCTTAAACATTGCCTAAGCCCAATAGGAAAGCTGAAAGACTCTTGGTTTCGTTGGGTCTGGTTTATATATTGTCATGAGGAGAAGAAAGAGGTTGTGACAGACCTGATGATAGCTCGTAATGGTTGCCTGGCAATGCCTAGGAGACTGATAGGATTAAGATGCATGTGCACTGCCTGGTAGGCAAGACGGCAGGAATCATGTAATGTTTCTCATTTGGATCTGTCCTTCTCCCCACAACAGAGTCCAGGACAGCGTGACTCTGCAGGTGAAATTAGGTCCCTGGATCCTTATAGGCCCTTTTGTGGAAGAATTATGGCAGAAATCACCTGAACCAAGATGGAATGGTATCTGAAGGAACCACCCTGTATAAACAAACAAGTTTGAAGTTTTTTGCTGTATTAATCAATTTCTATCAGACCTGGAAAAACTGATGCCCTGACAGGTAAAAAAAGCATCCTTTTGCATTGCGTTTTACATTTCAAGGCTTCTTCTGCAAGGAATGTTAGCAGTTCTGTGTCTAGACCCTCATTGAAATGAGTGGTGATCTTTGATGAGGTATCTGTCCAACTTCCCATGTGAACATAGTTCTGTGACACCACCACACAGCTTCCCTATATCCCAGGTTTCACTTGGAAGGTCTCCTTGATCTGGAAGTTTGGATTTCAGCTGGTCTACCAAGTATCAGCACACCCAATTCTTGCATGACAGCTCTAGTGATCTCAGAGAAGGGAAGAGTCAAGTAGAATTCATCAGGATCTCTGTTGAGGCCAAAGTCAATATGTCCTAGCTGAGCCATAGGTGGGCAATGTCCTGTCCCTGATCCAAAAGTCTATTTTTTGTTTGTTTCTATGGATATTTGTTGCATGGGTGTTCTGGAGCAGTCCATAGGACCCATACATGAACTTCTCGGACTCCCATATGCCCTGAACTGAGTGTAATTTCCCAGGGATTGCAATTAAAGATCCTCTTGTTCTATGACACACAGGAGCTGGATCTACAACCCATTCCCACCCACACTTTCACCACTTTGGGCTCCACTCCTGAGCATAAGCTCAAGTAGTCATAATATCTGGATGTGTCCATGTACTGCTATAGCCAGTTATTGCTCAGTTAATGAGACCAGTCACATGGCAATAGTTTGAAAGGTGGCAGGAACAGTCCTGAGGAAGGCTGCCATGGCACTTCTGAGAACTCAGAAACGTCACAGCCTGAGGGAGCTCCCTTTTCAGCATCAGAAAAGCTGACTCCAGGAGGCTTGACAGAGACAAGGAGATGGAAAGCAATGGTGAGAATGTCTTCATGAGGTAGGGCCAATGTTAACATTCTGATTCTCATGGAGTTGGGTTTCTATAGACTCTCAGCTCTTGGAAGGAAGTGTATTTCTGTGGTAGTGAAAATTATTTTCCAAATGAACCTATTATATCATGTGTTTTCCAGAGAGGCCTACCTTCCCTGGTTGAAAGAGACTATGACTGTACATATGAGAGGCATATAGATGGAGAGAGCAATGGAAAGAAAGAGAGGAAACAGAGACAGAGAAGGGAGAAAGAGAGAGAGAGACAGAGGCAGAGAGAGAGAAGGAGAATCTGTGCTGCTTTTGCAGAGCTGCAGATTGCTTCAGGCTTTTTGGTGGCACCCATAGAATTTATCTTCTCCGTTGTATCTATTGGCCCACTGGTTCAACTTGAATCTTATCAGAGAGCTCTGAGTTTGATGTGTTTCTTGCCTTCGCCATAGGTAGATGGGTGTCCACTGAAGACACAGAATAATACAAATCTGAGAGTGACATGGGGATTTAGAGAAAGAAAAGAAAACCAATTATCCTGAGTTATTCCTGTTGGGGATATTGTTAGGCTGGGGAGAGGAGATTGGTTAGGACTAACTCGGCAATTTCTTATAATGATTGCCTGCCAATGCCTTGGTTTTGGCACCAAGCGCATGGCCTGATAGGCAAGATAGCACGTGTAATGTAATGTTTCTTCTTTAGACACATCCTTGTCCCCAGAACAAGGTCCTGGACAATCTGTGTCTACTTGTGAACTGTGGCTACATCCACCTGATCTCATACCACAGGGTAGGTACAAGCATGAATTCATTGTCTGGAAGATGTGAGGTTTTTGGTAGCCTTTCTCACCACCCATCAGATTCAGTGCTCATACATGAACAGCTGGGATTCTCACAGGTACACATAAATGGCACTGGATTCGACTATTACTGACACTTCTTTTGCAAGGTGGAAAGGTGTTTCTGAGCCTAAATTCTGATTGAGGCCTCTGGCTGTCTTTTATGAGACTTCTGCCTATCTTTCTTTGCATGTAGTGCTTTGTGATACTACTACCTTACTGAATTACCATACCAGGGCCTCCTAGGTAGGGCCTTCTTTGAAGGAAGCCTAGACCTGGAAGCTTGGTTGTGGCCAGGTTTACAAAGTATCAACACACCGAAATCGGGAGTGGCAGTTTTAGTGAACATTATGGTAGGTGGAGTCAAGGAGAATTCCTTAGGATCTCTGAGAACACCCAAATTGGGATGTCCTGTTTAGGCTACAAGAGGACAGTTTACAGCCCTTGTGTCCCAAGTCCATGTGTTTGTGTTTGAGGCCATTCTCCTATGTTGCAGATTGGCATGGGTATTATGGAGCATTCCCTTGTGTGTCTAGGACACATCTTCTGTACCTTCCCACACCCTTATTTGAGTGAAGTGACTCAGGACACTGCAGGTGACGATCTCCTGTGTTCTGGGTTCTTTGATTCACAGGTTCTGAAACAACAACCCATCCTCATCCCCACCAAACCCTGTCTGAAAACCCCTCACCTACCTGTATGCTTACATATCCTGGTAGCATCCTCTGTGGTGGACTGCATAAGAGAGCCTTCTCTGGGCCAATATTGGTGTATGATTTTAGCTGCCTCTTGGAGTCTAGTGGTGGCTGGTTTGTGTTGTATTTTTGCACTGAAATGAAGAGAGGGAGTGGTCCCAGGAAATGAATTATTTGGCATTTTAGTAATCAACTGTTGTTAAATGGAAGGGTTTTCATGATCTTGCCATCGGGTATCTGAGCATCTCAGTACAGTGCCGGCTCCCTAAGCAACCACCTCTGATCCTGGCTGGACACGACTGGATTGGGTCTCCTGCAGCCTTGTTGGACCAAGTGAGGTGTGTGAGAAAGCAGGGACCATTGGAACCTTGACTCTTGAGACTGAGTACTGCTCTAGTGCAGGCCAGGTGCCATGAGGTATGTCAAATAGCAAGCAGGAAGCACACCCTCCCAGGTGTTGAGGTACATATGTTAGTAGTGATTGGGGATCTCTTTGCAAGGGACTCTGCAACTGAGCCTTCATCTGGCTTTAGGAAGGAAAACTTATTCCACAAGACAGGCAGGGTTCATAATATCACCCACTGGCTCCTAAATTTCAGGTTTGCATCAATATTACCATCCAGACCTCACTTCATAGATACACACTCACTGCCAGAATCTTTTCTAAGCTGTGATCCGAATCTCAGGGCCACATACCCATTGTGGTCCTGTGAGTTTTATCCAATTCACTCACCCCCTACCATCCTCATTCTCTCCTCTCTTTCTGCCACCTCTTCTCTCTTTTTTTCTTTTCTTTTTTTGTGTTCTCTTTTGAACTTGACTGTAGGTATAGTTCAAGGATCCAGACCTAATCAGTGGTCAATTCAGAGTAGTCTGAGTAAGAAATGGTTTGTTTTTAGGGGAGACCCTCTGGGGACCCAACCCTAAGCATAAGCTCATGTAGGCATAATGTCTGGATTCATCCTTGGATTCATGTGCGTTCTTGTGGCTCAGTCAATTAGACCCAGGACATGAAAACAGCATTAAAGGTGACAGGACAACTCCCTAGGAGTGACTGATCTTGCACAACTGAGAACTCAATTCAGGTACAGTCTGAGGGACCGCCCTTTCACAATCAGAGAGCCTGCCTCAAGGATGTGTGACAGAGAGGGATAGATGGAAATCAATGTTGGTCTGTCTAATGGAGGCAGAGAAAATGGACTTTTAGGGGCTTTCATCCCCATGGAGCTGGGCCTCTGTGGGCTCTGAGCTCATGGAAGAAATGTTTCCTTTGGGATAGTGCAAATCATTTCCTAATGAATAATGTATATCATCTGGTATCCAAACAGGCATGTCTGCTCTGGATGCTCTGGCTTTAATGTATACATGAGAGACAGAGATAGAGAGTCTAAGAAAGAGATGAGACAGAAGGTGATAGGCAGATAGATAGATAGATAGATAGATAGATAGATAGATAGATAGATAGATAAGATAAAGATACAGAGAGATAGAATGAGAGAAAATTTCCTTTGAAATTGTTGGTATATTTGCCTATACCTTGGTGATCAAATCCATTCTTTCACATGACAGCTTTATGGCCTCTCACTCCTGTTTCTTGGTTCTAGGCCATTGGAGAGAAGGGGTAAAGAAAGCATGATAGTTTTTCTGTGAAGATGTCTTACTTTGCTATGAAGTTACTGTTTAGGACAGTGGTGTGGTTGAGCTAAAGGCATCCTGGAGTGACCAGTTAGGATAGTGTATTTTGTTTTGCGTCTAGATGCCAGTAGATCTGGCATCAGACTTAAATAACTTCAGAAAGGTCTGAGTTACCTGTGTGCCTATCCCTGTCCACATGAAGAAATACGTCTTCAGAGGACAGAATGATCAATATTTGTGAGCACCTTGGGGATTTTAGAGAAGAAAACGTAACCAAATATCCTGAGTGGAGCCCTCTTGTTTGGGTGTAGTGTGGATTGCTTGTTGGGCTGGGGAGGGGCGATAGGTTATGACACACCTTGACATAATTCATAATAGTTGCCTGACAATGCCAAGAGACACTTTTGAATGGGTCTAAACCCACTACCAATAGGCCCGGGTAAGTAGGATGAAATGTCTATTCTTTACACATATCCTTTCCCCACAACAGGGTAATACAATGCCTGCCTTTTCAAGTGAAGTTGTAGGTGGATGTGCCTGGCTTCTTGTGGCTCCTGCTATGGATGAAATTTGGGAGCATCCACAGAACTCAGATGGAAGTGTTCCGTAAGGCACCAGCATTGATCCATGTGCAAGAATATGAATACATTGGGGTGACCTTTCTCATCACCCATATGATTCAAGAATCAGACCAGAGCAACTGGACTATCACAGGTACACACAGACGCCATTTGGCTTTGCCATTTGTTCATCAAGGGTGTCTTCTTTAGCTATATTGCAAGGCAGTACTATGCCAAGGACCTCAATGAGGTTTAAACCTCTGCCTGAGACTTCTGCCATCCTTCCCATGAAAATGCAGCTATTTGACAAAACTACCTTGCTGCTCCATGAGCCCAGTGTTAGCCTAGGATGGCCTTCTTGTCAGGTAGCCTTTATCTATATGTTTGCTTATGGCCATGATCAGCCTGTTTCATCACACCCAAGTCTGACCCAGAAGCTTTAGTGATCACCTTGGTGTGTGGAGTAAAGTAGAATGCAACAGGATTTCTGGGTAGGCCCAAGTCAGAATGTCCTTGCTTGGCCACACAGCCGAAGATTCCAGTCCCTGGCGCCTAAGTCTATTTTTTCTGTCTGAGTACTTCTTTTTTGTAACAGATTGTCATGTGTTTTCTGGAGCATCCCCATAGAAATAGGAAGAAGTTTCTGAGTCTCCTAGCACACTGAATGGAGGAAAGTGTCTCAGTGAAGTTCCACTGAGGACCCTATGGTCTGTGCCACACAAGGTCTGAGCCTAACAAACATCCATAACCCTGTTCCTGCCCTAACCTCTTCCTTGTACCCCCTCACCCACCTTCAAGCCACACACACACAGACTTTCTTGTATCTCCAGTAGCAGACTGCCCCTAGAGAGCCCACCCAAATGACTAAAGATGTTGAAGAGTTCTTTAAGTATTTCTCAGCCATGTGAGATACCTCTTTTGTGAATTCTTTGTTTAGATATTCTCCTCATTTTTAATAAGGTTATTTGTTTTGTTGACATGTAGTTCTTGCATTTTTATTTATTTTGTACATTTGGTCTCAAGTGTAAGTAGAGTTGGTAAATATCTTTTCTCATTCTGTAGGCTGCAGTTTTTCCTTATTGACAATGTCCTTTTTCCTTAAAGAAGCTTGTCAGTTTCATGAGATCCTCTTATTAATCTTTGATCCTAATTTCTGACCTTGTGTTCTGTTAAAAAAGTTACCTCCTGTGCCACTACTCTCAAGGTTATTCCCCACATTCTCTGCCATCAGATTCATTATATCCGGTTTTATAGTGAGAACCTAGATCCCTTTTGACTGAGGTTTGTACTCAGTGATAGATATGGATCTATTTGCATGCTTCTACCTCAGATATCCAATTAGACAAGCACCGTTTGTAAAAGCTGTTTTCGTTTTGTCATTGTATGTTTTTGTCTTCTTTATCAAAGATCAAATTTCACTAGGTGTCTTGATATATATCTGGAACCTTTATTCAGTTCCATTGTTTGTCATGTGTGTTTGTGTCATGTGACAATACCATTCAGTTTTTATACCTATGTCTCTGTAGTAAAAATTGTGTCCATGGATATTGATACTTCTAGAAGTTCATTTATTTTTCAAAATTATTTCAGCTATCATAAGTTTATTTTGCTTTTCCATATGAAGTTGTGTAATGTTCTTTTCATGTCTAGAAAGAATTGTCCTGGGATTTTGCTAGGGATTGCATTGAATTTTTAGTTGACTTTTACTGAAATGACCCTTTTTACTACGTTAATACAACCCAACCCAGAGAACGGGATATCTTTCCACATTTTGAGATCTTCTATCATCCTCTTCAAGGATGTAAACCTTTTGTCATTCAAGTCTTTCACTTCCTTGGTCGCCCAAGATACCTTTTGTTATTTGTAGCTATTGTGAAGAATATTGTTTATGTTATTTCTTTCTCTGTCCATTTGTCATTTAGATATAGGAGTGCTACAGAATTTTTTGAGATGATCTTGTATGTAGCTAATACACTGACGTTGTTTACTACATATAGGAATTCCCTAATCCAGTTTTTGAGGTCATTTATAATTAATGTAATATCATCTGCAATTAAAGATATTTTGACTTTTTTCTTTTAAATTCATATCCCCTTATTCTACTTCTGTTGTCTTAATGATCTAGCTAGAAATTTAAGTACTATATTGAATATGGAAACATGGATGGAACAGCCTCATCTTGCTTCTGATTTTAGTGGAATTGCTTTGAATTTCCACCCATTAAATTTGATGCTTGCAGTAGACTTTGTGCTTATTGCCTTCATTAAGTTTCAGTATGGCCTTTGTATCTCCAGTCTCTCCAATGGGTTTACTATGAAGACTTGTTTGATTTTTTTAAAAGCTTTCTCACAATCTTGTGAGATGATCATGTACGTTTTTTCTATCAATTTGTTTATGCAGTGTCACTGCATCATAAATCAAAGTCATAAAGCACTGACTGATTTTCATATGGAGAAACATCTTTTCATCTCTGTGATCAAGCCTCCTCAATCATGGTGGATAATCTTTTTAATGTTATCTAGGATGTGGCTTGTGAATGTTTTTTGAGTACATTTGCATCATATTCATGAGAGCCATTGCCATATAATGCTCTTTCTTTGCTGAGTCTTTGTGAGGATTTTGTATTAGCATTAACTGTGGCCTCATAAATGAGTTTGTCATAATTCATTCTAAATCTGTTTTAAAGCATAACTTGAAGAAAATTGATGATAACTCTTCTTTAAATATCTGATAATTCTGAGCTTAAATCATCTGGCTCGGGCATTTTATTGATTATAAGTCTTTTACTGGCCTCTTGTATTTCCTTGAGAATAATAGGTGTCTTAAGTAGTTTATTTGATCTTGATTTTATTTTTGTAGGTGGTACCTAATGAGAAAATTTCCATTTCTTTTGGATTGTACAGTTTTGTGGAGTACAGGTTTTTAAGGTATGACCAATAGATTCTTTGGATTTCTCAAATGTGTATAGTCATATCCTCCTCTTTTATGATTTTATTGATTTATACATTGTCTCTCTGTCTGTTAAGTAGTTTAGCTAGGTGTTTGTCTACCTTGTTTTGTCAAAGAACCAGGTCTTTGTTTCATTGAGTCTTTGAAATATTCCCTTCATTTCTATATTGTTGATTTCAGCCCTAGTTTGATTTACTGTCAACATTTACTTTTTTGGGTACACTTTCTTCTTCTTGTTTCAGTTCATTCAGACATGCTCTTAATTTTCTAGTATATGAAGTCTTCACTCTTTCCTGGTAAACACTTTCAACTATTAATTTTCCCTTAATCATAGCTTTTATCATGGACTGTAATTTTGGATATGTTTTAGAGTCATTTTTATTGAATTCAGGAAAGACTTTAATTCTTCCTTTATTACTGTCTTGACCCACTTGAAATTAAGTAGAGAGTTTTTGAGTCCATGAATTTGCAGGCCTTCTGCTGTTGCTGTTGTTGAAGTTGTGCGTTAATCAATGGTGGTCTAATAGGATGCAGAGGGTTATTTCAATTTTCCTGTAAGTGTTGAAAACTGCTTTGTGGCCAAGAATATGGTAAATTTTTAGAAGGTTCTGTGAGATATTGAGAAAAAGATTTATTCTTTTGTGTGGGAAAAACATTCTGTATATATCTGTTAGGTCCATTTTTTTATAACATTTGATATTGTCAGTATTTCTCAATTATTTTTTTTATGGATGGCTTGTCAGTCAATGAGAATTGGGGTATTGAAATCTCCCACTATCAGAGTGTGACGATCTCCCACTTTCAGAATGTGAGGGTCAATATTTTTATTTAAATTTTGCTTTGTTTCTTTTACAATTGTTAGAGCCATTTTACAAATTTTAGGGACATTGGTGTGAAGAATCACAATGTCATCTTTGTGGATTTTTTTGTTTAATGGATGTGAAATGTCCTTCTCCATGTCTTCTGATTATTTGTGGGTATTAGAAATGGCCACTCCAGCTTGGTTCTTAGGTCCATTTGCTGGGTAATTCATTTCCCAATGCTTTCCTCTGAGGTAATATTTATCTTTGTGGTTGAGGTGTGTTTTCTGTATGCAGCAGATCACTGGATTCTGTTTTCAAATCCATTCTATTAGTCTGTCTCTTTTTGTTAGGAATTTGACACCCTTAATCTTGAGGGATATCAATGACCAATGATACTTAGCTCTAGTTATTTTTTAGTTTCTGTTGATGTGTGTGTGTGTGTGTCTGTGTGTTTGTGTGTGTGTATCCCTACTTTTGAGTTTGATGGTGTGAGATTATTTACTGTGATTTCCTGATTGTAGTTAGTCTCCTTGTTATGGAGTTCTCATTGTACTCCATTCTGTGGGCAGGGTTTGTAGAACGGTGTTGTTAGAATTTGATTTTATCATGAAATATTTTGGTTTCTCTGTTTATACCTGACAATTTTGCTCAAAATAATAGTGTGGGCTGGCATCTGTGTTCCCTTAGAATATGTAGTTTTTTCTGTTTATGGTTAGACATTTAGGTATCCATTAAAAACTTAGGTGTAATTCTAATAGATTTACGCTTGTATGGCATTTGTTATTTTCTCTTGTAGCTTTAAGTATTCTTTGTTTTTCTCTATGTTCCATGGTTTCATTTGTATGTGGCAAGTGGACTTGCTTTTCTGGTTCAGTCTATTTGGTATTCTTTAAGCTTCTTGTACTTTTTTAGGCATCTCTTTCTTTGTATTTGGGAAATTTTATTAAAGGATTTTGTTGATAATTTTTTATCTCTAAAAACATTCTGAGTTATCTAATTCCTGATATCAACTAGCCAAACACTCTACCACCTGTGCTAAGTGTGTACAAAATTTAGTTTGTGTCTTGAAACTTGTCTGAAAAATTGTTTATAAATATCCTGTCATCAAGCTTAGCAGCAAGAACCTTTATTGCTCAAAGAACACACTGGTTCTTTTCTTGGCTACGCTTCCCTTCAGATGTTGCCCACATTGGTGAGTGTCTATAGCTGCAATAACACAGCTCTCACCAAGCCAAACTATCTGAGTCTGAGGGCAACATCACTTGCAAATACAGGCATTCATGATGTTGTACAGATATTAGATAATAGCTCAGATGAAACAGCTGGAAGGAAAGCAGCATCCTTGACTCCACAGCTCTTAATTCCCATGGTTAGATGCAGAAAATAGAAGTGGAATTTGTATTTCTATCGCATCTTCCCACTAATAACTTCACAATTAAATAAGTGTCAAACATTCTGGTGCTTAAAACATTTGATTTCACAGTAATTGAACACCATTTGTTTTCATGATCATATTCCACTGAGACATAGAAGGTGGCTACATGTGATTTAAGCCTACACACACAAAAATAATAAGGACTATGGGTATATAACCAAAATAGAGACAAAACATGATGTATATAGCTGAAGGACGTTATATGTTCAAATACACAGGAATGAGAATTTTTTTTAAAATATGAAAATATGTAACTTGGTTTTCATTGTTTGGATTAATCCATGTATTTGTTTAGTTTTGTAACAAGGTATCATATATTCAATACTGGCTTTCACTTTATTATGTATATGAGACCGTTCATGAAATCTTGATCCTCTTGCCTCTACATTTTCAGTGCTAGGGTTTAAATGTATGTGCCATGATACATAGTCAGCTCAGCACTGAGGATCAACCCCAGAGCTTTGTGAATGCTAGGTCTGTTGCAAAGATCTCTGCGTCAGATTACTATTGTTGACAATATTATATAGTGGAGAGGTTGTTTCCCATCCTTTGAGCAACCATTGATATATCAGAGGTAAACACCTGATATGAAAAATATAGACACTTAATATACTGTCGTGTTCTTCTGTGTTTGCTAAAAGGGGTTCCATAGATTGTAATTTTAAGCTCAGTTCCAGATGCTATTTATTCTGAAAAGCTTGAATTTTGCATTAGAGATAAAGTATACTCATTAGATAGATGCCTCAGCAGTGGAGAGCACTGATTAGTCTTCCAGGGTACCTCAACCACCTGTGTACATCTATGTACAAGCAAACACGTACACTTATACTCACTTCACATCCATGTGTACACACACACACACACACACACACACACAAACACAATTTTGGAATGAGATTAATAAAGTTAGTAGGAAATAACTTGCTATTTTCTCTGTGTTTCTGAACTTATTCATCTTCAAGCTGTGGACTGAAAATACTTTTTTACAATGAAGTGTCTCTCTGTTTTGTTGTATCCTGTTACTCAGAATTTATATACTTCCCTTATTCATTTTGGGAATACTTCACCTTCACTTATTTGAGTATGTGCACTTGCTTCCCATCAGTAAACTTGGTTTGGGAAGAAGAACATTTATATATAGAAATGGGATTTCTGGCATATACCACCTGTCTCTCCCTTTAAACTGAGACTATTTTAAAATTAAAGTACTATGCATTATTACATTTAACATCAAACTTTTTGCACAATTTCCAATGAAAAAAGTGATTTCACAAGTACATACAATGCTATTAACACATATTATAAAATGAAGAATTATCCTTTACCATCATCTACTAACCAAGTTATGTTCAAATTTGTGACAATCTTAAAAATGCCTTATAAAAATAATTGGTGTTTATTAAGAGAATCTAAAAAGCTGTATAATTTCCAGTTTTATTTGATATAGGATTTTATTATGTAGGCCAGGCTTGTATGTAATTCCCTATGTAGACCAGAAACAGCTCCATTTCATTCTGCATAATGACTGCTGTGACATGGGCCAGCATAATTCTAAACACTGTTGTCATTAAATCTCTTAAATTTTAATTGCTCACTTGCATTCAAACCCTCCACTTACCTGAAAGTCATGAAGCCCAGGCTGCTGTCAACTCACTTTGTTGCTAAAAATAAACTTGAATTCCTGTTTCTTCTGCCTTCACCTCCATATTACTGTAGTTCAAGCAAGTTCCATCTTGTCTAGGTCCCTTTAAAGTCTCTTCACATCAGTTTTCTCACTTCCATTCATGCCATGAAACGAACTCTGGGAAGTTGCCTTGTGGCACACTTTACCTTAGGAATTAGTCTGATTGCTTCAGCGCAATTGTGATTAACTTGGTACCTGTCCACTAGGTTACTTATAAAGTATCAGTTGGACTCTACCTTGTTTGATTCAATAGTTTGGGGAAACACGATTTTGTAAGTAACTCTATTCTGAATATTCACATCAGTAGGCATACAGTATCTTTTATTTCTTCCTTCATTTGCCATATGTGTCCCCATGTGGAGAGTTCATTCCAGTATTCTTAAAGATGTTGGTTGATCCTTTACAAACAATTACCACCATGGTCAATATTACCAGGAGGACAGCTGCAATGTTAAGATTGCCTTCCAGGCATTATTTTCCCTGTTAATGCAAGCCTTCTTCTCAAGGTGATTTCTAATGAGACATGGAAGATGTAGACTAATGCCTACTTGTAATCCTTCATAGGAGCTATAGTTCAGAGATTCCCTGAAGGGACTTGGGGCATGTGTACGCTGTCATTTCCCTAGAGAGGAATCCAAGATTTAAAAGATGAAAAATAAATGGTAGAGTATGTCATGTATGTACTTGATGTAAAACAGAACTTCTACTTCTTCCCCTTCCATTTATTTGTCTATGGTAGATTGTCCCATGCAGTCACAACTATCGACAGGTTTCCAGGTTGGTGCTTGTATAACAGAGAAGAGGAATCTGTTCAAGTGTGCTCTATTGGCTTCTCATGTGTCATGATTGCTGAATATGTGGATAGCAGCTTATGTGTAAATTTATTTTCATAGCTTGTCCATATTGAAACCTCTGAGCAGTTCGACATGCAAGTTCTTCAGTTATCAGCAATCCAGGGGCTCCCTGAATTCTGACTGGTACAGAGTTAGGATAGGATATCTCCAAGTAAGCAAGACATTACCCTTTTTCTCTGGGCAACACAAAATATCTCAATAGTGAGGAGATAGCCTCTGCAGTTTCAGTAGTAAAGGAGGTGGACTTAGGATCCTTGTTGGAAAATGAAAGCATTCTCCAAATGAAAATGCCTATTACCTAAGATATCAGAAATAAAAGACTGTCCTGCATTCCTATGGCACAAAATCTATGGGAATATCATAGTTGTTGAGGATGGATGCCATTTAATGTATTTTGTGTGTGTGTGTGTGTGTGTGTGTATGCATGTTTACACGAACACACGCTCACTGTGTGTTTCTGTGTTTTTGTGCTAGGAGAGGTATTCAAAACAGTATGTGCTATGCATTGTCAGAGTTTTAATCCTTGAGAGACTTCTGTCTTCTGAGTAGTATCAGAGGTCACAAGAGGTAGATTTGGAAGGGAGGGGAGATGGAAGGAGCTGGGAGATATGTTGGGAGGGGGAAAGATTTTCTGGATGTACTACATGAGGAAATAAAAACAATTTAAATACTTGAAAACATGGAGAAGGAATGTGGTCAAAAAAAAGGTTTCAATAAGCATGAGAAAGTTTTTCTTTTCTGCAAACTTTTATAATAAAACTAGATTCTGATGGGAAAACCAGTTTACTTGATATGCATCAATATTAAGTTTTATTTATTAAATCTATGCTAAAACAAAAAGAAGAAACATACAAATACCAACTTCACTGAATTTCACCTTGCTGCTTGGGTTAAGTTCCACTAATAAAGGAAGATATCTGAGGATATGATGAACTTGATTTTTGTCGAGATTGGAGCAGCTGTGTCAGGTAAAGCACAAGAATGTTGTTTAGTCTCCAGTATTGTGGTGTTGTAGTAAGAAATATATCTAAGAGCTGATAAATATAATGAATGGCATAGTAATGCATTCACTTGGTTGTAGGATATACTAGTGTTTGTAGGAAAAAGTATGATAGTAAAAATAAATAGTTCCCAACTCATAAAGAAACATGCTCTGTGGATGGTCTAAAGACATATATACTGATGTGTCATTAGTAGGCGAGGTCTTAGTAGCACTAAGAACAGTAGTAGGCTGTGACAACCTGTGAGATCATACTGGTTGCCTGGCAAACCAATGAGATAATTGTGGTCTCTTCTCATCTGGATGACAAGCATGGGACAGGTGAGATGTAAAGTTTCCTTAGGATATGTTACTTTTCAAGATCACTACACTCTACAGCTTTTCATATGTATATGCTAGTGGTGGTTCTTCCAATAAAGCTACAGCCCAAGCCCTGGAATCTGTCTTGTAGCTGGCAGCAGAACCAAAGACATGAATACCTGATAACAGGGATACCTGAAGCTAAGATGTCAATAATTCTATTGGGTATATTTCTTCAACAAGATTTGAAGCTATTTCTTAGACTAGTTCCTGGTTAAGGAGGTAGGCATTTCATCTTTTGTGGAAGCTGCTCAACTTCTTCTATCTGAATATCTCTAAAAGCCTGAATTCACAGTGTCATTACCACATGAGAAGACTGCATTGTGGCTCAAACTTGAGCCTGGTGTCCCAATGACCTTGGAGAGTGATGCACCAATGTTAAAGTCAGGGCATTGCTGTTGCATGTTGGAAATTCTTGATCAGGCCTCCATGCCCTGAGTCATTGGTTTTCTTTGTGAGGTTTCTGGACTCTATTTTTGCAGAAAAGTGGGTTCCCTTCTTTCTATTTTTATTCTCTAGGTAATTAAAGTGGAGCCATTCCAAGTAGCTAGTGTCTCAGTTACTTTGATATAAGAATGTTTTACAACCATTAATATCACCTCCATCCCATTTATTCTATCCGGAAGATTCATCTCTTGCCAGAATAGCCTAAAGTAATCACTGTGTACTCAGTTGGGATTCTTTTGGTGAGTAGAAAATTGAGGTTTTGTTCAGAGGAGGCCCGAGTATGTGTCTATAATTTCAATGCAGCAAGGAATTCTACATAAAATTGTTTAGTGAGCCAGAATGTTTTAGGAATGCACACTTTTTCTTGTTTGCACATCAGAGCATGAGATGAAGGGAGACTGCTTCCTCTATAATAGGACATGGGGACATTGTATCTTAAGATTTTTAGGCAATTTAATACATAGTGACCCTCTTGTTGAGTTCAGTCTCCCGATGCCAGGAAGTGTCTGAAATACCTTACCAAGTACTCAACAAACCAGAATCTCTCAATTACATTGTTATCCCTGCTTAGAAGTGATGTAAAAGAATAGCAGCCCAGTGATAGTGTTTTTATGTAGGTTGGACAGAAATAGAAATGTGGCCTGGCATTTGGAACCCCAGGGTCAAAACAGCTCTGAGGTGGGGAAAGTGACTTCAAAGGCATGGGTATCCTTATATTCTGGAAGGCAGGAGGCACAGAGCTCTCACAGCTCTTTGGAAGGAGTGCCGTATAGGAACTTATCTTGTCATTCAGGAAGTCAGACATCACACTGCTCTGGCAGCTTTGAGGCAGGGAGGTCTTCCCCAACTGAACTGGAGTGTTCCAATGTAACAAGTCCTCTCTGCTCTGCTCAACTCTCTTCTGCTCTGAGGGGAGAACTTCCCTAGTGTTGCAGCTCCAAAGAGATATCCTAAGCTAACTGAAATTTTCCAGCTAAGTTGAGATGTTCTTTGCTTCTTCTCTTCTCTTAACTGCTTCCTTTCTTTTCTCCTCCTCCTTCACTTGGGAGGTAGTCCACAGCCATAGTTTTGCTCCTTAAGGAGTAGAGTACAGAATGTTTTGCATTATATAATGGCCCTGGGGTGAGGACAAAATCTGTCCTGTTATTGTTGATATTTTTTTTACCTTACTATGCCAGCCAGGAGTGGGTGGAGTTGCTTAAAGCAATGTGTATTAGTTGGGCCACTTCTTTGCTGATCTTCCAGGTTGGACCTCTTCAGCTAGCTTGGAGTGGGGATCCTGATAGTCCTAGGGTGAGCTGGCCTTTGGTGGTTTGAATTCCCAAAGCTCCCCAGCCTAGCATAACCAGACTTCCACAATGGGGAAATGTAGTCCCTCCCCAGTGGTCCTCTGGAAAACTTGTGTCTCATGCTGATCACAGGGGTGATGGCTGGGGACCCAGAATCCCCAGTTATGTAGGAAATGACCTAAGCAGAAGCTCCGAAATATAAATAAGACTGGTAGGCAAAGTGGTAGGAGGCATATAATGTTTCTCCTTTGGATCTGTCCTTCCTCCCACAATAGAGACATGGGCAGCCTGATTCTGCATGTGACATTGGGTCCCTGAATCCTCATAGGCCCTGTTTTGGAAAAAGTGTGGCAGAATTCAAATGAACCAAGATGGAATGGTATCTGAAGGAACCAGCATGGATACATGGGCAAATTTGAGAATTTTGCTGAATATCTCAACTTCCATCAGCCTCAGGTGCTCTGACCTGAAAAACTAGAGCTCTCACAGGTACACCAAGTGACCTTTTTCTTTGCCCTTTTCCATTGCAAGGCTTCTTTTGGCAAGAAGGGTAGCAGATCAGTGTCTAGAGCCCCATTGAAATGAGTGGTTATCTTTGGGAGGTATCAGCCCAATTTCCCATGTGACCATAGTTCTGTGACACCACCACACAGCTTCTGTATATCCCAGGTTTCGCCTGAGGCTTACTTGGCAGGCCTCCTTTACCTGGAGCGTTGGATGTGAGGTGGTTTACCAAGTATAAGAACTCCCAATTCTTGCCTCTCAGCTCTAGTGATCTCCCAGATAGGCAGATTAAGAAGAATTCATCATGATTACTCTGGAGTCCCAAGTAGAAATGTCCTAGCTGAGCCATAGGAGAGTAGTGTCCAGTCCCTAATCCTCAAGTCTGTTTTTTGTTTGTTTCTGTGGAAATTTTTGGCATGGGTTTCTGTAACATAACTTAGAACCTATAAGTGAACTCCTTTGCCTCTCGGGTACCCTTTATTGAATGGAATTTCTCAGAGAATTGCAATTGAGATACCACTTGTTCTGAGACCCATAAGTCCTAAATCTACCACTCATTTCCAGCTGTATTTTCCCCCCTGCCAAGAATCCACTTATTTACCTGCATGCCCTCAACTTTGCTAGCCTGAAAGCAATGCTGCAAACTTGGAGTCTGTAAGTTTTTTTTTTTCTTTTCTCAGTAAAGGTCATACAGTGTTGTCCCAGGGCTCAAGATACTTTACATTTTTGGTACACTACTGTCACCAAGTTGAATTATTTTTTCAGATTCTACCAGCAGGTCCGGGTCTTTCAGTGGACATAGCCAGCATCCTAAGCAGCCCCTCTGTTCCGTGCTAGACAAGATGGACTCAGGTCTAGAGCAGTCTTATTGGCCCCGGAGTGGTGTGGGAAAAAGCATCATCCAGTTGATCCTCTTCCCACAAGGGTAACTCCTGCCACATGCAGGCCCAGCACCACAGAATTCGCTTTGCTCTAAGATGGAAGCACCACATCCCTGATCTTGAGGCTCCTGTGTCTATCAGGTTTGTGAGGATCACCTTGCATGTGACTGTATATCTGTGGTTGAATCAGCATTGAAGAAGGGAAAACTTTTCCACATGCCAGTGTATACAAGGCCATCCACAAATGCCCTAGTTTTTGGATGATGTTCACCAGTAGCACACACATGCTTCCAGGAACCACACATGCTACAAATAATTTTTTTCATGACTGTGCCCAAATTGTCATTGCAACACAGCCATGATTGTCATATGTGTTTTGTCCATTTTATTCTCTTCCTAAATTCTTCATTCCTTGCTTGATCATCTTTGTCTACCTTCTATTCTCTGTGACTATCTTTTTCTTTTCTTTTAATTTTGGCCAAAAAATTGGGTCCTCTTTGAGTTTGGCTACGGGTGGAGTTCAGGATCGCTGACGTGGGAGAAAGTATTCAAGTGCCGCATCCCTATAACCCTAAAATTTGTCAGAGTTGCCACATCATGGACATATGCATCCTCTTTGTGTACAGAGAGAGCAAGTAGCCCATGACTTTCTTTTGGCTCAGTATAGCATATATGACTGCTACATCTTCTTATAAGCAGTCTTAAAGAGTGTATTGTGCAGTGCACAAATATGGCAGTGCAGGCACGGTACCATGAAGGCAATGTTAGACTCTCTGTGCCTCTCTTAACATGCTTCCTGCTGTGATTCCCAACACCCATGCAGGAAACATATTTGTGGATTCGCCTGATTTCTTCTCCTTACCTCTTTCCAAGGGAGAACACAGAAGTTGAAGTCTCAAAAGTAATTTTCTCCTTCTGTTCCCTGTCCAATTATATCTTGCGGAAGAGTAAGTAATTAGAAGAGGCTCAAAAATTAACAAATGGGAGAATCTGGGTCCAAGGAAAACAGTGTGTGAGTGTGTGAGTGTTTGGGTATTTTCATTCTTTGTGAGTTCACTGTTGAGAAATCTATGACCCAGAAATCTCTAATAGTGATAGAAATGATGATGTGGGCATCACTCATTTTGGTCATGTCAGAGTTGTCTTGTAATGTTAGGTTGTTTTTTGTAGGAGAGGACCTTTTGTGCTCCACCACTCAGCACAAGCTCAAGTGGTCATAATATCTGCATGTGCCCATGTACTGCTATGACCAGTTATGGCTCAGGTAATGAGACCAGTGACATGGCAATAGTATGAAAGGTGGCAGGAACAGTTCAGTGCAGTGGCTGCCAAGGCACTTTTGAGAACACAGAGCACTTACAGCCTGAGGGAGCTCCCTTTATTGCAGCAGAGAAGTTGACTCCAGAAGAGTTGACCTTGAGGAAGAAATAGACACTGATATTGGGAATGTCTCTTTGAGGCAGGAAAAATGGTCTTTTTCTAGGGCCCAATGTGGACAGTCTCACGCCATGGAGTTGGGCATCTAAAGACTCTCAGATGATGGAAGAAATGATACTTCTGGGATAGTGAAAATTATTTCCCAAGTGAACCTGCTATATCATGTGTGTATCAGTCAAGCCTACGTATTCAGGATGAACTTACAATGATTGTCTATATGAGAGAGGAAAATAGATGGAGAGAGCAAGGTAAAGAAAGAGAGGAGACAGAGAGAGAGAGAAAGATAGAGAGACAGAGACAGAGAGAGAGAATAAGAATCTCTATAGTGGCAATGGGTGATTTTTGATACTGTTTCTATTTACCCTGTAGCCTAGTACTCAAAATCATTCTCACTTGACACCCTATGGCCAGTTATTCCTGTTCCTTGATTGTAGGTCATAAGAGACAAAGGAAGAAGGGAAAACCTGAGAGTTTCCTATGAGGATGCAGGGCTGCAGTTTACTTCAGGCTTTCTGATGGAACCAGTCCAGAATGTTTCTTCTCCCTTGTATATGTATTGTCTCATTAGTTCCACTTGAATACTATCAGAGAGCTCTGAGTTTGATGTTTTCTATTCCTTGGCCATAGGTAGGTGGGAGTCCACAGAAGACACAGAATAATACAAATCTGAGAGTGACTTGATGATTTAGAGAAAGAAAAGAAAACCAGTTATCCTGAGTGGTTCCTGTTGTGGTGTTTTTAGGCAGAGGAGAGGAGATACATTGGGAAAGACTTGGAGATTGCTCATAATGATTTCTGTGAATGCCTTCATTGTAGAACCAAGTGCATGGCCTGATAGGGAAGATAACAGGTGATATATAATATTTCTCCTTTTGACACATTTTTGTCCCCATAACAGGGTCCTGGACAACTTGTGTCTAAAGGCGAAGTGTGGGTACATCCACCTTATCACATATGGCAGGTTAGGTACCAGACTGGAATCATTGTCAAAAAGATTTGAGATTTTTGGTAGCCTTACTCATCACCCATCAGACTCAGTGCTTAGACATGAGCAACTGGATTCTCAAAGATATAAACATAAGCCTCTGATTTTGTCCTTTTTCCATTACTGAGATTCTTTTGCTAGGTAGAAAGGCAATTCTGTTCCTAAGTACTGATTGGGGAAAGTAGTTGTCTTTGGTGAGCCTTCTGCTTATCTTCCCATGCATGTGGAGTTTTATGACACAATCACCTTACTGACTTAACACCCCATGGCCTTTTAGGGAGGGCTTCCTTGGCATGCTGTCTTGACCTGGAAGCTTGTTTTGGCCAGGGTCACAAAGTGTCAACACACCAAAATCTGGAATGGAAGCTTTAGTGATCAGTAAGATAGGTGGAGTCAAGGAGAAATCAGTAGGGTAACTGGGTACACCCAAGTTGGGATGTCCTGGTTAGGCTAAAAGAGGGCAGTGTCCAGCCCTTGTTTCCTGAGTCTGTGTTTTTGTGTCTGAGACTACTCCACTGTGTTGCAGATTGGCATGGATATTCTGGAGCAATCCCTTGGGAGTCTAGGCCGCACCGTCTGTACCTCCCCAGCACCCAGAATTGAGTGGATTAAATCAGGACACTGCAGGTGAGGAGCTCCTGTTTTCTGGGTTCTTTGACCCACAGGTCCTGAATCTACCACACATCCTCATCCCCACCTAACCCTGTCTGAAATCCCATCAAATACCTGCATTCCCACAGAACCTGAAAGCATCCTGTGTGGTAGAGTGCATTTAGAGGTCCATCTCGGGGCCATTCTTGGTGTATGAGTTTTTCTGCCTCTTGGAGTCTGGAGGTAGCTGGTTTGTTTTGTATTTTTGCACAGAAAAGTAGAGATTAAGTGGTCCCATGGCATGAATTATTTGGCATTTTTTTCCACAACTGTTAAGTGAAATAATTTTGCTAATCCTGACACCAGGTATCTGAGCATTTCTAAGGTGCTGCCAGCCTCCTAAGAAGCACCTCTGGTCCTGGCTGGACAGGACTGACTTAGGTCTCCTGCAGCCTTGTTTGTCCAAGTGAGGTGTGTGACAAACCAGGGTCCAGGAGATCCTTTACCCTTAAGACTGAGTCCTGCCACAGTCCAGGCCAGGTTCCATAGGGTTTGCCGTGCTGCAAGCAGGAAGAACAGCCTCCCAGGTATTGAGGAAGATGTGTCTGTAGGTATCATGAGGATCTCTTTCCAAAGTACTCTACAACTCAGGCTTCATCTGGGTTTCGGCAGGGAAACTTATTCGACATGACAGGCAGGGTTCATAATGTCACCCACTGCCTCTTGTATTTCAGCTGAGCATCAACACTAGCACCTAGACTTCATTTCTCAGTCCCCCACACGCTTCCAGCATCTCTTCTAAGATGTGATCTGAATGTCAGGTTCACAAACCCATTGTGGTCCTCTGAATTTTATATATTTCACTCATTCACTACCATCCTCATGCTCTCCTCTCTCCTTTCTTTCTGCCACCTCTTCTCTCTTTTTCTTTTCTTTCCTTTGAGTTCTCTTTTGAACTTGTCTGCAGGTATACTTCGTAGACCGAGACCTATCAGTGGTCAATTCAAAGTTTCCTGGGAAAGACAGATTTTTTTTTAGGGGTGACCCTTTTGGGACACAACAGTGAGCACAAAATCATGCAGGCATAATGTCTGGTTTCATCCTTGGATTCTTTTGAGTTCTTGAGGCTCAGTCATTTAAACCCAGGACATGAAAACAGTATTGAAGGTGACAGGAAGACTTCCTGGGAGTGACTGGTCTGGCACAACTAAGAACTCAAATCAGGTCTAGATCGATGGACCTCCATTTCACCCTCAGAGTGGACGCATCAAGGATGTGTGACAGAAAGGGAGAGATGGAAATTAATCTTAGTCTCTCTCCTGGTGGCAGCAAAAGTAGTCTTATTAGGTGCTATCATCCCCATGGAGCTTAGCCTTTGTAGACTCTCAGCTCAGGGAAGAAATGGTTACATTGGGTTAGGGCAAAGCATTTCCTAGAGAACATAGTATTTCATCTGGTATCCAGACAGGCATATCTGCCCTGGATGCTCTGGCTATGAATGTGTACATGAGAGAGGGAAATAGACAGGACAAAGGAAGAAAGAGATGAGACAGGTGATAGGCAGACAGACAGATAGATAGATAGGTAGAAAGACAGACAGATATATATATTGATAGATGATAGATAAAGATACAGAGACAGAGAGATATAATGAGAGGAAATTTCCTTTGAAATTGTTGGTATATTTGCCTGCAGCTTGGTGTTCAACTCCATTCTCTCGTATGACATCTCTTTGGCCACTCAATTCTCTTCCTTGGTTCTAGACCAAAGGAGAGAAAGCATAAGGGAACCATATTTTTTTGTGAGTATGCCTTACTTTGGTATGGTTACTGTTTAGGGCAGGGGTGTGGTTGTGCTGCTGCGTCCTGGTGGGACCAGTTAGGCATATGTACTTTTTTTGTGTCTAGAAGCCAGTAGATCCACTTGAATCACTTCAGAGAGCTCTGAGTCTATTTGCATGCTTCTACCTCAGATATCCAATTAGACCAGCTCCATTTGTTAAAGCTCCTTTCTTTTTGTATGTTTTTGGCTTCTTTGTAGAGGATCAGATGTTCGTAGGCATCTGGATATACATCTGGATCCTTTATTCAGTTCCATTGATTTTCATGTGTGTTTTTGTGACAGTACGATTCAGTTTTTATTACTATGTTTCTGTAGTACAGATTGGGACCATGGATTTGATACCTCTAGAAGTTTTTTTTATTTTTCAAGATTATTTTAAGTATCATAAGTATTTTTTTGGCTTTTCCGTATGAAGTTCTGTAATGTTCTCTTCATGTCTAGAAAGAATTGTGTTGGGATTTTGATAGAGACTCCATTGAATCTTTAGATTACTTTTAGTGAAATGGCTATTTTTACTATGTTAATATTACCAATGCAAGAGAATGGGATATCTTTCTATCTTTTGAGATCTTCAATCATCCTCTTTAAAGATGTAAAGTTTTTATTATTCAAGTCTTTAACTTGCTTTGTTGTCCAGGATACCTTATCTTATTTGTAACTATTGTAAAGAATATTTTTTCAGTTACTTCTTTCTCTGTCCTTTTGTCATTTGCATATAGGAGGGCTACAGAACTTTTTGAAATTATCTTGTATCCAGCCACTTCACTGAAGTTATTTACTACCTATAGGATTTCCCTAATCCAGTTCTTGAGGTCATGTATATATAATCTGATATCATCTGAAAATATTATATTTTGAATATTTTATTTTGATTTCATATCCCCTTGATCTTCTGTTGCCTTAATGATCTAGCTAGAACTTTAAGAACTATAGTGAATATGTAAAAATGGAGGGAGTAGCCCGTTCTTGCTTCTGATTTTATTGGAATTTCATTGAGTTTCCCTCCATTTAATTTTCTATTCTCAGTAGGCTTGCTGTTTATTGTGTTTTTGATGATTCGTTATGGCCTTTGTATTCCCAATTTTTCCAATGGGTTTGTTATGAAGATTTGTTTGACTTTGTCAAAAACTTTCTCACAATCGAGATAGATGATCATGTTGTTTGGTTTGTATCAGTTTGTTTATGTAGTGTATTCCTCTGTCTGATTTTCATATATTGAACTATTGCTTCAACTCTGGGATCCAGCCTCTGCAATCATGGTGGATAATCTTTCTATTGATTTCTTGGTTGTGGTTTGCGAGTATTTGCATCTATGTTCATGAAATCTATTGTCATATAATTCTCTTTCTTGGTTGAGACTTTGTGAGGTATTGGTATTAGCATGACTGTGTCCTCATAGAATGAGTTTGTCAGAGATCATTCTGCGTCTAGCTTCAAAAATAACTTGAGGAATTTGGAGTTAAATGTCTGATAATATTCAGCTTAAATCATCTGGCTCTAGCCTTTTATTTATTATAAATCCTTACTAGCTTCTTTTATTTCCTTGAGAGTTACAGGTCTGTTTAAGTTGTTTATCTGATCTTGATTTAATTTTTGTAGGTGGTATAAATTGAGAAAATTGCAGTTTTTTTTAGATTTTTCAGTTTTGTGTAGTAAAGTTTTTAAAGGTATGAACTGTGGATTTCCACAGTGTCTATAATTATATCCCCCTTTCTTTTTTTTAGTTTATTGATTGCATATTCTTTCTCTGTCTTTTAGTTAGATTGGCTAGGGTTTTGCTTTCTTGTTGATCTTGTGAAAGAACAAGCTCTTTGTTTTATTAATTCTCCGAATTGTTCTCTTTGTTTTTATTTTATTTACTTCAGTCCTCACTTTGATTAATCTTTACATCTACTTCTTTTCAGTGTACTTGCTTGTTTTTGCTTGACGGCTTTTCAATATGCTCTTAATTTTCTACTACATGATTTCTCCACTCTTTTCTGCTAAGTACTTTTTATTATAAATTATCCCCATATTATAGTTTTTATCATGTATCATAAGTTTTGGTTTGTTTTAGAGTTATATTCATTGAATTCAAGAAAGTCTGTAATTTCTTCCTTTATTTGTATCTTGACCAATTTGTCATTAAGTAGGGAGGTGTTGAGTTTCCATAAATTTGTAGGCCTTCTGCTGTTGCTGTTTTTGAAGTTGACCATTAGTCCATTGTGATCTGGTAGCATGGTGGGGTTATTTCAATTTTCCTGTATTTATTGAATTGGTTTCTTTCCAAGAATGTACTGAATTGTTGAGATGGTTCTGTGAGATGGTGAGAAAAAGATGTACTCTTTTGTGTGTGGATGGAACGTTCTCTAAATATCTGTTAGGTCCATTTAATTTATAACATCTGTTAGTGCCAACACTCCTCAGTTACTTTTTGTATAGAAGGCCTGTATGTTGGTGAGAGTTGAGTATTGTAATCTCCCACTATCAAAGTATGAAGGTCAATGTGTTTATTTATATTTTGCATTGTTTCTTTTACAAGTGTTGGAGCCCTTGTGTTAGGGACAAAGGTGTGAAGAATTGCAATGTTATTTTGTGAATTTTTTGTTTAATGGGTATGAAGTGTCTTTCTCCATGTCTTCTGATTAACTGTGATTTGAGGTCTACTTTGGTGAATATTAGAATGGCCACACCAACCTCTTATTCAGATCAATTATCTTGGTAAATCATTTCACAGCACTTTCCTCTGAGGTAATATTTATCTTTGTGTTTGAAAAATGTTTCCTGTATGCAATGTTAGATTAGATTCTGATTTCAAATCCATTGTATTAGTCAGTTACTCTTTGTTGGGTAATTGATACCATGTTTTGAGGGATATCAGTGACCAATGACACTTAGTTCCTCTTAATCTGTAGTTATTGTTGGTGTGTTTGTATGCGTGTGTGTATATGTGTCCATTCTATTGAGTTTGAATGTGTGAGATTATTTATTTTCTATGATCCTGATTGTAGTATATCTCCTTGTATTGGATTTTTGATTCTAGTACCATCTGTAAGACAGGATTTGTGGATAGACAATGTTAGAATTTGGATATAACATGAAAAATAATGGTTTCTCTGTCTATGATAATTCACAATTTCCTGGAAATTGTAGTCTGGGCTGACATCTGTGTTCTCCTAAAATCTGTAGATTTTCTGTTTAGGGTTAGGCTTTGACATATCCATTAAGAAGTTAGGTGTAATTGTCATAGATTTGCTTTTGTATGTTATTTGTTGTTTTCTTTTGCAGCTTTTAGTATTCTTTGTATGTTATGTATGTTTAGTGGTCTTATTTGTATGTGGCAAGAGGACTTGCTTTTCTGATTCAGGCTGATTGATGTTCCATAAGCTTCTTGTACATTGATAGGCATCGAGTTCTATTTTGTAAATTTTGATCACTGATTTTGTTGATTTATCTCTACAAACTTTGTGAAGTATCTAAGTCCTGATTTGTACTAGCTAAACACTCTACCACCTGTGCTAATTTAGTACAAAGTTTCTGACTTGAAATTTCTCCTGTCTGGGAAATTGTTTTTAAGTATTCTGTCATAAAGCTTTGCAGCAAGTGCCTTTATTGTTGAAAGAATATACTGGCTCTTGTTTGGGAGACACTTCCCTTCTGATGTTGCTCACATTGGTGATTGTTTACACCTGAGTGACTCATCTCTTACCAAGCTAACCTTTCTGTATCTGAGGGCAACATCTGTTGGCAATACAGGCCCTTATGATGTTGAACACATATCAGATAACAGTCCAGGTGCTACAGCTACAGCGATAATATCTCCTTCGGCTTCACAAGACTTAATTCTCCTGGTGAGATGCTGAAAATAGAAGTGGAATTTACCTTTCTATCACATATTCCCACTATTTACTTCTTAATGAACTAATTATGAAAAATTCTGATTTCAGAGAAATTAAACACCATTTGTTGTCATGACTTATATATACTGAGACATAGAAGGTGGCTATATGTGGTTGAAGCCTAGTAAAATTGAAACAGATAAAAACAAAGGAGAACATAGGTATAAATCAACATAAAAACATTACATTAGATAGATACCTGAAGGAACTTATATGTTAAAATACACTGGAGTGAGAGATTTTTAAAATACAAAAATATGCAAGTTGGTTTAGGTTTATTTATTTATTTATTTAGTTTCAAAACAAGGTATCAATTATTTAATGCTGGCCTTCACTTTATTATGTAGTTGAGACTCTCCTTGAAATCCTGATCCTCTTACCTCTACATTTCCCGTGCTAGGGGTAGGTATATGTGCCATGGTACTTTGTCATCTCAGGGCTGGGGATCGACCGCAGAGATTTGTGACTGCTAAGCCTGCACTGAGCTACATGCTCAGTCCATATTTATATATCATTTTATTTTTTATGAATTCATGTTTCTTTTATGTGTGTTTTTCTGAGTGATCATATGCTATAAGTATGTGACGGAAGAGATCAGAAGTGAGCTCCAGAATCCCTGCATCTGGAGTTATAAGCAGTTGAGAGCGAAGTAGTGTTAGTGCTGGAACTAAATTTGGGTATTCTGGAAAGTAGAAATTATTCTTATCCACTGGGCCACCTTTCCTGGCTCATCTTCTGACTCTCGATGCCCATAGTTTACTGGTTATAAAACTGTAGACTGGCTTTAATCTACAGTCAGATGAACATCAGGCCAAATGACATTTTCTGTGGCTGATTTTATTTATTTTTGTTGGTACCTAGTTTGCTCTAAGTTGCAAATGAATTTTCCACCTAGCCAATTTTCCAAGTTTAGAATCTTGGTGTGTTGCATGGGGAGGAGTGAAGTCTTTAAAACTAATTAGATCCTTCCAAGGTACAAGACATGACCTTGCTGTGAGACCAGGTCTGTTATATAACTCATTTTGCAGTGGAAAATTCAAAACAGTAAATGAAGAAACATTATGAGATACATATGAGATACAGATACAGAAAAATACTTTCCTTCATTGATTACTGTAGGACACACCTAGTAATTACAATTATACTTCATTAATGACTACATGAGTAAGGCAGAGTTGGTCATACTGATAATGTGCACCTTTGCATTCTGTATAATACAAAGATCTCTGTGACAAATTACTATTTTTGACAACATTATGGAATGTGGAGGTTGTTTCCCATCTTTTCAGTGCAATCATAGAGATATCAGAGGTAAACACTTGTTATCAAAAATATAGACACTAAAAATACTGGTATAGTCTCTGTTTGCTAAAAGACTTTCCATAGATTGTATTTTCAGCTCAGTTCCACATGTTTTTTATTCTGAAAATTTTGAATATTGTCATTAGATAAGAAAATACTCAGGTTACATATATGTATCAGCAGTTGAGAGCAATGATTAGTCTTGCAGGGTACATCAACCACCTCTGTACATATATGAACAAGCAAAAATGTACACCTATACTCAATTCCCCCACATGTGTACACACACACACACACACACACATACACACACACACACACACACACACACACACACACACACAGGTTTTGATTGAGATTAATAGAGTGTATAGGAAAAAATCTTGCTGTTTTCTCTGTGTATATCAATTTTCATCATCTTCAAGCTGTGGACTGTAAATACTTTTTTAAAGATGATCTTTCATTCTTTTTGATACATCCTTTCATTAATAATTTCTATACATCCTTTCTTCTTTTTGGAAATACTTCACCTCCACTTACTTCAGTATGTTCACTTGCTTCTAAGCTCTAAATTGTGTTAGGGAACAAGGGCTGTTAGATATATGAATGGGATTTCTGGCATATACCACCTGTCTCACCCTTTAAACTGAGATTATTTTAAAATTAAAGTATTATGCATTATTTCAGTTAACATCTAAAACTTTTGCACAACATGTTTTTGCAAAACATTTATTTCAGCATTACATACAATGCCATTAACACATCTTATAAATTGAGGAATTATTCTTTACTATCATTAACTAACCACATTATGTTCAACTTCTGTGATAATCCAGAAAATGCCTTATGAAAATGATTAATTTGTATTAAGATAATTTAATAAGCTGTATACATTACAATTATTTGATATAGAATGTTAGTATGTAGCCCTAGCTTGTCTGGAATTCCCTATGTAGACTAAGTTGCCCTGAAATTCACATAGCTTTTTTTAACTCAGTCTGATGACAGCTGTGATATAGTCCACCACAACTCTTAACACTGTTGTCATTAGGTCTCTTAAGTGTATATTGCTCCCTTGCATTCATACCCTCCACTCCCCTGAAAGTCATGAAGCCCAGATCTCAACTCACTTTGATGCTGAAAATAAACTTGAAATCCTGATTCTTCTGCATTCACCTCCAGATTACTGCAGTTCAAGTAAGTTCCATCTTGCCTAGGTATCTTTAATCTCTCTTCACATCAGTTTTCTTGCTTCCTTTCATGCCATGAAAAGATATCAGGAAGGTTGCCCTGTGGCACATTTTATCTTCTGAAATAGTGATTGTTTCAGTGCAATGGCGACTAACTTGGTTCCTATCCACTATGTTTCTTAAAAAGTATCTTTTGAACTCTGCCTTACTTGATTCAATGGTTTGGGAAAACACGATTTCTTAGGTAAATCTACACTGAATTTTTCACATCAGTAGGCATACAGTATCTTTTATTTCTTCCTTCATTGGCCAGATGTGTCCCCATGTGGAGAGTCCAATCCAATATTCTTAAAAATGTTGGTTTATCCTTTACAAACAATTACCAGAAAGGTCAAGATTTTCATGAGGACATCTGCAATCAGTTTAAGATTGCCTTCCATACATTGTTTTCCCTATTAATGCAAGCCTTCTTCCCAAGGTGATTTCTAATGAAACATGGAAGATGTATTCTAAATCCTACTCTTAATCCATTGTAAGAGCTATAGATCAGAGAGCCTCAGAAGTGACTATGGATCATGTTTACTTTGTTATTTCCCTAGAGAAGAATCCAAGATTTAAAGATGAAGAATAAATGGTAGAGTATGGTATGCATGTACTTTATGTAAAACAAAACATCTACTTCTTCCCCTTCCATTAATTTGTCTATGATAGATTGACCCATGTAGTCGCAACTATCGACAGGTGCCTAGGTAGGTGCTTGTATAACAGAGAAGAGGAATCTGTTCAAGTATGCTCTGTCGGCTCCTCATACGTCTGAGCAGAGAAAATCTTTGATTGCTAATAGCCTGTCCCTGTTGAAACCTTTGAGCAGTTCGGCATGCAAGTTCTTCAGTTTTCAACAACACAGAGGTTCTCTGAATTCTGATTGGTACAGAGATAGGACAGGATATCTCCAAGGAAGAAAGACTTTGGCCTTTTTCTCTGAGCATTATAAAAGATTTCAATAGTGAGGAGATAGCCTCTGTAGTTTCAGTTGTAAAGGAGGTTGAGTTAGGAAGCCTATTGGATTATGATAGCATTCTCCAAATGAAAATGCCAATTTCCTAAAATATCATAGAGTAAAGTCTTTCCTGCATTCCTGTGGCACAAAATCTATGGGAGAATGTGTATTTCTGAGGATGGATGTCATTTTATTTATTGTGTATATGTGTGTGTGCCTGTGTGTGTGCGTGCACAATTTGTGTGTTTCTGTGTTTGTGTGCTAGGAGAAGTATTTAAACTAGTATGTGGTATGTCTTGTCTGAGTTTTATTCCTTTTCGGACTTCTAGTTTCTGAGTAGTAGCAGAGAGCTCAGGGTTAGATTTAGTAGACAGGGGAGATGGAAGGTGCTGGGAGATATGGTAGGATGGGGAAAAAGGTTTTTGATGTATTGTATGAGGTAAGAAAAAACAAATTAAATACTTAAAAACATGCAGAATTAATGTGGTGCAAAAAGGCATGATTAATGATGCCAAACTTTTTCTTTTCTGTTAATTTTTATACTAAAACTAGATACTGGTGGTCAACACATTTTACTTGGTCTGCATCAATTTTAAGTTTTTTTTAATAAATCCATGCTAAAATGAAAGGAAGAACCTTTCACTGAATTGTGCCTTACTGCCTCGGTCCAGTTCCACTAATAAAGGAGGATATTTGGGGATGTAATGAACTTGTTTTTATTCGAGATGGGAGCAGCTGAGTCAGTTAGAAGCACACGAATCTTGATTAGTCTACAGACTTTTGGTGTTGTAGTCAGAAATATATCTAAGAGCTCATGAATATAATGAATAGGAAAAATAAATAGTTCCCAAATCATAAAGAAACATGTCCAGTGGATAAAGTAAAGATGTATATACTGATGTGTCATGAGTACGTGGGGCCTTAGTAGCAGTAAGAATAATAGTATATTGTGACAACCTGTGAGATTATAATGGTTTCCAGGGAAACCCAATAAGATTCTTGTGGTCTCCTATCATCAGCACAACAAGCATGGGACAAATGAGATGTAAATGTTTTCTTTGGATATGTTACTTTTCAAGATCAGTCTCCTCTATAGCTTTTCATTTCAGTATATGCTGGTGGTGATTGTTCCAATCAAGACACAGCCTAAGCCTTGGAATTTGTTCTGGAGCTGGCAGTAGAACCCAACACAGGGATACCTGCTGATATAGGTGCAATCTGTGGAAAAAAATAAGCAATATGGAGTAGGAAGCTAAAGTATACAAAACAGGGTGAGTTTTCTATTGGGTACATTTCTTCAACAACATTTGAAGCTATTTTTTAAATTAGTTCCTGTTTAAGGAGGTAGGTGTTTCATCTTCTATTGAAGCTGTACAATTTCTTCTATTGGATTGTGTCTAAAACCTGAATTCACACTGTCAATACCACATGAGAAGATTGCCTTGTGGCTCACACTTGAGCTTGGTGTCACAATGACCATGGAGGTTCCTGTACCAATGTTAAAGTCACGGTGTTATTGCATTTTGAAAAATTTTGATTCTGCCTCTGTGCACTGAATCATTGGTTTTCTTTCTGAGGTTTCTGACTCTATTTCTCCTATGAATATCATTCCATTCTCTCTATTTACATGGTTTATTGTCATTAAAGTGGAGCCATTTCAAGTAGCTAGTGTCTCAGTTACTTTGATAGAAGAATGCTGTTCAACCTTTAATACTGCCTCCCTCCCATTTATTTTGTTTGGGAGATGCATCTCTTGCCAGAATAGCCGAATTTAGTGACTGTATACGCAGTTGGGATTCATTTGGCCAGGAGCAAAGTGAGTTTTGTTCATAGAAGTGCCCAGTATGTGGCTATAATTTCAATACAGTATGGAATTCTACATAATGAGTATAGTGAGCCAGAACTTTTTAGTGATGCACACTTTTTCTGTTTTTCACATCAGGACATGAGATAAGGTTAGACTGCTTCGTCTATGATAGGACATGAATCCATTTCATCTAAAGATTTCTAGGGAATTTAATCCATAATGAACTTCTTGTTTAATTCAATCTCCAAAGGCCAGGAAGTGTCTAAAATATCTTACCAAGTATACAAAAAAACACAATCTCTAAATTCCATTGTTTTCAGTGCTTAGAATTGAAGTACAAGAGTAGCAGCCCTGTGATACTGTTTTTTTCAGACTGGACAGAAATAGGTATGTGGCCTGGCATTTGAAATGCCCTTGGAACAAATACCTCTTAGGTGGGGAAAATGACTCCACAGGCATGGGTATCCTGATATTCTGGAAGGCAGGAGCCATACAGCTGTTAGGAAGCTGTGTCCTATAGGAAGTTATCCTGTCATTCAGTAATTCAGGAGTCACAAATCTCTGGCAGCTTTGAGGTAGGGAAGGCTTCCCCACCTGAGATGGAATGTTCCAATGTAACAACTCCAATATGCTCTGCACACTTCTCTTCTACTCTGAGGGGAAACTTCCCTAGTGTTGTAGCTCCAAAGAGATATCCTAAGGTAACTGAACTATTCTAGGTGAGTTGAAATGTTCTTCTCTTCTCTTAATTGCTTTCTTTCTTTTCTCCTCTTCATGGCTGCCTCCACTTGGGAGGAATGCCACAGCCAATGTTTTGCTGGCTAAGGAATAGAGTACAGAATGTTGCTCATTAAGTAATATCCCTAGGGTGAGGAGCATCTCAGAGTGGCCTGTGATTGTTGAAAATTTTTTTACCTTACTTGGCCAGCAGGAGAGGGTGAAGGGTACTAGCTTAGAGAAATGTGTATTAGTTGGGCCAGTTCTTTGCTGATCTGCTAAGTTGGGTCCCTTCAGCCAACTTGGATTAGGGAATTCTGATTGTACTAGCGTGAGCTGTCCTGTAGTGTTCCATAATCCCAGATCTCTCCAGTGTAGCATAGCCAGACTTCCACAATGAGGAAATATAGTAGGTCCCCAGTGATCCTCTAGAAAATTGGTGTCTCATGGTGATCACAGTGGGGGTGGCTGGGGACTCAGAATCCCCAGAAGTGTTGGAAGTGAGCTAAGCAACAGGTCCAAAAGGCAAATATGATCCAAGCGAGAGGTGGCACCTCATGAGGGACCTCATGGACAGAAGCGGTTGATGAGCTATGGGCATTTCATCATGCTCCAGGCTGTACAGCCATGCATGCTGCTGAGCAGAGCCACAGAGCCACATTGCAGACCAGGTAATAGGCAAGGGGTTTAGGGAGCTTCAACGGCCACTTCCCCTATCGGAAATATCCTTAATGCCTTCTTTCTTGCTGCTCCAGACAGGGATGCCAACCACATAGACACCTGGCAGCTAGAAGTGTGGTAGAGTCCATGAGAGTCCCCTTGGCAGAACACGAAGGGCAGAGGTGGTAACCCTCATAGTCCTGTTGTTCACCTCTGACCTAGTCCAGTTATCAGGACATCGTGCTCAGAGTGTCCTTGCTGGAGCGCCTGGGCTCACTCTCTCCTGTCCACTAGCTGCTGCAGTCCCCTGTCGGCTGGACCAGAAGCACACATTTTGCCATACCCCAGCCCTGACATGGGACAGGCTCAAATCTCTCTGCCTGGATGCCTGGGAACAACTGCAGCCACTAGCCATCAGGATTTACGACAACCGGTCCTGATTGCTCAAGAGGACCTCTTTCCTGCGTGGAGACCCTCTCTTTCCTTGTACTTGAAATGCTCTGGGCTCATCCAGTAACATCTCTGGCCCTGGTGTCCAAAGCGAGCGGGGCCCCCTGAGCACCCAGGGGTGACTGCCCTTGGCTGAGCCCCTTGTGCCTTGCTCTGCTGGTTCTCCACAGGAAAGCATGAGTGGGAAAATCTTCTGAATTTATAAACAGACTTCCTTGCTGACTTCTAGATGGCCTCTGATCAGGCTCTTCCTCAGTGGTTGAAGTCCCGAATTGGAAGACACCCTAAAAGAATCTATGATGTTGGACCCCAGGAAGAGAACAGAACATTTTTTTGTTAAAAGTCAGAGGAGGGCTAAGCTCTACAGTAGCAGGGAGCAAAACCTCTTGAACATCATCTTCCTCTCCATCCTTAACACACTTCAGGTACTAGGATGGCAGAGAATGTCCGGTCTAACAGGAATCAGTCACACTTCACATATTGCTACATTCCTCCAGCTGTGTTTAGTCTATAGGACTTGACCCGGCTCATTCAATACATTTCCAAAATGATGTGGAGGTCCTGATATATCAAAGAAGTGTATGATGGTAAAATGTTTCCTGTGTGATATCTGAAGGTCTCACAGACTTTTAGTATCTGAGCATTCATTCCCATTGTCGTCAATGAACTTTAGTTCCTAGTGGTGACCAGACATAAGCTAAATCAAGGGAGTTGGCATTAGGCACCTGTCCTAAAGGAACTCACCATACATTGCAGAAGTAATTAATCAAGGGCAGTGTAGGAAAAACAATTTCATTTGAATAGAGGGCTTGTGGAGATGGAGGGAAAGAACAAAAATAGCCTATATTTATGAGACAGTTTGGAGAGTAAGAAATCATTGAAGACTAATACTTCCACAGTCAATTGTTAGTTTCCAGTCATGGAGAATTAACCAGTGGCCTTATGAATGCAAAACTGTTCCTGATCCAAACCCCCAGTTCCTGAATTTCAAGGTTGAATAGTCAAAAATGTTGATCATTGTGAGAAGGAATAAATGCAAGAAAAAGAAAAAAGAAAGATACATTTTTCTGTGGCTAAACTGCACGTAAGGTTTTCAGATTTTAATTCAAAAATGAGGTGTGATACAAGTTGAAAAATGGTTCAAAATTTTTTGAAACATGCAGTTGTCATGTATATTCAGTGGGTTGACATTTATTTGAATTGCTATTGCATCAATTTAGTTTAATGGATGTTGCATTCTGTAACAAAATAGACTGTAAGAGGAAAGCTTTTTTATTTTCAATTCTGGATCTCATGTGGTCCAGACTGGCTTTGAGCTTTTATCAGCTTGTTTGAGGACTCTGTGCTGTATTTTTTATTGGCATAGATCACAGAGCATTCCCTTTGGGGTTGGAAGCAGCTTTTGCACTTTCCATGTGCCCAAAATTGAGATTTGTGTCTCAGGAAAGTACAATAGTGGAGCCCCTGCATTCTATTTCCCATAGGTCCTGAGCCTACCAACCATACTTTTCTCTTCTGCCATTCCGACAGGGAACACTTTCACCCACTTGTATTCCCAGCAAACTTGTTGGAATCCCCTGTAATATATAGCATCTAGAGAGCTATGCCAGGTCATTAAGGATGATGAACATTTCTTTAATTTTCTTATCTTTAAGAATTTTATTAAAGTTTACATAGAATGTGTGTATTTCTTCTGATAAAATGCCCATTTTTACTATGTCAGTCCTACCAAACCAGGAACATGGATTATCTTTCCATCTTGTTAGCTCTTCTTCAATTTCCTTCTTCAAGGAAATAAAGTATTTGTTATTCAAATCTTCCAATTGCTTAATTAGATAAAACGCAATATACCTGGTATTTGTTTGTAGGTTTGTAAAGGTGATGTTTCCCTTAATTCTTTCTCTGTCCATCTGTCATTTGTATATATGGGAGGTAAAGACTTTTTAAGTTAATCTTGTAGTTAGCCACCACAATGAAGATGTTTATCAGCTATAGGTGTTCCTTTTTAGTACTATTGAATATGTATGGAGAGAGGGGACAACTGTGTGTTGTTCCAGATTTTAATAGAATTATTTTGACTTTCTCTCAATTTAATTTGATGTTGGCAGAGTTCTTGCCTGAATTATGTTCAGATACAGAATGCATCTCCAATGTCTGCAATAGTTTTTTCATGAAGGGGTGTTGGATTTTGTCAAAAACTTTCATAGAATCTAGTGAGGTGATCATGTCAGTTTTTTTCCTTACAGTTTGTTTATATGGTGGATTACATTGATTAACTTTATATGTTGACTCCTTTCTGTGTGTCTGAGATAAAGATATGCTTCATAGAGGGATAATTTTTAATGTGTCCTTGGATGTTTTTTATCAGTATTTATTAAGTATATATACATATCTGTTAATGATGTATATGGGTGTATAACTCTATTTCTTTGTTGAGTCTTTGCGTGGTTTGTATATTAGCGTAAATGTGGCTTCAAAAATTAGTTTGACAGTGTCCCTTGAGCTTTTATTTTAAGGAGTAATTTGAGGATTAAGAATTCGCAGCTAAAACATTCTGATCATAGGCTTTATTGGAGAGGCTTTTATTCTCCTCTTGTATTTATCTGTTAGTTACCGGTTTGCTTTAATTGTTTATTAGATTTTATTCAATTTTTATTTGCAGTATCTGCCAAGAAAACATCCATTTCTTTAAGATTTTCCAATTTTATGGTGTCTAATGGGTTTCTTTTATAAATGTGGGAGCTATTGTGCTACAGACATAGACTTTAGGAATTGAAATATTGTCTTGGTGGGTTTTCATTTAATGAGTATGTTCTGCCTTTTCCCATCTCTTCCAATTAATTTTGGTTCAAACTATTTTTTATAGGATATTAGAATCTTTACAGTAGGTTATTTTTCAGCATTTGCTTGTTAAATTTTTCCCAAACCTTTTCTCTGAGGCAATATTTATTTTTGAGATGAAGATGTGTTTCTTGTATGCAGCGGAAGGCTAGATTCTGTTTTCAAATCCGTTCTGGTAGTCTCTTTCTTTAAATTGGGGAATTAAGACCATCAATGTTGAGAAGTGCCAATGTCCATTGACTATCAAGACTTGTTATTTTGTAATTATTTTTTACGTGTGTGTGTGTGTGTGTGTGTGTGTGTGTGTGTTTGTGTCTATGTGTGTGTGTTTGTGTTTATATGTATTTATGCGTGTGTTTCTTCTATTGAATATGAAATTGTGAGGTGATTTAATTTCTGTGTTATATTGATTGTAGTTAACTTCCTTTTGTTAAATTTTTATTCTGTTGACTTCTGTAGGGCAGGATTTATAGATTGTTGAAGTTTATATTATAATACATTTTGTAGGGCAGGATTTGTAGATAGGTATTTTTTTAATTTGGAATTGTCATGAAATATTTTATTTTCTCTACATATGATAATTGACATTTTTGTTGGGTAGAGTAGTCTTGGGTAGCATCTATGTTCCTAAGAGTATGTAGTATTTCAGTCTAGTCCCTTTTGGGTTTCAGTGTCTACAGTGTGAAGTCAGTTGTAATTCTAATAGCTATGCCTCTTTATGTTATTTGATCTTTTTCTCTTTCATCTTTTAGTATTCGTTCTTTGTTGTATATGTTTAATTTTTGATTATTTGTGGCAGTGGTTCTTTTCTAGTCTGGTTTAATTGGTGTACTATAAGCTTCTTGTACTTTTATAGGCATAGATTTTTTAATTTTTGGAAGTTTTCTTCGATGTTTTTGTTGAAATTTTTATTTTTACTAATATTATTAGGTATCTATGGCCTCGTATGGGATAGGAAATCTACCTGATTTCCACACTATGTCTTCAGACCTTGCCCTTAAATTCCTGTAGAAAACTGAGATTGTATCTTGAAATATACCTTCTCTGGGAAATGATTTTTAAAAAAATACCTATCAGCAGACTTGGCAGCAAGAGCCATTATTGCAGAGTCATTTTACTGTCTCTTTTCTGGAGGACACAATCCTGCAGATGTTGCCAAATTGATGGTCATCGGCATCTGCAATGACTCATCTTTGACTAAGCCACACTTTCTGAGACTGAGGTAAAAATCTGTTCAAAATAAATACATTCATGCTGTTGTAAAGATATCAGATAGTTTCCCAGATGATACAGCTAGAGAGGTAGCAACTCCTGTGGCTCTACAACACTTGATTCCCATCATTATTTGCTTAAAATAGAAGTGGAATTGACCTTTTATATCAAAGCTTCCATTAAGACCTTTTTAATGGAATGTATATCCAAATTTCTGGAGGTCAAAAAACACTGACCTCAATATGAATAGAACACCATTAATCATCATGACTATATGACACAGTGACATTGAAGGATACAAAAGGCGTAAGCCTATCAGAAGCTAAGCAGTTGAAAGTAGAGAGGAATATGGGCATATATCCAATATAGAGACACAAAAGGAGATAGATATTTAGAGGACATTATATGTTCAAATAGAGTGGCATATGAGATTTTTAATATACAAAATTATTCAGCCTGATTTGCAGTAGTATGAATTATTTCTTATTTGTTTATTTTTAATATATTTAGGTATGTTTGTAACAAGGTTTCAAGTATTCCAAGATGACCTTGAGAAAATTATGTAGCTGAGTTTGGACTTAAACCCCTGATCCTCTTTCCTCTCCTTTCCAGTACTAGGGTTTAATAAATTTCCACCAAACCTTGTCTATTCAGTGCTGTGGATAAAACACAGAGCTTTGTAAATGCTAGCCGTCAACTGAGCTACACTGCCAGTCAAAATTTGTGAAATCTTTAAGATTTTATGAATTTACTTTTCAATATGTTTATTTCCGAATGAGCATATGCCATACCTATGTGGCCAAATAGACCAGAAGAGAGCTGCAGAATCTCTGAATCTTGAATTACAAGAAGGGGAGATCCAAGCATTTTTGATCCTGGGAAATGAACTTGGGTCATCTGCAAGAGCAAAATTTTTTCTTAACCACTGGGCCATCATTCCTGGCTGAACTTCTGAAACTTGATATCCTTTGTTAACTATATGTTGAAACTATAGCATGACTTGGAATCTGTAGCCAGTTGACGTCAGTCCAAATGTTAGTTATATTTCGTGGTTGATTATGATTTTTGTCGGTGTCTAATTTACTCTTAGCTGGACATACCTTTTGATTACAGTGAAGTTTCATTAATTACTAGTACAGACAAGATTATAGAGTGTAGAGGTTGCTTCCCACCCATTCAGAGGCAATCATTGAGATATCAGAAGTAAACACTTTTTATGAAAAATTTTGACACTTAATATACTGACTGAATCCTTTCTGTTTCTTAAGTGACTACCATATTGTATTTTCAGCTCAGTTCCAGATGCTGTTTATTCCTAAAAGGTTGAATATTGGCATTAATTAAAAATATTCTCAGGTTAGATATATGGCTGCACTGTTGAGAACACTTATTAGTCTTTCAGGGAACATCAACCACCTGTGAATATATATGCAGAAGCAAACATGTACACCTATACTCTTCCCACACATACAGATACACAGTTGTACATAGTTTGGATTGAGATTACTACAGTGTGTAGGAAAATACTTGCTACCTTCTCTGCATATCTCAAGATATTTCATCTTCAAGCTGCAGATAATATGTTTTTTGGAAAATTTTCTTTATCTATTTTGTAGTACAGCCTGTCAGTCAAAAATCCTTCACTTCCCTTCTTCATTGTGTGACTTATTCAAGACCACATATTTAAGTATGTGCACTTGCTTGCTTCCCGGCACTAAACTGGGTTTCTGGAGAAAAGAGAGTTAGACTTAGAAATGGAATTTCTGGCAGATACCACCTGTGTCTCATTTTAAAAAAAGAGGAATTTAAAATTAAAATATTATGCATTGTAACATTTAATACCAAAAATTTTTGCACCATTTCCAATGATAAACAATGATTTCATATATGTATACATATATATACATACTGTACCACTAACACTTCTTATAAAATGTGGAATTCTCCTTTACCATT
The DNA here is from genome assembly GCA_026225945.1 of Cricetomys ansorgei. Classification (NCBI taxonomy): domain Eukaryota; kingdom Metazoa; phylum Chordata; class Mammalia; order Rodentia; family Nesomyidae; genus Cricetomys; species Cricetomys ansorgei. Next base: position 353,549 of record JAMJFZ010001467.1, read on the forward strand.
ATCTACTAAACATCTTATATTTAAATTCTGTGATAGTCTTAAAATTTTCTTAGAAAAATGATTGGCTTCTTTTAATAGAATCTAACAAGCTGTATACATTACATTTTTATTTGAGATACGATCTCAGTATGTAGCTCTAGTTTGTTTGGAATTCCCTGTGTAAACCAGGCTACCCTTCAACTCATACAGATCTATTTCACTCCGGCTCCTGACTGCTGTTACATGGGCCACCACACTTATAAATGCTCTCGACTCTGTTGCTGAAGATAAAGTTGAATTCTTCTTTCTTCTGCATTTCCCTCCACATTACTGTAATGTAGCCATATCCATCTTGTCTGTGTCCCTTAAATCTCTCTTCACATCAGTTTTCTCTTCTTTCTTTCATGGCATGGAAAGAAATCAGAAAAGTTGTCCTGTTGCATTTTTTACCATCTGAATTAGTTTGATTGCTTCTGTACAATGGTGCTTAACTTGTTCTTTATCCACTGTATTTCTTATAAATTATCAGATAAAACCTTACTGACTTGATTCATTGGCTTGGAGAAATATAATTTCATGAGTAACTCTACTCTGAATGATTCACATCCTGAGGCATATGTATGTTCATCTCCTTCTTCATAGATCGGGTGAGTCCACATGTGGAAAGAGTATCTGATATTCTTAAAGATGTTTGTGCATCATTGACAAACAGTTACCATTGTCATGATTCCTAGGAGGACAGCTGCATTCAATGTTTTACCATTAATGAAAGCCTCCTTTTCAAGGTGATTTTTTGACCCGAGGTGGAAGAGTTAGCCTAAGCACTAATTGTAATGCAAGATAGTGGTTGTAATTCAGAGAGGCCTTGAAATGGCTAGGCAAAATGGGTACTATGTTCTTTCCATAGAGGGGAATCCAAACTTCCAAAGGTACAGAATACATAGCGGAGTGTTTCATGTATGTAGCAAATGTACAACAGGACATCTAATTTTTCCTCTTTTATTTTAATACAGTAAGCAATGACTTATCTATAGCAGATTGCCCCATGAGTTCCCAAACATTGATAGGTACCCAGGTTGTTAGAGGTATCAAAGAGATGAGCAAGCTATTCAAATATGCTTGGGTGGCTCCTTATGTCCCTGAGCAGAGAAGATCTTTGATTGCCAATCATTTGGACAGCAGTTGGTGAATTTAATTTCATTGCCTTGCTCCTTGTGAAAACTCTGAGCAGGTAAACATGAAGGGAACACAGTTGTCAGCAACACAGGGGATCCCTGGATTGTGGTTTATTCAAAATAGGACAGGATTTTTACAAGGAACCAAGAATGTAATCTTTTTTTCTGGACATCACAAAAGATTCTAAGTGTGAGGAGACAGCCTCTACAGTTTCAGGTCTAAAGGGTGTGCATTTAGGAGGCCTATTAAGTTATGATGGGATGCCTCTAATAAAAATGCCAATTTTCTAAGAAATCAAAGATAAAAGCTGTTCTATATACGAGAGGAACAAAATATGTGGCTGCTTGGAAGTTTGTGAATATGGATTTCCTTTAATATATTCTCTGTATTTGGGCTTGTGTGTGTATAAATGTGTGCTTCTTTGTTAGTGTGCTGGGAAAAGAAGTCAAACAAAACATGCTAAGCCATGTTTGAGTGTTAATGCTTGTAGGACAGCTCTTTTTTGAGTAGAAGAAGAGAGAAGAAGGGGTAGATCTTGGGCATAGGGGATCTGAGAGGAGTTGGAAGGATAGGAGGGAGGACAGAAAACTGAATGTATTTTATGAGATAAGTAAACAAATATTTTAAAATGTCAGACAGAATGAATGTTTTGGGAAAGAAGGACAATGATGATAAAGTATAATTTTGTTTGTTTCATACACCAACATATATGTATTTTACCTTAAGAGTTACCTTTTTTAAAACACAATGTAGGAAACTTGCATTTGCGTGATTGAGTGACAAGGGGCTGAGTAAGGGAGAAGCATAAGAATGTTTTTAATCTCCAGTGTGGTAGTATTAGAGCCAGATAATATGAAATATGTCTGTGAGCCCACTAATATAAACTGAATGGAATAGTTATGCTTCCACTTGTTTGTAATTGTTACTATAATCTTTGTACATCAATGTGTGGTTGGATACATAAACATGTCCTAACTCATCAAGAGCCTCATTTCCTGTTGTTAAAGACATGTATGCTGATGTGTCCTGAGACGGTGGGATCTGCATGGCATTAAACACATTAATAGATAGTGACAACCTGTGAGATTATAATGGTTGCCTGGCAAACCCAATGAAATTCTTATATCCCTTTATAATCAGGACAAAAAACATAAGGCAACTGAGATGCAGTGATTTTCTTTGGTTATTTTACATACTCAAGATCAGGATCCTCTTCAACCTTTCATTTCAGCAAATGCTGGTGGTAATTCTTCCAATAAAGCCATAGTCCAAGCCTTGGAAACTTTTCTTGATCTGTCACCAGATGTTGAGTCAGGGATACCCGATGGACTAGGCTATAGTCTGTGGCAAAAACTGGTCAGTGTGAATAAGGAATTTAAAGTTGTTCACATCAGGGTGAGTTTTCCAATACGTACATTTCTTCAACAAGATTTGAAGCTACTTCTTACATTAGTCCCAGGTTAAGGAAGGAAGTAGGTGTTGTAGGTCTTCTATCTGATGGTCTCTAAGAGCCTGAATTCACAGTTTGATTACCATGTGGGAAGACAGACTGCATTGTGACTCACAGTTAAGCTGGGATCACAGTGGTCTCTGAGGGTCTTACAACAATATCAAAGTCAGGATGTTGCTGTTGAGTGCTGAGAGATTTTGACTCTGCCTCTTTTCTGAGAGTCATTGGCTTTGTTTCTGAGGTTTCTAGACATTATTCCTTCTAAGAATGGGATGGATACATGCCCCGCAGAGCATAAGATCTCCCAAAATTCCTGGAATCTGAAATCATATGCAAAAACCAAATTTATTGAAGCTCGAGCTTGGAATCTCAATCATCACTGATGCAGTGAACCAGTCTAGAGTCCCCAAGCAGCAATTAGACAGTGTTTTTATCAAGGTTATAACAGGTGGGCTGGATTTTTTTCAATCAGCAGCTATGGATTGTGTGATATTTTAGCATGTAATGTTCTAGTGCAAAGGAAATGGTAGACTAAGGAGTACAACTTCTGGTTGACTCTGTCTCATATAGCCACTCATCAGTCCTACAAGGGGATACACTCAGTAATGTTGGCTTTAAACAAAGATATCAGCTGGAGCAGTTGTCCTTACTCAAAGAAGTAATTGTCCTTGCAATGAGGTCATCCTTCATCCTTGGGTTCTTTATGGTTTCTGATAGGTTGACCTTGGGAAGGGGGAGTTTACTGTTTTTTCTTAGGAATTACTTGGCTTGTAGGGTTAGGCCTAGGACAGGAGATTGAACACATACATTGCTGGACCTGGACTAGGCATTAGATGAGGGACCGTGCACATACATATAAAAGGAAATGGAATTGAGTGCCTTTATATATTCTTATGCGTATATGCGTGTACATATATATATATATATATATATATATATATTTATATATATATACACACACACACATATCTGTATGTATAGGTGTAAATATATGCATATATGTATAACTATGAATATATATATATGTATATATATGTACACTTATACACATTTAGGAGAAGCTTTTCTAAGTAGCTAGTATCTTAATTACTTCAACTTCAGAATCCTGTACAACCTTTATTCCTACCTCCATCCCATTGACTCAATAAGGGAGACCGATCAGTTTCCAAAATTTCCTAAGGTCATGAGTGGGTACTCACATGGGTGTCATGTATTGGCAGCAAAAATGAAGTTTTTGTTTAGCAAACACTCCACAATGTAAAAATATGTTCAATGCAGCATGCTATTCTTGGTAAATTACTATGGGGAGTCAAAATGTTTTCCTGATGCAGTTTTTTTTTATTTTCACATCAAAGCTTTATATGAAAGGATATTGCTTACTCCATGATTTAATTTTAGAATTTCAAGGTAATGTAAAACATAATGATCGCCTTGATCTATTCTTTCTCCTGAGGACTGCAGGAGTCTAAAATACTTTACCAAGTAGAAACAAAAACAAAAAGTCCAAGTTCCATTTTTGGCCGTGTTTAGAATTGATGTAAGAGAGTGTCAGCCAAGTGTTAGTGTTTTTATTCAGCTCAGACTAAGATGGAAAAAGGGTCAGTAATTCTGGAGCTCATGAGCCAAACAGTTCTGAGGTCATGCATGTGTTCAATGGTAATGTTTCAACTCTGAGAAGAAAGAACCCTGGAAGTTGGGAGCACAGTGACCATGCAGTTCGACAGTTCTGAGATGTGGAAGGTGTCAACAGTGGGAAGGTATGCAGATATTCAAGAAGCCAGGAACCCTAAAGAAGACTCTCCAGCTGAGCTGAGTTGTTCTGGCTGAGCTGAAATGTTTTCTCTATTACTTCTCTTCTCTTCTCTTCTCTTCTCTTCTCTTCTCTTCTCTTCTCTTCTCTTCTCTTCTCTTCTCTTCTCTTCTTCTTTTTTCTGTTTCTTTTCTTAACTTCTCTTAATGGCTACCTCTATTGGGGAAGAAGGTACCTGTTAAAGCTGTGCCCCCTATTAACAGTGTACAGAAGACTGATCTGTATATAGGGTTCCAGGGGGAAAGAGTCTCTCAGTGTGGCCTCTGATTATAGGGATTTTTAGCATATATTTGGCTTACCTAGAGAGGCTGCAGGGTCTTAGCTTCAGACCATTTGTGTTAGTTAGGCCACTTTGGTTGTGATCTGGCCTGATTAGTGGGCATCTCATCTAGCTGGGAATGGGGACCCTAGTAGTTCCAGGAGCTTTCCTATTGCAGTCTCATGTCCCTGAGCTCCCCAGTTTTGCAGATCCAGACTCTCATAAAGGGGAAATGTTGATAGTCTGCAGTGGTCCTCTGTATCTTTTGAGGTCATGGTGGACACATGGGTTTGTTGTCAGCGATCCAGAGCATTCAAGGGCCCCAGCAATGAAGAGAGGAAGCCAAGCAGCAGCCTCAAAAGACAACTGGCATCTTGAGATCAGATTTTGAGGTTGAATGGGAAAAGTCAGTTTTGTTCCATATCAGAGACATAGATGACAATGCAATGGTAATTTTGGTGTGGTAGGGTCAACAAGCAGTGAAGCAAAGATCCTGGGAACATACCCACTTGGGGAAGAGAGAAAAAATGGGGTCCTACACCCATGAGTCTACATTAGGGTTTGGAAAAAGGTGAAATTTTGCCCCTCGTCTTGTAAATCCCAAATGTGGTTGAGAATAACACTATAACAATCAAAGCAAATTTGAAGCAGGCAAGGTTTAAATAAATTAACTGAGTATTGGCCAAGAAGATAATCTAACAAGGACCATTTTGAAGTTCAGCTCTTCTTCTTTCTACCTTAAAGATTAAACAAGAATTATTGTTCTAGGGTGGAATTCCCATGCATTCACAGCTCTGAAGACGAGCCTATGTTGACACAGCATGTACAATACAATGTTCAGAATCATGTATTATCATTCATACAATTGTGTATTCTTGTGACTGAGCATATAAGATCATTTGCTAATTGTAATCATTGTTAGGTGACAGTTATTATAATTCCCATGAAGTAGTGAGTGAGCATGCATACTGTGTTCTGTTTCTAGAAATGAAGCCAACCCTTAAAATATACAGAAAACTTTGTAAATGCTGTTAGGTATGTAATTTATTAGGATAGCACATTTATTAATTATCCCTTACATTTTTTCAAAAAGGAACAATGATCAATCTTTGATGTGTGCTGCAGTACCACCAACAGAAGTTCAGAATAAAAATAGATTATAATGAATGTATCACAGAACTAAGTGTTTTCTATAGTTCGTACAATTGTCTATTCTTGTGTCTAGCATACTGACTGAAATAGACTGACAACTGTGTGAACAGCAGCTTATCAGTCAAATGATTTACATAGCCTGCTCCTGGTGAGAATTCATAGCAGGCCAAAATGCATACAATTCTGTGTTCAGCAGTACAATAGGTCCTGGATTCTGGTTGTATAGGAGGGGGTGATGGTGAGCAGAATGTCTAGAAGGAACCAAGAGTGTTGTCTTTTTCTGTGGTTATTTTCAAAGATATCAATAGAGAAGAGGCAACTTTTGCATTTTAATCATTAGATTGTTAAAAACTTCTTGTTTGGATATCAAAATATTTCCCAAGTTAGAGTGGAAATTTTCCAGAGATCCACAGATAAATATCTGTCTTTGGTACATGTGCTAGTGAATCAATGGATGCATGGATGTTTGTCAATATCTGTGTCATCTTATGTATCATATGTGTGTGTGTGTTTCTCAGTGTTGGTGTGTTTATTCATTAAGAGATATTTGTAACACTATTACATCTACTGCTTTGCATTTTTCCATGTGATTTTAGTCCTGCTATTCAGAAGAACATATTAAAGAAAACATGTGACCTTTTGTGTTTGAAGGTGCTTAAGGCTGAATATAGATTGAAGTTCATCTGCAGTCTAGTGATATGAAAGCATGAGTTTCTGAATGATGTTTAAGAATCTATAAATCTGCTAGACTGGCAATGTAATACCTTCATTCATTTGTGTTCTTTACAGTACCGATTTTAACAAAATTGTTGGTAAGACACGTACATAGGAGTTAGAACACAAAGATAGACATGTGATTTTGGAAAAAGTAAATAAGTTTATAGTGAAATGTCATGAGTGAGTGGGAATAGTGTGGCTTTAGAAAGTGTATTAACTTGTTACCATCTATGAGATCACAATGTTTTTCTCCTGACAACAATGAGATTCTTAATATCCCCAGTCGTACAGCCAACAGGAATGTAGACGTTTAGCTGATGTGGTTCATGGTTTTGTTTTTGTTTTTGTTTTGTTTAACTCAACATCAGTATCTGCTGCATCCTTTCATTTCATCATATGTTGCTTTAAATAAAGCCATTGCTCATGTCTTGATAGCTTGATTTCACACTGACATTAGAAGTAAAGGTAGTAATGCCATCTGGCACATGTTACAGTTGTGTATAAGTTGATCAAAGAATTTTGTGGGATAAATCCTTGTTTCCTATGAATTTTCACTATGGAATGGAAACCTTGGGCTTCAGAGGTATCCACAATGGATAAGTTCACCACTGGGTATGTCTTCACCAGATTTTGAACTCTTTTCTTAGACTAAGCCTAGGTTGATGAAGTAGGCGTTTTTTCGCTAATGTGGCATCTTCTCAGCATTTTTGTTTGTTTATTGTATAATTCTTTCATGCAATAATACATCGTGACATCAATTTTTTCCCTTCTACTCATCCATGCCCTGTGCCCTCACAGATGTGCTAGTTTTTTTTATTTCCCATCAGAAAATAACAGGTATCACAAGGATATCAACAGCATACAGTTTAAAAATATGCAATAAGACTAGACGCAAACATTCAAATCAAGGTGGGATGACTCAAACAAGTGGAGGTAAAATATCTCAAGTGCAGGTAAAAGAAACAGAAAAAACCTAACACCACGGTTAAATTGTGTCTGTCTGTGAGATCACAATGGTATCATGACTACTCCAGAAAATTTCTTATCATTCCTTTTCAAGCAGCCAACAGGCAGGGAGCAATTGAGATTCTGTAGGTTTGTAGTTTTTTTGTTGTTGTTGTTTTGTTTGTATATTTTATACTAAACTATATTTTATATTCCTCTATAGTTGTGGAAGTTAATTGTAGTTATATTTAAAATATTTTTGTGCACTGTTGGATGAGGGGCAGCCTAGTTCTTGGGTTTTGTAGTGTCTCCAGTGTTGGATTTATGTGGGGGATGTTGTTTGGTCATGCTCTGCATGTGCAATCAATAGAAAACCTGAGAAATTCAATATCAATAAAAAGACCTGAGGAATGGCAGTCAGGTTTCCTCTGTTCAGCATGGTGCTTGCCATGACAGTGGTTCCCTCAGCTAAAGTCTGGCAGGGATTTCATCTATCATTATGTCACTTTGTTGTGCTAGGTAAGCTCACATATCAACATACTGCTACACTCCACATTTTACCATATGTTGGTCCTTATGTCTTTGAGGATGGCATTCTTTGAGACACTTTTGGTCACGGCATTCTTCTGTGACATCAGCAATGTGAATATGTAATACAATTCTGATGATGTGACATTGACAACCGAGGCCTGCGTCATCACAATAAGAAGAAAAATGTGATTGAATGTGGCATACATCATCTTAATGTGGACAACATGACATCATCATCAATGTAAAATATATGTCATCTATAATTAGAAAAAACTAGCATAATAATAGTGATGGAGTGAGATGAAAAAATGTAAATACACATCGCAATTTGGAGATGACATCATAATTAGGAGAAGTTTACATAATATTTGGGGTGGTATGACAATATCAATGCAAGTATGTGATATCAAAATTAGAAGACAATGATTTGAAAATTGGAAGAATATAAAACCATAATTTGGGATATAAGACATCACCAGTGTTAACAAATGAAATCTTATTGGGAAAAAACTGACAGCATAGTAAAAATGTGACGTCATCCGTGTGAATGTGTGATATCATAATGAAAAGGAACTGACATCATAATTAGATGGTTGTGTTAACATCAATGTAAGAATATGTATAATGATTGGATGAAATGGACACCATAATCGTGATGACATGAGGTCGATGATGTAAATATATGGTACCATGATAAGAAATGCATGAAAGCGTGGTTGGACAGAACATACATCATAATTTGAATGCTGTGACAAAATTAATGCCAGAAAACGTCATCATAAATGGAACATCATTGTAAGATTGATAACATAATGTGAATTTCGTGACATCATGAATGAAAACATTTCTCATCACAATTGTAAGAAAATTACATCACATCTGTGATGTGACTTCAACACTATAAAGAAAGGAAATCAAAATATGGAAGAAATTTCTGCAAAAATGGAAGGAAATTACATCATCAATTACACCTTGAGGATGTTACATATTTTCATAATTGGAAGGAAATGATGTAATAATTGCAAAGAAATGACTTCTTTATGTGGATACTATGACATCAGCATTCTAATAAGAAGGGTATGGCATCATATTTAGAAGAAAATTTCTTCATAATCATGATGGTGTCAGATCAACATGGTAAGTATATGCTATCATACTCAGAAATGTTGAGGTCGAGTCTTGGTGAGGTTAGAGCTTAAAATGGATGAATGAAAGAGTGATGAGGAAAGAATCAGATGCAGGACACCATTCAGTTTTTTTTATAAGAGGCTGACAGAGAAAAAGCACATGTCAGTATGGCTTGACCTATTCTGAAATTTTGTGACTCCCAAAGGCTTTATTTATGCACAAAATCATTTGCTTTAAGACATTGATCAGTGATCACATACTTGAAAGCCTCTGGAAGTCATTTTTGTAATGTTTTCCTTGATTACATGAGTCATTAAAATCTGCAAAGCAGGTAAATAGCAAATTTTGTCAAAACTATAAGCTAACATTATGATAAAATCAGTTTTCTTAAAATCAACAACTTTCTCCTTAAAATTGGTGTCATAAAGCCTTATGGTTAAAGAAATACTAAAGATGATGATCCTATTTGGGTTTGAGTCTGTTTAAATTGAACATAGAGTTAATGGATTATAATTACATGAAATGTAATTATACATGTTACATGAAATGTATCTTTTTTACAAAAGTCACTTTTGACTCTTGTTATAGTCTTCTTTCCTTTCTCTGTTCTGTTTAACATAAAACAACCATCCTATTCCTTTGTTTCTTAAAAAGCAAAAGCAATCTGCTGTTTGTCTTTCCATACTATAGGAAAAGTCCTGATTTGACATGTTTGGTCAGGAGGACAGGCAGTTCTTTGAGCTAAAATGTCCTTTTATGTTACTTTGTCATGAACTCTTGTTTCAGTACAATCACTACCTTTATTGCAGTTCTGTAAAGGTTAAAAGGACAATAGGACACCTAGAACTGCTTACTTTATTTTCAGGAACATTCCAAGGCTTACCATTAAGTACATTATCTCTCTCCCTGCCCATATTAATTTTTTATTTCTGAAGCTGGACTTGAAAACCTGATGATCAGGTACAGCTCATCAGCTTCTAGAATGTCTGTAGTTCATTTAATGTTTAATAATTCTTCTTCCACCTTCTGTCTTATGCTTAGTAATATCATTTATTAATAATCTACATGTATGTCTCAGTCATAGACTCTATGGAAAGCTCAAAATTCTGCATATTTGTATATCCCAAGGTACTGCCATTAGTTTCATTTTTATTAACACCAGCATTTGTTACATTATTCCAACTCTATCTTTCGGTGAGTGGCCTTTGAAAGTAAAGAATATCAGTAGAAGGTGTTAGTGAATTTCTGTCAAGGGCAGTGAAGGGTCAATCAAGGTCATCCTAGCACTGGAACTTTGTGAGACAGAGCTCTCACTACAATTGGCATCACCAAAGAAGGATACAACAGAATAATTGAAGCTAAGCTCATGAGTGGATTGCTTGTGATACAAAAAACAGGATATGTCATCATAATTAGAATGAAATCACTTGATGATTGGAAGTATATGACATCATAATGTGTATTATGTGACATCATCATTAATGTAAAAATATGCCATCATAATTTGAAGAAATAACATCATAATTTTGATGATGTGACATCAAAACTGTAAATAAATTATATCTTAGTAAGAAGGTTATCACAGTATGAATGGACGTAACTGACATTACTATAGGAGTGATGTGTAACCATTAACCTAAGGATGTGACATCATAATAGACAGGAATTATGATAATTGGAGGATGTGACTTAATTTGGATTATGTACAATCGACAATATTCATCATACTCAGCAGAAAGTGACCTCATAAATGATACTGTGATATAAAAAATGTAAATACATGACATCTTATTTGAAAATAACTGACATCCACACAGGTTTATGAGAGATTATCACTTTCAATAAATGACATCACAATTGGAAGAAACTGACATCAGATGATATGTTAATAATGTAAATATATGACATCATAGGCACATGACAAAATAATTTGGTGAAACATCAAAATTGATATGGCATAACAGCATCAATATAAGTAAGTAACATCACAATTGCAAGACAAGTACATGATTATAAGAAGGATTTCACATCATATGTGAATTATGTGACATCAATGTAAATCTATGACATCACAAGAAGTACATGCTATACTTATAAGTTATTGACACAATGAGATGATTTGACATTATCAGTGTAAATAAACATCATTATAATCAAAGAAGCAGACATAATTGTGATGATGTGACATCAAAATTGTAAATATATGACATACTTATTAAGGATGTGGAATGAATTGACTTCATAATTGAGATGAAGTGCCACAATCAATGTAAGGATGTGAGAGCATAATAGGGATAATATGACACTATTAAATTATCTATGTGATACCATAGTTAGAAAGAAATAATGTGATAATTGGAGAAACATGCTATCATAATTAGTATTATGCTACACCATCATAATATGACATGCAATAAATAACGTAAATATATGACAACATAATGAGAATAATATGACATTACATTTGGAAGGAACTGACAGCTTAATTGGGTTATTATGCCACCCTATCAAAGTAAGAATGTGGCATCATAATTGGAAACAAGTCACTGATAATTGGAAGGACATGGCATCATAATGTGGATTATGTAACATAATCAGAGTAAATATATCTCATCATAAATGAAATGAACTGACATAATTGCAAATTTGTAATATCAACAAGGTAAATATAAAATAATAATGAAAAGAGTATCACCGGATAATTGCAATGAACTTATAACATAATTGATATGATATTCCACCGTCAATGTGACATAATAATTAGAAGAAAGTGATAGAAACATGGCATAAAAAATCTATATATGTCTGAACATAAGAATGTCATTGAATTTTGAAGGTACTGACATAATTGGAAATGTGTTGAATTATCAATGTCAATATATGACCTCATAATTTGAGGAAATTGTTATCACAATCATGATGATTTGAAAACTACATAAGTATATGTCATCAAAAATTAAAGCATGACATAATAGGAAGGACTGACAGCATAATTATGATGATGTGATATCAATGATATAAATAGATAACACCAAAATCGGAGTTTAAAAGCATAATTGAAAGAAGCAAACATCATAATCACGATATTACTTCATCAGTATAAATATGTGAACTCAGATAATGCAAAATGTAAAAGCATAATCACCATATGACATCAACAATGTAAATTTATGACATCATAATAAGAATGAGGGAACTTTCACCATAATTCTGATGACATTACATTATCAATGTTGACGTAAGACATCACAATTTGAAGAATATTACATGAAAATTGGAATATAAGACAACATAATGTGGATTAGGTTACATCGTCAATGGCATTAAAAGATATCACGATTGGTAGAAACTGACAATAATTTTGACATGAATGTTGTAAATATATGACATTATAATTGAAAGATTGACATCATAAAAGTCACATGATGTGAGTACAGCCCTGTAAATATAAGTCATCATAATATAAAATGTATGACAAATCTATAAGGAAACAACATAATAATTGTAATGACAAACAATGTATATGTATGATATAATATGAATGATTTGACAGCAAACTTGGGAAGACCTTACATCATAATTTGACTTATGTGACACCATCAAAATGACATGGAAACATCAAAATTGGAAGGAAATGATGTGATATTGTAAGGATAAAGCTTCTTAATAAGAATTATAGTAGTATAATCAGTGTACATATGTCACCATAATTGTATTAAACTGACATCCTAATCGTGATATAATTTCAACCATGTAAATATAGGACACCTTATTATATGAAACCACATCACAGTCAATATGATGTTATGCAAACAATATTGTATCATAATAAAAAATGACAGCATAATATGAAGGAACTGATAACATGGTTATGTGACACCATCAATGAAAATGTGTGACATCTCAACTGGTAGGAAGTGATATGGTAATTGGTGGATATGAAATGATAATTCGAATTATGTGTCATTGGCAGAGTAACTATATGAAACCATAATTGGAAGAAACTGACATCATGATTGTGACAAGTTTACATCAAAAATGTAAATATTGACATCACAACAAGGATGTAACATCAAATTTGGAAGGCATTTACATCAAATTAGCATAATATGATATCTTAAATATCAATATATGACCACATAAATGAAATAAACTGATACCATAATTAAGAGGATGTGATGTCAACAATGTAAGTATATGACATCATAATAAAATATATGACAACATAAATGTAAAGAGCTGTCATTATTATTGAGATGTGACACCATCATTCTTAAGGATGTTCGAACACAATTGGAAGGAAAATGATGTGATAATTGGCAGAATAATATGGATCATGTACCATCATCACTGTCATTATAGGACACCATAAATGAAAGAAACCAACATCTTAATTCCAATGATATCATCAATGTAAACATATGAAATAATAAAAGAAGGGTATGGCAGCATAATTGGAAGGAAGTGATTTCATAATTGGGAGGATGTGACATTATTAAGGTAAGTGTGTTATATCATAATTGGAAGGAAATGATGTGATATTTAGAAAAATATCCAACATAATTTGGGTTATGTGACATCATCTATGTCAGTATGTAATATAATGTGAAGAAACTACCATCATAATTGTGATAATATGACATCAACAGTGAGAATATATAATATCATAATGAACAGAAAGTTACATACATGGGGTGATGTGATAAAATCCTATCAATGAAAATATAGGCCTTAGTAAAGGGAAGAAAATGTATGACATAATAACATGAAGTATGTAACAGCCTAATTAGAAATAAGTGGCATCATAACTGTGGTGCTGAAATAACATCAATCTAAATATCTGACAAAACTGAAAGGAATAGATATGCTTATTGGAAGGATATGACATTATAATCAGGATTATGTGGCAAAATAGTGTAAATGACTGCCATCATAATTTATGGAAACAACCACATAATCATGATGATGTGACAGAGAGGTAAATTTGTGACATCATATTATGACAGGTTACTTGAATATCGGAAGGACATTACAGCATAGCTGAGATAATGTGATATCATTAATGTACATATAGGACAAAAAAACTGAAAAAAACTGATATCATAATTGTTTTGATATGATATCAACAATGTAATTATATAAAATCATAAAAAGAAGTAAACAACAGGATATTTGGAAAGATATCATAATCATGAAGATGTGATATCTTCACCATAATTTGTGACCACACAATTAAAGGGAGCTTAGGAAGCAAGTGACATGTCACAATAGGAAGCATATGTCACCATAATTGGGATTTTGTTGCACCATCAATAGAAACTTATGACTTCATAGGTGGAACAAAGTAACACCAAAACCTGGTGGATGTGAGACAAATAAAATGAGTATATGACATAATAATAGTAATGACATGACAACATACTTGGTAGGGCATGAAATCATGATTTGCATGATGTGACAACAAAATAACAATATGATATCAAAGTGTGAAGGAAATTACATCATTCTCATGATGATGTAACAACCACAATGTGATGTGTAAATATATGAGATCATCAAAAAAAGGATGTGATATCAGTTTTGGTTGACCAATTATAGGGATGTGATGCTATAATTGCCAGGAACAGATGTCATAGCTGATATTAAGTAAAAATGTCAATGTAAAATATGATATCCTAATCAAAGTAAACTGATATCATAAATAAGTTGATGTGACACCATCAATTCCAATGTATGACATCAAAGCTGGAAGGAACAGACGTCCCTTGAAACTGTGTTTGTCAAATGTTAGCCTAGGAGAGCCTTCTTGTCAGGAATCCTTTACCTAAATGCTTGGTTCTGGCCATGGTCACTCAGTGTCATTACACTGTCATGGCAGCTTTAGTGATCATCTTGGTGTGTGGAGTAGATTAGACTGGGGCAGGATTTCTGGGCAGGTCCAAGTCAGAATGTCCTTACTTGTTCACAAAGGGACAGATTCCAGTCCCTGTCCCAAAAGTCTATTTTTTGTTTCTGAGTCTCCTCTGCTGTTTTACAGATTGTCATGTGTTTATTGGAGCATTCCTTTTGAAGGAGGAAGCTTTTTCCAAACCTCCTAGCACCCAGAATGGAGGAAATTGTCTCACGGCAGTTTAATTGAGGAACCCGTGGTCTATGCTCCACAAGTCATGAGCCTAACAAGCATCCCTAACCATTTGCCTGCACTAACCTCCACCTTGAACCCCTTCAATCACCTACAAGCCACACCCACACAAACTGTCTGATATACTCAGTAGCGGATTGACCCTAGAGAGCCATCCCAGATACATAAAGATGTTGAACACTTCTTTAAGTGTTTCTCAGCCATTTGAGGTTCCACTTTTGTGAATTCTTTCTTTAGTTATGCACCCAATTTGTAATTGGGGTATTTCTTTTCTTGACATGTAGATTCTTGCATTTTTTATTTATTTTGTATGTTAATTGTCTATTGTAAGTGGAGTTGGTCAATATCTTCCCATACTGTAGGCTTCTGTTTTGCCCTGTTTACAATGTCATTTTCCTTACAAAAGCTTTTCAGTTTCATGAGGTCCTCTTTAATCTTTGATCTTTGTTCCTAATCTATCAGTGTTCTGTTAAAAAAGTTGTTCTTGTGCTACTGCTCTCAAGATTATTCCTTACTTTCTCTTCAATCAGATTCAGTATATATGGATTTATATTGAGATTCATTTGGACTTGAGCTCTGTACTCAGTAATAGTTATGAATCTATTTGCATTCTTCTACTTCAGACATCCAATTGACCAGCACCATTTGTTAAAGCTGCTTTCTTATCTCATTGGATTTTTCTCGCTTCTTTATAAATGATCAGGTATTCATAGGTGTGTGGATTTATACTTGTATCCTTTTTCCCATTCCATTAGTCATCATGTCTGTTTTTGTGCCAATATCATGCAGTTTTTATTACTTTGGCACTGTAGTACAGATTAAGATCAGGGATCTTGATACCTCTAGTAGATCTTTTGTTTTTCAGGATTTTTTTAGTTATCCAAAGTATTCTGTTTTTCCATATGAAGTTGTGTATTGCCTTTTTAATGTCTTACAGAACTCTATTGGGGTTTTTATACGGATTGCATCGAGTCTTTAGATTACATTTAGTACCGTGGCCATTTTTACTATGTTAATCTTACCAACCAAGGTGTATGAGATTTCTTTCTTTTGAGATCTTCAAATTCCCTCTTCAAGGATATAAAGATTTTGTCATTCAAGTCTTTCATTTGCTTGGTTAGAGTTTCCTAGATACCTTATGTTATTTGTGTCTATAGTGAAGAGTATTGTTCCTCTTATTTCTTTCTGTCTCTTTTTGTCATTTGTATACAGGAGGGCTACAGATTTTTTTTGTTTATCTTGTGGCCAGCCATTTCACTCTAGTTGTTAACCAGCTATAGGAGTTCCCTGATCCAGTTTTTGAGGTCATTTATATATAATATCTTATCTGCAAATAAGGATACCTTGACTGTTTCCTTGTGAACTCATATCCAATTAATCTCCTTCTCTTGTCTCTTTGTTCTTGCTAGTACTTTAAGTTTGCTATTCAATATTTATAAATGGAGGGAACAGCCTGGTCTTCCTTCTGATTTTAGTGAAGTTACTTTGAATTTTCCTCTATTTAATTTGATGCTTTTAGTAGGATTGCTGTTACTTAAATTTATTATGTTTTGGTATGGCCATTTTGTCCTCAATCTCAACATGATGTTTTTTTTGAAGGGTTGTTTGATATTCTCAAAAGCTTTCTAACTTTGTAGTGAGATAACCATGTATTTTTTTTCTATTAAATTGTTTAATAAGTGGATCACATTGACTTATTTTCTTATATGTAACCATCTCTTCTTCTCTGGAAACAAGGCTATTCAATCATAGTGAAAAATATTTTTAATGTGTTCTCGGATGCGCTTTGTGAGTATTTTGTTGAGTTCATTTGCATCTATGTTAATGAGTGAAATTGGCATATAATTCTGTTTCTTTTTGAATCAATGTGATGTTTGGGTATTCACATGACTGTGGCCTGATAGAATGAGTTTGGAAAAGTTCATTCTGCATCTTTATGAAGAATAACTTGAGAAATTTTGGTGTACCTTCTTTTATGAATGTCTGACATAATTCTTACCTAAACTCATCTGGCCCTGGCTTTTTATTGATTGTGAGTCCTTTATTGGCTTCCTCATATCCTTGAGAGTTATACTACTGTTTAAGTTGTTTATATCCTCCTTTTTCTTTCTGGTTTGGTGAATTGGATATTCTCTGTCTGTCTTTAAATTATTTTGGCTACGGGTTTGTCTATCTTCCTGATTTTCTCAAGCAAGCAGCTCTTTCATTGATTCTATGAATTGTTCTCTTTGTTTCTATTTTATTGATTTCAACCTCAGTTTGATTAATTCTTGATGTTTGCTTCTTCTGTGTATGCTTCCTTCTTTTTGTTCTAGGACTTTCAGATTTACTCTTAGTTTGCTAGTATATGAATTCTCCACTGTTTTCTGGTGTGCACTTTGTGCTAGTATTTTCCCACTTACCATAGTTTTTTCATGTAACATAAGTTTGGATATTTTTGTAATCATTTTCATTGAATTCAAGAAAGTCTATAATATCTTTATTTCTGTCTTGACCTAGTTGTCATTTAGTAGAAAGTTGTTGAGTTTCCATGAAATTGTTGGTCTTCTGCTGTTGCTGTTGTTAAAGTTGAGAATTGATCCTTCGAGATCTGATAGGATGCAGGGAGTTATTTTAGTTTTCGTATATATATTGAGGTTTGCATTTTGGCAATGAATGTAGTCATTTATGGAGAAGGTTTTGTGAGATGGTGATTAAGAGATGCTTTATTTTTGTTTGGTTAAAATGCTCTGTATATGTGTGTTAGGTCCATTTATTTTATAACATTTGTTAATGCCAATATTTCTCAGGTATTTTTTGTATGGATGGCATGACAGTTGGTGAAAGTGGGGTATTGAAATCTCCTAGTATTGGAGTGTGAAGGTCAATGTGTTTATTTAAATTTGCATTGATCGTTTACAAATTTTGGAGCCCTCATGTTAGAGATGGAAGTCTGAAGAATTGCAATATCATCTTAGTGGATTTTTCTTTTAATGGGTATGAAATGTCCTTCCCTAACTCTTCTGATTAATTTTGGTTTGGAGTTTACTTTGATGAATATTAGAATGGCTACATCAACTTGTTTTTTAGGTCCATTCTCTTGATGAAACTATTCTCAATGCTTTACTCTTAGTTAATGTTTATCTTTGAGGTCAGGGTTGATTCTTGTATACAGCAAGGATCAGGATTCTGTTTTCAAATCCAATCTGTCAGTCTGTTACTTTTTGCTGGGAAAGGGAGACCATTAATCTTGAGGAATATCAATGAACAACAATTGTTAGGTCCGGGTATTTTGTAGTTATTTTGACATGTGGGAGTGTCTGTGGGTGTGTGTGTTTGTATGTAGGTGTGTGTAACCCTTCTCTTCAGTATGATAATGTGAGATTATTTCCTGTGATTACCTGATTGTAGTTAGACTCCTTGGATTGGAGTTTTCATTCTAGTAGCTTTTGTAAGGCAGGATCTGTAACTAGGTCTTGTTTAAATTTGGATTTCTCATGAAGTATTTTGGTTTCTCTGACTATGATAAATGAATGTTTTTCTGGGAATATTAGTCTGGGCTGGTACCTGTATTCCCTTAGACTCTGTAGTTTTTCGGTTTAGGGTTAGGAATTAAGGTATCCTTAAGAAGTTAGGTGTAATTCTAGTAAGTTTGCCTTTGTATGTGATTTGTTGTTTTTCTCTTGCAGTTATTAGCAGTCTTTGTTTGGTCTGTATGTTCAGTCATTTCATTTTTAAGTAGCAATGGGACATGCTTTTCTGGTCCCGTCTAATTGATGTTCTATAAGCTTCTTGTATTTTTATAGGCTTCTCTTTCTTTATATTTGGGAAATTCTTCTCAATGATTTTGTTGAATTCTTTATCTCTACAAATCTTGTGAAGTATCTATGTCCAATATGTAATAGCCAAAGAGTCTATCACCTGTGCTAAGTCTGTACAAAATTGAGTTTGTGTCTTGAAATGTGTGTAGTTTGGGAAATTATTTTAAAATACCCTCTCATCAAGATTAGCACCAAGTGCCTTCATTGTTGAGACAATATAATGGCCCTTTTCTGAGGGACATCTCCCTTCAGATGTACTGACATTGGTGAGGGTCTGCAGGTGCAATGACTCATCTCTCACCAAGCCAAACTATCTGAATTTGAGGGCCAAATCTGTTGGAAGTCCAGGCACTCATGTTATTTTACTGATACAAGATAGCAGCCCAGATAATGCAGCAAAAAGGACAAAAGATCTTTCTCTACAACAATTAATTCCCATGTTTAGATGTTGAACATAGAAGTTGAATTTACCTTGCTATCACCTCTTCTCACTAGTGACTTCATAATGAAATAAGTATCGAAAATTTTCGAGCTTAAAAACACTGAATTCACAGTAATTAAACACTATTTGTTGTCATGATCATGTGACACAAAGACATAGAAGGAACATGGTTATAAATCCAACATAAAGTCACCAAATGAGATAGATGGGCGAAGGACCCTATGCAAACAAATAGACTGAAATGGGAGATTTTTTTTCAATATAAAAATATGAGGCAAGATTTTAAATGTTTGTAAATATTTATTTATTTATTTATTTATTTATTTATTTATTTATTTATTTATTATTTAGCTTTGTAACAAGATATTATGTATTCAAATTTGGGTCTTGAGTTTATTTTTTAACTAAGCCTGGGCTTGACTCCTGACCTTTTTTGTCTGCCTTTCCAGTCCTATGTTTAATTGTAGGTACCACCATGACTAGACTGTGTAGTCCTGGACATCAAAAACTAGACTTTTTATGACTGCTAAGTCTGCAATGAACTACGTGAACAGGCCCAATTTGTGGCCACACCTAGGAATTACAATTAAACTTCATTAATGACTACATGGGTAACAAAGACTTGGTCATTGTGCTAATGCGTACCTTTGTATTCTGTATAACGAAAGCATGTCTGTAACAAATTACTACATCAGCAAAAATTATTGAGTAAAGATGTTGTTTTCAATCCTTTCGGGAGCAAGCATTTAGATGTCACATGTAATAATTTGATACTTTTGATACTTTATAGATACTTTTATCTCTTTGTTAAAATGGTTTCCATAGACTGTATTTTAGAGTACAGAAGGTATGTACTATTAATGGCATAAACATTGGCATGAGATAAATATTCTCAGGCTAGAGAGATGGCTCAGCAGTTGAAAGCACTATGTAGTCTTCCAGAGGACCAAATTCTAGCTCCTGTGTACATATATGCACACACAAACATATATACCAATATTATCACCCCCCCCTACACACACACAAGATTGAACCAAAGTTATTTGGGTTCATAGTTCAAAACTAGCTGTGTTCACTGAATATCTCAAAACATTTTCCTTTTCAAGTTGACTGAAAATGCCATTTTGGAAGGTGTCCTTTCAGTTCTTTGTAATGCATAGTGTCACTCAGAAATTCTTTATTTTCTTTCTTCATTGTGTGAGTGTTTCATCGCCACTTACAGTATATGCACTTGCTTCTCTTTACTAGGGTGTTTTGCGGAATAAAGAACACTCTGAGTTTTAGAAATGTGATTCCTGGCATATACTGCCTATCTTTCCATTTATAATGGGACTAATTTTAAATTAAAATATTAGGCATTATGACATTTAACATCTGGAGTACTCAGCACCAGTTCCAATTACAACAATGCCTTCTTTTATACACAGAATATATTTAGAACACCTCGTAAAAGAAACAATCTTCTTTTGCCAGCATCTACTACTCATGTTAATTTTGAATTCTGTGATAGTCTTAAAAATTCTTTAGAAAAGTGGTTGAATTATTTGAACAGAATCTGGAAATTTCTGTACTTTGAGATAGCATCTCTCTATGTAGCACTGAATGGCCTGGAATTGCCTATGTAGAATGGACTGCCCTCATACTTTCACAAATCCATTTCCCTCTGCCCTCCTGGGTGTTGTAATTAAAATAATTGGCCACCACACTTGGCGATATGTCATTAGGTCTCTTAAATCTCAGTATCTCAGTCTCAGTCATATGCTACTTCTCCTGAATCTAATGAAACCCTGGCTGGTCTCATATACTCTCTCTTGCTGAAGATAATTTTGAATTCATGATTTCTACATTTGTCTCTATATTACTGGAATCCATGCAAATTCCATCTTGCCTTGGTCCCTTAAATATCTTCTCATTAGTATTTCTCTCGTTCCTTTAATGTCATTGAAAAGAATACAGGTAAATTGTCCTATGGCATACTCTACCTTCTGACTTAGTCTGATTGCTCCTGCACAATGGTATTAACTTGTTCCTTATCATCTGTGTTTCTAAGAAAGTGTCAGTTGTAGACTGCCATGCTTGATTCAATGGTTTCAGGAAACAAAGTTTCATAGGTAATTTCATTCGGAATGATTCAAATCAGTTGGCCGGATGTGTGCCCATTTAGAGAATCGATTCCAATATTCTTAAAGACATTCATTCACCTTTACATCCTTTACCATGACAATCATGTTAAAGATTCCCTGGATGATAGCTGCAGTGAATGTTGGAAAAATTTTGCAGCCATTGTTGTCGTTGTTAATGCAACTCTCCTCAAGGTGATTTCTGATCAGAGGTGGAAGATGTAGCATAAGGCCAAATTGTATTCCATGATAGGGGCAATAATTCAGAGAGCCCATGAAGTGGCTAGGGGAAATGTGTTTTGTGATCTTTCCATAGAGAGGAATCTCAGCTCCAAAGGTGAATTATACATGGCAGAGTGTGGCATGTATGTAAGTTGATGTACAACAGAACATCTACTTTTTCCCGTTTCATTTTAATACAAATAATTATGATTAGTTTGTGGTGGACTGTCCCATGCAGTCACAACCATCAGCAAGTGCTCAGGTTTGTGCAGGTATCACAGATAATAGGAATCTGCTCAAGTATGCTTCCTTGGCTCCTTATGTGTCTGAGCAGAGAAGACCTTTGATTGCCAAACATGTGGACAGCAGCAGATCAGTAATTTAATTCCATAGTCTGCTCTTTGTAAAAGCTCTGAGCAGGTGGACATGCAGGTAGCCAAGTTATCAGCAACACAGAGGCTCCCTAGATTGTGGTTGATACAGATTTAGGACAGGGTATTGCCAAGGAACCGAGACTCTGGTCTTTTTCTCTGGACATCACAAAAGATCTCTACAGTGAGCAGAGATCCTCTGCAGTTTCAGTTCTAAGGTGTGTGGATTTTGGTGGCCTGTTGGAATATGAAGGCATTTCCCTAATGAAAATGATCATTTTCTAAGAAGTCAAAGATAAAAGACTGTCCTGTTTACCTGTGGCACAAAATTTATGGTTTCATGAGAGTTTGTGAGTATGGATTTCATTTCCTGTATTATGTGTGTGTGTGCATGTGTGTATATACCTGTGTATTTCTGTGTTTGTGTGCTTTGAAAAGTAGTCAAATAAATACATAGTATACCATGTTTGAGAATTAATGCTTGGAGGACAGCTCTTTTCTGTGTAGAAGCAGAGAAAGGAAGGGGTAGATTTGGGGTATTGGGATGCTAGACGGACCTGGGGAGTACAGGGTTGGAGTACAGAAGGCTGGATGTATTTTATGGGATGATTAAAAAATATAAAATAAAATTTTAAAAAAACATGCAGATTGAATGTTGTGGGTAAGGAGGGAAATGATTGTAAAGTGTATTTTTTGTTTGGTATTTGACTTTTTTGCCACAAACTTTCATAGTAATACTATATTCTGGTGATGAACACAATGTATTGGTCTGAAACCTTTGTAACTTTTGTAAAATTATTTTAGTCTCAAATAAAAAAAGAAGACATACTCAAACACCAACTTCAATGAATTGCACCTTGATAGTTAAAATTAAAAAAAAAAAAGATTTCCAAATTTTGGTTTTATTTGCGTGATTGCGTGGCTAGGGTCTCAGTAAGGCAGAAGCACAAGAATGTTAGTCTCCAGTTTTGTGGTATTAGAGCAAAAATATCTGAAATATGTCTGAGAGCCCATCAGTATATACTGAATTGCCTACTAATGTATCCACTTGCTTGTGTGCTTTAATATAGCCTTTGTACATAAATGTGTGGTTAGAGAAATAAATATTTTGCAACTCATAAAGAGACTTATATCCTGTTGATAAAGTAAAGACATATATACTGATGTGTCATGAAAGGATAGGATCTGCATAACATTAAGAATATTAATAGATTGGAACAACTCATGAGATTATATTGGTTTCCTGTGATGTCTTGTCTCTGCCTTCGGTTCCAGTGTCAATGATATTTTTCCTCAGGCTTCTGTAGGCTCATACAGCTAGTAATGGAATTCCACTCATCTTTTGAAATTGGAGCTCTCTTTAAGATGGAGCTATTTTATTAGACACTGTCATTATTCCTTGGAAATGAGCATCCTGCACAATCTTCAACCCTAAGACCATTTCACCTACTCAACCTGTGAATAACATTACTTGCCAAAATTGCCTAATATAATGAATGGGTTGCCACCTGTGAGTATTGGTTTGGGCAGTAAATTGGGAAATCACACTCAAAAGAGGGCCAATTGAGTGGATCTAGATTAAAAGGAACATGACATTCTAGGCGAAATCCTGCCCTGAATCAGAATTGTCTTTGTGATGCAAGCAATGGTTTCCTTTGGATTTCTGTTCAGGCCTTGAGAGGAGAGTGGTCTGTTTCCTCCAAAACATGGCAATGGTCTCATATTTCCATGGGTATTTAAAGTCTAGTGAATCTGGTGACCAGTGAAGTTGTGGGACCTTTGGGGCTGAAGAGCACTCGAAGCAGCAGAATAATGCCTTTCTCCTGCTAATCGGGCTGATAGGATGCTTTTCAGAATCCTTCTGCTTTAGTCCTGGAGGGACCCAAATTGTTCATGAGAGCATAAAGGAAATAATCTGACAAGTGTTTGTTCGCCTTGTGGCTGATTAGCCATCTCTCTGTGTCTTTGCAAAGATCATGAGGTCAGGTGCCCATCCTGCCCTCATGCTAATGGGACTTTATCATCCAGAGTACCAGGAACCTCTGGGGAAAGATATTTAAACAGGGAAAAGCCGGCCAATAAAGGAGACCATGATCTATCAGATATGTCTCTTGTGTCTTCCTTTTGCATCTGGTCCTCTAATCTCAGGTTGCGTGATGAGAACCTGCCAGCAAATAATCCAAACTCACTCCTTGGTTTCTGAGTATTTTCCCTCTGTTCAAACTCAAGGTCTGCCCTTCTGGCCAAGGGGTGCAAACCAGGTCACCACGGGTCAGGCACCCACAGTGTGCAAGGGAACCCAGCCACCAAGGCAGATCTGTGGCGGTTCGCGTGCAAGACAGAGGGAAACCAACGTGATGTCTTCTGAGGCATATATAGCTCTAAAATTCTTGTCCTAGCAGAGATAAAAAACACAGTTCCTGTTGCCCTTTTTAACCATGATTAGCAGGGATGCAAAACATTAGTCACCCATGAGTGCATATGGGGCTTGGGAAAAGATGGACATGTCTGGGCTCCTTTCTTTTGTTCTTAACAGTAAACTGAGAGATCCAAATTTACTACAGCCCCAGTCACTGCCCCAAGCTGCTTTCACTGCTCTCTAATTTCACACATAACATGTTTGTTGGAATACACATCAGTAACTACATAATGCAACATTCCCAATCATCTGTCTTTTACATTCATCCATTCATCCGTGACTTCTTTATCCTTGCCTCCTTAACCACTTCCCATGTTTATCTTTTAATTTTCACTCCTACTTACATTTATTTCTGCCTCTCTTATTTTGTTTTATTCTTTCCTTCCTTTTCCTTTCTTAATTCTTTTTGACTTTTTAAAGGTTCTTCTTTGGGAGAGTTGTATGTTCAGTACTCATCCAACTACCTGTCAGACGATGTTTTTTATATAAAGTCTCATGTCCATTACTAATAGAAGGTGATGGGAGCACTGTACCATGGGTAGACATCTTGTACAGCTAAAAGATGTGGATCACCAAGAGCAGAAAGCTGTTTGGCTTATTCAGGGTGGAAGAATGTGTACCATAGGGCCTAATATTAATCCATGGTAAGGGAAGGGGTGTACAAAATCTCAAAAATTTACCAGGAATAATTCATACTGTGTTCTTCCCCTAGATTGGAATGAGACCCTTTAACAGTTCAGAAGGCCATGGAGAGTAAGCTATGTCTGTTGTAGATGTAATTCAGCATCTCTTATACTTGTTTCCAAAAGTTTAATCAAAAAAGATTGTTCTATGGTAGAATTCCCATTCAATCTCAACTATGAAGACGGGCCCATGTACATCAGTACATTAGAAAGTTCAATGATCACAGGCTTGTATTCTCATTAGTGTAATTGTCTGTTCTTGTGACCAAACATATAGGATGACTGGCTAATTGCAATCATTGCTAAGGGACAGGTGATAAAATGCCCAGAAAAAGCAAGTGAGCATGCATGCTGTATACTGTCCCAAGAGAGGAAGCCAAGCCTCAAAATGTGCAGAAGACCTGGTAAAGGGTCTTATGTACATAGTTGATGTAGTACAGCACATCTATTATTTGCTCCCTCCCTTTTAAAAAAAAGGTCTATGGTACATTCCCGGTGCAGTCAAAATCATCAACAAGAGCCCAGAATAATACAGGTTATAGTGCAGGGACCACACAGCTAAGTATTTTCTAGAGACAGTATAAATGTCTATTATTGTGTCTGAGAATATTGGCTTCAATTGATCGACAATTGTAAACAGCAGCTGATTATTGAATTGAATTATACCCGACTCCATAAGAGAAGACGATGCATGCCAAAATGCATATGATTTACAGTTCAGCAGTGTAATAGATACTAGAATCTGGTTGTACAGAGAAGGGGGTTTGTTGGTAGAATGTCTACAAGCAAACGTTCTTGTTTTTTTTTCCTCGGGATATTCTCAAAGATATCAATATTGAGGAGGCAGCTTCTGTAGTCTCAGGACTTAGACAGTTGGAGTGCTTCTTGTTTGAATATGAAAAACTTTTCCAAAAGTAAAATGGCAATTTTCCAAGAATCCACAGACAAATATCTGTCCTGGGTACCTGTGCTACTTAATCTACAGAAGCATGGAAATGTATCAGCATGTATGTCATTTTATGTACCTTTCATTTGTGTGTGTATGTGTGTGTGTGTGTGTGTGTATGAAAGTTTGTGTGTGTGTCAGTTTTGGTGTGTTTGAATAAGAAGAGATACTCATATACCTATTTCCTCCACTGATTTGCACTTTTCCATTGTGGCTTAATTCTCCTATAAAAAAACAGATTAGGGAACTTGTATTACTTTGATTTCAAAGGAGCTGTGTAAAACAGAGTCACAGATTGTTGTTAGTATGCAGTCTGGTGATATGACCACACAATTATCTGACTTAAGTCTAAGAGAATATGATTACTTGATTGGCAGTGTAATACCTTCACTTACTTGTCTGGTTTGTAACAGAAATTGTAGTTAAATTATTGGCAGGAGAAGTAAAATACAGTTATAACTCAGACTTTGATTTTGGAAAAAGTGAATAGGTATATAGTAAACTGTCATGAGTGGGTGGGATCTCTATGGCAATAGGGAAGTATTAAATTGTAGCTGACAATGAGATCATATTGGTTCCCTAATGACCCTAATGTGATTCTTATGGTCCCATATCATGCATTTAACAGGCATGGAACTGCTGAGGTGCTATGGGTTTTTTGCTGCTATTGTTTTTTTTTATGACTCAAGATCAGCATCGTTTACCTCCTTTCATTTCAGTATAAGTTGGTTTCAAATCAAGGCATGGCTTAAAACCTTAAAGCTGACCAGATGCTGGAACTAGAACTCAAGGTACTAATGGCAGCTGGCACAGGTTACAGCTGTGGATAAGCTGATCCAATAATTTTTGTTGTGAATGTCCACTTTCATAATATTTGTTACTCTGAAATGGAAACCTCAGGCCTAAGATGTTTGTATCCAGAACAGAGTGAATTTTCCACTGTATACCCTCTTTCAGCAAACAGTGAAGCCATTTCTTAGGATAGTCAGTCCCTGGTTAATGAGGTGGATATATTTCTCTATTGACAGCTTTTCAATACTTTTGTATGTTTATTTTATTCTTCTCTTAAACAATGCATCATGACGTCAGTTTTTCTTTTTCTAATCTCCCAAACCCTTCCCTTTGTCTCCCAAATGCACTTATCTTGATTTCCCTTCTGATAAGAGCTTTTCTCTCACAGATATCAACAGAACCCAGCCTAAGAAAAACCTAATATCAAAGTAGGATGAGAAAACTCACTAGAAGGTAGTGAGTACAAAGAGTAGGCTAAGGAATTAGAGACACCCCCATTCCCATTGTTACAAGTCCCGTGAAAACAGAAGGCTAAAATGCTTACCATATATACAGAGGATCTCATGTAGATGAATACAGGCTCTGATTTCCACTTCAGTCTCAGTGAGCCCATATGAGCACTGTCTAGTTGATACAGTGGGCTGTGTTCTCATGGTGTCTGTGATAACTCTGGCTTCCACAACCCTTCCCTCCCCTTACAGTAGTATTCCCTGAGATGTTAAGGTAGGGAACCAGTTGAGATCTTCAGATTACACACTCTCTATACCTAATATGTGAAGCTGTGCGTCTCTGCATATATCACAATGCAAATACAAGACCAATGGAAGAAACTGACATCATAATTCGGATGATGTGACATCAACAATGTATATACACTACATCACAATAAGAAGAATATGAAAATCTATAGGAAGGATCTGACATTATAAATGGATTGTGACAGCATCAAAGTAAGAATATGACTCATAACAGGAATGAAATGACATGATAATTGCAAGGGTAAGTCATCCTTGGGGTTATGTGATGTCAACATATGAAATCATTATTGAAACACACTGATGTCATATATATGATAATAGGCAACAACAATGTAAATATTTGATACCATAATGCTATTGATATGACTGCAGTATTGGAAAGAAATGAAATCATATTTGGGATGATTTGACACCATCATGGTATGTGATATTAAAATTAGAAGAAATGATTTGAAAATTGGAAGGATAAAACACCTTAAATTATTCATTATGTTACATCATCAATGACAGGAGTGTAAAAAGTAACACTCAAAATGTGTCATTGAAAACTCATATTGGATTTTCAGAGTCACATGGTCAGACCCAAAACAAATCATAGAGGTAACAATATAGATTGGAATCATTGAGGAATATATATGCACATACATGTAAATAATAACAATGAACAAAGAGGTTAAGAATTTCAAAGATAGCAAAGGGAGATCTATTGGAGGGTTTAGGTGCAGAAAGGAAAAAAGGGATCTATGTGATTTCATTATTTCAAATGTAAAAAAAAGTATATATACACACATAAAATTGTATATCTTTGTATATGTTACATATACATATAGCTTGTTACATATAACCTATGTGTATTATATATAATACCTGTAAATATGTGTAATGTTATATAATTGGTATATATTACATATAATTTGTACATATATAATGTATATATGTACTAATTGTATGTGAGATCTTTTACTTTTGATAAAAAAATAAAAATATACAAACACATATATGGGTATATATATATCCTGCATATCAAAGAGTACCAAAAATCCCCAGAAAAACAAAAAATAAAATTTTATATACAAAATCATTCAAATTATCTATTAAGTGTCAGTGCTATCTCTTTATGCATGATATGTCTACATCATTATCTACATCTCCTCTTTCCAATTCAGATGTCATACACTTCCATGTATTGTGTCATATCCTTTCTTTCATAGTGTCATTTGGAAAGTCATATTTATATTTGTTTTTTTCTCAGTGTCATGTTCAGCCAGTTTTTGTAGCTGCTTCTGCTTGCATCCAGGTTTCCTCCAAACTCTTAATTTGGATAAGTTCATACTGATATTCTGGCTTCCATGAATGCACACTTCATCCTCTATGTTACGATGTATCATTTTGTATTATGTAAAATCTCCTGGATCAGACTGGACACGTTTGTGCTTATGTCCTTGCTTGAATCAACAGATTCTCCCAAGTAAGGTTAGTGATTTACTATTAACTGGTATTAGCCAGTTTCCCTACCTATGCTGCATGTTAAATCCCAATCACAGTACACCTGTGCCACTTGCTGTCTACGTTAGGAAACTTCAAGAAGTCCTCAAACATAGGATAATGTTCTCAGGCAGGTGGTAGTGCCTTAGGGATGTCCATCTGTGGTCAACCTTAAAAGCCTGCATGTAAATACGATCTCACAGTTTGAGCAGGACACATTTTCGAATAAGATTTAATGAACACAGAGGTCATCAATTTGAAGGACAGAAACGAAGGGTTATATTGGAGAGTCTGTGGAATGAAAGGAAGGTTAAAATGGTGTAATATTCTTATATTACTATCTCAAAAGTAAAAAAAAAATTATATATTATATAAACACATCACATCTATACACAGAACACCCAAGATTATGTCAATCAGGCAACACCAATGAAGGCTTAGAGACAGGTAGGTGGTTTTCCAGACTACAGATATAGGGTTTCAGTGGTGAGGGTAGAAGTGAAGTGGAGACAATGAAAGCAGTGAACTGGTTTCCCAAGTAAATATCAGCTGGGTTTTCCATACTATGTGGTATCTGTTTATTTTGTGGAACTGTCATTGAACCCAGTACATAGCACTCAAGCACATGCACTGAGTTATGTCTACAACTCTGGTCTCTATCTTTCTTTTAATTATCACTTCAAAGAGTCTTTGATGCAGAGAATGTTAGACTTTGTCTGTAATCCCATACTTGGAAAGGTGAGGCAGAAAGATCCCAATTGTTACAGGCTTGCCTAATCTATATAAAATAAGCATTTCTTCAATAAATACTATTGATAAATCCAGCTTTTTAGGTTAAAACAATAATTTTGGTAACATATAACTACACTCTGGGACTTGATAGATGTCGCATGTTTAAGAGTACATACTGCTCTTGAAGATAATTTGAGGTAAGTTCCCAGAACCCACACAATCTGGAAAGTTGCTACCTGTAACCAAATTTCAGTGGATTAGATACCTTTAAGTGCACTTGTATTTGTGTGTCACTCACACAGTCTTGAAAATAATACTTCTATGAGCATATACTAAACTTTAGAATTCCCTGATTCTTCAGTTAACATATATTCTATTTTGTTGTCTGTAGGAGTGTGTTCCAGTTTTGTGTCTTTGATGCAGTTGCATGATGTCTATCAACCAAAATGCCTCCTTCTTACATCTAGACTTACTGCAATAGCCTAGGAAGAAACTGCATATTTTTCAGAGCTCAAGCATTTTGCATATGAGCATTTTAATTTAAGCAGGAGCAAAATCAAAGGAAGATGATGTATTGCATGATGATCTTCACTTATCAAAGTCTATTCCAGAAACTGTCCTGTGAAGAAAAGGTCTGTACAAAGTTACAAAGCTTTGTAAAGAGCCAAAGTCAATGTTTGCCTCTTGGTTTGGGACTTTTCCTTCCACCTTGTTCTGCAAGGGTCTCATAGACATTACAGTTGTCCTCCAAATGATTCAGAAAATTATCTTCTGCCCAATGCTATTTAAAATATTCATCATGCTACCAAAAGTCTCTAAACTTACTATTTCCATATGGGTTCTAATATATTCCACCTCTTTTCAGAAAGGCCTCTGCTATACGTCTAAATTCCACAGGAGTCTAAAATAATAATTTCTGTGAAAGAGTATTAAAAATGAATCCCTCTAAAAAGAGGGCATAAGATATTCCCTTTCTCACATTAGGTGCTCTAGAGAATCCACTTCTACGAAAATAAAGTTGACATCTGCCCAGGCTTACCAGGAGAGTTTCAGAAATTCCCCTATCTGAACAAGAGTGTTGTAAACATCCTTTATGCAAAGGGAAGTCTGTTCTTTTTCTAATCTGTAAAAGGAATAAGGCCAAGCATTTGTCTCCAAGAGATCCTCACATTTTCCACATCTGACAAAGAGTGTGTGGAAATGTGGAAATTCTTCTATCTCTCTGTCTCTCTCTATTTCTCTCTTTCTCCCTTTGTCTCTCTCTCTCTCTCTCTCTCACTACCCTGAGAAGAGTTTCAATATTTTTTCCTACTGAAATGGCCACAGCCATTTTAAATCTACTAAAATTAGATCAAATCTTGTTTCATCTGTGCAATGTGAAATACCCAAACAGTTCTATAAACTGGGAGATCAACATTAGCTACAGCCCATTCATCACATTCTCAGTGGATATTTGAATATTTTTAATTCCTTCAAGGGTCTCTGAGAGTGCCTATAATTACAGAATTGAGCATAATATCTACTGCATCACATGTATTTATTTTCACACATTCTCATTTTTAAAGGGATCTTAAACATTTCCTCTTGTCCACAAAACAGACTGAAAGAAAGAGGTTACATAATATTATCAGATCACACTGACTTAAATCTTCACTCTAAGCCCCAAATGGCCTTATCTCTGCATTTCCAACACAGGGACGGCTAAAACAAAACAATGTGACAAATATTATATTTACTTTACCCTACAAATCTACAGGACTTAAAAATTTGCATAATCTTCATAAAAAGAATAAGCAATTCCAAATATACGAGAGATGGCTCAGTATCTTATGTACAAAGGAAGCTGTAACATCTTCCCAGCATGACCAATAGAGAAGGCAAAAGAAACACCTATACAAGCAGCTATAGAGCTTACCCTTATGTGCAGCAAAAGAACTTTACAATATACTGAATATACATTAGGAAATATATTACCTTGTACATCTCTGTAGGCATTTCTGTATACTGCTGCAGTTTCTTCAAAGGTGGCTGTAGCAAGAAGCACATATTCATGAAAGTCTTTAGATTCTTCCCATCATTGTGTTGGGGATTTGTGGCCATTCTATCTTGACAATTATTTTGCAAGCAAATTCCTAGCAGTCCTAAATGCCTCCAAGAATATTTCCATCTGCCTAGGAGGTACAGATAAGAAATAAAGAACCAACAAGGCAGTGCTGGAATCTTTCACAGACACCCTTGCTTTCTTGAGTCTAGACAATTGTGCACCAAATGATGTCATATCTTCCACTTCTTTTGAGGCATTCTGGGATCTGGCACACAAACAAACGTGGTTGTTGGATATTTCCATCTAGCACAATTGGATTCACTATTTACCAAATATATACAAGGGGATGCATGTGTGCCCTTATTTTCACAAGTCACTCAGACCTTTTCAATTCTCCCAAGGGTCTCTGACACTGTCCATACATGTAGAATAAAGTTATCAACATTCTCTCTAATATGCAGAGTATGTCACGTAGAATAGTTCTGCAAAAGTAGGGGAATATGTTACAATATATACAAAAGGATATTCAGTGAGCAACCCATTTACAAGGAGGCTTCAATATACCTAGAACCTGATATCTTCAAGATATCAGAAGGGTCTAGAACCACATTTTCTTCACAAGAAGTCCTCATACCTAACATCTAAGATGAATGGGGACCTCATCATATTCTTTCTTTTAGGCCTTTTTAACATTCCATGCCTTTGGGAAAGATGCTGAACCTTTGAATCATAAGGATGAGTTCTTAACATATTATACACATGAACAAGAGAGAATGGGATATTCCCAGTGTGACTCAGGGAATCAAGTCCTGATCAGTACATCACCTATAGTTATAGATGTCTACAAAAGGATTTTCAAAGTTCTTCACAAACACGAGAGGACTTAGGGTTCTTTACATGTGTGCAGTATACTCCTTTTCTTACCAGCTCCTTTCTGAGAGGAGGTCTAAGAAAAAACACAAGAACACAGAGATCTGAAGATCTGCGTCCTATGCAAGGGCCTAACGGAGATTTTAGCTCCACAGTGTGGTAACTAGGAGCTTATTCAACTATCCTGAAACCAACTGAAAGCCTGACATCTGTCCAAGGGCTGATGTCTGAAGTAAAACACACACACGCACACACACAAGACTTTTGAATTTATCAGAAGTGTTCATGATTCTTGGAGTATAGACAAAGCAAAAAAGTGGATGTAACCACTTCCCATTTTTAACTGAGGTTCAGAGATCTTCATCATATAAATAAACAAGCCTGGAATCTTTATGATTGCCCAAGGGACTCTGGATGCTGCTGCATTGGTACAAGTTGCTGGATCCCCTTCGTCCTATGAACCAGGGTGTCTTATACTTTTTCAGTTTCTACAGGAGCCTTTGGCACTGTCCATATATGCAAAATGGAATTGCATACATACACACTCACATGAACAGGACCTCAGAACTCCTTAAAACAAATATGACCCATAAATATTACTCTTCCTTTAAAATAACACTGGAAAAGGCACCTTTGGCAAAGGGGTTTTAATACTTCACCATCAAATCACAATAGCTTAAATCAACAATTTATTGACTCAGAATGCAATATATATGTGCTTCCTACAGAGGGAGAGTTCAAATTCAAGACATCTGACAAATAGTATCTTGATATTACTCTACCTTCCTTCAATTTTCTAGAAATTCTCTTATATTTAAAGAAGGACCATTAATTTTTAAAGTACCTGGGAAGTATCCAATAATCTTATATGCATGAAGAAGAAGCTGTGAAAAGGTCTATATTTTACTCAAGAAAAGGCTACAATTGCATAAAGATATAATCTTACACATAGCTGCAAGGCCTGTTCCAGGTCTGTTCATATACATCAGAAGATGTGGAGCCTTCTGCACCTTTGAATAACAATCAGGAATACCATCGCATCTCCTGGAGGTGCCCTGGCAAAAAAAATATGTACAGCAGAATCTAGAAAACATTTCCATACTTGTGAGGTGGTCTGCAGACATTCCACAGCGATGGGAGAGTTCTGAGAGATCCTAGAGCTTTTGGAGGATTTGCTCTATATTGTCCAAAAGGGATACAGTAACAGTACTGATTTTTACAAGACACTTAGGAACTTTCACAAACATATCTTTTTCAGATTACAAAAATATAGAAAGATGACAATTCTCAAATACTTCTTAAAAGGATTCTGGTAATTTTCCCATATACATCAGTGACCCTGGAGAAGCTGTAGAAACTGAAAGTACTAACACACTGCTGTGGTCTCTATTTCATGAGCACCAATGTTTGATGGACCATAGCAATTTTTCATACTGTCTCTGTCACTGATCATAGCAGCAACATGGATTTTTCTAAATACACTTCATATGCAGTTGTATATCCCATAGGTACTTTGTCACTCACCAAAAAAGACAAATATATACTTTATTGCATGGAAACCCTTCCAGATCCCAACAAAAGGAACAGGCTGTCATGGCAAGTGACATACTGGATAATGGAATATGGATTGCCTGATATGTGGTGTTTTTACATATACAGAAGCTCCTCTGATGTTCTCTTGATGATAAAACTCTGCCAACCCCAATCCAGAGGCATGTTTGTATATATAAGGAAAACCAAATATTACGCTCATTGTATAATCTAGCTATGTCACTTTTACAACGCATAGCTCAAGGACCAAGAGGATCCCTCAATTCTTTAATCCTGTTACATTTAAAGTGGGAAATTCAAGGCCTTACAAAAGTGTTCTATGTTTGTTGCCAGAGTACTGTGGAAGATTACAAGAATACGTCCACAGCATTTTTGCTCTTCTACAGTGGCACTGTTAGAGAGCAGTGAGCTGATGCACATTATGAGGGAGAAAACATCTTCATCATAAATTTATTTAAAACAAACACCTGCAGACAATACAAACTGCCAAGGCTTAGGCAATCCTTGCCCAAAGAGTGTACAACACAATTATTTTAAAGTTACAAAAGTAGAACAAGAAATAAATTCCCCCAACACAGTGGATCTCACAGAATCTCCTTCTGGGAAACGGAAGGGGCATATGTTACATGCTCAGAAAACACATCCAAACCGGCATTCTGCAAAAAATGTGAGTTCAATACATCCTCCTTAGATCAAAACAGTTTCCATTTGGTCTCTCGTGACCTAAGTGTACTCATACCTATAATTTCAGATTAATAAGTTCTTAAACTTATTCTTCCTTCTTTTGATTCTCTAGAATTTACTCTACATTTGAAAAGGGTGCTTGACAGTTTCAAATGTGACTTTGATGTTTGTAATGACTTTATGATATGCTATACTCATGAATTATGAAAAATGTGAAATTTCAAATGTCACCTATGATTTCAAGATCCTATCTAAGGAGTTTTAGACCCGTCCATATCTCTCTAATGTGTTGGTAAAATTCTGTCATATGTAGACAGATAATTTTGCATCTGGGTGTGGGTCTCTCATTTCATAGCTTCTCTTTGGCTAGAGCTCTTGAACGACAATACTTACACACATATATGTATATCCTCCACTCCTATTGAAAGGGCTACTAGCATTTCCAGATCCACAAATGATGTGGTTGATACATGCTTATCAATATGAGTAGGAGCATTCCATAAGCTTGCCATCCGTTCAAGATGTGCTGTAGAATACCCAAGAACTTCTGAGGCTCTACAAATTTTCACATTTTCTTGGAATTATATTGATCCACAAAACCTACAATAAAGATGAGTTAGTGTTTTCTATATTTGCTGAAGGGTTACCATAGTCTTACCCTTATACACAGCCAGCCTGTAAATCCTCTGAAATATAAAAGTCTTGGTGGAGGCTTCCTGATTTGCACAAATAACTGAACCATCTTCGTCATTTTCACCAATGTGTCTCGGATCTTGCTAGTTCACAATTTTTATAGAGACAATATGGAATTTCACTTCTATCGCCCTTTAAATGAGGAGACCTCACAATTCTCCACCTAGATAAAGGTTGGTATATGACTATTTTTAAAAAAAAGTAGGCAGAATTAAATAGGCTTCTTGACTACATAGACATCAGATCATGATTTCTTGCACCAACTCTCTGCTGATCCAAAATGACAAACTTCCTATACTGGAAGTCCTCACAAATATTACACCCAATCAATGAAATCTTGACCTTCACTCCAAGTACCAATAGGTCTCTAGAAACTCTCTTATCTTTGTGAAAGGCACACAAAACTTCCACACATTCAGGAATTGTCCTAGCCCTTCTGTTCATTAAACAGTGACTTTACATGATCCAACAACCCAGGGATAAGTTTCACCTACACAAAGTTCTGTAGACAGTTCTATGTCCCTTCGAATGGTCTTCCATTGATTCTTTATATGTATCAGGCTATGCATCACCGTCTACATCTGTGGAACCATCTCTGTGGCCTATCAGATCATCTCCAGAAGAGGCTTTTGTAAGATTCACATGTACATGAGGGTTAACAGGAACTTTTCATTCTAGTGACTCCACAATAACAAAGGTGATATTGGGAGATTCGCAAGTTGCAGCAGAGCCTCCAAGAATCCTATTATCTATGCCAATGCTGCAGTAACAGGAAACTAGTTTTTTCACAAACTCATGGTTTCCTGTGCATAGAAACCACTACATAGAAGCTCATCTAATCTTCAATACTTCACAAAGGCATCTCTGCTCTGGAACACATGAACAAGCACCCTTGGGTTCTTCACAACTTGTTAAAGTGGCTCTGGAAACTCACAAATTTTCGTGAGTGTCTGTGGTTCTCTCATCTGCTCTCTGGTCTCATAAGTATTTGTTTTTCAGTAGTGGTAGAGGAAGATTCCATTTCTGCAAAAATGGCTAGAACCACTTCGGCATTTGCAACAGGTTTTCCTGGAAGTTTACTCTTTACACTAGTACCTCTTCAATTCTCCTTACCTACAGAGTGGTGGTTCATGCCTTCCCTGTCACATGCTACAAACCTCAGAAGTTCTCTTTAGTGTTTACACAATGCATTTCACTTCTATAAAAAGTAGATTGAAACAGCCACCATTATAGTGCAAGAGAAACCATTTGGATGTTGTCTGAGCAAGGTAGTAAAAGGAAAATGAAGGATAGGAAAACAAATGTGAAAGTACTACTACAATACACTAAAATATGCAAAGATATCCTATTTCTCAATTGCTATGTTCATCTCTTAAAAGACACTAAAAATTCACAAATGTATACGAATAATAAAGGACATTTAGAGTTGGGCACTAATAATGTTCTCTGTAGAATCTACCATATGCTGTCAATTAACTTCTTTTACTCAAAGCACACACAATGATGTGAAATCGGCATTTCATTTTATATGAAGCCAACATTGACAAGAATTGTAAAAGAATTGATCGAAAATTCTAAATCAAGACTACACAGGAAAAATAAAAGTTGTATAGTAAAAGATAGATGCTTCTAAAATTTCATTTATTTGTAGATGTGTAGATGTCATAGAGACACTGCTGCACCAA
The DNA here is from genome assembly GCA_026225945.1 of Cricetomys ansorgei. Lineage (NCBI taxonomy): Eukaryota > Metazoa > Chordata > Mammalia > Rodentia > Nesomyidae > Cricetomys > Cricetomys ansorgei. Next base: position 391,135 of record JAMJFZ010001467.1, read on the forward strand.
ATATTTTCATTGTTGTTCCAACCCTGGAAATGGAAATAAAAAAAATTGAAATGTAAACGTCTGTTTCCAATACAATGAGAAGGTAGGTGGAAATCTTGAATTTATTTTGGAAAAGGTTTTAGGTATTCTCAAGACTAAATCATATAATAGGTTTCAATTTGAAATTGGTCATATATATTTCACATTTATACTTAGCCTCAATAATGTAATAATTTAGTAGATACATCTATTATCAAATTTAATTTATATTTTTATGTACATGGAATGATGTCTAAAATAAACAGAAAATGCATGCATTGCTAATTTTCACATGACAATGCTGGATGTCATTACAATTATGAAATGCGTGTACTTCACGATGTACTACAATTAAACACCCTTGGCAGTATTAAACTTTTTTTCTATTCAATGCATACTTTATATTACTGTGATGAGACACCATTACCAATATAATTTATACCTGAAAGCAATTTATGTGGCATTTAATGGGTTCGGAGTGTTGGAATCCATGATCATTTTGGGAAGCAATATAGCAATAGGCAGACAAATTGCTGGAGCAGTAACTGAGAAAATATACATTGAAACATAACCGTAATACACAGAGATGTAATTGGTAATCGGTTATAATTTTGAAACCTCAAAACTCACCCTCTTCCAGATACCTCCTTCAAACTTATGCCTATACAATTTTTTTAACAAATCTTCTGAATGTGGACCAGGTATTCAAATATATGAATGTTTTTGTCCATCTCATTCAAACCACCACACAGAAAATTTTTTTTGTTTGTATATTGTAGAAACATATTTTCTTTTTCTAAAGTATTTCAGTCTATTATAAGCAAAAAATACATTATCTTAAGAAATAGAACCATTTGTTAAATGAGAATAGATATTGATAAATGACTTGATTGAAAAAATATAATAGTCAATTTGTATGAGTCCAATTTTTTTCTTACTGTGCTTCTACTTACATGACTGATGCTTTCGTTTAGGACATGGGTCTGGAAATAAAAACACACTTAATAGATTTTTTAATCCCTGTTTCTCAACATCACATTGGAATTAAAAAGAAATCCAAGAGCTCTTCTGGTATCAGGTTATTGTTTACGGAAGAACAGTGATTTACCTACTTGGGAGACATTTTGAATATTTGTAATAGAAATTGATAATTTCCTGTTTATGTTCAAATATTTGTTCCAGGAGTCATCCGTGATATTTTCTCCTTTTGCTGATTTTTATAGAAGGATAAAAGAGATTTCCATTATAATATTACCCACACTCTGAATGGATTAAACTTTAATGTCAGTTGTTAAATCCTAACACATCTCCCCCAAAACCAGAACAGGGATATCCCTCAGTGTATAAGCGCAGAATACATGTGAATGTTGCATAAACACCATCTTGCTACTTCTTCAGTTTTTATACTAAGGCAGATATGAGAGCAAAAGTCTCCTGAAATTTTTTCATTCCTTATGATGTGATTATCTGAAGCCAAATAAGGATATTGTAATGTTTTTACCTGATATTTAGAAGTGTCCCAATAACATATCTTTCTATGTTAACTGTCTTCCCCTGAACTATAGTACACATAACTTGGGTATTCTTTGTGAAAAATGAGAATATGAAGTAAATATTCTGTAGATTTTATTTGGCACACTTAATTTATTCATATTTTCTAAAAGAGTGTAAAATCATAAATACTTAAAATACTCATTTTGTTTTCTCAGAATAAATTCTCAGAACCTGATATCAATATATAGATTTAATATCAGGACCATTATAATTATTGTACAGATGAGCTGGTGAATTGAGAAAATATTAAGGCTAAATGTTGAATTTTATTATTCAGGATCTTATATCTGGAAAACTGAATCTAAAGAGAAGTTAACATTTAATTGAACAAATTAGAGTTGTCACTCTTTAGTTATAAGGACATAGAATTATAGTTATTGGGATTGTTCAGTCATGGTGACCGCCAACCAATTAACTGATACTGGTCATTTGTAACGCTCAGATATATATTATGAAAACTGTACAAGAACTTCAGTGAATTCGAATCGGTTACTGCCTTCTGGTACCTATTCATATTATAAGGATTGTGTATTATTTATTTCAAGATGGTTATATCTTCCAAGGAATAATTATATACCTATTGAATAGGCAATGGAAGATTCTTCCTTAGTCATGATAATGTTTGAAAATACATGAGTGTTTAGATTATATCTGCTTCAGTAAATTTAATGAACAGAAAGTACAGAAAAAGTTTCCTTCTAAGTAATAATTTTAGAATATGTGTCACTTTTTTACCTGTGTTTCGTTGAGCATATTGTTTCATAATACTCTGTATTGTCGAAACCTTATGACATTTAATCTATTTTGTCTGAGTTTCTTTCTTCTTGAGGTAAGAATGAATGAAAAATACGTTTTTGCATTTTCTGTCTTCTCAATTTCTTTTACTGAAAAACACTATTAATTTTATTTTTTAAAGCAGTGAAGTACATGCTTCAGTGTATATTTTATAGTTCAAAGAGATTTCATGTAGAAACTCTAATAAGTACATGAGAAAATATGATTTTAATATACTTCTTAATATCTATTAAATATAGTATAATTCCTCATAAAGTACATTATTCATAGCAGTCTGACGAATTATTGTATCAATTTTGATTCGGGATCATATATAAATTTAATGTGTTATAATTCCTGTTTTATGGATAATGAATGGTGTATTTTGTTCCAATCACTCTACTATATCCACCATAAATATGGTAATATTTTTGTAAATGCGTATGTGTGAAGTTTTGAGGATTTGTTTGCGAATATGAGTGTTCATATTCTTATATAAACGTGGAAGTTAGAGTAAAATATAATACTTTCTCTCTGTATAATGTCTGGCTGTGGATTTCTACACCAACATCATCTGCTGTGAGAGGAAACCTCCCTGTAGATGTTCAGGGGGAAGAAAAATCATAAGAGTCAGAGGGGATTGAGGACACCCGGAGTATATGGCTCATTGAATCAACTAAGTGGGCCTTATATGGGATAAATATATAAGTGGCAAACACGGAGCATGTGTAGGTCAGTACCAAGAACTCAGACTATGTGTTATGACTGTTCATTCGTTTTTTATGAGACTCCAAACAGTGTGCATTTTGTCTCTGACTCTCTTGCCTGTTCTTCTTACTCTTTTTTTCTTCTCTATGTGTACTTTATCTAGTCTCAATATGAAGCCTTGTCGTATTATATCTTCTTTTGTTGTTTGGTCATTTTTTCTTGGAATCCTGCTCTTTTCTGAAGGGAAACATAAGTGAAGGGGATCTAGACAATAGAAGAGGTGTGAAGGAACTTAGAGGAATAGATGGAGAGGAAACTCTGTTAAGGATGTGTTGTATGATAGATGAATCTATATTCAATGGAAATATTATGATTCATTTCACTTTTTTCTCCTAAACTGAAAAGAGATTTCATCTCCCACTCTACAAGCAAGATCCTCCTAACAACCAGTTTCTCATTATTTTCTGGCCTCCATGTACCATATCACCATAGGAGCACTAGGATTAAAGACACAGTGTACCATTTCTGCATTTTCTTGAGGAATTAACATTTGAACTCAAGCTATCAGAGATTTACAGCAAGAATTTAAGCTCTAATCTATTTGCTCAGGCCAACAGGCATAATTTCATCTCTTTCTGGTAAGGAGTGGAAATATCGGAATTGAGATCTTGAGGAAAATCCTGCAATGGCAATGAAAACAAGTTAAATATTCAAAAATACCTTCTTACTTAATTTATTTTTAATAAAACTAGAAAACTGCATTTTTTCTTGGCTGTAATTTAATCTGAAATTTGATGATCCACTCTTTTTTACTGCTAGAAGTCACTATGGTGCTTATTTACAAAAAACAGCCATAGTTTCTTTTTTGCAGAACTTAAAATCATTTTCATTCATCACATAGGTTCATATATGTTATCAAATAAAACAATCAATTTCAAGGTAAAAACAGACAATGATTATTCTGTATCCACATCTCCTCAAATTTTTAGGTTTATATCACTTGAAACTGTCACAACTAATTCACTCTTTCCAGCCCTCTTTTCATTCTATAAGGACTATGAGATCTTTGCTAATAGAAACTGTATTAAATGCATTGATTTGATGTTTCAATTTATTCAAACAAAGTAAATATAGTGAATACAGTAGATTTGTAGAAAATATGGCAGGCTGATACAATTGTCATTTTGTTTTAGTTTTCAGGTAAATTTATTAACAATTATTTATCATCAAATATATTGGGACAAATAGAAGAAAATGGTCAAGCAAGGATATTAATGTGAGAAATTAAGATTTATAATATGTATAGAAGAATGAACGTGACTTTCTATGTCAGGTAAGCAAAATATATCCAGTACAAAAAACGGCAGTTTAAAGTGTGAGATTTGCCATATCTGGCATGTAGGATGATTTTTATTAAATAAATCAATATTTTTCTCTTTCTTCTCAACTTATATAACTTATAAAATATATCTGAAACCCACTTCCTCTCCTTTCACACACCTATTTACCTCCATCTCCCTTCCTTCTCAGATTCACCCCTTTCATAATCTACAAACATCCAGGCCTACAGGGCTTCAGCACAATCTAGGCATGCCATCATGGGAAGTAATGAGGCCAACAATTAATATTTAAGTCAAGATTTGGCCAGGAAGCTAAGCAGCAAAAAAGATGTCTAGGAAAGGTAAAATTATCAGAGACCCCCACTCCAGCTTGTAGGTGGTTTCAAAGACACCATCAAGACAGCCATATGATGTATTTAGGAGGGACTCTAGGTTCTGTGTGTATGTATTCAGACTCTGTGTGTCCTGAAAAAGGATAATCAGATCACATTGTGGGACTTGTTCTACTGGTTTCCTAAGCCATTCTGACGTATGTCATCACCCTTTTTCATCTTTCATGGAATTCCCAGATCTCTGCATCATGTTTTGTGCTGATACTAGAGAAATTTGGCCTTAAGCCTTTTGATATGCTCCTCCATTAGCTGGAGGGGACTTCTGGGTGAGGACTTGGTTAGTTAGCAATATATAAGCAGGGTATTACAAAATTAGAAATTAACTGTGTTATCCAACCTTTAGTTCCTGTACTCTTCTGTACTTTCTTGGTAGTGTTTCGTACATTGGCTCGAACTTGTGCCTTTCTGTTGAAAAAGAGGATCATGTTGGACAGATAAGTCCTAATTCAGAGATTTTGTAGGTAGGATGGTGTTCCAGTCTTGTCATTGGAATACTTATGTGGCCACAGCCTGTTCAGGCTCCCTATGGTAGATAACTAGGGATCCCTGCTGGGGTCTCCATCATGGATTCCAATGAGTTTATACTACACTAGGTCTGCCAATTTGTCCAACATTTCTTGTCCTTTCTCCTTATATTCTCTCCCTCTCTCCCTCTCTGCCTAGTAGACTACTCTAGTCCCATTTCCACCATTGTCTTACCTCCTTGAACCTAATGTTGCAATTTCACTCTACCAGGGAGATCACTGTGTTCATACTGGGGCCCTCCTTATTGAATGATGTTTTATATCTATACATACTAGTACTTTTTTCCTATGCTTAGCATTAGTATCCTGATATAAGTGAGTATATAATATGTTTGTCTTTCTAGGCCTTTTTTTCTTCACTCAGCATGATTTTTTTCTTTAGGTCCATCCATTTTCCAGCAAAGTCAATGATGTCATTTTATTAAAAGTTGAGTAATACTCCGTTGTGTAAATGTAACACAATTTCCTTAGTTGAGCAATATCTAGGTAATTTCCAATATCTGGGTATTATGAAAAAAACTGCTATGAACCTTTGTGAACATGTGTCCTTCTGGTAGGATGGAGCATCCTTTGAGTATGTGCCCAGAATGGTATAGCAATGTGTTCAGATATGAAAATTTACAAATTCCTAAGGAACTGCTATGTTGGTTTCCATAAAGGCTATACAAGTTTCAATTCCAGCATCAAGAAAGAGTGTTACTCTTTATCCACATTCAAAACAGTATTCTACTTTGTGTTACTGATCTTAGTCATTCTGACTGTTGTAAAATGGAATCTAGAAGTGGTTTCGATTTGCATATCCATAATTGCTATGAATGACAGACATTTGTTTAGGTGTTTCTTAGAAATTTTAGATTGCTATTATGAGAATTCTTTGTCTAGATCTATAACTCATGTTTTAAAATTTAATTTTATTGATGTCTACATTCTTGAGTTCTTTGTATATTTTAGGTATTAGGCCTTCATCTGATGTGGTGTTGGTGAATATCTTTTCCCATATTTTAGTTTGCCAGTTTATCTTATTGACTGTATTCTTTGCCTTCCAGAAGAATTTCATCTGGTCCCATTTAAAAATCTTTGTTCATAGTGCCCATACTATTGATTTTCTGTTCAAAAAGCTGTCTCCTGTGCCAATATGTCCCTAAATTCTCTTCTATCATGTTCAATATATCTGGTTTTATGTCCATAATACACTTGGACTTGAATTTTGTGTATTATGATGAATATGAATCAATTTGCATGTTTCCACAGTTAGCTACCCAATTAAACCAGTACCATTTGTTAAAGATGCTTTTTTTATTTCTATTTTATACTTATCGATTCTTAATTACAGTTCAGGTGTCCCTAAATTCAAGGGTCTTTGTCTACATGTGCAATTTAGTTCAACTGATGAACATGTGTGATTTTACGCAAGTACTGTGCTGTTTTTATAACTCTTGTCGTGTAGTATAGATTGAGATCAGGAATAGTTATGCCTCAAGAGGTTTTTTTTTCAGGATTATTCTGGGTACTATGGATTTTGCTTTTCCAGAGGAATTTGAGTATTTTCCCTTAAAGGTCTATAAAGAATTCCTTTGAGATTTTGAGAGGGATTGAGTTGAATCTGTGGATTGCCTTTGTTAGATTACAATATTTACTATCTTGATCCTACCATTCCATGAGCATGGATATTTTTCCACTCTGAGGTCTTCAATTTCTCTCTTGTAGGTCTTAAAATTTTCACATACAAGTATTTCATTAGCATGGTTAGACTCAGGTCCATAATATTGCATGTTATCTGTGGCTATTCTGAAGGGACTTGTTTCCCTGATTTCTTTTTCAAGTCATTCAACATTTGTATATAGGAGGTTTACTGATTTTTTGAGTTGATCTTGTTGTCTGCCACTTTGAAGAAGTTGTTTAACAGTGATAAGAGTTCCTTGGTAGAATTTTTGGAGTCTCTTAAATATGCTATCATATCATATGCAAATAATGATACATTGAATTCCTTTTTTCCATATTCCATCTAGGTGATTACCTAGTAGTTGTCTTCTTGCTCTAGCTTAGGACTTCAAGTGTTGTATTGAATAGGTAGAAATAACAACTTTATCTTGTTCCTCATTTAAGTCCACTTGTTGTGAGCTTCTCTCCATTTATTTAATGCTGATTGGAGGGTTGCTGTAAAATTCCTTTATTATCCTTAGGTATGTTCCTTGTATCTCTAATGTCTCAAAGACTTTCATCATGAAAGGTGTTAGATTTCATCAGAGACTTTTTCTGTATCTAGTAAAATGATCATTTGTCTTTATTCCAGTTTATTACTATTTTGGATTACATTGACTGATTTTGGTATGTTGAACCAACCATTATTCCCTGGGATGAAGCCTTCTAGACAATGGCTGTTGATCTTTATGTTGTGTTGTTGGGTCTGGTTTGCCAGTAGTTATTTGAGTATTTTTCCATTGATACGTTTATGAGGGAACTTGGTCTGGAATTCTCTTTCTCTGTTGAATTCATGAGTGGATTGGTTATCAGGATGAACGTGGACTCGTTGAATGAGTTTAGCAGCCTTTCACCTGTTTCTTTTCTACAGTATACTTTGGTGATTATTGTAGCAATATACCCGCTGTGGTTGCTCAACAAGCAGAACATGGAGGCATTCCCATAGGTGCAGAGTTTTCCAGACTACAGCAGAATGAACCACCATAATGGCAGGCAACATACTCAAGAATGAAATAGTGAGCATCTGAACTCACTTGTTTTTACTGATGCAGAATTCCTCATGGGTTCTACTGAGAGCATGTACAGATCATAAGTATTCAAATGTCTCACACATTAATGCAACACCTGCAGATAAAAGAAAATGCCAAGGATTATGCAGCACCCCACTCAACAGAGTAAAAAGTAATTATTTTAAATATGATTAAAAATGATTTTCAAAAAAGAGAATTGATATTAACTCTTCTGTTAATGTCTGATTGAATCATGCATTAAAGCTATTTGGCCCTGTCTTTATTTGCTTGCTTATTTTGTAGGAATAATTTTAAAGATTGCCCCCATTTCCTTGTGTTTAAAAGTCTATTCAAACTTTTTCTGATCTTGAACTAACTTTTGGTAGGTGGTCTCCATAGAGAAAACTATCTATTTCTTTTAGATTTTCAAATCTTGTGGCACAAAGGTTTTCAAAGTATGTCCTAATGATTCTTTAGACTTCCTCATTGTCTGTATTTATATCCCTCTTTTTGTCTCTTATTTTGTTAATTTGCATTTTCTCTATCCATATTTTAATTAGTTTGAATAGGAGTTTGTCTATCTTATTGATTTTCTCACAGACCCAACTCTTTGTTCCATTGAGTCTTCAAAGTTATCTCTTTACTCCTATTTTATTTATTTCAGCCCTCAGACTTACTACTTCTTCTAATGTGTTCCGCTAGGGTGTGATTAGTTCTTTTTGTGAAAATGCTTCCAGATGTGCTGTTGATTTGTTAGTATGCAATCTCTCAACTCATTTTGTAAGTTATTTTGAACTACAATTTTTCCTGATAGCAGTGCTAGAAATGTCAAATTTTAATTGGAGTTATCATAGTCCTGATTGTGTAGGAGTCATGCTATAACTCATTATATTCAGAATTCAATATAACTATCATAAATATTTTTACAAGGCTCAGGGATAGAAATTTTAGAATAAATTGCTTACTTTTATCAAATGTCAGAAGACAGAAAGAAATGAACTTCCCTATATAAATTAAGATTTGTGAAATATCCGATAAGAATAATGATTCAGTCTTGACTTCTTAAATATATCTTTGCAGCCTAAGTCAAGACATCTAAGATATCTTTATACTCAACCCATACTTAGGCATGTTATAGACCTATTGTTTCTTCTGCTTTCTACTAGCATGTTCGTGGATATATGCTTGCAGCAAAATATGTGATTTTCCATGAATTTTACTTATCTTTGAGATCTATTTTGAAAACAAAAAAAAGCATAAATGAACACCAGGTGTTGGTGGTTCATGCCTTTAATGTCAGCAATCATCAGTCACAGGAAGGCAGATATTTGTGAATTCCAGGACAGCTTGGACTACTGACTGAGTTTCAGTACAGGTAGAGTTACAACAGAAACCCTGACTCTAAAAATATAATATAAATGAAAGAATAAAAGTAATAGTGCTATTCTTTAGTCACAAGCTGTCATATTTCTGGGGGACTGTAGAATAACAGAAGATATAAATATAAGAGTCTGACCTCAGCAGATACCACTACTCATTTCATAGAGTATGAAGGATAGTCAAGCAGGATTGAAGTACTTAGATAGGGTAAAGTAGATACTTTTAGTTTATATAGGAAGAATGAGGAATGAAAAGTTAAATGTAGATGGAAGAGTGCAGGATTCTGCATTCTCTACTTCCTGACACAGGATTATAAAGAGCAGAGAAGGAAGGAAGTAGATATTTTTAGTTTATATAGAAAGTCTGAGGAAGGAGAAGCTAAATGTAGCTGGCAGAGTGCAAGAGTCTGCATTCTCTACTTCCTGGCTCAGGGGTATAAAGATCAGAGAAGGGGGGAGGTCGATACTTGTCGTTTATACAGGAAGTTTGAGGTATGAGAAGCTAAATATAACTAGAAGTGAGGAACAGTCTGCATTCTCTATTTCCTGCCACAGTATTATCAAGAGCACACAGACTGGCCAATATTAGGCGAAGCAGTCTCTGAGACTCAGTAAAAACAATAGGCAATGTGACCTAGTGTAGCTTCTATTTCTATTTCCATCTTCCATGGTACACATCTAAGTTCTCACTGAGTAGGTGGAATGGCAGGGATGAAAATATTTAATATGAGTTTATATTTATGTGGGTAAAAGAATCTGACAGTATTCTTCATTCTACCTTAGGTAGTTTCATAAATTGGGTTATATAATGAAGTTTCAGATTCTGACAACCAGTACACATTATTTAGTGTATATTGTAGCCAGATTAGAATGAAGAAGAACAAGAGGCTAGGTTGAGATCTCCCTATGAATAAAAAATCAAACAAAAAAACTAGTGTTTTTTGTTTGTTTTGGTTTTGTTTTCTTTCATGTGAGGAACACATAATGATGTGTTCTTCAGTATAGAGAGTAAAGAACCCATTGTGGTTGATGAATAAAGTTAAATTTGTGAGGCAGAAGGCAGAATGTCAGCAGTATTACTTTAGCAAGTGAGACTGTTTATATCAAAGAGGGAAGAACTGAAGCAGCAGGAATAAGGTTTCTATGAAGATGAAGTAATACCTATAAAAAATATGGGAGGTTTGGTGAAATGGATGATGGATACAACTGCAGAAAGCTACATGCAAATTTTCAATTTGTACTTCTTGAAATTGTTTACTTACACAAGTATGTTATATCATTAAAACCTGTCATACTCCAGCTATCAGAATGTTGGTGACAATGAGTGACAGAGTTAGCCAATTACAGTGAGGATGGAGTGTCTAAATATTTATCATGGAGGCTAGGGATTTCAATATGACTTCAAGGAATGGAAAGATTCTTGTTGAAGGTATTAACATACTAATACTGAAATGGAAATTTTATAATTAATTTTACCATTTTTCTTCAATTTAGGAAATCTGGGACATGCTATAAGCACACAGCTATTACACAGAGAATGGTTCCATTTGAATGTTTTCGCTTAAGTAAGTATAATTGCTTCTATAACAAAACCATCTTTATAGCTTACAACATTATAGTCTATTATATTTTTCTTCAATTGATCAAACATTTGTGTGACTTTTTTTTTACTGTGTCCCACTCCAGGTTATTATCGTGATATGAAATGCACGGAAAAGATAAGAGGAGATTATATCACTGGCCTCTTTGCAGTTATAGAAGGATATCGTAACTTTCCAGAAAAAATCCACAGAAATAATGCAGACATAAGTGGGTATAGTAGTCAATATAAGATTTTATTCACTGATGCTCATAAAGTAGATACTTAGCTCTCTCTCTAATCTTCTTCAAACTTTGCTTTGTGGCAAAAAATTTTGTACAAAGTCACTAAAGTCACTTTATATTTTCACACCTTGATTGGTATGAACTTTCTCTTACACTGTTGGATAAATGAATCTTAGAACAATATTTGCTACATTTTATAGTGTGGAAATGATCTAAATTTCATGAATTATTTATTTAACATACTGTTTGTTGAAGTAATTTTAATGAGAGCTTTTTCAATTATGGTTCATAATTTTATTGATAAAGGGAAAAATGTTATATAAAATTTTGTCAGATTAACTTAATTTTTGAGAAAAGAACTTTATGAAATATCTACTGTTTATAAATAGTAGTGTACATTTTATACCCAGTAGCATATATGCCTTTCATGTGTGCACTATTATAGTATGAAAGATAGTTTTATCTTTCTCACTTTGTGACAAAAACTCATGTTATGATCAACTGTCAATCCAAAAATTCCAGTAAATATAGTTCATTTTCTGAGAGGACTCAGGCCTTGAATGATCTCAGCTCTGACTCTCGTCATTGGTTTTCAGAATGCATTATTAAACCTGCATGCTTCATATCTCTTAGAGATCAGATATCATAATGAATATGAATTTTATTGTTTTCACATTGTGCCATTCACTTTGGGATTCATAAAATTTTCAAATTTCTAAATGGTCATGTCTACCACAATTTCATCTACATGTTGCCGATTTCACATTGGCCAATACTAATTTCTCCCCAAGCAACTTATCATGAGTGATTTGTTAAAAACAATGAAAAATACCTGAATTAGTCACGCAAAAATTCTGAGTGAAAAAGACAAAAATAAATATTATTTCTTTATACTGTATTCAAAATTGTCTCTGAATACTTTTCCATTAAGTATATTTCCATTAATGTTAAAGTGTTAAATCACTTATGAAATTAAATAAATGTAACTAAATAAAAAGACCAAAACTATTATGCAATATAAATTTCTAAATAAAATATTTTCCAGGAGAAAATATTTTTTCTAGACAAGTGGTAGTGGTTCATGCTTTTCAATCCCAGCACTTGGGAGACAGAGGCAGGTAGAGATCTGTCAGTTCCAGACCAGACTAGCCTACAGAGTGAATTCCCAGACGGATAGAGTTATAATAGAGAAGCTATATCTCAAGAATACCAAAAAAAGGATTTTTTCTAGAGTTTGTTTTTGTGGCTAGCCTTTGTTATTGTGGAGTCACTAGGATGAGAAGTTCCTGTTGACCCTCATGTACATGGGAATGGGAACAGCTCTTCAGAAGATGAGCTGTTAGGCAACAGAGATGGTTCAATGGATGCAGGTGGCAATTCATAGCCTGATACATATAACGAATCAAAGAAAGACCATATGAAGGGATGTGGAAGTGTCTACATATCTTATTGTAGGAGAAAGTTGTCCCTGAGTTTCTGGATCATGTAGTCACTGTTTCAAGAATAGAAGTGCTTGGACACTTTCTGATTGCGTAGAAGTTTTGTGTGCCTTTCACAAAGGTAAGAGAAGTTCTAGAGACTTTTAGAAACCTAAACTCAAGGTCAAGATACCAGTGATTAGGTGTAAGTTTTGTGAGGTCTTCCAGGATAGGAAGTTAGTCTTTTTTGGATCAGCAGAGTATTGGTGCAAGCAATCATGACCTGTTGTTGATGTACTCAAGTCTCCTTGTATTCAAGAAGCCTCGTTCATTCTGCCTGTTTTTTTTTTGTTTTTTTTTTTTAAGAAAGTCATATGCCAACCTTTTTTTAGGTGGAGAATTGTGAGGTCTCCTGATTTTGAGAGGGATAGATGTGAAATTCCATAGTGTCATTATAAAAATTGTGAACAAGCAAGATCCAAGAGATTTTGGTGCAAATGATGAAGATGGTCCAGTCACTCGTGCAAATCAGGCAGGTTCCACCAAGTCTTGTACATTTCTGATGATTTCCAAACTGGTTGTGTATAAGGGTAAGACTGGAGTACCCATTAAATACTAAATATTAAAGACACGATCTCATTTTTAATGTAAGTTTTGTGGAACAATGTAATCCCAAGAAAATGTGAGAAAATTCTAGAGACTCACAAGTTCATGGGTTATCTGAAAGCATATCTTGAACAGATGGCAGGCTTCTAGAATGCTCCTGATCACATTGATAAGCATGAAGTAACCACTCTACTTGTGGATGCAGAAACACTACTAGCCCCTTCAGTAGGAGTTAAGGGCATACATATATGTGTGTAATTATTATCCTTAAAGACCTCTAGCCAAAGGGAAGCTGGTAAATAAGAGATACCCACACCCAGGTGCAAAATTATCTGTGTACATGTGACAGAATTTCAACAACACATTATAGAGATGTGGACGGATCCAAAGCTCCTCAGGTAGGTCGTTGAAATACTAGGTGACAATGGAAATTCCACATTTTTCCTAGGTCATGAGAATAGCATATCACAAATTCATCACAAATATCAAAGTCATGTTTGAAACTTTTAAGTATCCTTCTCATGTATAGAGTAAATTCTAGAGATTCACAATTTCTAGAGATTCAAAAGAAGGATGATTAAGTTTAAGAACTTATTTACCTGAAATTTTAGGTATGAGTCCACTTAGGGCAGGAGAGTCCAGTTGGAAGCTGTGTTGATCTAAGGAGGCTATATTGAACCCACATTTTTTTCAGAATGCCTGCTTGGATGTGTTTTGTGAGCATTGTAAAATATGCCCCTCCTTTAATAGGAGGAGACTGTGTCAGATCCATTTTGTTATGGGAATTTATTTCTTCTTCTGCTTACATAACTTTAACATAATTGTGTTATATATTGTTGGGGTTAGGGTTGCCTAAGCCTTGGCAGTTTCTAGTATCTGGAGGTATTGGTTTTATGTAAATCTATGATGAAGATGTCTTCTCCCTCACAATGTGCATCAGCTCACTGCTCTCTAGCAGTGCCATTGTAGAAGAGTGAAGTTGCTGTGGACGGGTTCTTGTATGCTTCCACGGTACTCTGGCAATAAACAAGGACACATATGTAAGGCCTTTAAATCCCACCTTAAATGTAACAGGATTAAAGGATTGAGAGGTACTCTTGGTCCTTGAGCTATGCATTTTAAAGGATACATAGCTGGATTATAGGATGTGGCTAATAGTTGGGTTTCCTTATGTAATCAAACATGTCTCTTGATTGGGGTTGTGAGAGTTTATTATCAAGAGAACATCTGAGAAGCTTCTGTTTATGGAAAACCACCAGATATTATGAAATCCATATTCCATTATCCAGAATGTCACTTACCATGACAGGTGGTTCCCTTTGTTGAGATCTGAAAGGGTTTTCTCATATAAAAGTATCTCCTTACCTTTTTTGCTGAGTGGCAAAGTACCTATGGGTTATAACACAGCATATGAAGTGTAGGTAGAAAAATCCATTTTGCCGGTATGATCAGTAACAGAAGCACTTGGAAAAATTGCAAAGGTCTAAGAAACTCTGGTGCACATGTAGTAGAGGCCCGAGCAGTGTGCAGGTGCTAGTAGTTTCCAAAACTCCTCCAGGGTCACTGACATATATGGGAAAACTACCAGAATCCTGTTAACAAGCATTGGATAAATGTCATCTTTCTTTATTTTTCTATCCTGAAAAAGAGATGTTTGTGAAAGATCCTAAATCCTCCTGTATAAATCAGTCCTGTTACTGAATCCCTTTTGGCAATACTGACCAAACCTCCAAAACCTGCAAAATCTCCCAGAACATTCCCATAAATGTGGAATGTCAACAGACAATCTCACAAATATGGGAAGGTTTTCTAGACCAGGTGTGTATGTTTTTTCCTGCAATGGCACATCGCGGCGATGTGATGCGATGGTATTCCTGAGTGGCATTCACAGGTCAGGGGGCTGCACATCTTCTGATGTTTATGGACAAACCTTGAACACCCCTTGCAGCTCTGTCAAAGATTATATCATTGGGTAATAGTGGGCTGCTTTTGAGTCAAGTATGTACTGTTTCACATCGTCTTCTCCATGAATAAAAGTCTTGGACCCTTCGTATGTACTTGGAAATTTCACAGTCCTTTTTCAATAATAAGAGAATGTCAAGAGTCTTGAAGGAAGGTAGAGTAATAACAAGATATTGTATGTCAGATGTGTAGATTTTGAACTCTTCCGGTTTAGGAAGCACATATATATTGCCTTCTGGGTCAACAAAGTGTTGATTTAAGCTATTGTGATCTAATGGTGAAGTATTAAAGACCCTTTCACAAGGGTGCCTGTTTCAGTTTTATTTTCATGGAAGAGTAACATTTGTGGGTTACATTTGCATTAAGGAGAAATTCTGAGGTCCTGTTCATGTGAGTCCTTAGGTATGCAATTCCATTTTGCATATATTGTTAGTGCCAAGGCACCTGTAGAAACTGAAAATATTATAAGACAACTTGGTTCCTTGGACAAAAGGGCTCCAATACCTTGTACAGATTCAGCAGCATTTATACTCCCTTGGACAATTTTGAAAGATTTCAGGCTTGTTTATTTATATGATCAGGATATGAGAACCTCAATGAAAATTAGGAAGTTGATACATCCTCTTTTGTGCACTGTTCATACTCCAAGAATCCTGAACACTTTTGACTAATCCAAAAGTTTTGTGTGTGTGTGTGTGTGTGTGTGTGTGTGTGTGTGTTACTTCATACATCAGCCCTTGGACGGATGTCAGGCTTACCGTAGGTATCAGGTTAGCTGAATAAGTTTCTAGGAACCACTCTGTGGAGCTATAATCTGTGTTAGGCCCTTGAATAGGATGTAGATTTTCAGATCTGTGTGTTGTGGTGGTTCTTCTTAGAGCTCCTGACACCGAGGAGCTGGTAAGAAAAGGAATACTGAATATATGGAAAGAACACTAAGTCCTCTTGTGTTTGTGAAGAACTTTGAAAATATTTCGTACACATCTATAACTATAGGTGAAGGACTGATCAGGCCTTGATTCTTGGAGTCACAGTGGAAACAGCCCATTTTCTCTAGTTCATGTGTACAATATGTTAAGAACCTGTACTTATGATTCAAAGGTTCAACATTTTTTTCCAAAGGCATGGAAGGCCTTTTCGAAAGGCCCAAAAAGAAGAATAAGATAAAGTTTCGATTGGTCCTAGATGTTAGATATGAGAAATTCCTATGGAGAAAATGTGTTGCTAGATCCATCTGACATCTTGAAGATATCTTGATCTGTACTCGATATATTGAAGCCTCCTTGTACATGCGTTGCCTCATTGAATATCCTTTTGTTTACATTGTAACTTATGCCCCCTAGTTTTCAAGAACTATTCTTTGTGCAATGCTCTGCATATTAGAGAGAATGTTGATAACTCAATTCTACATGTATAGACAGTGTCAGAGACCCATGGGAGAATTGCAAAGCATTGAGTGACTTGTGGAAAGAATGGCCCACATCCAGCCCCTTGTATATATTTGGTAAATTGTGAATCCAATTGAGCTAGATGGGAATATCCAACCACCACTTTTGTTTGTGTGCTAGATCCCATAATGCCTCAGAAGATGTGGAAGACATGACTTCATTTGGTGTACAATTGTCTAGACTCAAGAATCCAAGTTGTCTGTGAAAGATTCTAGCACTCATTTTTGGTCCTTTTTACCTTATCTGTACCTCTCAGGCATATGGAAATATTCTGGGAGGCCTTGAGGACTACTAGGAATATTCTTGCACTACAATCGCCTACATAGAATGGCCACAAATCCCCAACCCAAGGATGGGAAGACTCTGAAGACCTTCATGTATATGTGGTTCCTTCCTTCTAGAGCCACCTTAGAAGAAACTGCAGCAGTTTACAAAAATGCCTGCAGAGATGCACAGGATCATATATTTCTAATGTATATTAAGTATATTTTAAACTTCTTTTGCTGCACATCAGGGTATGCTTGTATAGGTGTGTATTGTGCCTTCTCCCTTGGTAATGTTGGGAAGATGTTACAGCTCCCTTCATATATAGGATACTGAGCCATCTCTCATGTATTTGGAATTGCCTATGCTTTTTATGAATATTATGCAAATTCGTGAGTTTTGTAGGACTGTAGAAAAAGGTAAATATAATATTTGTCACATTGTTTTGTGGGAGCCCTCCCTGTGCAGGAAACACAGAGCTAAGGCCATTTTGGGCTTAGAGTTCAGATTTAAGTCATTGTATTCAGATAATATTATGAAGCCTCTTTGTTTTAGTCTGTTTTGTGGAGAGGAGGAAATTTTCAAGCTCCCTTTAAAAATGAGTATGTTTCAATTTAACAACATGTGAGGCAATAGATTTGAAGCTCCATTCTGTAATTGTAGGCAGTGTCAGAGACCCTTGAAGGAATTAAAAATATCTAAATATTCACTGAGAATGTGATAAATGGGCTGTAGCTAATATTGGTCTTCCATTTTACAGAAATTTTTGGGTATTTCTCATTGCACACATGGAATGAGATTTGACCTAACTGTAGTAGATTTAAAATGGCTGTGGCCATTTTGGTAGGGCAAATTTTTGCAAACCTTCTCATGGGAGGGAGGGAAGGAGGAACGGAGGGAGAGAGAGAGACAAAGAAAGAGAGAGAGAGACAAAGAGAGAGAGAGAGAGACAGAGAGAGAGAGAGAGGAATTTCCACATTTCCACACATTCTTTGTTATATGTGAATAATGTGAAGATCTCTTGAAGACAAATGCTTGGCCTTATTCCTTTTACAGATTAGAAAATGATCAGACCTCCCTTTGCATAAAGGATGTTTAAAACACTGTTGTTCAGATGGGGGAAATTCTGAAACTCTGTTGGTAATCCTGGGCAGGTGTCAACCTTATTTTAGTAGAAATGGACTTTCTAGAGACCCTAATATGAGAAGGGGAATATCTTAGGCCCTCTTTTGAGAGGGATTCATTCTTAATACTCTTTTCATGGAGGTGAATATTTTAGGCTCCTGTGGAATTTAGAGGTATGGCAAAGGGCTTCTTGAAAAGAGGTGGAATACTGGAGAGCCCATATGGCAGAAGTAAGTATAGAGCCTTTTGCATATCTTAAACAACACTGGGCAGAGGATAATTGTCTAAGTTTTTGGGGATAACTGAAATGTCTATGATCCCCTTGGCTACACTTGAAATATGAGGCCCTTTTTATTAGAGTGAAAAAATATGACTTCTCCTTCTTGATTTATTTCGAAGTTCTCAGCAACCCAAGGGCAGAAGTTCAAATTCCCATTAACATCCTGAATAGATTTGAATGTCCTTCAAAACAGTTGGATAGAAGGGGAAAGTTTCAAGGACCCTTAAGAATGCAGGGTAATTTCAGTTTCAGGTGGGTCACCAGAATATGGTCAAGGTACTGTACTTTTGAGAGACGCTCTCCTTTTTAAAAATGTGGATATGTATAGAAAGCCAAGTGAGCAGAGCTCAAGTGAGTGCTGTCCTCAGGAAATGAACAAAGTTCTAGAAGGTTACTCAGAATTACTGCTATCTGGCAGGCTCACACTGTTTGGTTCTGTCCTACTTAAGTAGCATGGCTTGATGGAAGCAACAGCAAAGACACACAAGCTCTGAGAAGGAGGATGGTATACCGATACAAAGGCTATTACCAGGTTTTGTGGAAAGGGGAACATTTTTAAGGATATCATAAAATGCTTTGGATATTATACTTTCTCATGTTATTTGGATACTATACTTTCTCATCTCACATACAAAGTGAAACATTATTAATTAGTTAATGATTAATGACCTCTCTTGTGCCTCATACAAATGTCTGTTATCTGATGCCTAGAGGCCTTTCAGGGGTGCAGTGAGTATGCTAATTTCTCCTTTTAATGTGAGTATATGGAGAAGGATTCCAATGTTTAAGACAACCATGGGAGTCATAATATCTGTTCTAGAAAACATCATAGCAGGAAAACTTAGGTAAGATATCAAGGTACATTTGGGGCAATTTTGTCTCAAAGATAAGTGATTATATCCTATGTTTCCTGGACAGTCATCTTCATGTGGATGGATTCTTTTTTACAGCAGGTTTGTACACTTTGGGCATATGCTCCATGTTTGTTGTTCTTTGTGCAAGTTCATGAATATATCAGGAAAAATGCTTTACTTTTTATAGAGTGCAGTTTGTGTCATAGCAGAGTGCATGAATAGTCAGTAAGATGTGGATTTCGAATGTTTCCTACTATGTCTAATTATGAAAAAATAAAAATAAAAAGTAGGCATGGGAAAGGAGATATTTGAACAGGTTATGAAACCATTGAGCAAGAAAGAATGTCTTAATTTGCATCCCTTTCCACTAATGTAAAGCTATGGATGCCAGTTTGCAACATTACATTCACTCATGGTTTAAGAGGGATAAATACATTCAAGTTGATATTGACAGATAGATCTGAAAGAGGAGAGCAGAAGAAGGAAGAGAGAGGAAATGGAAGAGAAGAAAATGGAGGAGGAGACAGGAGGGCTAGGAGGAACAGGATTGAAGAGGAGGAATAAACATATACAGGGCCTAAGAAAGAGCAACAATTGAAGTAGAACACAAACTAGGAGAGTGTCATGTCTTAGAAGTCAACACTAGGCTGTGTCCAAAGAATAAACAATGAGGTCACTTGAGGGTGCCTCAGAAGTTAAAAGCACTGGCTGCTCTTACAGAGGATCCACCTTTGGTTTTCAGTATACACATGGCAGCTAACAATTATCTGTAAATACAGTTTCCCAGAAGCAAATGCATCTTAGAGCATTACATGCATGTGGTACACTTATATGCACAGGGAAAACACTGACACCTATAAAGTAAAAATAAAAAAAAAATCATTTTAAATATTGGAAAAGCAGGATGCATAGGTTAAAAAAGACAGTAACAGGTATTGTCAGAATAACTACAACCTGTCTTTGAACCTCAGAAGTTACAACTCACTGATTTTTATGAGGTAGTAATGAGTTTTACCTTCAATTTTGACACTTTCTTGGAAGCATTGTCTTCTGCTTGGCCCTGTCTGATGCTGCTGCTAGTTGGCTTGGTTATAAAGATTCTGATCATAGTCATTTTATCTTTATGATGGTACTATCCATAACAACAGTGGTGATTTTGTGGTATTATCCATAGCAACAGAAGTGATTTTCCCAAAGTTAATGCCACTCAGATAAACTATGATTCAGTTGAAAATCCAGAAAGAATAACCCAAAATCATGTATAGTTACGAAAATTAGGCATTATTCATGTATAGTTATAGTATCAGGTTATTATTTCACCAGTTGCCTTAGAATCAATAACTTTGGAGATATTAGCAGCCTAAGAAATAAAATAAAAACAAGAGAACTTACTTTTGCTAGGGATTTGTTTTTGGTCAGGGATAGAAAGCAAGAACAAATAAAACTTAATTGCTAGAGCCCTCAAGTTTCATCTATGAAAGACAGGAGGGAACAAGAAATAACAAATGAGTTTCAGTGGCCATTGTTGATTTTGAACTTTCTTGATCAAAAATAAAATTTATTCTTCTTTGATTTCAATAATTAAACATTTGCTCATGAGTTTGGGGTAATCCTTGTGGACATAAAGCTTTGCAGATGCTTCTCCCTTTATGTCAGAAAAGGAAAGAAAAAAAAAAGAAACAAAGTTTTTTTGTTATAACAAACTTTTCTTACTGTATTGCTAAATGAACATGTCTTAGTTAGAATAACATGAGATATATTCATTCCCTAGCAACTGCGATACTGCTACTTGCCAGCAATAATAGAATTTGGTCATATAATTAGTTGGCTTCCATAAAATCTGTTAATGTATAATAGAAAAAGTATTTCTTTTAGATGTCTTGTGTAGAGAAAACACTAGGTGTTCAGTTGTGAGTTTAAGATAACTTGTTCTTTAACAATATGAAACATCTAATCACTAAAATATAAAATTTGTAATCATTAAGTGAAGGTATTTTATGGTTAAGATGTGGTTGTAGTATGATTTTTCTAGATAAGTGGCTTTCTAAAAATGCTATAATGTACATCAAAAAGGAGATTTAGAGGAGTAGACTGAAAGAGAAGTAGAGAGAAGGAGAGAAGTAGAGAAGGACAGTAGGAGAGAAAAATCAATAATAAAGAGAGAAGTCTGTTTCCATCTATACGACGTGATGTTTTATTCATATTATCCACACACTATCTGCCTGTCCCTCCCAGGTCACTGAAATCCTGCCAGAGTTAGATCTCACCAAGACATTAGTGGTGACATGGAGAAACTAGAATTCTCATGTATTGCATGCTACAGCCAGTCAGAGGAGCATTTTGGTATCTTCTAAAATCTAGGGGTAACATATCACCCAGAAGTCATTAGTTTTCTGTTTCATAAAATACAGGTCCACATAAAAATCATACGCAAAGGATTAGAGAGGTAGCTCAGGAGTTAAAAGAACTTTCTGAGTAACCAAGATCCTGTTTGCAGCTCTCAAGCCAGTATAACTCCTGTTCCAGGGGATCTAGTGTCATCTTCTGACCTCCTCAGGCTCCAGGCACACAGGTGGTACACAAATATACGAGCTGAAAAAAACATACATGAATTTTTAAAAAGAAAACCCAACTTGTTCAGGATGCTGTGACTGTACCTCTCAAACTCACTGGCATAACTTTGCTTCTGATGATTCCTTCTTGTGTATGTAGTACCTTCTGAATTAAGGTTATCCAGAATAGAAGTTCCATGGCTGGTAGTTACTGTGGGTAGAAGCCTGTGGACTAAATGAGAGTTTTGAAGCAAAAATCTATGTAGTTTGTTCTCAGGAGAAAGTGCAATTTTATAGCAGTTCACTTCTAGCTCCCATGTATACAAATTTTCATTGTCAATGCTCGTAAGATCTGTAGTTCTCACATCTGGAACAGAGTTTTATTAACATGAGCATTTACCAAGAACAGAAACCTCTCTTGTTTGGGGTCCTTTCTGAGACTGCTTCTCTGGCTCCTTTGAGAAGACAGTGAGTCCTCAGTGCTGTGCTTGCTAAGCATTGGCCTGATAATTTAAGCAAGTGTATGTCATGTTGTTGTTCTGTCACCTCCTGCAGAAGACAGACACTGATGCATATTTGCTCTTTGTTCAGCTGGAAGGGCTGCCAGAGGAATTGGCTTTCAGGGAAAGGTGGGAACAGAGAAGAGTGGAAGGTTGACAGTGAGACAAAAGAGAGAGCAAGTAAGTGGGGATGTGAGAGTGAGGACTGTCGATTACTGTCCAGCTTTCACCCACGATAGGTTCCATGAAACTACACAGAAGAAAACAGACTGGTGAAATAAAGTTACAACAAACAAACACATAAAACTGTTTCTTTTTTGAGAACAAAAATAGATTGTACATTTACACTTCAAAGTGACACGCTTAGACATACCTTTTCATATAAAAACACAGGCAATCACTTTTGAGAAAGAACTGGCAATCATGCCCTTGTTGCCAGGGAGGAAGACTGCTCACTAGGAGAGTCTTCTCTCTCTGAGAGAATACTTCTCACCCAGAGTCAAGGTTTCTGTGGCTTAAAAAATGAACAGAATGCTTTTTTATTATTTTATGGTTTGCAGGAATTAAGCACATTACAATATAAGCAGGAATGCCCTTCACAGATTGAAGCTGTAAGCTCTTTTCTTCAAGGTTATCTTTACTGAGAAAACTAACACAATAATTTAATTAATGAATCACTGATTCTAGGTCTGTATACGCTTACTATAAAAAGGGGGGGTGCTCAGGGTTGAATTTTCTTTTTGTATATCTAACTGTGCTGACTTACTCTCTAGGCTCTTTGCAGATCAAACTGTGGCACTGTCTGTTAGCAAGGTCAGTTTAGCTAAGAATACTTTATGATATGCTTGCAGTAAGTATGAATAGTTTTCACTACTGCCACAATTTGAAGTTCAGTGGAATGTTTACAATTTCTTTTGAGCAGAGTTGGCAGAGTCCACTCACAGCCAGCCCAAGAATTGATTTGAATTTTTACTATAAAGCCAAATAGACAATCTTATTAATCAGAGGCTTTTTGCCACTGTACAATAAAGCAAGAAAAGGGACAAAGTAGCTAGTGAGCCCCAAATCCTAGCAACAGGAGCCAGGAACTTTGTCAAGGTGGCAGTGTACATTGTCACAACAGAGGGGAGAGCAGGGTGGAAAAGAACAA
Source organism: Cricetomys ansorgei (assembly GCA_026225945.1). NCBI lineage: Eukaryota > Metazoa > Chordata > Mammalia > Rodentia > Nesomyidae > Cricetomys > Cricetomys ansorgei. The sequence continues at coordinate 414,518 of JAMJFZ010001467.1, forward strand.
GGCAGAGGGAGGTACAAAGAGGGAGGAGAGTGGGATAGTGGAGGAGATGGTAGAGATGGGGAAGAAAGGGGAGAAGGGAGGGCAGGGAAATGATCTCCCTAGTTGACTTCCTTGTCCTTCATTGATGTCATTTTTAGCAAACTGCTTGCTTCTACCACTGTCCATGAATCCCAGGTGATTTCCTAATTTCAGGACACAAGCTCCTGGCACTTTAAGTAGGTGCCCACTGAGGTGCTACCCAGTTTGTTAGGAACATGTCTGGCATGTCTTATCTCTGCAGAACATACAGTGGAAGAAGGCTCTGCTACTGGAGAAGGAGGTAGGAGACGGAGGAACCTGCTGTTGTTGTTACTTATGGAAGGAGTTCATGGGGCCTCAATTAGGCAGGAGCTTGAGTCCGCTGGGAACCTGAGTCCTGCATTTGCTTCCACTGCTTTGGAACTTGGCTCTACTTCCCGGTTGGCTGCTTCACTGGATCACCTAGGAAAAATGACAGAGCAAAAGCACTGTTGATCTTAGTTGCTTCAAAACCAGAGTGGAAAGTTACAAATAGGGCAAGGCCCCACCTCTCAGCATGCAGCCTTCTAACCAGGGCTTGGCAGCATCTTGCAGAAAAAGATGGATGGTAAAGTCCCAAATCAAGAGGCAAACCATGAGTTTGGCTCTTCACAAAGCTTTGGAAGGTTGGACAGACCTTGTTTTTACAGGAGAGTATCTGGATTTTCCTGAATAGATTTTTATAAAGAGAAGATCATCATGCAATACATCATCTTACTTTGATTTTGTTCCTGCTTAAATTGGAATGTTCATATGGAAAATGCTTGAACTTTGAAAAATATGCAGTTTCTTTCTAGGCTACTGCAGCAAGTTTAGATGTAAGCAGTAGGCATTTGGGTTGATAGACATCATCCTACTGCATCAAAGACACCAAATTGGAACGTACACCTACAGGCAACAAAATAGAATAGATGTTAACCGAAGAATCATGGCATTCTAAAGTTTAGTATTTGCTCCTAGAAGTATTATTTTCAAGACTGTGTGAGTGATAAACAAATAAAAGTGCACTCAAAGGAATGTTATCCATTGGGACTGGGTTACAGTTGGCAACTTTCCAGCCAATGTGGGTTCTAGGAACTTACCTCAAATCATCTTCAAGAGCAGTATGTACTCTTAAACATGAAACATCTATCAAGTCCCAGAATGTAGTTGTAACTTTTCAAAATTATTGTTTTAAACTAAAAAGCAGGATTTCTAAGTAGTATTTATTGAAGAAATGGTTTTTTTATATAGCTTAGGCTAGCTGATAACATTTGGGATCTTCCTGCCTCACATTCCAAGTATGGGATTACAGACCAAGTCTAACATTCTCTGCATCAAAGACTCTTTGAACTGATGATTAAAAGAAAGACAGAGACCAGAGCTGTAGGCATAACTCAGTGCGAGTGCTTGAGTGCTATGTACTGGGTTCAATGACAGTTCCACAAAATAAACAAACAGATAACACACAGTCTGGAAAACATAGCTGATATTTACTTGGGAAACCAGTTCACTGCTTTCATTATCTCCACCTCACTTCTACCCTCACCACTGAAACCCCATATCTATAGTCTGGAACAGCACCTACCTTTCTCTAAGCCTTCATTGGTGTTGCCTGATTGACATAGTCTTGGGTGTTCTGTGTATAGATGTGATGTGTATATATAATATATAATTTTTTTTACTTTTGAGATAGAAAGATAGCAAGAATATTAAACCATTTCAACCTTCCTTTCATTCCACAGACACTACAATATACCCTTCCTTTCTGTCCTTCAAATTGATGACCTCTTTGTTCATTAATTCTTTTATATTCATGTATGCATGTGAATATAAATTCTTAATGTGTCCTGCTCATTCTGTGAGATGTTATTTACATGCAGACTTTTAAGGTTGACCACATCTGGACATCTTATTAGGATGCTCTTCCTTGGATACATGCCTCCTACTCACAGCTATCCACAGTTAATTGTCTTTATTTTCATGTGTAGATTCTGAGGCCTGTACATTTTTCCCCATCCCCATTGGCATGCCTGTTTATGAAATTTTTATCCTGCTCATATTTAGAAGTCATGTCAGTGACACTTTATGAATGTAGCTTTTTATACTCCTTTTATGTACGTAATTTTTGCTGGAAGTGCATCTCTAAGACACACTGCCTCCTGCCTGAAGACATGCTCCTGTGTTTGAGGATTGCCCGCAGTTTCCGATTGTACACAGGAATGGCATAGGTGTACAGTGATTGGGAATTTACATCCTGCATAGGTAAGGGAAACTGGTAAATACCAGTTCATTCTAAATCTCTAATCTTACATGGGAGGATTCTGTTGATTTAAGAAAGGACATAAGCATAAAAATGTCCAGACTGATCCAGGAGACTTATTATGATAAGTACAAAATGTTTCAGCATTGCATAGAGGATGAAGTGTACAAGCATGGAAGCAAGAAAATCAGCATGAACTTATGGAAATTCACAATTTGGAGGAAACATGGATGCAAGCACAATCATCAACAACAACTGTCCAAATGTGACACTGAGAAAAAACAGACATAAATATATGAACTGTCTAAATGACACTATGAATGGAAGGATATGACAAAATACATAGAAGATTATGACATCTGAATTGGAAAGAGGAGACGTAGATAATGATATAGACATATCATGTAAAGAGATAGCATAGACACTTAATAGGTAATTTGATTGATTCTGCATATAAAATTTTAATTTCGATTTATCAAAGGCTGTTTTATACTGCTTGATATGAAGGTGTATATATATATATGTATACATATACATATACACCCACATATGTGTTTGTATATTTTTTATTTTTGTATTAAAAGTAAAAGATCTCATATATAATTTGTATATACTGTTTATATGTACAAATTATATATAATATATACAAATTGTATAACATATAATTACGTATTAAATATTATAAAAACACACGTTATTTGTAACATGCTACATGTATATGTAACATATACAAACATATACAAATTTATATATGTATATATCATTTTTTTGCATTTGAAATAATAAAATCACATAGTTCCCTTTTTCCCTTCTGCTCCTAAACCCTCCAATAGATCTCTCCTTTCTGGCTTTCAAATTCTTGACTTCTTTGTTCATTGTTATTGCTTATATATATGTATGTGCATATATATTCCTAAATGTCCAATCTTTATTTTTACCTCTTTCCTTGCCTTTGGGTCTGACCACGTGACTCGAAAATCCACTATGAGTGTTCTTCCCTGAATACATTTTTTCCACTCTTAGTTTTGCTCAATTCACTTTAATTTTATTTCTAGGGTTGAGGGCTGTGAATTTTTCCATATCAATATTGTCAGGTTGATTGGTGTTATTCCTGAATTGCTCAGATTTATTCATATCAGTGACACACTATTGAGTGTAGCTTTTTACACTCATGTCATTGATGACATAACATAACCCATATTTTAAGGTGTTTTATGCTTCCAATTTTCAAATCATTTTCTGGTAATTTTGATATCACATACCTTGATGGTATCACATCATCCCAAATATGATTTCATTTCTTTCTAAAACTGCAGTCATAGCAATCACAGTATGGTATCACATATTTATATTGTGTTGCTTATCATCATTTATATGACGTCAGTTTCTTCCAATAATGATTTCATATGTTGACATCACATAACCGCAATAAGGATGACATATCTTTCCAATTACCATGTCATTTCATTCCAGTTATGAGTCGTAATCTTGCTTTGATGCTGTCACAATCCATATATAATGAGTGTCAGATCCTTCCTATATGTTTTCATATTCTTCTTATTGTGATGTCATGCATCTACAATGTTGTTGTCACATCATCCCAATTATGATGTCAGTTTATTCCATTTGTCATATATCTGCATTGCTTATATCATTTCATCACAAGTTCATTATCAGTTTGTTTGTGTTATGCTGACATATGTGTATATTAATGATGTCACATCTTAATCTACATTATGACATCTTATTCTTCCCATTAACATGCAATTTCATTCCAATTGTTCTTTCACAACCTGATATTGATGGTTTCACATCTTCCCATTTATAATATCAATTCCTTTCATTATGCTGTCATATTCTTCTGATTGTAATATCATATCTTGTTTATGTCAGATCAGCAAAATTGTCAGTCTCTCCCAATTATGAGGTCATATAATTACATAAACTGATTCAAATAATCCTCATTATGATGTCATATCCTGTAATTATCACATCATTTCCTTTCAATTGTGATGTCACATATTTACAATGACGGTATCACATCATCAAAATTATGATGTCAATTCCTGCCATTTATTCTGTCATATACTTCCTACTATGACATCATGTATTTATACAATTTATATACCCTCATCATAGTTATTATATGTTTCTGAAAATTACATAATATTTATTTACATGGCTAATGTCACATAATCCGTATTATATTGTCATATTCTTCAAATTTCTGGTCATTTCCTTCCTATTGTGATGTCAAATACTTATATTGATGGTGTCACGTTTTTAAAATTATGATATCTTTTCCTTCTAACTTCGGTGTGACATCATTCATTTTATAAGGACATATGTTTGCACTTATGTCACATGATCATGATTAAGATTTCAGTTCCCTTTGTTTACGGTGTCATATAGTTACATTGTTTATATCAACCACATTGATTATGATGTAAGTTCCTTCCAAATTTGCTGTCATGTCCTCCTTATGATGTCATATATTTAAATCGATGTGTTGATTTCATCTCATCAGTGTTATGATATCAGATTTTTGCAATTATGATTTTTCGCATTGTTGATATCAGTCATTATTATGTTGTGAGAGTCTTCCAGTTGTGCTGTCAAATATAGACAACCCATTCACAAAAAATTTGACCTACTCTGTGTCCTGCATACAAGATATGCTGGGGCAATGATATCAGAGAACTTGTGGGAGGGTCAAACACATTACTGGTGTTACTTGAGGCCCACATCAGGTGAGAATGTCCATGGCTGACACTGCATGGATGGCCAAAAACCTGATGCTGGGTACACTAGAGGCCTATTCTAGAATCAAATTGGGTTCACAAAGAATTAAATGAAATAATTTTTAATGATATTTTGTTAATCTTCCCCAAAGAGGCTTCCTCAAGCAGCTGATAGAAACAGATGCAGAGACCCACAGCTACACATATTAGGCATAGACTGTGCATAAACTAAAGATTTCAAGTGGTTCACTACCTTAACATCTCAGGGAACACTGCAGTGAGGGACGGAGGATTGTGGAAGCCAGAGTTATCACAGGCACCAGAAGAACACAGCCCACTGAATCTAGATAGGACTCATATGGAGTCACTGAGACTGAAGTGGAAATCACAGCCTGTATGCATCTACATGAGATTCTCTGCATATATGGTATGTATTTTAGCCTGCTGCTTTCATGAGACTTGTAACAATGGGAGGGGAGGTGTCTCTGACTCCTTTGCCTGCTCTTTGTACTCATTACTCACTAGTAAGTTTTCTCATCCTAAATGATAAAAGATTTTTCTTAGGCTGGGTTCTGTTGTTATCTGTGAAAGACAAGCTCTTATCAGAAGGGAAATTAAGATTAGTGGATCTGCGACAAAAAGGGAAGGGCTTGGGAGAGCAGAAAGAAGAAAAGCTGATGTCATGATGCATTGTTTAAGAAAAGAATGAAATAAACATACAAAAGTATTGAGAAGCTGCCAATAGAGACAGACACCTACCTCATTAACCAGGGACTGACTAGTCTAAGAAATGACTGCACTGTTTGCCGAAAGTGGGTACACAGTGGAGAACTCACTCTGTTGTGGATACAAACCTCTTAGGGCTGAGGTTTCCATTTCAGAGTAACAAATCTTATGAAAGTGAACATTCACAACCAAAATTATTGGATCAGCTTATCCACAGCTGTAACCTGTGCCAGCTGCCATTAGTACCTTGAGTTCTAGTGCCAGCTTCTGGTCTGCTTTCAGGTCTTAAGCCATCCCTTGATTTGAAGCCAACCTATACTTAAATGAAAGGAGGTAAATGATACTGATCTTGAGTCATAAACAAATGACATGGGACCACAGGAATGTTATTAGGGTCATCAGGGAAATGTTATGACCTCATTGTCAGCCACAATTTAATACTTCCCGAGTGCCATAGAGATCCTACCCACTCATGACAATTCACTATATTCTATTTCACATATTCCAAAAACAAAGTCTGAGTTAAAACTGTATTTTACACTTCCTGCCAATATTTTAAATACAATTGCTGTTGTAAACCAGACAAGTATGTGAAGGTATTACAATGCCATTCAACTACATTAATATTCTCTTAGACTTATGTCAGATATTGTATGCTCATATCACCAGACTGTATACCAACACCAATCTGTGCCTCTGTCATGCACAACTCCTTGGAAAACTAAGAAATACAAGTTCATAATTTCATTTTTATAGTAGAACTAAGCCACAATGAAAAAGTTCAAATCAGTGGAGGAAGTAGTTATGTCAATATCTCTTCCTGTTTAAACACACCAAAACTGAAAGACAGACACACAAACGTAAATACACATACACACACACACATACATAAAATATACACACACACACACAGAGACACATACACAGACAAATGAAAGATACATAAAATGACATACATGTTGACACATATCCATGCTTCCATAGATTATCAAGCACAGGTACCCAGGACAGATATTTATCTGTGGTTTCTTGGAAAACTGCCATTTTACTTTGGGAAAAGCTTTTCATAGCCAAACAGGAAGCCTTCCAACTGTCTAAGTCCTGAGACTGGAGAACCTGCCTCCTCTCTATTGATATCTTTGAGAATATCACAAGGGAAAAAAAAACAAGAACATTTTCTTATAGACATTCTACCCACCAGCACACCTCTAGACAACCACATTTCAGTATATATTAAACTGCTGAACTGTGAATCATATGCATTTTGGAATGCACTGACTTCTCATATGGAGCAGGCTATAATTCAATTGAATGATCAGCTGCTGTTTACAACTATCAGTCAATTTCAGCCAATATTCTCAGACACAAGAATAGACATTTATACTGACTCTAGAAAATACTTAGCTCTGTGGTCTCTGCAGTAAAATCTGTATTATCATGGGCTCTGTTTGATAGGTGTGATTGCATAGGGAATGTACCATAGATTCTGTTTTTAAAAAAGGAGGAAGCAAATAATAGATGTGCTGTCCTACATCAACTACATACACAACACCGTTCAACAGGTCTTCTGCACATTTTGAGGGTTTGCTTCCTCTCTTGGGAGAGTATACAGCATGCATGCTCACTTGCATTTACTGGGCATTTTAACACCTGTCCCTTATCAATGATTGCATTTAGCCAATGATCATATATGTTCAGACACAAGAACAGAAAATTAAACTAATGAGAATACATACTTGTGATCATTGAACATCTAAAGTACATCAACATTGTCTCCCCTTAATAGTTGTGATCATATGGGGATTCTACCATAGAACAATCTTTCTTGTTTGAACTTTTGGGAGCAAGTATAAGAGATGCTGAACTACATCTACAACAGACAAGGCTTACTTTTCATGGCCTTCTGAACTGTTAAAGGCTCACATTCCAATCTAAGGAATGAACAGAGTATGATTTATCCCTGATAAATTTTTGAGCTTTCTACACCCCAGTGCATACCATGGATTACTCTTGGGCCCTATGGTACCCATTCTTCCACTTATAATCAGGGATCAGCTTGCTAAAGAAGAACAAACACGACATGAAAAATGATAGCTCACAGCATCTCAACATGGAACATGTCATTCCTTCTGGGAAACTGAACCTACGTGGAGTTAAATAATATTAGCCAAAAACTGAGTCAGCTCTTCCAGGAGTCATGTTTCCAAATTAACCTACAGAGTCAGTGAAACCTGGAAAAGGAAAGTGTTCCTATTTCATTGGTTTCTAAGCTCATTTCTATGTCTGCATGGAGGTTACTGCTTATGTACATTTAGAATGAATAAATCACAAAGCTTTCTGTTTTTTGATGATCCACATCTTTTAGAAGTACAAGACATCTAGTCATAGTACAATGCTCCCAACACCTTTTATTAGCAATGGACATGAGGTTTTCTATAACAAACATTGTCTGACAGGTAGTTGGATGAATACTAAATATACAACTCTCCAAAAGACGAACATTTAAAAATGCAAAAAGAATTAAGAAAGGAAAAGGAAGGAAAGAGTAAAATCAAAATAAAAGAGGCAGAAATAAATGTAAGTAGGAGTGAATAATAAAAGATAAAGATGAGTAGTGGTTAAGGAGGTATGAAAAAAGATGTCAAAGATGAATGGATGAATGTAAAACACAGATGATTGGAAATGTTGCATTATGTAGTTACTGGTGTGTATCCCAACGAATATGTGTGAAATTAGAGAACAGAGAAAGCAGCTTGGTGCAGTGATTGGGCTGTAGTAAATTTGGATCTCTCAGTTTACTGTTAGGAACACAAGAAAACTGCCTAGACAAGTCTAAGTTTTACCAAGGACCATATGCAGTCTTTGGTGACTACTGTTTTGCATCCCTGTTAATTATGGTTATGCAGGGCACCAGGAACTCTGTTTTTTAACTCCGCTACAACAAGAATTCTAAAGCTCTACATGCCTCAGAAGACTTCATGTTGGATTCCCTCTTTCATGCATGCAAACCACTGCTGATCTGCCTTGGCAGCTGGATTCCCTTGCACACTGCCTGAGCCTGACCTGTTGTGACCTGGTTTCCAATCCCTGGCCAGAAGGTCAGAGCCTGAGATTGAGCAGAGTGAAAACACATGGAAACTGAGGAATGAGTCTCGGTTGAGTTTTCACAGGTTCTGACCACGCAACCTGAGAATAGAGGACTAGATGCAAAAGGAAGCCTCAGGATACGTATCTGATGGATCATCGTCTCCTTTATTGGTGGGCTTTTCCTCTTTAAATATCTTTCCCCAGAGGAGGTAGGGTTCTGGTACTCTGGGTGGGAAGTCCCATTAGCATAGGGGTAGGGCGGGCACCTGGCCTCAAGGTCTTTGCAAAGACCGAGGGAGGTGTCCAATCAGCCACAGGGTTGACCAAAAGTTGCCAGGTTATTTCATTTTGCTCCTGTGAACAATTTGGGACCCTCCAGGACTGAAAGAGAAGGAGCTTGCAAAGTGTTCTCCCAGCCTTCTTAGAATGGTTGAGGTACCTTTCTGCTGGTTTGACTGCTCTTCAGCCTCAAAGGTCCCAGAACTTCACTGGTCACCAGATTCAAAAGACTTTAAATCCCCATGGAAATATGAGGCCATTGCCATATTGTGGAGCAAACAGACCACTCTCCTCTCAAGGCCTGAACAGAAATCCAAAGGAAGCCATTGCTTGCATCTCAAAGACAGTTCTGATTCAGGGCAGGATTTCACCTAGAATGTCATGTTCCTTTTAATCTATATCCACTCATTTGGCCCTCTTTTGAGTCTGATTTCCCAATTTACTGACCACAGCAAGACTCTCAGGTGGCAACACACTCACTATTTTAGGCAATGCTGTCAAGTGATATTATTCGCAAGTTGAGTAAAAAGAATGATCTAAGGGTTGAAGATTGTACAGGATACTCATTTCCAAGGAATATGGGCACTGCCTGGTAAAATGGCTGCACCTCAATGAGAGCTACAAGTTGAAAAGATGATTGGAATTCCATTATTTGCTGGATGAGCCTACAGAAGCCTGAGGAAAAATATCATTGAAACTGGAATCAAAAGGCAGAGACAAGACATGCTAGGCAACCAATATAATATCATGAGTTGCTACAATATACCATATTTTTAAATTTATGCAGATCCCACCCTCTCATGACACATCAGTATATGTCTGTTTACTTTATCAACATGATATAAGTCTCTTTATGAGTTGGGAGATATTTCACCAACCACACATTTATGTACAAAGTTTATATTAAGCACAAAAGCAAGTGGATGCAATATTATGCCACTTGGTATATTGATGGGCTCTCAGAGATATTTCAGATACTCTTGCTCTAATACTACCAAACTGTTGACTAAAAACATTCTTGTGCTTCTGCCTTATTCAGCTCCTAGCCACTCAATCACTCAAAGAAAACCAAAGTTCTGACAATTTTTTTTTAATTTTAACTATCAAGGTGCAATTCAGTAAAGTTCGTGTTTGCACATTACATCTTTTATTTGAGCGTAAAATCATTTTATTAAATTTAAAATGATTGCAGACTTAAATTGTGTTCACCATCAGAATCTCACATTTCTGTGAAAGTTCGTGGCAAAAAAGTCAAATACCAAGGAAAAAATACACCCTATAATCAATCCCCTCCTTTCCTACAACATTCAATCTGCATGTTTTTTTATTTTTATTTTTTTTGTTTTTCATATCCCAAAAATACTTCCAGTCTTCTGTCTTCCCTCCCTGTACTCCACCCAGGTACTCTCTGCACTACAATATCCCAGATCTACCCCTTCCTTCCTCTGATTCTGCTCATAAAAGAGTTGTCCTTCAAGCTTTAATACTCAAACATGGCATAGCATGTATTTGTTTGACTACTTTTCCCAGCACACAAACACAGAAACACACGGGTATATACACACATGCACACACACACACATAATAAAGAAAATGATATCCATACTCACAAACTCAGATGCGGCCATAAATTTTGTGCCACAAGGAAAGAAGACAGTGTTTTATCTCTGATTTCTTAAAAATTAGCATTTTCATTAGGGAAATGCCTTCATTATCCAATTGGCCACCAAACTCCACATGCCAGAGAACTGAAACTATCTGCTCACTGTAGAGATCTTTTGTGATGTCCAGAGAAAAAGACAAGAGTCTCGGTTCCTTGGCAATACCCTGTCCTAAATCTGTATCAACCACAATCTAGGGAGCCTCTGTGTTGCTGATAACTGAGCTACCTGCATGTCCACCTGCTCAGAGCATTTAAAAAGAGCAGACTATGGAACTAAATTACTGATCAGCTGCTGTCCACATGTTTGGCAATCAAAGGTCTTCTCTGCTCAGACACATAAGGAGCCAAGGAAGCATACTTGAGCAGATTCCTATTATCTGTGATACCTGCACAAACCTGAGCACTTGCTGATGGTTGTGACTGCATGGAACAATCCACCACAAACTAATCATAATTATTTGCATTAAAATGAAACGGGAAAAAGTAGATGTTCTGTTGTACATCAACTTACATACGTGCCACACTCTGCCATGTATAATTCACCTTTGGAGCTGATATTCCTCTCTATGGAAAGATCACAAAACACATTTCCCCTAGCCACTTCATGGGCTCTCTGAATTTTAGCACCTATCATGGAACACAATTTGGCCTTATTATGCTACTTCTTCCACCTCTCATCAGAAATCACCTTGAGGAGAGTTGCATTAACAACGACAACAATGGCTGGAAAATTTTTTCAACATTCAATGCAGCTATTCTCCTGGGAATCTTGAACATGGTTGCAATGGTAATGGACGTAAAGATTAATGAATGTCATTAAGAATATTGGATTGGATTCTTCCCATGGGTACCCATCTGGACACTCAAGAAAGGGATAAAATGTATTGTATGTCTACTGATTTGAATAATTCAGAATGGAGTTACCTATGAAACTTTGTATTCCCAATCCATTGAATCAAGCATGGCAGTCTACAACTGACGCTTTCTAAGAAACACAGAGGAAAAGGAACTAGTTAATACCATTTTGTAGGAACAATCAGACTAAGTTACAAGGTAGAGTATGGCACAGGACAATTGCCCTGATTTCTTTTCATTGGCAATAAAGGAAGGAGAAAAAACTGATGTGAAGATATTTAAGGAATCATGGCAAGGTGGAATTTGCAGGAATTCTGGTAATATAGAGATAAATGTAGAAATAAGAAAATCAAAATTATCTTCAGTGAGAATAAGTATGAGAGAAGCCCAGTTTCATGAGATTCAGGGGAGGTAGCATATGACTGAGAGTGAGAAATTGAGATTTAAGAATCCTAATGGCATATAGCCAGGTGTGGTGGCCAATGTCTTTAATCACAACACCCAGGCGGTAGAGGGAAATGGATTTGTGTGAGTGTAAGGGCAGTGTATTCTAAATATGTAATTCCTGGCCATCTAGGGCTACAGAGGGAGGTGTTATCTCAAAGAAAAAGGTAATGTACACATCATATTATATACTACTCAAATAATCCAACGACATTTCTAAAGAATTTTTAAGACTTTCACAGGATTTGAACATAATCTGGGTAGTAGATGAAGGTAAAACAAGATTGTTCCTTTTACTAGGTGTGCTTATAATATTGTATGCATAAAAGAAGACATTGTTTTAATTGGAAATGGTGCTGAGAATTTTAGATGTTAAATGTCATAACGCTTAACATTTTTATTTAAAAATAGTCCCAGTATAAAAGGGGAGATAGGCAGTTATGCCAGGAATCACATTTCTAAGTCTCAGACTGTCCTTTCTTCCCCAAAACAGCCTAGTGCAGAGAAGCAAGTGCATATAGTGAAATAAGTGGAGGAGAAATACTCACACAATGAAGAAAGGAAATGAAGAACTTCTGAGTTACAGTATGCATTACAAAGGACTGAAAGGACACCTTCCAAAATGGCATTTTTCAGTCACAGTTTGAAGATAAAAATGTTTTGTGATATGGAGAGAACATAGTAAGTTTTGACCGACAAACCCAAATAACCTCAGTTGAATCTTGTGTTTCTGTGGGGGTGTTAATACGGGTATAATGTTTGTGTGTGCATATACGTTCACAGGAGCTAGGATTTGGTCCTTGGGAAGATTACTCAGTGGTCTCAAGTGCTGAGCCATCCCACTATCCTGACGATATTTATCTCATACAATGTTTATGCCCTTAAGAGTATATAGATTCTGTACTGAGCTGAAAAAACAGTCTATGGAACACATTTTAACAAACAGATAAGAGTATAATTTTCATATCAAATTATTATATGTGATATTTAAATGCTTGCTCCTGAAAGGATTGAAAACAACTTCTTCACTTGATAATCTTGTCTGATGTAGTAATTTGTTACAGAGACCCTTTAAGTATATAGAATACAAAAGTACACATTAACACAAAGATCAACTGTTTGTTACCCATGTAGTCATTAATGAAGTTTAATTGTAATTCCTAGGTCTGGCCAACATTATTCAAATGATGAAAATATTTTTTTATGTGTATTTCACAACCTGCCTTTTTCTATTTTGTTGGATTTTTACTGCAAAATGAGTTACATAATAGACCTGTGTTTCAGTTAGTGCATGCCTTGTACTATGGAAAGATCTAGTCAGCTTAAGAAAACCTCCTTCCTCCCCATGTTATACCCCAAGACTATGATTTGGAACAATTGGCTAGCTTTAAAATTTTATTTCCAGCTTAGAACTAACTAGATAACAACAAAACGTCAAAATCAACCACATAAGATAAATGACATTTGGCCTAATGTTCATCTGGTTGCAGATTTAAAGGCATGCTATAGGTTTATTACCCAGTAAATTATGTGCATCCAGATTCAGAAGGTAGGCAAAGAATGGTGACTTATTTCTTTAATAATACTTTCTGTTTTTCTTGAAGACCCACCTTCAGAATGCAACACAATGTTTGCATCTAAATTGCTTGTAACTCCAGCTGTAGGGATGCTGAAGCTCTCATCTGGTCTCTTTGGTCTCATAAATATGGCATGTGCTCACTCAGATATAAACACAAAAACAAAAAGACAATTCACAAAAAAGATAAGAATACAGAAATTTGGACTGCTCATGTAGTTCAATGCAGACCTAGCATTCACACAAACTCTGGGTTTGATCCCCAGCACTACACAGATTAGGCATGGTGGCACATACAATTAACCGTAGGACTGGAAAGGCAGAGGAAAGAGGTCAGGAGTTCAAGCCCAGTCTCAGCTAAATAAAAAGCTGAAGGCCAATCTTGAAAAAAAATTTCTTGTTACAAAGCTAAATAAATAAATAAATAAATAAATAAATATTTCCAAGCACTTAAAAACTTGCCTCATATTTTTATAATGAGAAAATCTCCCATTTCTGTCTATTTACATGTATAAGGTACTTCACCTATCTATCTCTTTTGGTGTCTTTATGTTGGAATGATAGACATGTTCCTTCTATGTCTTTGTGTCACATGATCATGACAACAAATAGTGTTCAATTACTGTGAAATCAGTGTTTTTAAGCTCCAGAATTTTTGACACATAGTTCTTTATGAAGTCATTTGTGAGAGGATGTAAATAAAAAGGTAAATTCCACTTCTATTTTCAGCATCTACACATTGGAATTAAATGTTGTGGAGAAGGATCTGCTGTCCTTTTAGCTGCATCATCTGGGCTGTTATCTGATATCTGTAAAACACCTTGAGTGCCAACAGATTTGGCCCTCAAATTCAGATAGTTTGGCTTGCTGAGAGATGGTTCATTGCAGCTGCAGACCCTCACCAATGTCTGCACATCTGAAGGGCAGCATCCCTCAGACAAGGGACAGTGTATTGTCTCAACAATAAAGGCACTTGCTGCTAAGCTTGCTGATAGAATATTTAAATATAATTTCCCACGTGGAGAAATTTAAATACAGAAATTGAAGTTTTTACAGACTTAGCACAGGTTGTAGACTCTTTGGCTACAACATATCAGGACATACTGCTTCACAACATTTGTAGAGATAAAATATTCAACAAATTAATTGAAAAAAGATTACCAAATATAATGAAATGGATGCCTATAAAAGTACAAGAAGTTTGTAGAACATGAATTAGAGTGGACCAGAAAAGCAAGTCCCCTTGCCACATAAAAATGAAATCTCTGAACATACAGAACAAAGACTACTAAAAACTTCAGGAGAAAAACAACAAATAAGATGCAAAGGCAAACTTAATAGAATTACATGTAACTTCTTAAAGGAGACCTTTATGCATAACCCTAAACAGAAAAATTACAGAGTCCAAGGGAATAAGGTGCCAGCCGAGACTAATATTCTCAGCTAAACTGTCCATTATCATAGTCAGAGAAACAAAAATACTTCATACCAATATAAATACATATTCAAACAATACCTAGTTACTAATCTTGCCATACAGAAAGTACTAGAATGAAAACTCCAATCCAAGGAGACTAACTACAATCAGAAAATCACAGGAAATAAATAATCTGACGTCATCATATTCAGTAGAAGACACACACACACACACACACACACACACACACACACACACACGCATCAAAAATAACTACAAAATAACAGGAACTAACAATCATTGGTCATTGATATCCCTCAAGATTAATGGTCTCCATTCCCCAAAAAAAGTAACACATTAACAAAATGGATCTGAGAACAGAATCCTGGTTCTGCTGCATACAAGAAACATACCCCGACCTCAAAGATAAACATTACCTCCGAGGAAAGCATTGGGAATAGTTTTACCAAGAGAATGGACCTAAAAATAAAGCTAATGTAGCCATTCCAGTATCCATCAAAGTAGACTTCAAACCACAATTAATCAGAAGAGAAGGGGAAGGACATTTCATACCCATTAAATGAAAAATCCACTAAGATGACATTGCAATTCTTCACACTTATGTCCCTTACACGAGCGCTCCTAAATTTGTAAAAGGACAATTCAAAGTTTACATAAACTCATTGACCTTCACACTCTAATACTAGGAGATTTCAATTCCCTACTCTCACCAAATGACAGGCCATCCATACAAAAAAGTAACTGAAAAATATTGGTATTAACAAATGTTATAAAATAATAGGACCTAACAGACATCTACAGAGCATTTTACCCACACAAAAAGAAAACATATTTTTCTCACTATCTCACAAAGCCTCCTCCATACTTGATCAAATTGCCAAAATGCAACTACAAATAAATACAGGAAAACTAAAATAACCCCCAGCATCCTATCAGATCATGAAGGATTAATGCTCAACTTCAACAATAGCAACAGCAGAATTCCAAAAATTTCATGGAAACTCTACAACTCTACTAAATGACAACTGGGTCAAGACAGAAATAAAGGAAGAAATTAAAAATTTTCTTTAATTCAATGAAAATGATTCTAAAAAATATCCAAACTTATGTTACATGAAAAAAACTATGCTAAGAGGAAAACTGATAGCACAAAGTGCCTACAAGTAAAGAGTGGAGAATTCATATACTAGCAAATTAAGAGCAGATTTGAAAGCCCCAGAATAAAAAGAAGCAAGCATACACAGAAGAAATAGACATCAAGAATTAATCAAACTGAGGGCTGAAATCAATAAAATAGAAAAAAAGAGAACAATTCATAGAATCAATGAAACAAAGAGCTGGTTGCTTGAGAAAATCAGGAAGATAGACAAACCCCTAGCCTAACCAATTTGAAGACAGACAGAGAATATCCAAATCACCAAACCAGAAAGAAAAAGAAGGATTTAAACAACTTAAAAAGAACTATAACTCTCAAGGAAATGAAGAAGCCAGTAAAGGACTGACAATCAATAAAAAGGCAGGGTCAGATGACTTTAGGTAAGAATTATATCAGACATTCAAAGAAGAAGGAACACCAAAATTTCTCAAGTTATTCTTTAAAACAGATGCAGAATGAATTTTTCCAAGCTCATTCTATGAGGCCACAGTCATGGTAATACCCAAAGATTACAAAGATTCAAAAAGAAAGAGAATTATACACCAATATCACTCATGAACATAATGCATATAAACTCAATAAATGCATAAATAAATGCTTAAATGCAAATGAACTCAATAAAATATTCACAAAGCCCATCCAAGGACACATTAAAAAGATTCTTCACCATGATTGAATATTCTTGATCCCAGAGAAGAAAGGATTGTTCAATATAAGAAAATAACTCAAGGTAATCCACTGCATACACAAATATAGAGGGTAAAAGTACATGATAATCTGACTACAATGTGAGAAATCTTTTGGTAAATTCAAACAACACTTCAAAATAAACCTCATGGAGAGATTGAAGATAAAAAGGCCATACTGAATAATAATAAAGGTAAGAAACAGCAATCCTACTCACAACATCAAATTAAGTAGAGGAAAACTCAAAGCAATTTCCCTAAAATCAGAAGGAAGATCAGTCTGTTTCCTCTATTTATAAATATTGAATACAGTATTTAAAGTTCTAGCAAGAGAAATGAGGCAAGAGATGGATATTAAGGCGATAAGAATTCACAAGGAAACAGTCAAAGTATCCTTATTTGCAGGTGAAATGTTGTATATAAATTACCTCAAAAACTGGTTCAGGGAACTCCTATAGCTGGTAAACAACTTCCGTGCAATGCCTGGCTACAAGATAAACTAAAAAAAATCTGTAGCCCGCCTATAAACAAATGACAAATAGAGACAGAAAGAAATAAGAGAAATAATAATCTGCACAATTGATACAAATAACATAAGGTATCTTTGGCAACTCTAACCAAGCAAGTGAAAGACTTGAAAGACAAAATCTTTATGTCCTTTTGAGGGAATTTGAAGATCTCAAAAGATGGAAAGATATCCCATTCACCTGGGTTGGAAAGATTAATATAGTAAAAATGACCACTGTACTATATGTAATCTAAAGACTCAATGCTATCACTTTCAAAATCCCAATATAGATCTTTAAAGATAGTAAAAAGGCAATACACAACTTCATATGGAAAAACAGAATACTTGAGATAGCTAAAATAATCCTGAAAAATAAAAGAGGTCTTAAATGATTTTGTGCATAATTAAAGCCTTTGGGAGTCACAAATTTTCAGAATAGGTCAAGCCATACTGAGATGTGCTTTATTTCTCTGTCAGGCTCTTATAAAAAAAACTGAATAGTGTCCTGCATCTGATTCTTTCCTCACCACTCTTTCATCCATCCATTTTAAACTCTGCCCTCACCAAGGCTAGACCTCAGCATTTCGGAGTATGATAGCATATACTTACAATGTTGATCTGACACCATCATGATTATGATGAAACTTTCTTCCGAATATAATGCCATACCCTTCTTATTACAAAGCTGATGTCACAGTATCCACATAAAGAAGTCATTTCTTTGCAATTATCACATCATTTCCTTCCCATTATGAAAATATGTCACATCCTCAAGGTGTAACTGATGGTGTCATTTCCTTCCATTTTTGCATGAATATCTTCCGTATTTTGATATCCTTTCTTTATAGTGTTGAAGTCACATCACAGTTGTGATGTCATTTTCTTACAATTGTTATGACAAATGTTTACATTCATGATGTCATGAAATCCACATTATGATATCAGTCTTACATGATCAGATAATTTGTTCCAATAATGATGACATTTTCTGGCATTAATTTTGTCACATCATCCAAATTATGATATCTATTCTATCCAATCATGCTTTCTTGCATTTATTATTATGGTGCCATATATTAACATCATTGACCTCATGTGATCATGATTATGGTGTCCATTTCATCCAATGAGCATTGCATATTCTTAAATTGATATTAACACAACCCTCTATTTATGACATCAGTTCTTTTTCATTATGATATCACATATTCACATGGATGATCTCACATTGTTGCTATGCTGTCAGTTTTGTCCCAATAAGATGTCATTTATTAGCACTGGTGATGTCATATAACCCAAATTATGATATCATATTTTTCCAATTCTCAAATCATTGTCTTCAAATTTTGATATCGCATAATTGCATTGATAGTGTCATACCATCCCAAATATTATGTAAACTTCTCCCACTTATGATGTCATCTATAAATTGTGATGTGTATTTACATTTTTTACCTCACTCCGTCACAATTATTATGCTAGTGTTTTCTAATTTTGATGACATGTATTTTACATTGATGATGATGTCATGTTGTCCACATTAGGATGCTCTATCCATCATTCAATCACATTTTTCTACTAATTGTGATGTTGCAGGCCTAGGTAATCAGTGTCACGTCATCAAAATTGTACCACATATTTACATTGCTGTTGTCACAGAAGAATGCAGTGTTCAACAATGGCTCATGATCTTCACTCCCCAAGGACATAAGAAGAAACATATTATGAAATACAGAGTGTAGCGGTTTGTTGATATATGAGTTCACCTAGAACAACAAAGTGGCAAAATGATAGATGAAATTCCTGCCAGACTTTAGCTGAGGGAACCACTGTCATGGCAAGCACCATGCTGAACAAAGGAAACTTGACTGTCATTGTTCAGCTATTTTTATAGCTATAGAATTCCTCAGGTGTTTTATT
This sequence comes from Cricetomys ansorgei, assembly GCA_026225945.1. Taxonomy (NCBI): domain Eukaryota; kingdom Metazoa; phylum Chordata; class Mammalia; order Rodentia; family Nesomyidae; genus Cricetomys; species Cricetomys ansorgei. The sequence goes on from JAMJFZ010001467.1 coordinate 433,896, forward strand.
GATTGCAGATGCAGAGCATGACCAAACACACATCCCCCACATAATCCAACACTGGCAGACACTACAAAACAGCAAGACCTAGGCTACCCCTCCCCCAACAGTGAACAAAATTATTTTAAAAATAAGTAAAAATAAACTTCCACAATTATAGAGAAATATAAAATATACTTGAGTATAAAATATACAAACAAAACAACAACAGCAAAACTACAAACCTACAGGATCTCAATTGCTCGTTGCCTGTTGGTTGCATGAGAGGGAATCATAAGAATTTTTCTGGGGTCATCAGGAAACTTTTATGATCTCACAGTCACAATGTAATTGCAGTGTTTGGGTGTCTCTGATTTTTTTACTTGCACTTGGGATATTTTGACTCCTACTGGTTTGACACATACAACCTTGATTTGAGTGTTTGTGCCTGGTCTTATTGTATACTTTTGCAATGTATTCTGTTGATATCTTTTTGGGACCTGTTCTTTTTTGATGGGAAATAGAATACCAGTGACTCTGTGAGGGCAGAGGGCATGGATACATAGAAAGAAACAAAAAACTGATTTCATAATATATTTTTGCATGAGAGAAGAATACAATAAACAAACAAAAATATAGAGAAGATGCCACATTAGAGAAAAACACCTACCTTATCAAAAGGCCTAGTTTACAAAATGAGTTCAAAATCTGGTGAAGACATGCCCAGTGGAGAACTTACCATTTGTGGATATTTCTGAAGACCAAGGTTTCCATTCCATAGTGACAATTTATAGGAAACATGAAAGTCTCCACCAAAATTCTTTTATCAACTTATATAGAACTGTAATCTGTGCCAGCTGGCATTACTACCTTTACTTATAATGCCAGATGTGAAATCAAGCTTTCAAGACTTAAGCAATGGCTCGATTTAAAACAACATATGATGAAATGAAAGCTTGCAGCAGATACTGATGTTGAGTTAAACAAAACAAAAACAAAACCAAGAGCAACAGCATCTAAGCTTATACTTTCCTGCTGGCTGTATGACAGGGGATAATGAGAATTTCATTGGAGTCATGAGAAAACCATTGTGATCTCATACACAGTAACAAGTTAATAAACTTTCATGTGTCACACAGTTCCCATTCACTCATGACACTTCACTATAAATTTATTTATTTTTTCCAAAATCACAAGTCTTTCTTTGAGTTCTAACTCCTTTTTACTTCTCTTACCAACAAATAAGGTAAAAATGGGCTCTGTAAAGCACTCAAGTGAATGAATGTATTACTTTGACAGAATAGTTGATTCACAGATTCTTAGACGTATTTCAGATGTTCATGCTTTCATATCACTAGACTGGAGATGAACACCAATCTGCATTCTGCCTTCAGATACTTCCCACTCAAAAGGTCACATGTTCTCTTTAACATGCTCTTTAGAAGAGCAGTACCAAAACCCAGTGGAAAGATGCAAAGCACTAGAGGAAATAGGGTTACAAATATCACTTCCAGAACAAACACATCAACACTGAGATACACACACACACAAACACACACACACACACACACAAACACACACAAGATACCTAAGATGACATACATGCTGACAAATATCCATGCTTCTATTGATTCAGTAGCACAGGTACCAGGAACAAACACTTATTTGTGGATTCCTGGAAAATTGCCATTTTACCTTGTGAAAAGCTTTTCAAATGCAATCACAAACTCTTCTACAACTAAGGAATAAACTGCAAAAGCTGCTTCCTCACTATTGATATCTTTGGGAATGACTACAGAAAAAGACCACACCTTTAGTTCCTTCTAGATATTCTTCCCACAACCACCCTCTTCTGTACAACCAGAATCCAGGACATATTTCATTGCTGAACACTGAATTGTATGCATTTGTCCTGCTATGAATTCTCACCAGGATCAGGCCATGTAATTCAATTGACTGATAAGCTTCTGTTCACACAGATGCCAGTCTATTTCAGTCAATATGCTAGACTCAAGAGTAGAACACTGTACTGTCTATAAAAAATACTTAGCTCTATAATCCATTCATTATAACCTGTATCATTCTGAGCTTCTGTTGATGGTTGTGATTGCATTGGGCACACACCAAAGATTGATCATTGCTCCTTTTTTTAAAAAAGGAGGGGACAATTAATAAATGCGCTATCTGAATAAATTACATACATGGCACCATTTACCTGGTTTTCTGTACATTTTGAGCCTTGACCTCCTTTCTTCGGAGAGTATACAGTATGCATGTTTACTCACTACTTCATGTGAATTATAACATCTCTCCATTACCAGTGATTACAATAAGCCAATGATTTTATATACTCACTCACAAGGATGGGCAATTACACTAATGAGAATACATGCTTCTGAAGATAGTACTGTATAACAAGTGTCAACCAGTGGTCTCCTTTTCAGAGTTGTGATTGCATGGAGATTCCACCATAGAACAATCTTTGTTTTTTAAGCTTTAAGGTGGCAAGAAGGAGAGGAGCTGAACTTCATCTACAACAGACAGAATATTCTCCCTGACCTCTGAGCAATCCAAGGCTTGCATTCCAATCAGGGAAGAAGACATTATGTGTGATCTTATATTTGTGAGTTTTTTGAGGGCCATGCCATAACATGGATTACAATACATTCCTATGATACCCATTCTTCTACTGTAATCAGAGAGCAACTTGCCAAAAACAATGAACACATGACATTAAAATATGATAGCTCAAAGCATTTCTCAAGCTGGATCCTTGAATTCATCCTGGGGAAATTGACCTAGTGGAGTACAGTAACACCAGATTTAAACTGATTCAACTAATCCAGGAGTCATATTTTCTACACAAGCCACATAAGCAATGAAACCTTAAAAAAGCAAACTCTTTCTATTTCATTGATTTGTAAAATCCTTTGATCCTTATATGAAAGTTTCCGGTTGTATAATTTTCACCATGAATAATCACACAACATTCAGCTTTTGATGATACAAAACTTTTCGCTGTAAAAGATTCCTCCTCTGCAAATCAAGCTACAGTACTCCCAACTCCTTACAATATCAATGGATTATATGTTTTTCTTTCAAAAATATTGTCTGACAGGTAGATGGACTAAGAGTAACCATAAAAGTCTTCTAATGGAAGATATTTAAAATGAAAAAGAAAAATAAGAAGGAAAGAATAAAACAAAATGAAAGATGAAGAAATAAATGTAATTCTGACTGAATAATAAAGATACAATAATAAAATAGTAACAATATATAAAGTATAAATGTAATAAATAATATTTATTTTCTAAATAAATAAATGTATAAATAAATGAATATATAAAATATATTTAAAATATTTAAAAGTAAAAAATATATATGAAAATAATATTAACATAATAAAAGTAAAAATAGGACATGATAAGAAGGCATGGATGTAGCAAAGAAGAACTGAGGATGAATGGTTGAGTCGAAAGTAGGACAGATGAGTAGAACTGTTGTATTATGTAGGTAGTGGGGTAAACGCCAAGAAATGTGCTATGAGTGTGTATAGAGAACAGAGAAGGAAGCTTGGGACAGTGATTGGGGTTGTGTTAAATTTGGATCTCTCATTTTTCCTGCTAGGAAAACAAGAAAGGACCTAGTAAGATTCTCTTTGCCAAGGCCGATATGCACTCCTGGGTGACTACTGTTATGTATCTCTTCTGAATATGGCCACAATGGGCACCTGGAACTGTGTTTTTATCTCTGCTAGAACAAGAAATTTAGAACTCTGCATGCCACAGGAGATTACACAAGTCACAGAATCACAATATTTCAAATTTGAAAGACTATAAGGGACCAGAGCCATGTTCTGAAGGAAGCAGACAACCCACACTGCAAGGCATGAAAAGAAATCCAAAGGAAAGAAAGCAGTGTGTGAAATCACCAAAATGATTCTGATACAGGGCAGTATTTCATCTGTAATGTCATATGCATTTAACCTAGGTCCATTTAATGTGCCCTCTGTAGAGACAATTTTCCCAATTTTCTGCCTATTCAAAGAATCCTATGTGGCAAACCACTCACTTTTTGAGGCAATGCTGTAAAATGATATCATCCCCATGTTGAGTAAGTGGAAAGGACTTAGTGTTGAAGATTGTACAGGATTCTCATTTCCAATGAATACAGACACTTTCTGGTAAAATGGCTCCACCTCAATAAGAGAACCCATTTGAAAAGATAACTTGAATTCCATTATTAGCTGGATGAGCCTGAAGAGGTCTGTAGAACAAATCATTGACACTGGAACCAAAACAGAGAAGACATCTCATAATGAAATTGCAAAATCCTGATTTGTACATGGTATAGGACCCTCAGCTGTCATCATGGCCTCATGTTTAACTGTCAAGGGATTTCAAGAGATTTCCACACACATTTAACTGATCAATATTAGGTCCCATGCTCCTCATTCTTCTACCTGCCAATAGGGAGTAGCTTGCCAAGGAGGGAACATGACATACCAAGAGGGAAAAGACTCTTAGAAGTCTTTTCTCAACTGTGATCACTTCATTCCTCCTAGGAATCTAGACCAAGGTGGAGTGAAGTGACCCCAGATTAAAAATGGGTCAGCTATCCAAAGAAGCATTTTTCCTAGATAAGCCACATAAGCATGTAAGTGGACACAAGAAACTCTTCTGATTCAGTGAATTTAAGCTCCACTGTATACCTTCCTAGAGTTCTCTGCTTCTCCTCTTTTTCACCATGAAGAAAGTATGAAATGTCTGCTTACTAAAGGTAGCTGTGGCAGATGCCTAATCTACAGACCAAGGCACAGTGCTCACAAAACCTTTTATTAGTTCTGTTTTGTTGCCTAAACATTATCTGACAAAGAATTAGTCCATGATACAGTTATCCTAATAGAGGACATTTAAAACAAATACAAACAAGAAAGCAAACAGAAAAGAAGCAATGAAGAACAAAAGAAGCAATAAGAAACTAAACAGAGGCAGAAAGGAAAATGAATAAGAAAATAACAAAGAATAAATGATGGGAAGTAGATAGTCATCTGTGAAGGAAAGAAAACAGGGAGAATAGCAAGGACAGATAATTGGGAAGGTTTTAGTTATGTAGTTAGTGGGTAATATTCTCCTCTATAGAGTTAACTTTAGGGGAAAACCACAAATGAATGAGACATGAAGTGAATACAAGTGTTTTGTTAAGATCAAAAAAGGTGGTTAACTATAATAATAGTATATTCTCAATAATGATATTGAGTAATTACTATTTCTAATACCTAGGGAAAGTGGATAGAAGAATCAGGGTGCGTGGGAAGTTTTGCAGAGAAAAAATAGAAGTGGAAAATATGATTATTTTAAAATGAAAAATTAAAAGCAAAAGCAGACATTTAAGGGAAGAACTGTATGTTCCCACCTCGATTAGCTTAGGCTAAAATTATCAAAACATGTAGTGTTCCATAAAAGAGTTATGGGTGCCTGTGGAGAGCAGAGAAAGCATCTTGGGACAATGACTGGTACTGTGTGAATTTGAGATATCTATGTTTTCTGCTAGGAAGTCAGGAATGGAGCCCATCAAGTCTCCCCCTTTCTGAAGCCCCAAAAGTTAGACTGTTGTATGAATACTGTTTTGCATCTATGCTAAGCTTCTTTGTCTCTATGAGGTCAAGAATTCTAGAACACCACTTACGTCAAGAAACTGCACTTTTCACCATGGTAATCAGACCTTGGGGAGAATGAGCAGTTGGGGTGTCCTGGAGGAAGCAAAGTTTCCTTGAATCCAAAGTAAAGTAGTGTTTGCATTACCATGACAATTCTGATTTGGGGTAGAATTTCACCTGGAATGTCATAAGACATGCTGTTTATAACATAGGTCCACTTACTGGGACTTCTGCATAACTGCTTACCACAAGAGTCCCAGATGGCAAACCACTCACTATTTTAGCAATTCTGCCAAGTGATATATTTTCCATCTTGGTAAATGGTCTTAGGGATGAAGATTGAACAGAATCTCATTTTCAGTGATCAGATATACTGTCTATTAAAATGGCATGTCAATCCTAATTTCTTAAACATTATGAAAACTGAATGGAAATCCATTCTGAGAAGGATGAGGATACAGAAAACTGAGGTATAATGTCACTGACACTGGGCCAAACTCAGAGCTGAGATGCCCCCAGCATGGAATAGCAACTCCTGAATTGTACAGGGTGCACTACTTACAGCTGTGGTCTTGGCCATATTTAATTTTGACATACAAATCAGTCAGTCTTCCCTGGTGATAATGACACAGTTAAACCAGACAGCCAGAAAACATAAATATCAGAAGTTCAAAGAGTATAGTAGTGAAAACACCTACCTCATCACCCAGAAATCATTCTATGAAATAACTATAGCTTGTGAGAACTAGTACACAATGTGAAACTCATCTTGTCCTTGATACCTCAGAGGCTTTCAGCTTTCTATACAAAGTTGAAAACCTTGCATGAGAAGATATCCACAGACAACAGCCTATGTTACCAGTGAACCTTGCCTTGGGTTTTAGTGAGAGGTAAAATTGGAAACATCATCTCCAGTGTAGAAATGCAGAAATTCACCAATGCAAAAATACAGAAATAAAAGTTGTTACAGGATATTTTGGAGTCATGCAAAGACCCAAACATCACAAAGATTCAAAAAGAAATAGAATTATATGCCCATTTCACTCTTAAACATAGATGCAAATGAACTCAATAAAATACACACAAAGCACATCCGAGAACACATTAAAAAGATTATTCACCATGATTGAATAGCATTGATCCCACAGAGGAATGGATGGTTCAATTGAAGAAAATAAGTCAATGTAATCCACTACATAAACAAATTAATAGAAAAAAACTACATAATCATCTCCCTACAATGTGAGAAGCATTTTGATAATATCAAACAACCCTTCAAAATAAATCTAATGGAGCGACTGAGGATAAAAAGGCTATACCGAAACATGAAGAAGGCAAGTAACAGCAATCTTACTGACGACATCTAATTAAATAGAGGGAAACTCAAAGCAATTACACTAAAATCAGAAGCAAGACCAGGCTGTTTCCTCTATTTTTAAACATTGAATACAGTACTTGAAGTTCTAGCAAGAACAATGAGACAAGAGAAGGAGATTAAAGGGATATGAATTCACAGGAAATCAATCAAAGTATCCTAATTTGCAGATGAGATATTGTATACGAATGACCTCTAAAACAGAATCAGGGAAGTCCTATAGCTGGTAAACAATTTCAGTGAAATGACTGGTTACAAGGTAAACTCAAGAAATATCTCGTAGCCGTCCGATATACAAATGAGAAATAGAGAGAGAGAGAAATAAGAGAAATAATACTCTTCACAATAGATACAAATAACATAAGGTTTCTTTGGCAAGTCTAACCAAGCAAGTGAAAGACTTTAATGAAAAAAACTTTATGTCCTTACGAGGGAATATGAAGATCTCAAAAGATGGAAGGAAATCCCATGGTCTGTGTTGGTAAGATTAACATAGTAAAAATGGCCACTGTACTAAAAGAAATCTAATGACTCAATGCAATCCCAAAGAAAATCCCAATATACTTCTTTTAAGACATTAAAAGGACAATACACTACTGTATATGTACAAACAAGAAAATTTGGATACCTAAAAAAATCCTGAAAAATAAAAGAACTTTTAGAAGTTTCAAGATCCCTGATCTTAATCTGTACTACAGAGCCATAGTAATAATAACTGCATGGTATTGGCACGAAAACAGACATGATGACCAATGGAACGGAATAAAGGATACAGATATATATCCACACACCTATGGATACCTGATTGTTTAATAAATAGCCAGAAAAATACAATGACAATAAGGAAGCAGCTTTAACAAATGGTGTTTGTCTAATTGGATGTCTGAGGTGGAAGAATGCAAATAGATCCATATCTTATTACTGACTACAAACCTCAGGTTCAAATGGATCTAAGATCTAAATATAAAACCAGATATACTGAAACTGATTGAAGAGAAAGTAAGCAATAGCATTGAGAGTAGTGGCACAGAAGGCAACCTTTGTAACAGAACATTGAAAGGTCAGGAACAAAGATCAAAGATTATTAGAGGAAATCATAAAAACTGAAAAGCTTCTGTAAGGAAAATGACATTATCAGCAGGGCAAACCTGAAGCCTAAGAATGGGAAGATATTGACCAATTCCACTTCCCGTAGAGAATTAACATCCAAAATATATAAAAAAGCAAGAATCTACATGTCAACAAAACAAATAACCCAATTAAAAATGGGGTGCATATCTAAACAAAGAATTCACAAAAGAGCAATCTCAAATGGCTGAGAAACACTTAAAGAAATGTTCAACATCTTTAGGCATCTGAGATTGCTCTCTAGGGGCAATCAGCTACAGGGTATACAAGAAAGTTTATGTGGGTCGGGCCTGTAGGTGGTTGTGGGGAGGACAAGGTGGAGGTTCGGACAGGGACAGGTTTAGGGATGCTTGCTAGGCTCAGGCCTGTGGGGCACAGATCATGGGGTCCACAATGGCACTGCACTGAGACACTTTTCTCCATCCTGGGTGCTAGGAGGGTTAGAAAATGCTTCGAAGGTCTAAGGAAATGCTCTGAAAACCCAAGACAATCTGTTGCATGGAAGAGAGAATTCAGACACAAAACAGCTTTATGGGCCAGGGACTGGAATCTCCCCCTTTGTGGCCAAGCAAGGACAGTCTGACTTGGGCCTGACCAGAAATCCTGTTGCATTATACTTTACTATGCACACCAAAGTGACCACTAAAGCTTCCAGGTCAGACTTGGGTGTGATGTCACTTGTTGACCATGGCCACACCCAAGTTTCTAGGTCAAGGCTCTCTGACAAGAAGGCCCTTCTAGGCTAATACTAGGCACATAAAGCAGCAAGGTAGTATGTTACATAGCTGTGTACACATGGGAAGTTGGGCAGAAGCCTCAGGAACAGGCTCCCACCTCATTGGGGTCCTAAGCTTAGAACTGCCTTCCAAAATTGCAAAAAAAGACTCCCTTGATCAACAAATGACAAATCAAAATGGCCTCTATGTGTACCTGTGATAATCCAGTTGCTCATGTCTGATCTCTGAGTCAGATGGGACATGAGAAAGGATACCTCAACACTTTCATCTTCATGCTCGTGGATCAAGGCTGGTGACATCAGGAAACTTCCATCTAGGTTCATGATGATGCTGCTAAACTTCATCCACAGCAGGAGCCACCATAAGCCAGGAGCATCCACCTAAAACTTCATCTGAAGAGGCAGGCAGTGCAGGACCCTGTTGTGGGGAAAAGATGTTTCTAAAGAAGAGATATTTCATCTCTCTTAGCCCCTGGCCTGTCATTTAGTGGGCTTATCCCTAATCATAACTCTCCTTGGCATTGCTATTCAACTATTTTGAAATATGCCCAAGTGTGTTCAATAAACCACCTCCACCCGACCCAAACCAGTGGGTACCACTCAGGATACTTGGCTCTTTTTCCTTTCTCTAAAGTCCTCAAGGTGCTCTCAAATAAGGATCATTTTGAGTCCACTATAGACACATACCTCTTCATGTATCCAGGGCTAGGCACACAGGTAAGTCAGAGCTCTCTGAAGTGATTAAACTAGATATATGAGCACCTAGACACAAGGCAGAAGACACATGCCTGACTGATCCCAACAGGATGTCCGCACCATGTCTGAACCCCTGCCTTAATCAGTGACTTCATACCAAAGTAAGGCATCCTTAGAGGAAATAGTCATTGTTCCTTCATCTGTTCTCCCCATTGGACTAGAACCAAGGAATGGGAATGAGAGGCCAAAGATCTGCTATGTGAGAGAATGGGTTGGATCAACAAGCTCCAAGCAAATATACCTACAATTTCAAACTGATTTTCCTCTCATTTTATTTCTCAATTTCTCCATCTCTGTATCTTTATCTATCATCTATATATCTATCATCTATCTATAATCTATTACTTTCTGTTTCCATTCTTTCTTCCTTTGACCTCTCCCTCTATTTCCCTCTCTCGTATAAACATTCATAGCCAGAACATCCAAGGCAGATGGTCTGTATGGATACTGTATGATAATACCATGTTCATTTGGGAAATGCTTTGCACTACCCCGCAGGAATCATATTTTTCCATGAACTGACAGTCTCCAGAGCCCCAGCTCCATAGGCATGATAGCCCCTAAAACAAAACACATACCATGCATCCTGGAGACATTCCTGACTTTGATATCCACCTCTTCCTCTCTCCCAATTTTCCTTGAGACAGCCTCACTGATTCAGAAAAGGGAGGTCCCTCAGGGTGGACCTGATTTGAGTTCTCAGTGGTGCCAATCCAGTCACTTCCAAGAGTGGTCCTGTCACAATAGGTCTAATTTACTGAGCCACAAGAATTCACAGCAATCAAAGGATGAGTCCACACATTATGCCTACATGAGCTTGTGTTTAAGGTTGGGTCCGCAAAGGGTCTCCACTTTAAAAAAACCTGTCCTTCCCAGACAACTCTGAACTGATCAATGATAGTTCTGTGTCCCTGAACTATATTTGCAAGAAGCTCAGAAGAGAACACAAAAGAAAAACGAGAAAAAAGACAGAACAGGTGGCAGAAAGAGAGGTGAGATGGGAAACGAGCAAGGAACAGAGGGAGTTAAGTGGATAAAAGTCAGAGGACCAAAATGGGTATGTTGCTCTGTCATTCTGATCACAACTTAGAAGAGATGCTGGCAGTGTGTGGGGGTCCAAGAAGTGAGTTCTGGGTGATAGTGTTGATGACCACAGGAAATTTAGGAGCCTGTGGGTGACATTATGAACCCTGGCATGTGGGATAAGTTTCCTTGCCTAAACCTAGATGAAGCCTTAGTTGCAGAGTCCCTTGCAAAGAGATTCTAACAATCTCTACAGACATGGTTACCTCAAGACCTTTGAGGTTGCCCTTCCTGCTTGCAGCAAGACACAACCTATGGCACCTGGCCTGCACTGGGGCAGGATTCAGCCTCAAGGGCCAAGGATCACCTGGACCCTACTTTCTTCCACATAACACTTAGGCCAACAAGGCTGCAGGAGACCCAAGCTAGTCTTGTTCAGCTGGGACCAGAGGTGCTGCTTAGGGTGCTGGCAATCTCCAGAAATGCACAGATACCTGCTGGCAGGTTCAGCAAAACCATTCGATTTAATGACAGTAGTGGAAAAAATGCTAAAAATTCATGCCATGAGACCACTCCCTCTGTCCTTTTATGTGTGAAATACAACAATGAATCTCTACCTCTAGATTAGAAGTGGCAGCTATTCTCATAGACTAGGACAGGCTCAGAGATGGCTCTCTAGATGTAGTCCAACACAGGGGATTCTAGCAGGTTGTATGGGCATGCAGGGAGGTGAGTGGGTTCCAGTAGGGTGCAGTGGGGAAGAGGATGGGTTGTAGATTCAGGAATTGTGGGTCAGTCACAGAACCAAGAACACAGGTGCTCCATAACTGCAATGCCCTGAGCTATTGTACTCAGTTGTGGGTGCTGGGGAGGTCCAGAAGGTGCTGCCTAGACCTCAAAGGGAATTTTCCAGAATATCCATGTCAATCTGAAACAAAAGAGAGTAGTGTCAGACACAAAAACATGGCCATGGGAATAAAGGCTTGACATAGTCCTCTTGTACCCTAACCAGGACATCACAATTTGTGTCTGCCCAGAGAACCTATGGTATTCTCCTTGACTCCACCTACCTGACTGATCACAAAAGGTGCCACTCCAGATTTGGGTGTGTTGACACTTTGTGATCCTACCACAACCAATCTTCCAGGTCAAGGCAGCCTGCCAAGAAGGCTCTCTTAGCAGGCCCTGGGGTAGTAAGTCAGTAAGGTGGTGGTATCACAAAACTCCGCATACACGGAAAGAGAGGTAGAAGGCACAACAAAGACAACTACTTGTGTTAATCAGGACATAGGCTCAGAATTGCCTTTCCACATAGCAGAAGTCTCAGTAATGGACAAAGGACAAAACCAGAGCATTTGTGTGTACCTGTGAGAATCCAGTTGCACATGTCTAAGCACTGAGTCTGATGAGTAATGAGAAAGCTACCAAAACCCTCAAATCTCCTTGTCAATTAATCCAGGCTGGTTCCTTTAGGTATCCAGCCATATGGGATCAGGGAAATGTTGCCTCATTTTTCCTGTAGACACAGGTTGTCCAGGACCCTGCTATGGTGACTAGAATGTGTCTAAAGGAGAAACACTACATGCCACTTGCTGCCTTGCCTACCAGGCCATGGGTTTGGTTTTTTAAAAGGTATTGTTAGGTAGCTATTATTAGCTATCTCCAAGTCAGTCCCAATCTATCTCCTCAAAGGAGCTTAACAACACCCCACATCACCCCCAACAACAGGAACCATTCAGGATAATTGCTTTTCTTTTCTTTCCCTAAATCCTCAAGTCAAGTCTCAGATTTGTATTATTCTTTGTCGTCTGTGGACATCCATGTACCTATTTCCAAGGCAAGGAACACAGCACGAACTCAGAATTCTCTGATAAGGTTCAAGTAGAACCACTGAGCTAATACATACTAGGGAGAACATACATTCTGGACTGGTCCCACAGAAAGCATGTGTATCTCTGCATCATAGGAACCTCTCAAGGCACCTTCATCCTTTCTTTCCTGTGGCCTACAACCAAGGAACAGGAATAAGTGGCTGTCATGTGAGAATGGTTTTGACCACCATCCCATATTCATATTCTCCCTCCTTCCCTCCCTGCCTTCCTTCCTTCCTTCCTCTCTCTCTCTCTCCCTCTCTCGCCCTCTGTCTCTGTCTCTCTCTATATCTCTCTCTGTCTCTCCCCTCTCTGTCTCAGTCTCCTCTGTTTCTTTCCATTGCTCTCTCCATCTATATTCCATTCTCATATGTACAGTCATAGTCTTGTTCATCCAGGAAAGGAAGGCCTGTCTCGAAATCACATGATATACCAGGGTCATTTGGGAAATGATTTTCACTACAACAGAAGTACCCTTCCTACCATCAGCTGAGAATCCCTAGAGACCCAACTCCATGGGGATGAGACTGTTGATGTTGGCCCATAGAAAAAGATGATTTTTCCTGCCTCATGAAGATATTCCCAGCACTGCTTCTATCTCCTCCTGGAGTCAACCTCTCTGATGCTGCAAAGGGAGCTCCCTCAGGCTGCAACTTCACTGAGTTCTCAGAAGTGACATGGAAGCCACTCCTCAGGACTGTTCTTGACACCTTTCACACTGTTGCCATGGAAATAGTCTCATCATCTGAGCCATAATTGGTCACAGCACTACATGGGCACATTCAGATATTATGACCACTTGAGCTTGTGCTGAGGGGTGGAGCCCTAAAGGTCCTCTCCTACACAAAACAACCTAACATTCCCAGACAACTCTGACATGACCATTATGACTGCTACCCACAGCAACATTTCTGGCACTATCAGGGATCTCTGGAGCATAGATTCCTCAATAGTGAACTCAAGAAGAATGAATACACACAGAGACACACACAGTCTTCTTGGACCCCAGATTCTGACAATTGTTAATTTTTGAGCCTCTTCTAATTAATTACTCTTCCACAAGATATCACTGGACAGGCAAGAGCAAGATAAAGGTACATTTTGACCTTTCAAACTGGGTGTTCTCCATGTGTAATATGTAAGGTGAACAAATCAGGAGAATTAACAATGATGCTTCAAGCACGGGTGTTGAGAATCACAGCAGGAGACATTTTAAGGAAGGCATGGAGAGTCTAACCCTGAAACTTGGTACAGTGCCTGCCTGGCCACTTTTGACACTGCTCAGCACAACCTGCTACTACGCAATCATATAGGGTGTAGTGAGCCAAAAGAATGTCTTGGGCTTCTTTCCCTGTGTACTCAAAAAAGAGGATGCATATGTCCATGGTGGTGCAACTCAGAAAACTTTTAGGGTATTAGGGTTGTGGTTCTGGAGCAGAAATGCTTTCTCTCAGGTCAGTGATCCTGAACACCACCTGCAGCCAAACTCAAAAAGAATCCAATTTTCTGTTGAAAAAATTTAAACAAGAGAAGAAAAATAAAGTCAGAGAGAATAGGAGGTAAACAAATATGAGCAAGGAGGGAATGAGGACTGTAGGGTGGGAGTAAAATGGATAAAACACATATGACAATCATGGCTGTGTTGCCCTGACAATTTGCGAACAGACATGAAAAGGTTTTTTATAGCATGTGTGGTTCCTGGAAGTGAGCTGTGTGAGCTACTGGTGAGCATCATCCAAAAACTAGGGAGATAGTGGGTGGCCTTGTGCACAGTGGCATGTGGAATAAGTTTCCCTTCCTCAATGCTGATTCAACAACAGATGTACACTCACTTGCAATTTGATCCTCACAATCCTGACTAACACTTAAGACCTGGAAGGATGTGCTTCCAGATTTGAGCAAGCCAAATTCTGTTGCACTGGGCCTGCACTATGTTAGGACTCAGCCTTGTTGGAAAAGAATCAGATGGACCCTGTTTTTTCCCCATATCACTTCAGGGACAACAGGACTACAGTAGAACTGAGTCACCTCTGTGTAGCAAGATTCAGCACTGAAAGACAGGGATGTGCTGGCAGAATCTGCAAAATAGTTGTACTTGATTACAGTAGAGCACCAAGAATGTTAAGAACCTTGGGCCCTGGAGAAACTCTGTATGAGATTTACAGAGTAAAATAAGAAAATACAGACTCCTAATTGGCAGCATTACTTACAGTCTAGGAAAGTTGTGGGCATGCAGGTACATAAGGAGATTCTTGGCAGGGGTGAAGGTGTGGGTAATAATGGGTAGTAGATTCAGGACCTGTGGGTCACAGAACAAGGGGCCCCTGAATTGCAATACCTGGGAAATTCCATTCAATTCAGGGCACTTGGGAGGTTCTAAGTTATGTTCCAGAAAACCCATGCCATAGATTTCCACAGAAAAAAAAATACTTGGGGATCTAGGACTAGACACTGCTCTCTTGTGGCTCAGCAATGATATTTTGACTTGGGCCTCCCCAGAGATCGTGCTGAATTCTCCTTGACTCTGCCCTTCTCAGAGATCACTAGATCTGTCAGACAAGAACTGGGTGTGCTGATATTTGGTAAATGAGCTGAAATCCAAACTTCCAGGACAAGAAGGCCTGCCAAGAATGCCTCAGGTGAAACCTGAGATGTAGAGAAGCTGTGTGGTGATGTCACAGAACTATGGTCACATGAGAAGTTGAGTAGATACCTCACAAAAATCACCATTAGTTTCAATGGGGCTCTAGACACAGAACTGCTACCATTCCTGGGAGAAGAAGCCTTGCAATGGAAAAAAAGCAATGCATAAGGATGCTTTGTGTACCTGTGAGGGCTCCGGTTTTTCAGGAATGAGCCCTGAGTCTGATTGAAGTTGAGAAATTCAGCAAAAATATCTCAAACTTATTCATGTATTCAGGCTGGTTCCATCAGTTGCCATTCCATCTTGGTTCAGGTGAATTCTGCCACACTTCATCCACAACAGGTCCTATAAGGATCCAGGAACCCAAGTTCACCTGCATTGTCAGGTTGCCGAGGTCTCTGTTGTGGGGAGAAGGACAAATCCAAAGGAGAAACATTACATGCTTCCAGCCCCCTTGCCTACCCGGCAGTGTGCATGCATTTTCAACCTTTCAGTCTCCTAGGCATTGCCAGGCAACAATTATGAGTTATGATCAGGCCTGTCACAACCCCTTTCTTCTCCCCAGGCAAATATACCACCCATACCAACCAAACCAAGAGTCTTTCAGCCTTGCTGTTGGATATAGGGCAATGCTCAAGGCAGCTGTGAATCTTTTAGGGATCCAGCTTCTCAGGTTTGGGCCATGTTTCTCATGGGAATTTAGAAAGACCACCTAAAACTCAAGTCTTTCCAATGGCTCCAGTCTAGAGCCTACATGTACCCTCGGATCTATGTTCAGGTGGATGCTGCCACATTTCTGGAGTCCTTGAGGAGTAGAATCTTGTTGAGTAGACTCAAAAGGAATAACTGCAGAAACTCACACACATGTACTAGACACAAACAGAAACACACACACACACACACACACACACACAAACACAAATACACACAGACAATCATCTTGGACCTCAGATTCAAATGAGTGAATTTTAGAGTCTCCGGGAAGTAATTATTCTTCCAACTGATATCAATGGACAGGACAGAGCAAGAAAAGTGTTTTTTTCAACCCTTGACACTAGGTATTCTCCCTGGTTAAGAAGCAAGGTAACCTAGTCAGGAGAATCCATTATTACCCTTGCTGCATATGTGTTGTGATTTCAATGTTGTTGGAGCTTGTAAGAGGGGGCATAGGACAGTGAAAATCTGCCCCAATGGTTCAGTATATGACTGGTCATTTTAGGGCAGTTCTCTTAAGAGTCACCATGAGGAAGAAGACTGTCGTTGGCTACTTGCTTTCCTTGTACACAAAATATGGATGCATATGTCTATGGCAGTCACTCCAGATCCCTTGTACGGTTGCAGCGATGTGGCTCTGGAGCAGAAACCTCTTCCGACAAGCCTGTGTCTCTTAAACTCCACCTGCTTCCAAGTTTATTGATGACCCAATTTCTGACTGAAAAGGGAAAATAAAACATGAAAGGAAGGATGAGATAAAAGTAAGGGACACCAGGAATAAGATTAAGAGAGACAGGAGAGAATGCGTATCGTAGGGAAAGAATGAAATGGTTGATGCTCAATTGACCACAATATAGAATATGTATTATACACATATATTATATGTGTTATGTATATATGAAATAGTCAAATAATCACATAAACCCACTTACTAAAATTAATTAACAACTAGGCAAACCTAAATAAAGAAATATAACGTCTTACATACAATTTTCTTGAATAGAATAAAAGGAAATTGTCAGCAAATACTATTGTATAGAGAGATAAATGCAAAAGGGAATTGATCAAGTAATGTCTCACAAAGGAAAAATAGGATATATCGAGTGTGGCACATACTAAGCACACAATGGCATTTGGATTGAAAAACCCCATAGGGTGATAAGATCAAGGATCTCAGGATATAAATCTGCAATGACCCCAAGACGCTGGCTCCAAGCCACTATAGGTCTTGGCAACCATATATGCAGTTTTAGGCATGTATTAAGTTCCTTCTCCATACATCATGGCTTCCAAGTGGAAAAGACCCACACAATCCACATCCAGAGAAGGTGTGTAAAGACAGAAATAGAGAAAAGAATCTTAAGAAGCATGAATTGACACAGCCTGCTACCCCTCAAGAGTCAGAAGAGCAAGAATTCAGGGACAAATGGCTATTGAAAAACGTGAGAGGGTGGGAGAAGTCTAAAATTCTTGCCTCATGAAATTGATTTTTTTTTAATTTACTAGGATTCTAATGAGGAGGGAGGACTTAGAACACATGCAATAACTGATGACAAATCTAAACAGCACATTTATATCAGAAATTTACAGTGGGTAAAACAGATTGTCACTGACCACAAACATGAACATCTATGAGGCTTAAAAAAACAACTGAAGTTTCCTTTTCTCCATTCCATAGACAGAGAAAGGAAACCATAATAGTGGGGAGTTTGAAAGAAGCCTGTAGTCTCAGTAATCTGGAACTTCGAAGAAGAAGTTGGTTTTATCCCAGGAATTAGGGCCCATGAGAGAAACTAATTCAGACCAAGTCCCCAGTACAAATGAGGGAACACTTATAAAATTCCACATATAGTCTTGTGGCAGTTGTACAAACCTTTAATTCTAGAACTATGAAGGAGAGGCAGGCAGATCTCTGTGATTTTGGGGGCAGCCTGATCTACACAGTGAGTGTTGAGACATGAGAATTACAACGCAGAAACTCTGTCTCAAAAAGAAATATCCAACAAATTATTATGAATGCCTCCACCTTCTGAGGAAACATATAATTTAGAATTACACTAGTTAATTTAATTATTTGAATGACCTCCTGATGCCTTTCCAGAAGAAGCCATTCTCATTTTCTTAAGCTTTGCTCTCTTGGGAATATTATGAGTTCTTTCAGAATGAGAAGGAGGATGTCTTCTTATATTTACAAGCACAAAAATTCTGCAAATTTGTATTGAATTACAAACATAACCACTCAAAAGATATGTCAGAGTTTAAAGACCAAGACACAAGAATACTGAGACAATGATTTTTCACATACTAAAAACTACTATTTTGATGAACAAAAGATGTGAGCACATAAAACCAGAAGTAGAAACCTGAATGGTGAAGAGGAAAAAAATAAAGTCATGTCTCAAATAAGAAAACAAAATAATGGTTCCTTAGCAGGTATCGCAACTAAAACTCCTTACAATAAATAGAATTTTTCTAAGTGCTTTAGCAATACACTACAGATAGCAGAATAGAGAAGCCAATGAATTCAAATGTTGAAAAATAAAGAGCTCTTTAGTATCCTGTTACACTATGTTACTTAGGCCCACATCTTCTGTCTCTTGCGTTATCCTTACCTTTAGATTGGATCCTCTTATTTATCTATAAATTAAGGATATACTCTTACGTCCATCCTTGGCATTCCTGTTCTTGGACCAGAAGGTTGTGTTTCAGTGTCAGTTTCCTGAGAGAGATAAGACCAAGGGTTGAGAAATTAGAGAAGACAGAAAAAAATGGATCAGGAGTGCAAACAGAAGCTGAATGCTAATCCAAGCAAGTTTAAGAAATAAAGAATAAGATATAAAGAAATAAAAAATTTAGAAATAAGAAATAAATAAAACACCTTTTATACAGTTTTCCTAAAACAGAAAATGGTAAACTGTCAGGAAAATCATCAAACAATGGGACAAAGTCAATGGGAAAGCTTATTTAGTAATGATTCACAAAGACAACACACACTATTCCATGTTTTGCACAGATCAAGTCTTAGGACTCAGAACCACAGGCCCTTACTGTGGCAATACCTGGGTTCCCAGGATCTGAAGACTCATCCCACCCAACTGCTGGAGACCAGTTCATTAGTGACCTTGCCAGAACTAAGTTTCTTCTGTCCACATCAGTTTATATGGGAATGCTCCAGAGAAGAGAAGTCTGGGTCATCTTGTGAATCTCCAGGATTGGCAGTTTCCAGAAACTATTTCATAGTGCTTTCAAACTCAGGTTTCAGTTCCCTGGGAATCACAGTATTGTACTTTGTCTTTTGCCTCCACAAAACCAGGAGAAACAGTGAGTCCTAAAATCTCTCTGAGCCAGTATAACACCATGTCACAGGAAAAGCCCAGGAGACACAGATACTCAGGGAGTGTCCAGCACATGAAGACACATAGGAAACTTTCATGTCCAAAGGCTTCTATCTGCCTCAGATTTGATGCCTACCTTCAGAGGCCAACTACACTGGCATCGGTTAGAAACACTGAGAAGCTGCAAAAGCTGCTTCTCTTAGTGAGTTCCAGAGGAATTAAAACACAGGCTGAAGAAAAGGAAACCTGAACCTTGCAGACACCACCAGCCCTGACATCCCGTGGAAGCCCTGTACTGTACAATCAAGGACGACATCTGAGGCTGAGGGGATGCCACAATCTCAGTCCCAGTTCCTGGGAACCATAAGACCCAGAAATACCTGAACCCCAGACATAGTTTCACCTTTGGTATCTGCAACTCCCACTCGCCATGTCAGAGATCACAATTTACTCGCAGACGTAAAGACAGTTATTATTTCCTCAGGCACACCTCCTGGACTTAAAATACCACAAGCTTCCCAAACATTAGGGAGCTTCCTCAGAGGGGCATCTGAGTTCCTTCATAATAGTATTCCATATATCCAGGCAAGAAAAGGGCTCAGCCATAAGAACCAGTGACCTGAGTCAAGAGGACCAGATAATTGTTTCTGTCACCAGGACTGGCCTCTAAGGAGGTCAAACTGTGTGGTCTGAACAAGTGCTAATGAGTCAAAGGGATGCATTCTTCCTACATCAGCAGATATTGTGAGGTAACAGTGCTTTGCACTATATGCCCTGAGAGCACTTGAATCATTGTTGTTCATGTGATGCAATCAGCTAACACTGTTGCTAAGCATGGGGTGGCAGGGAGAGGGATTGAACTAAATAGATTTCTGCAGTGGCACATTAGCATTACCAGCTGCTATGTTACTCTGTGGGGCAGGGACAAAGTCAATCTTAGCCTATTGGCGGACCTCCATCATTAAGAAAAACAAACATAGGTCATTACATAGCATAGTCAATAGCCAGCTGCTCAATTCGACCCTTCCCGAAGGGAATTTTAAATACAGTAAATACAGAGTGAGTGATTTAGCAGCACAAATACTAAAACTGGAATGATACAGAAACAATGAGCATGTCACTTGTGCAAAACTGACATGCAAAATCATGATTTTTTCCACATTTTTTAAAAGAAAAAAGTAAAGAGCACTCAATTAAAACTTTTAAAATATGCCAACAGATTCCTCAAAGGCATTGCATAAGATACATTACTCTGTTTGCTATTTTCAAATAGTTGTATGCTCCATTCCTCCATGAAATAATGGCTATGATTTATGGAGTATTATCTAAAATTATATAAAGCTGGTGTGTAATACCATCTTGTGGTGAGAAAACTGACGCTTGCTGGGTTTGTTGGGATGCTCCTTTCATCTCAGCACTCAGTATGCAGAAACAGTTGGATCTCTTGACAGTTTGAGGCCACCCTTGCCTACATATTGACTTCCAACACTATCAAGGGTACTAAGAGACACAATGTCTGAAATAAATGAGTAAATAAATACATAAATAAAAGAACATATAAATGGAGGAATATACAGAAGAATAAATAAATAATAAACTAAATAATTCAATATTTAATTTTTTAAAAGAACAAATAGAAAACTGAAGCTGAGAAAGTTTTCCCTACTTCAAGCTATAAAGGTAGCAACAGTATTAATTTATGCTTTCACTGATAAGGTCTCTATGGAATCCAGGCTGATCATGAACTTCTAGCTGAAAATGAGCTTTCTGCCTCAGACCTGTAAGTAATTGTACCTGTATCAAAGAATTAGGCTCAGAAATATTTGGCCACTGGGTCAAAACCATACACATGTTCCCACACCTTAGTTAATTTACTAACACCTCAGATGTATCTAGAAATATCTTATCTTATTCAAAGCTGTTAATCATTCCTATATTGTTTCTCTCCTTGTTTATGGCATTTTTACAAAGATTTGTTTGTTTTCATGAAAAGCTCTCATTTATCTAGACGAACTCCTGGCCCTCCAGTTTCTGCCCCATAAGGGGTAGGATTTCAGGTAAGTGCCTCCATACAGAGTACTATTGTGATAATATCTGAATCAGAAGTCTTTTACTACCTTCTGG
This sequence comes from Cricetomys ansorgei, assembly GCA_026225945.1. Taxonomy (NCBI): domain Eukaryota; kingdom Metazoa; phylum Chordata; class Mammalia; order Rodentia; family Nesomyidae; genus Cricetomys; species Cricetomys ansorgei. Next base: position 455,231 of record JAMJFZ010001467.1, read on the forward strand.
AAGGAAGGTATCATCTAGTGATTGACAGAAGTTTACCTCACAAAACCAAAAGTTTGCAAATTTATCAGATATTAAAGTACCCTACTTAACAGGAATTCCCTAATACTAGTGAGTAGCATTATCTCTTATTTATATGTTATTAAATATAAAACAGAAACTGGCATCTGTTATTTTGTGTAGTCAATTATATGAAAATCATTCAATGAATTCTATGACATAAAAAACTGATCATCTCAATAAGACGGTAAGAAATACTTTCACTAAATCCAACACTTCTTTATGATGAAATATTTTGAGAAATATGGGATACAAAGGCCACACTTAAATATACTAAAGGCAATTTACAGCAAGCCAACAGAGAATATCAAATTGAAGGGAGAGAAACACAAACCAATCCTCTAAAATCATTATCAAGGCAAGGTGGTCCATTCTCTCCATACCTACTTAATAGTGTATATAAAGTTCAAGCTAGAAAAGGTAAGACAAAAGAAGGGCAGCAAGGGAATATGTATTGGGAAAAAAGAAATATATATATATATATATATATATACATATATATATATATATATATACGCACACACACACACACACACACATATATATACAATTACTTATATATAATATGATAATATATATATGTAACCCCTAGACTCAACCAGATAACTCCTATAACTTGGAAACTCTTTCAATGAAGTGACAACCTGTAATATCAACTCAAAATATCTGTTAGGGTCAAATATACAAATGAAAAATGGACCAAGAAAGAAATCAGCAAAACAATACTTCTCACAATACCAACAAATAACATATGGTATCTTGGATGACTCTAACCAACCAGGTTTCAGACTTGAATGTCAGAAAATTTTAAGTCCTTGAAAAGGGAAATAGAAGAAGATTTTAGAAGACAGAAAGATATCCCATGCTCTAGGGTTGGTGGACTTTACATTGTAAAATACACATTTTACCAAAAGCATTTGACAGATTCAGTGCAATCCCTTACAAAATCGCAATACAATTCTTTACAGTCCTACTAAAGACAATACTCACTTCCATTTGGAAAATGAAACAACAAAAAATTAGAATAACAAAAGTAATCCTGGAAAAAAAGAACTTCTGGAGGTACGAACATCCCGGATGTTAAGATGTACTACAGAACCATAGCAATGAGGGGAGCATGGTATTTACTTAAAAACAAACATGAGGATCAATGGAACTGAATCAAGGATACAGAATGTCATGAACTAATTTCTCCTTTCATCCTTAAGAAGGATATATATGTCCATGTTACTACAACTCCTTTAAGGGTCATAGGGATATAGCTCTGGAGCAAAAATATTGTCTCTCAAGTCAGGATCCCTGAACTCCACTTGCAACCAATCTAAAAGAGTTCCTAATTTCTGAAAAAAATTAATGAAATGAGGACAAAGAAGAAAAAGTCAGAGAGAAGAGGAGACAGACAATGATTAGCAAGGAAGGATGGAGGATGGTACAGAGGGAGTAAAATGGATAAAACACACAGGACCATAGGCTGTGTTGCTCAGGCAAACTAAGCACAGACTTGAAGTGATGATGCTCAGCTTGTGTAGTTCGTGGATGTAAGGTTTGTGGAATACTGATAAGCATCATCCAAAACCTATTGCGATTGTGGGTGGCCTAGTGAACAATGCGTTGTATATTATGTTCCCCTTTTTCAACCCAGATTCATTGACAGATACAAAGTCCCTTACAAAGATATACTCACAGTCCTGAGGTGGCAGCCTCCAGACATGGGAGGCTATGCTTCCTGCTTGGAGCAAACCAAACCATGTTGTGCTCGGCCTACTATGTGGCAGAGCCCCCTGGAGTCTGCTTTTCCCTACAACTGTCCTAAGCCAACAGGTTAGCAGGAGATCGGAGATAGCACTGTCTAGCAAGTAATGTGCTGGGCATGCCCACTGAAAAACAGGGATTAGCTGGCAGACCTGCAAAACAATTTCACTTGATGACAGTAGTGCACCAAGAATGTCAACTACCTTGTGCCCTGGGACAACTCTGTATGGAAATTCCTGAGCAATATATAACAAAAGAACACAACAAAAACAAAAGCAAAAAACAAAAAACAGAAAAATTAAAAATGACCACAGATTCCAAGTTGGCAGCTTACCTTACAAGCCAGGCATGGAGAGAGATGACTCTCTAATTGCAGTCTACTACATGGGATTCCAGAAAGGTCATATCGGCATGCCAGTAGGTAAGAGGATTCAGGACATGGGTGCAGATACAGGAGGTAATGGGTGATAATTTCAGGACCTGTGGGTCACAGAACAAGCTGGCTTCTCAATTTCTCTACCCGGAGATACTCCATTCAATTCAGAGAATCTGAGGACACAGAAGTTGTTGTATAGGTCCTAAGGAATGCTGCAGAAAACCCATGACAACCTGTAACACAAAGTAGCATTCTCAGAAACAAAATTGGATCTGGGGACCAAGGACTGGACATTGCCCTTTTATGGTGATTCAGCAAATTTTGACATGGACCTCTCCAGAGATCCTGGTGAATTTTACTTGACTCTGCCCACCTGGATAACCACTAAGGCTGTCAGGCAAGAATTGGGTGTGCTAACACTCAGTGAACCTGCTGATATCCAAGCTTTGAGATCAAAAAGGCCTGCCAAGACAGTCTCAGGCTAAAGCTGGTCTGTAGGGAAGCTAGGTGGTGGTGTCATAGATATATGGTCATACGGGAATTTGAGCTGATACAACACCAAAGACAACCTCCCATTTCAATGGGGCTCTAGATTCAGAACTGCTCTCCCTCGTGGTAAAAATCTTTCAGTGGAGAAAGGGAGTACCTTTCTACTAGGTGTACCTGTGTGGTCTCCAACTCATTAGGTTTGAAGTTTTTGGCTCTTTCTCAACTTCCACAGACAGACCATTCTTTCTGGGTTCAGGTGAACTCTGCCATGCTTCAACCATAACATGGGCTATAAAGGTCTAAGCACCCAATTTCACCTAAAGAGACAGGCTGACTAGGATCCTGTTGTGGGGAGGACAGGTCTAAAGGGGAAACATTGTATGTCTCCTGACACTGTGCCTACCAAGCAGTGGGCTTGCATTCCCACCCTATCATTCTCCTAGGAATTGCCAGACAACCATTATGAGCAATCACCACATCTGTCACAACCTCTTTCCTCTCCTCAGGCAATTACCCAGACCCAACTAAACCAAGAAGCACCCTTCATTCTACCTAATGAAAATAGGCCAAAACTCAAAGCAGCTGTGTGTACCTGTGAGGCTTCCCGGTACTCAGGTCTGAGCCCTGAGTCTAATGGGAATTAAGAAAGGCCACCTAAACCTCAAATCTTCTTACCAATGGATTTAGGCACCGGCTGGATTTAAGTGTTTCTTACTAATCAAGAAAAATGAAAATGTACCTTTTATACGGAAATTTGAATCAGAATTTCATCAATACACGTTTATAGATCATACTAAATACCATTTGAAAATACAAACTTAAAACCTTTGGATGAATTCATAAAGACTATCTCTGTTTTCCCCCACAAGAAGTACCTAAAATAATTCTTCCTAAAATGATAAAAAATAAAAATTCCACATAAGGAAAAATTAATGATCCAAGATGCAATTAGTAAATACCATTCGTTTATATGTACCCTAGTAATAAAAATCATATGGTTTGTAAAAAATAAACAATAAATTTGTTAAAATGGTTAACTGAGTTTACATTTTATACTCTTGTTTAAAAAACATTCTATACCCTTGTTAAACTGAAAGAACACCCAAAAATATATAAATTAGCTTTAACATCAGTGTTGACCTTAAGAAATTTGTTTTTATATCTTCAAATTAGTAATTTCTCTAAAAAAAGTAACAAGAAGTGAAATCTGCGAGGAATAGAAAGAAGCCACTAACTGGTAAAAGTAAGACATTCTTGTACCAGAAGTGAGGAATTCCTGGATGCAATCTATTTTACTCAACTAATTTTACTGCGACTAATTTTATGACTTTACTTAGAAAAAGAAAACAGTGGTAATAAAATCCACATTTACGACATAGATGAGAAAACAATATTCACACTGACAGAAAACCACATGGATTTTGTTCAACAGACCCTATATTTTAAAAGTAAATTAGTCTTGTACTGACATATTACCTGACACCCGAGCTACCTATGTATTATATGGGCTGTGCAAACTGGCATGGATTTCATCAACACTCCACTAGACTACATTTATCGCGCACTACGTTCATCCAATCCTTTATTCAAGCAAGCCATTAACTAAATGATCCTTGTATGCTGCTTTGCTAGAAAGAGAGACAGCAGGGCAAGGGGAGTCACTAATACATGAGTTTCCCTCCAGAGGAAAGGAAAAGATATTTTAAGGTCTGCTCAAAGGAAATGGAAATTTTATCTTCCAGGCTTGACCCTCCCCATGAGATACTGCCCTTGGACACTCCTGCCCAACCACTGACCCCTTGTCCTGCAGGTACCCATGCCACTGGGTTGTTATATATATTGTGACGTGTTCCAAGTTCTCACAAGGAGAAGGCTAAGTAATTGATTTCACTGAACAGATGCTGTTCACACAGTTGCCAATATCAGCCAATATTCTCAGACACATGAACAGACAATTTTACTGAATAAAGAGTATACTTAATTCTGTGATACCTGCATGATAACCAGATTTATTTGGGCTCCTGAGGATGGTTGTGACTGCATGAGAATGTGCCACAGACCAATCATCACTCCTTGTTCTAAAATAAGAGGAAAGGCAATAGATGTATTGTTCTATATCAAACTACAAACAAGACCCCATTTGCCATGTCTTCTGTATATTTTGTGGCATGGCTTTGTCGATAGGGGAAATACACATTATGCATGGTCACTTGCCATTTCATGGACATTTTTACCTCCATCCACTACCATTGGTTACAATTAACGAATGATTTTATATGATCAGTAATAATATTAGAAAATTACACTAATAAGAACACATGCCTGTGATCATTTCACTGTATAACCTGTGTCATAATAGGCTCCACATCAGAGTTGTGATTGTATGAGGCTTCTACTATATAACAATATTTGTTTCTTGTTTAAACCTTAAGGAGATAAGTAGGAGTGCAGCTGATCTACATCTACAACATACATAGAATATTCCTTCTCCCTCACCTTCTGAGGCTTTCCTTCCAATCTGCATGAAGAACAATTTATGAATCCTCCCCGGTAATTTGAGAGCTGCCTGAACCCCAGTTTCAACTTTACATTACAATTAGGTCCTTTGGTACATATTCTTCTACCTGTAATTAGGGAGCAACTTGCCAAGGAGGAACACATGACCTAAAAAGTGATGTTTCAAGGGATTTCTTGATCTGGATCCTGGCATTCTTCCTGAGGAACATGACTAAGATGGAGTTAAGTAACATCAGAGTAAAATTGAATCAACTATTTCAGGCATCCTATTAGGCTAGGAATGCCACAAAAAAGAAACTGTTCCTATTTCACTGGTTTTTGAGATCCTTTCTGTCCCTGCATGGAGGTCCCTGTTCTGTAATTGTCACCATGAATAATAACACATCATTTTACTATTGGATAATGCACATCTTTTAGCTGTACATGATGTCTAGTCTGCAAATCAAGGTAAACTGCTCCTAACTCCTTGTGGTAGTAATATACATGAGTTTCTCTTTCAAAAACAATGTCTGACAGGTAGGCGAATGAATTGTAAAATTACAACTCTCCTAAAGGAAAATATTAAAAAATGCAAAAACGGAACAAAGAAAGAAACAAGGAAATAAAGATGGAATACAAGCAAATGAAAGATGAGGAATAAATAAACATAAGAGTGAGCGAAAAATTAATGATATTGGAAAATTGTTAAGGAGGTATGGATATAGGGAAGAAGAATGAAATAAGAAAGTGTGAATGTAAAGAAGGACTGATGACTGAAAATGTTGGATTATGTATTTTGTGGTGTATATTCCAAGAAATGTGCTTTCAATGAGTGTAGAGATCAGAGAAAGCAGCTTGGAACTGTGATTGTGTCTGTGTCAAATTTGGATCCCTCAGTTTTCTTTTAGGAAGACAAGAAAGTACCCCAGGATACCCATCCTTTTCAATGCCCTATATGCACTCCTGGGTGATTCCTCTTTTGCTTCCCTGCTAAACAAAACCATAAAGGACACTAGAAACTGTGACTTCATCCCAGCTAGGACAAGAATTCAAGACTTTCGCATGCCTCAGGAGCCGGCACTGCTTAACGGAGTCAAAGGACTATAAATCCCCAAGGATATATTGGACCATTGCCATGTGTTGGAGGAAGCACACCACACTCATCTCAGGAATGAAAGGAAATCGAAAAGAAAAAAGTGTGTGTTTCACCAACACAATTCTGATTTATGTCAATACTTCACCAGGAATATCCTGTTGCTTTTCACCTATAATATTTAACCTAGGAATGTAAAACGAGCAAAAGAAATACTATATCTCAAAAGCTCCATGCCTGTCGTGACCATGAGATCTGACCCAGAGCATGTCTTTGTGTTGCTAGGCAATTATGATCTCATACTCTATTGCGATCAAATACAGGTCCGCATGCCACAGCGACCGAACCCACTTATGACCCATCAATTTATACTTACTAACATTTTCCAAAGTGCACAGGACTATCCAGGAGTGGTAGCTTCTTTGACATTTACTACCACACATTTACCTACTATGCATATAATAATGCACACATTTAAGTTAAAGAATTGAGTTGCCATATGAATAGATATTTAGGCACTGATCTATAATTTGGATTATAGATCAAGATTATAGATCTCCTGTTCTCACTCCGCAATACTGGAGACCAACACCACTCTTGTGCTTCTGCCTTACTCACCCTCTTTCAACTCAAACAAAAACAGTATCAACTCATTCTGTCTTATTTGTAGGATGTGAACCACATGAACATGGTGCAAATCTGTTGAAAAACTAAGTGTTTGAATTCTACTTCCAGCAAAGACATAGATACATTTACACAGTCACATGTATACACGCACACACTCACATATGATATATAAAATGACATCTAAGCTCACAAGAACATATGCAAAACTGTACCTTGCAATATTTAAGAAGGACATTTATTTATAATTGGATTCCTTGGATATTGTACTTACCATTTGGGAAGTACATTTCATAACTAAAACACGTAACTTCTGAGACTTTAGAGTCTAATCCTCACTATTTTGATAGATGGTGATATTCAGAGCAAAAGACCACTTTCTCTGCTCAACTTTGAGCCACAATGTAATCAATCTTCCCACATGGTAATGACACTGTGAACTCAGGCTTCTAGATGCTATCAGATAGAAGATATTGGGAAGTTGCCATTTTAGATACAATACATATCTCCTTATCCAGGAACGAATTTAAGATATAGCTTCAAATCATGAAGAAATACACACAGTGGAAATCTCACCCTGCTATGGACTTCTTTAGCTTCCTATTCCATAGTGACCAGTTTTTTCACAGACCATAGAGTATATCATCAAGAATTCCTGCCTTGGCTTCTACTACTAGCTCCAGAATATCTTCTAAGGCTTTGGCTATACCTTGATTTGAAGAATCAATGGCAGCATATACTGAAATGGAAGACTGTAGAGCATAATAATCTTGAGAAAGTAACATAGCCAAAGAAATCACTGCATTCCAGCTGCCTCATGCTTGTTGGCCAGATGATAAAGCAACATAAGAATCACATTGGGATTTCCGTACAATCATCATGATCTCACAGCTTGTCATGGTCTAGAACTGTGCTACTCAGTGCTTCTAAAATCCCACCTTCTCATAACATATCAGGAAATACTTTTTTACCTTATCCACAGGTTATAAGTCTCTTTATGAATTGATAACTATTTTTCCTATCACATGATTATGTCATGTCACTAGATCGTAAGACAGCTTTTGACAAAATCTAACACCCTTCATGATACACCTATTGGAGAGTTTGGAGATGCATTCTATATCTAAACATAATACAGGCAATTTCCAGCAAGAACTCTACCAACATCAAATTACACGGAGAGAGAGTCAAAATAATTCTATTAAAATCTGGAACAAGAAAGTGTTGTCCTCTCTGTATATACATATTCAATAGTACTCTAAAAAGGAAAAACTATAGCGGATAAACATCTTCAATGAGGTGGTTGACTACAAGATTAACTTAAAAAGCCTTCCCCTCCCTTATACACATATGACAGATGGACAGAGTAAGAATTCTGGGAAACAGCACCTTTACAAACCTATAAACAACACCAGGTATATTGAGGTGTCTCTAATCAAGCAATTGGAAGACTTGAATGACATATACGTTTTTCCTTGAAGATGGAAAGTGAAGAAGATCTCACAGGTTGGAAAGATAGCCCATGCTCCTTGTTTGGCACAATTGGTATAGAAAAAAATGGGCATTTTATGGGAAAAAATCTGCACATTCTATGTACTCATTAACAAAATACTTAAAGACAAGAAACTTAAAGAAATGTTCAACATCCTTAGTGATTTGGGATAGCGCTCTAGGGGCAGTCCATTAAAGGGGATCCCAACAAGGTTGTATGGGTATACAAGTGGGTGAGGGTGTTCTGTCTTGGGATGGCAGAAGAAGAAAGTATGGTTGGTTGGCTCAGGATCTATGGGTAACACAATGCAGGGGCTGCACTGTTGTACTTCCCTAAGATACAACTTTCATTTATGGGCACATGACTTAAGCAGTGCAAAAACTGCTTAAAATTCAAAAGGGAAGGCTCCAGAATATCTATGATCTATGCCAATCAACAATGCAGCACGGAGTCCTCAAACCAGTTAATAGAAGCTCAAGGCCAGTCTGGACTACATGAGATCCCGAGTTCAAAAAAAAAAAAAAAAAAAAGTCTTTCTCTTACAGTTTATTCTGTTACAGAATGCAATATCCGTTAAATTAAATTGATGCAATAGCAATTCAAAAAAATGTCAACCCACTGAGTATACATGACAATTGCATGTTTTTAAAATTTTTGAAGTATTTTTCACCTTCTATCATACCTGATTTTTGATTTGATCTCTGAAAAACTCATGTGCAGTTTACCCGTAAAAAATTTATCTTTCGTTTTTCTTTTTCCTGCATGTTTTCCTTCTCACAATGATCAACAACTCTGAGGATTCTACCTTTAAACTCAGGAACTGGGGGTTTGGATCAGGGACTGGCTTTCATTCATGAGGTCACTGGTTACTTCTCCATGACTGGAAACAAACTATTGACTGTTTAAGTATTATTTTTCTATAATTTCTTACTCTCCAAACTGTCTCATAAATAAAGTCTATTTTGTTCTTTCCTACTATCTCCCCAAGCCCTCTACTTGGATAAAAGTGTTTTTACTACATTGCCCATTTCCTACTTCTGCAATCTTTGGTGAGTTCCATTAGGACAGGGGCCTAAATCTAACTCCCTTGCTCTTACTTGTGTTTGGTCACCAGTTGGAAGTAAAGTTCATTGCCAACTATGGGAATGAATTCTTCATTTCTAAAAGACAGTGAGAACTTCAGATATCGCAGTGGAAAGATTTTGGCATCATAAACTCCTTTGATGTATGTCTATGATAATTCAGGACCACCACATCATTACAGAAATTTTTTGAAGGAGCCAAGTCAACTCCTATAGGCTAAACACAGCTGGAGGAATCTAGCAACATGTGCAGTGTGACTGATTCCTATTAGACCAGGCTTTCTCTGCCATCCTAGTACATGAGGTGTGTCTAGGATGGAGAGGATGATGATGTACAAGAAGTTTTCTCCCTGCTACGGAAGCCTTGACCTCCTCTGAGCTTCAACAAACCAATGTTCTGTTCTCATCCTGGGGTCCAACATCATGGATTCTATTAGGGTGTCTCCCAACTCGGGACGTCAACCACTGGTAAAGAGCCTGGTCAGAGGCCATCTAGAAGTCAGCAAGGAAGTCTGTTCCTAAATTCAGAAGACTTACCTGCCTATGCTACCCTGTATTGACCCAGCAGAGCAAGGCACAAGGGGCTCAGTCAAGGCTGGTGACCCCTGGGTGCCCAGGGGACCCAGCTTTCTTTGGACACCATGGGCAGCCATGTTCCTGAATGGGCCAAGAGCATTTCAAGCAGTAGGTAAGAGAGGGGCTCCACTCAGCAAAGAGGTCCTCTTGAGGAACCAGGCCGGCTGGCCTAAATCCTGATGGCTAGTGGCTCCAATTGTTCACAGGCATCCAGGAAGAGAGGACGGAGCCTGTCACAGGTCAAGGCTGGGGCAAGGCACCATGTGAGCTTGGGCTCCAGCAACCAAAGGGCAGCAGCAGCCAGTGGACAGGGGAGAATGAGCCTAAATGCCCCAGCCAGGACCCTCTGCGAACCACTTCCAGATAAGTGGAAGAGGCCAGGGCTTAGCCAGGGGGGAGAGAGGGGCGCTGTATCTGCCCTTCACGTTCCACCCAGCAGACTCACGTGGACACTGCTACCCTACTGCCTGCCAGGCCTAAGTGTGGGCAGCATTCCTGTCGAGGAAGGAGGCAAGAAAGGAGGCAGCAAAGCAATTCCCACGAGAGGAAGTGGCTGCAGAAGACCCTCAACACCCTTGCCTATTACCCAGACTGCAAGGCAGGTCTTAACCCATGGATCTACTCACAAGCATGCATAGATGTTCAGGCTGCAGCATGATGGGGCGCCCATGACTCACCAACCGCTCCTGTCCCTGGGGTTCCTCTGGAGGTGCCACCTCTGACTTCGGGCATTTTTGCCATTTGGAGCTGCTGCTTAGCTCACTTCATACTCTGCCAGGAATTCAGGGTCTCAAGCCACACCACCTTGTGATCACCATGAGACACAAATTTTCCAGACGACCACTGTGGAGCTACTAAATTTCCCCATTGTGGAAGTCTAGCTATGCTAGGCTGGGGAGTTCTGGGAATTCAGACCACCATAGAACAACTCACCATAGGACTATCAGGATCTGCACTCCAAGTTGGATGAGGTGGCCCAACCTGAAGGATCAGTGAAGAAGTGACCCAACTAATAAACATTGCTCTAACCCTCTCCTGGCTGGCCAAATAAGGGCAAAAAAATCTACAACCAGAGGCCACTCTGGGATGCTCCTCACCCCAGGGACATTATATAATGGGCAACAATCTGTACTCTACTCATTAGGGAGCACAACTTTGGCTGTAGCCTTTCTCCCAATTGGAGGCAGCCATGAAGAGGAGAAAAGAAAGGAACCAGTGAAGAGAAGAGAAGAGAAGAGAAGAGAAGAGAAGAGAAGAGAAGAGAAGAGAAGAGAAGAGAAGAGAAGAAGCAGAGAAAAACACGTCAACTCAGCTTGAACATTTCAGTTATGTTAGGATACCTCTTTGGAGCTGCAACGCTAGAGAAGTTCTCCCCTAAAAGAAGAGCTGAGAGGAGTTGTTACATTGGAACATTCCAGCTCAAGTGGGGAAGACTTCCCTGCCTCAAAGCTACCAGAGGTGTGTGATGCCTATTTCCTGAATGACAGGATAACTTCCTATAGGGCACTCCTTCCAAAGAGCTGTGAGAGCTGGGTAGCTCCTGCGTTCCAAAATATAAGGATACCCATGCCTGTGGAGTCATTTTCCCGTGCTCAAACAGGTCAGTCCGTGGGCTTCCAAATGCCCCACATTTCTATTTCTGTCCAACCTGAATAAAAAAACTATCACTGACCTGCACATCAGTTCTATCAGGGATAACAATGGAATTGAGAGATTGTGTTTTCTCGTGTACTTGGTAAGGTATTTTAGACACTTCCTGGCCTCGGGAGACTGAACTAAACAAGAGAGTCACTATGTATTAATTCTGTAGAAATCTTAAGATAAAATATCCCTATGTCCTATCATAGAGGAAGCAGTCTCCCTTCATCTCATGCTCTGATGTGAAAAGCAGAAAAAGTGTGCATCACTAAAACATTCTGGCTCACTTCACTAATTTATGTAGAATCCCATGATGGATTGAAATTACAGTCACATACTGGTAACTCCTTTGAACAAAACCTCAATTTGCTGCCCACCAAATGAATCCCATCTGAGTACACAGTCATTACTTTAGGCTATTCTGGAAAGAGATGAATCTCCCAGAGAGAATAAATGGAATGGATGTAGTATTAAGGTTTGAACAGCATTCTTATATCAAAGTAACTGAGACACTAGGTACGTGGAATGGCTCAATTTTAATAACCCCAGACAACATCAATAGAGACAATGGAACCCATTTCTTAGTAGAAATAAGAGTCCAGAAACTTCAGGAGAAACCCAATGACTCAGGGCACGGAGGCATAATCAAGATTTTTTCATCATGCAACTGCAACACCCTGACTTTAACATTGGTAAAGTACCTTTCGAGGTCACTGGGATACCAGGCTCAAGTGTGAGCCACAATGCAGTCTTCTCATGAGGTAATGACACTGTGAATTCAGGATTTTATAGACATTCAGATAGAAGAAGTTGAGCAGCTTCCATACAAGAAGGAATGACTACCTCCTTTACCAGCAACTAATCTAAGGAATAGTTTCAAATCTTGTTGACGAAATTTACCCAATATAAAACTCATCCTGTTACGGACATCTTAGCTTCCTACTTCCTACTGATTAGCTTTTCCATAGACTGTACCTTTGTCATCAGGTATCCCTGCCTTGGGTTCTATTGCTAGCACCAGGTCAGATTCCAGGGAATGGGCTGTGGCTTGAGTGGAAGAATCTCCACCAGCATATACTGACATGAAAAGTTGTAGAGGACACTGATCTTGAAAAGTAACATATCCAAAGAAAAAATTACATGTTATCTGTCCCATTCTTGTTGTCCAGATGAGAAGGGACCACAAGAATCTCACTGGGTTTTCCAGGCAACCATTATGATCTCACAGGTTATCACAATCTACTACTCTTCTTAGTGCTACTAAGACCCCACCTACTCTTCACACATCAGTATATATGTCTTTAGATTATCCACAGAACGTTTTTCGTTATGAATTGGGAACTATTTATTTTTCCTATCACACTTTTACCTACAAACACTAGTATATCATACAACCAATTTGATTCATTACTATGCCATTCATTATATTGATGAGCTCTTAGATATATTTCTTCCTCCAATACCACCAGACTGGAGACTAAACAACATTCTTGTGTTTTTACCTTACTCAGCTGTTCCCATCTCAAATAAAAAGAAGTTCCTTATATCCCCAGATATCCTCCTTTATTAGTGGAACGGACCCCAAGCAGCAAGGTGAAATTCAGTGAAGTTGGTATTTGTATGTTTCTTCTTTTGGTTTTAGCATAGATTTAATAAATAAAACTTAAAATTGATGCATGTCAAGTAAACTGGGTTCAACACCAGAATCTAGTTTTATTATAAAAGCTTGCAGAAAAGAAAAACTTTCTCATCTTTATTGACACCTTTTTTTACACCACATTCATTCTGCATGTTTTCAAGTATTTAATTTGTTTTTATTACCTAATATAATACATCCAGAACATCTTTCCCCCTCCCACCATATCTCCCAGATCCTTCCATCTCCCCCCACTACCATATCTACCCCTTGTGTTCTCTGCTACTACTCGGAAAACAGAAGTCTCCTAACGATTAAAATTCAGACAATGCATAGCACATACTGTTTTGAATACTTCTCCTAGCACACAAACACAGAAACTCACACAAACACACACAATACATAAAATGGCATCCATCCTCAGAAACTCCCATGCTCCCATACCTTTCGTGCCACAGGAAAGCAGGACTGATTTTATCTCTGATATCTTAGGAAATTGGCATTTTCATTTGGAGAATGCTTTCATAATCCAACAGGACTCCTAACTCCACATCCTTTACAACTAAACCTGCAGAGGCTATCTCCTCAGTATTGAGATATTTTGTGATGCAGAGAAAAAAAGGCCAAAGTCTTGTTCCTTAGAGATATCCTGTCCTATCTCTGTGCCAATCAGAATTCAGGTAGCCTCTGTGTTGCTGACAACTGAAGAATTTGCATGTCGAAGTGCTCAGAGGTTTCACCAGGAGCTGGCTATGTAACTAAATTTACAGATCAGCTGCTGTCCACATGTTTAGCAATCAAAGATCTTCTCTGCTCAGAAACATGAGACACCAACAGAGCACACTTAAACAGAGTCCATATCTCTGTTATACAAGCACCCACCTGGGCACCTGGCAATAGTTGTGATTGAATAGGAGAATCTACCATAGACAAATAAATGGAAGGATAAGAAGTAGATGTTCTGTTGTACATTAAGTACATACATGCCACACTCTACCATTTATTCTTCATCATTTAAATCTTGGATTCCTCCCCAGGGAAATACTGAGTACACATGACACCTAGTCACTTCAGGGGCTCTCTGAACTATAGCCCCTACCATGGATTACAAGTAGGCCTTAGTCTACATCCTCCATCTCTCATTAGAAATCACCTTGAGCAGAAGGCTTTCATTAACAGGGAAAACAATGCCTGGAAGGCAATCTTAAACTGATTGCAGCTGTCCTCCTGGAAATCTTGACCTTTGTGGTAATTGTTTGTAAAGGATGAACCAACATCTTTAAGAATATTGGATTGGAATATCCACATGGGGACCCATCTGGCCAATGAAGGAAGAAATGCCGACTGATGTGAATAATTCAGAGTAAAGTTACCTAAGAAATCATGTTTCCCCTAACCATTGAATCAAGCAAGGCGGTGTCCACCTGACACTTTATAAGAAACATAGTGGATAGGAATCAAGTTAATTACCATTGCGCTGAAACATTTACACTAATTCAGAAGGTAAAGTATTCCACAGAGCAATTTCCCTGATTTCTTTTCACGGCGAAAAGGAAGTGAGAAAACTGATGTGACAGCTGTTTGATCTTGGCTGATATCTGATACCTGTACAACATCATGAGGGCCTGTATGTCCAACAGATGTTGCCCTCAGATTTAGATAGGTTGGCTTGGTGAGAGCTGAGTCATTGCAGCTGTAGACACTCACAAATGTGGGCAGCATCTGAAGGGAAGCGTCCCCCAGAAAAGAGCCAGTGTATTCTTTCAGCAATAAAGGCTTTTGCTGCTAAGCTTGATGACAGAATATTTAAAAATAATTTCTCAGACAAGTTTCAAGAAAGAAAATCAATTTTGTACAGACTTAGCACAGGTGGTAGACTGTTTGGCTAGTTCATAACAGGACTTAGATAACTCAGAAAGTTTATAGGTATAAAATAATCAAAAAAATCATTGAACAAAACATCCCAAATATAAAGAAAGAGATGCCTATAAAATACAAGAAGCTTAAAGAAACTAAGAACTAAGAAACTACTTAGACTGGACCAGAAAGGCAAGTCCTCTTGTAAACCACTGAACATTCAGAACAAACAAAGAATACTAAAAGCTACAAGAGAAAACAACAAATGGCATTCAAATGTAAAACTACTAGAGTTACACCTAACTTCCTAATGGATACCATAATGTCTAACCGTAAACAAAAAAATACATATTTTAAGGGAACACAGATGGCAGCCCAGACTATTATTTAAAGCAAAACTGTCAAGTATAGACTGAGAAATCAAAATATTTCATGATAAAATCAAATTCTAACAATACCTTTCACAAAACCCAGCCCAAATAAGGGAGTAGAATGAAAACTCCAAAACAAGGAGATTAACTACAATCAGGAAATCACAGGAAATAATTTCACACCATCAATTTCAAAAGAAGGGACACACACACACATACACACACACACACACATCAACAATAACTACAAAATAACAGGAGCTAAGTATCATTGGTCATTGACATCCTTCAAGATTAATGGTGTCAAGATTCATAATTCCCAACAAAAAGAGATAGACTAATAGAATGGATTTGAAAACATAATCAAGCTTTCGGCTGCATACAAGAAACACACCTCAACCAGAAAGAGAAAGATTACCTCAGACTAAAGTATTGGGAAAAGATTTACTGAGCGAATGCACCGAAGAACCAAGCTGGTGTAGCCATTTCTAACATCCACGATTAATCAGAAGACATGGAAAAGGACACTTCATATCCATTAAACCAAAAATACAGAAAGATGACATTGCAATTCTTCACACCTATGCCCCTAAAATTTATAAAAGGGCTCCAAAAATTGTAAACGAAACAATGCAAAATTTAAATAAACACATTGACCCTCACACACTGATAGTGGGAGATCCTCACACTCTGATAGTGGGAGATTTCAATACCCCAATTTTCAGCGACTGGCAAACCATCTAAAATAAAATAACTGAGATACACTGGCACTAACAAATTTTATAAACTAAATGGACCTAACAGATATTTATAGGATGTTTAACCCACACAGCAGATTACATCTTTTTCTCACCATCTCACAGAACCGCCTAAAAACTGACCACATTATTGGCCACAAAGCAATCTTCAATACGTACAGGAAAATTGAAATAACCCCCTGCATCCTATCAGATCACCATTGATTAATGCACATCTTCAACGACAACAACAACAGACTGCCTAGAAATTCATGGAACCTCAAAAACTCTCTACTTAATGACAAGTGGGTCAAGACAGAAATAAAGGAAGAAATTAAAGAATTTCCTGAATTCAATGAAAAAGACTCTAAAACATATCCAAAATTACGGTACATGATAAAAGCTATGATAAAGGGAAATTCATAGTACAAAGTGTTTACCAGAAAAGAGTGGAGACTTCATATACTAGCAAATTAAGAGCATATCTGAAAGAACTAAAACAAAAAGAGGAAAATATACCCAAAGAAGTAGATGTCAAGAATTAATCAAACTGAGGGATGGAATCATCAAAATAGAAACGAAGGGAACAATTCAAAGAATAAATGCAACAAAGACCTGGTTCTTTGACAAAATCAACAAGGTAGACAAACACCTAGCTAAACTAATTAAAAGGCAGAAAAACAATGTATAAATCAATAAAATCAGAAAAGAGGAGAATATGACTAGACACATTGTAGAAATCCGAAGAATCAATAGGTCATACCTTAAGAAACTGTCCTCCATAAAATTGTAAAATCCAAAAGAAATGAAAACTTACTTGTTAGGTACCACCTGCAAAAATTGAATCAAGATCAGATAAAGAACTTAAACACACCTATAATTCTCAATGAAATACAAGAGGCCAGTAAAGGACTTATAATTTATAAAATGCCAGAGCCAGATGATTTAAGCTCAGAATTATAAGACATTTAAAGAGTTAACACCAAAATTTCTCAAGTTATTCTTCAAAACAGATGCAGAATGAATTCTGACAAACTCAATCTATGAGGCCACAGTTATGCTAATAGCAAACCTCAGAAAGACTCAGCAAAGAAAGAGAATTATATGGCAATGGTTCTCATGAACATAGATGCAAATGTAATCAATAAAATATTCACAAACCACATCCAAGAAAACATTAAAAAGATTATCCACCATGATTGAGGAGGCTTGATCCCAGAGGTGAAGGGATGGCTCACCATATGAAAAACAGACAGTGCTTTACGACTCTGATTTATGATGCAGTGACACTGCATAAACAAATTGATAGAAAAAACGTACATGATCATCTCACTAGATTGTGAGAAAGCTTTTGACAAAATCAAGCAACCCTTCAAAATAATCTCATTGGAGAGACAGGGGATAGAAAGGCCATACCGAAACTTAATAAAGGCAATAAACAGCAAGCCTACTGCAAGCATCAAATTAAATGGAGAGAAATTCAAAGCAATTCCATTAAAATCAGGAGCAAGACCAGTCTGTTCCATCCATGTTTACATATTCAATTTTATACTTAAAGTTCTAGCTAGATCAATACGACAACAGAAGGACATCAAGGAAATATGAATTTAAAAGAAAAATGTCAAAATATCCTTAATTGCAGATGATATTATATTATATATAAGTGACGTCAAAAAACTGGATTAGGAAACTCTTATAGGTAGTAAACAACTTCAATGACGTAGCTAGCTGCAAGAAAATCTCAAAAAATTCTGTAGCCCTCCTATATATAAATGACAAATGGACAGAGAAAGAAATAACAGAAACAATATACTTCACAATAGCTACAAATAACACCAGGTATCTTGGGCGACCAAGCAAGTGAAATACTGGAATGACAAAAGCTTTATATCCTTGAAGAGGATGATTGAAGATCTCAAAAGATGGAAAGATATCCTGTTCTCTTGGGTGGGTTGTATTAACATAGTAAAAAGGGCCATTTCACTAAAAGTAATGAAGAGTGTCAATACAATTCCTATCAAAATACCAATACAGTTCTTTGTAAACGTGAAAAGACCATTACTCAATTTCATATGGAAAAGCAAAAAAACTTAGGATAGCTAAAATAATCTTGAAAAATAAATATAATTCAAGAGGTATCAACATCCATGATCCCAATATGTACTACAGTGACATAGTAATAAAAACTGGATGGTATTGTCACAAAAACACACATGATAAACAATAGAACTGAATAAATGTTCCAGATATATATCCAGACACCTAGGGACATCTGATCTTTGATAAAGAAGCCAAAAACATACAATGACAAAAGAAAGCAACTTTAACAAATGGTGCTGGTCTAATTGGATGTCTGAGGTAGAAGCATGCAAATGGATCCATATCTATCACTGAGTAAAAACCTCAAGTCAAAATGGATCTAAGATCTCACTATAAAACCAGATATAATGAATCTGATGGAAGAGAAAGTGGGGAAAAGTCTTTTTGAACTTAACACCACAAAGTCAGAAATTAAGATCAAAGATTAATAAGAGGACCTCATGAAACTGACAAGCTTCTTTGAGGAAAAAAGACATTGTCAATAGGCCAAAACTTCAGCCTACAGAATGGGGAAAGATATTCATCAACTCTACTTACATTTGAGACTAAATGCACAAAATAAATAAAAATGCAAGAAACTACATGTCAACAAAACAAGTAACCTAATTAAAAATGAGTTGCATATCTAAACAAAGAATTCACAAAAGAGGAATCTCAAACGGCTGAGAAATACTTAAAAACTGTTCAACATCTTTAGGCATTTGGGATTGCTCTCTAGGGGCAATCAGATACTGGAGATACAAGAAAGTTTGTGTGGGCAGTGTCCTGAGTCCCTTCTCTCAATTAAGGGTGTGGGGAGGAACAGATGATGTGGCCTAGACACCCAAGGGAATGCTCCAGAATACCCATGCCAATCTGCAACACAGGAGAATGGCCTCAAAAACAAAAACATGGATTTAGGAAACAAGGGCTGTACACTGTCCTCGTGTAGCTTAACCAGGACATCTCAACTTGGGTGTTCCCAGAGATCCTAGGGAATTCTCCTTGACTCCACCTACCAGAATGTTCACTAAAACTGCCAGTCCAGATTTGAGTGTGTTGACACTTTGTGACCCTGGCCACAGCCGAGCTTCCAGGTCAAAGACGCCTGCCAAGAAGGCCCTACCTAGGAGGCCCTGGGGTGGTAAGTCAGTAAGGTGGTAGTATCATAAAATTCTACATGCATGGAAAGATAGGCAGCAGTCTCAGAAAAGAAAACCACAAGCCTCAGTCAGGATTTAGGCTCAGAATCGCCTTTCCACCTAGCAGAAGAAGTGTCAGTAGTGGACAAATGACAAGACCAGAGGAATTTGTGTGTACCTGTGAGAATCCATTTGTTCATGTCTAAGCACTGAATCTGATGGGTGGTGAGAAAGGCTACCAAAACGTCAAATCGTCTTGACAATGAATCCAGGCTGGTACCTACCCTACCATAGGCAATCAGGTGGATGTAGCTACACTTTGCCTGTACACCCAGGTTGTCCAGGACCCTGTTATGGGGACATGGATATGTCAAAAGGAGAAACATTACATCTAACCTGTTCCCTTGCCTATCAGGGCATGGACATGGTTCCACTACCAAGGCATTGGCAGGCAATCATTATGAGCAATCTCCAAGTCAGTCCCAACCTATCTCCTCTCCCCAGCCTAACAAACCCTCCAAAAGGTTCCACTCTGGATAACAGGTTATCTTTTCTTTCTCTAAATCCCTAAGTCACCCTCAGATTTGTTTTATTCTGTATCTTCTGTGGACACCTACCTACCTATGGCCACGGCAAAGAACACATCAAAATCAGAGCTCTCTGATAACATTCTAGTGGTACCAATGGGCCAATACATACAAGGGGAAACATACATTCTGTACTGGTCCCACCAGAAAGCATGAAGCAATCTGCAGCCATGCATCCGCATAGGAAACTCTCAAGTTCTCTTCTTCCTTTCTCTCCTGCGGCCTACAATCAAGGAATAGGAATAACTGGCGATAGTTTTGTCATGTGAGAATGGGTTTGACCAACAGGATGCAGGCAAAACATAGCAACAATCTCAAAAAATCACCCACCAGCTCCAGAGATTCTCCTTCTCTCTCTCTCTCTGTCTCTGTCTCTCTCCATCACTCTCTGTCTCCTCTCTTTTTTTCCCTTGCTCCCTCCATCTACTTTCCTCTCCCATATGTACAGTCATAGTCAGTTCATCCTGAGAAGGTAGTCCTGTCTGTAAAAAAACTTTATATACCAGATTCACTTTGGAAATCATTTTCACTACCATGGCTATATGCTTCCTTCCAAGAGCTGAGAGTCTATAGAGACCCAATTCCATGGGGTAAGACTGTCCACGTTGGCCCTTAGAAAACTACCATTTTTCCTGCCTCATAGAGACATTCCCAACATTGATTTCCATTTCTTACTCTCTTTCAAGACTCGTGGAGTCAGCTGCTCTGATGCTGCAAAAGGAGCTACCTCAGGCTGTGACTGCTTTGAGATCTCAGAAGTGACATGGCAGCCACTCCACAGAACTGTTCCTGCCACCTTTCATACTGTTGCCATGTAACTGGTCTCATTAACTGAGCCATAACTGGTCACAGCAGTACATGGACACATCCAGATATTATGACTACTTGAGCTGGTGCTGAGAGTTGGAGCACTAAAGGTCCTCTCCTACAGAAACCTGGCATTAACAGACAAGTCTTACATGACAACTAGGACTGCTTCACACAGCATATTTTCTGGCACTATCAGCGATCTCTGGGGCATACATTCCTCAACAGTGAATTCAACAAGAATGAACACACACACACACAGACACACACAGACTTCTTGGACCCCAGATTCTGCCACCTGTTAATTTTTGAGCCACTTCTAATTAATTACTCTTCCACAAGATATCGCTGGACAGGGAAGAGCAAGATGAAAGTGCTTTTTGACCGTTCAATCTGGGTCTTCTCCCTTTATAGGAGGTAAGGTGAACAAATCATGGAAATTGACAATGATACTTCCTCCCTGGGTGATGAGAATCACAATAGGAGGCATTCTAAGGGAGGCATGGAGACCCAATCACTGCCACCAAGGTACAGTGCCTGCCTGGACACTTTAGGCACTGTTCAGAACAACCTAAATGACTTCTTCTAAGCAGAAGATGGCTTCTACTGAGAAGCAGTCATATAGGGTGTACTGAGCCTAAGGAATGTCTTGGGCTACTTGCCCTGTGTACCCAAAAAAGAGGATGTATATGTCCATGGTGGTGCAACTCAGACAAATTTTAAGGTACTAGGGAAGTGGTTCTGGAGCAGAAATGCTTTCTTTCAGGTCAGCAATCCTGAAGTCCATCGGTAGCAAAGCTAAAAGAGAACCTAATTTTCTGAAGAAAAAATTTAAAGAACAGAAGAAAAAAAAAGTCAGAGAGAATAGGAGGTAGACAAAAATGAGAGAGGAGGAAATGAGGACTGTAGGAAGAGAGTAAAATGATTAAAACACATATGACAATGATGGCTGTGTTGCCCTGACAATTTGCACACAGACATGAAAAAGGTTCTTTTTAGCATGTATGGTTACTAAAATTGAGCTGCGTGAGCTACTTGGTGAGCATCATCCAAAAGCTAAGGAGATTGTGGGTGGCCTTGTGCACACTGGCATATGGAATAAGTTTCCCTCCCTCAATGCTGATTCAACCAGATATACAGTTACTTGCAAGATGATCCTCACAATCCTGACAGACATAGCAGCCTCAAGAACTGGGAGGTTGTGCTTCCACCTTAGAGCAAAATTCTGTGGTGCTGGGCCGGCACTGTGACAGGACTTAGCCTTGTGGGTCAAGCAACAACTGGATCTTGTTTTTTTCCCACAACACACCAGTGCTGACAGGACTGCAGTATACCTGAGTCATCCCTCTCTGGCAAGATCCAGAGGTGCTTCTTAGAGGAGTGGTTATGTCCCCTGAAAGACAGGGATGTGCTGGCAGAAACTGCAAAATAATTGTACTTGATGATAGTAGTGCATCAAGAATGTGAAGTAACTTGGGACCTTGGACAACTCTGTATGACATTTATTGAGTAAAAAAAAAATTACAGGTTCCAAGTTGGCAGCATTACTTACAGGCTAGGAAACTTGTGGGCATGCAGGTAGATAAGAAGATTATTGGCAGGGGTGAAGGTGTGGTTGGGAGTGGGTGGGAGACCCAGGACCATGGGACACAGAACAAGGTGCTCATCAATTGCAATCCCTGGGAAATTCCATTCAATTCAGGGCACCTGGTAAGCTGAGAAGTTGATGTATAGGTCCAAAGGAATGCTCCAGAGAACCCATGCCACAAACTTCTACAGAAACAAACAAACAAAAAAAACAGACTTGGGTATCCGGGACTAGACACTGCCCTCTTGTGGCTCAGCTAGGACATTTTGACTTGGGCCTCCCTAGAGATCCTGCTGAATTCTCCTTGACTCTGCCCATCTCGGAGATCACTAGAGCTGTCAGACAAGAACTGGGTGTGCTGATACTTGGTAAACCAGCTGAAATCCAAACTTCCAGGACAAGGAGGCCTGCCTAGAATGCCTCAGGCGAAACCTGGGATGTAGTTAAGCTGTGTGGTGGTCTCACAGTACTATGGTCACATGGGAAGTTCGGTAGCTACCTCACCAAAGATCAACACTCATTTCAATGGGGCTCTAGACACCGAACTGCTACCCTTTTTGCCAGAAGAAGCCTTGCAATGGAAAAAGGACAAAGCACCTGCCCGCTTTGTGTACCTGTGAGGCTCCAGATTTTCAGGTCTGAGCCAACAGTCTGATGGAAGTCGAGAAACTCAGAAAAAAACCTCAAACTTGCTAGTATATCCAGGCGGGTTACTGCAGATACCATTCCATCTTGCTTCAGGTGAATTCTGCCACACTTCATCGACAACAGTGCCTATAAGGATCCAGGGTCCCCATTTCACCTTCAGTCTCAGGTGGCCCAGGTCTCTTTTTGGGCAGAAGGACAGATCCAAAGGAGAAACATTACATGCCTCCTTCCACCTTGCTTACCAGGCAGTGTGCTTGCGTCTCCAACCTATCAGTCTCCTTGCCATTGCCAGGAAACCATTATGAGCTATCATCAGGTCTGTCACAAACTCTTTCTTCTCCCCAGGCCGATACACCACCCAGACCCAAACAAACCAAGCATCTTTCACCCTTCCGATTGAATATAGCACAATGCTCAAGGCAGCTGTGTTTACCTGTTAGGGCTCCAGGTTCTCAGGTCTGAGCCACGGGTGTTATGGGAATTGAGAAAGGCCACCTAAAACTCAAATCTTTTCAATGGATCCAGGCCAGGGCCCAAAAGTACCCTCTGATCTGTGTTCAGGTAGAGGCTGTCACACTTATGGGGTCTCTGAGGAGTAGATTTTTGTCTAGTAGACTCAAAAGGAATAACTGCAAAAACACATGCACGTAGACACAAACACACACACACAAATACACACAGAGAATCGTCTTTAACCCCAGACTCTGTCATCCGTAAATTTTAGGGCCTTCTCTAATTAATTATTCTTCCAACTGATAGCACTGGACAGGGCAGAGCAGGACAAAGTGTTTTTTCGACCCTTGACAATGAGTGTACTCCTTGGGTATGAAGCAAGGAAACCAAATCAGGAGAATCCATTATTAGGCCTGCTGCACATGTGTTGGGAATTACAGTGTTGGTGGGGCTTGTTAGTGGAGGTGCAGGGGAGTCAAACCCTGCCTCCATCGTTCAATACATTGAAATACTTAAGTTAGCTTGTTTCATTCTGAGTTATGTGTTTTTTCAGAAAGTGCGGGCATGCATAGTAATTTGTGGGATATTGCTTTTTGAGACAGGGTTTCTACCTTGTAACTCTGATGTCTTAACACTCATTGTGTAGACCAGGCTGGCCTCAAAATCACAGAGATCTGCCTGTGTCTCCTTCATAGTTCTTTGACTAAAGGTGTGTACCACTGCCACTGGGCTATATGTGGCAATTTTATAAGTGTTACCTCATTTGTACTGGGGACTTGGTATGAATTAGTTTCTCTTGTATGCCTTAACTCCTGGGATAAAACCAACCTCCTCTTCAGTGTTATACATTGCTGGGACTACAGGAACCTTTCAAACTCCCCACTATTATGGTTTCCATTCTCTCTATGGAGTGGAGAATGACTTTCCAGAGGAAGCCCTTCTCAACTACTTAAGCCCCGCTCTCTTGGGAATATTATGAGATCTTTCATCATGAGAAGGAGGATATCTGATTATATTTTCAGGCTCAAAAATTCTCCAAATATGTACTGAATTACAAACATAACTACTCAAATGACATGTCAGAATTTTAAGACCAAGACACAAGAATACTGAGACAAAAATCTTCCACCTACGAAGAACTACAATATTTATATGGGTACATAAAAGCTGAAGTAGTAACCTGAATTATGAGCAGGAAAAAAACTAAAGTCATGTTCCAAATAGGAAAACAAAATAATGGTACATTAGCAGGTATCACAACCATAATTCCTTTTAGCAAATAGAATTTTTCCAAGTAAGTTAGCAATACACTGTAAGTAGCAGAAAAGAGAAGCCAGTGAAACATATGTTGAAAAATAAAGAGCTCTTTAGAATCTGGTTATCCTATGTTACTTAGCTCCAGATATTCTGTCTCTTCCGTTATCCTTACCTTTGGCCTGTATTTTCTTATTTATATAAAAATTATTTATATACAAATTAAGGACCTACCCATGCATCCGTCCTTGCCATCCCTGTTCTTAGACCAGAAGGTTGTGTTTTAGTGTCAGGTTCCTGATAGAGATAAGATCATGGGATGAGAAGGTAGAGAAGACACAATAAAATGGGATCAGGAGTGCTAACAGAAGCTGAATGCTGATACAAGCAAGTCTAAGAAATAAAGAATAAGATATAAAGAAATAAAAACTAAGGAAATGAGATATAAATAACGCACCGTTTACATAGTTTTACTAAAACCAAAAATGGGACAGGGTCAGGAAAATTATCAAACAATGGGACAAAGTCAATGGGAAAGCTGATTTAGTAATGTTGCCCAAAGGCAACACACAATACTCCATGTTTTGACCAGATCAAGCCTGAAGACTAAGAAACACAGGTTCTTTGGTGTGGCAATACCTGGGTTCCCAGGATCTGAAGACTCAGCCCACCCTACTGCCGGAGACCAGTTCATTACTGAACTTGACAGAACTAAGTTCCTTCTCTTCACATCATTGTATCTGGGAATGCTCCAGAGAAGAGAAGACTGGGTCATCTTGTGAATCTCCAGGGTTGGCAATTTCCAGAAATTGTTTCATAGTGCTTTCAAACTATGGGAGTATCTAGCCTGGTTTCAGTTCCCCAGAAGTCACAATATTATCCTCTGTTTTCCATTATCACAAAACCTGGATTAACACCAAGTCCCAAAATCACTCTTGAACAAGTATGACACCAAGTCACAGGAAAAGCCCAGGAGCCCCAGAAACTCATTGAGTGTCCAGCATGTGAAGACACATAGGAAACCTTCATGTCCCAAGGCTTGTATCTGCTCTACCCCCCGGAGGCTGAGTACTGTGGCATCTTTAGAAACACTGAGAAGCTGCAAAAGCTGCTTCTCTTAGCAAGTTGCAGGGCAGTTAAAACACAACCTGAAGAAATAGAAACCTGAACCCTGAAGACACCACCAGACCTGTCATTCTGTGGAAGCCCTGAACTGCACAATCAAGGCCGACGCCTAAGGCTGAAGCGATGCCACACCCTCAGTCCCAGGTTCTGGGCAAAATAAGACCCAGAAATACCCAAACCACAGACATAATTTCAACTTAGATATCTTCAAACCCACCCTCACATGCCAGAGAATATAATTTATTCCCAGTACTGAAGACAGTTAGGATTTCCTCAGGCCAACCTCCACGACTTAAGACACCACAAGCTTCCTGAATATTAGGAGGCCCCTCATAGAGGTATTTCTAGTTCCCTCATCGTACTAATTTCAGATACTCAGGTGACAAAACAGCACAGTGGTCAGAACCAGTGACCTGGTGGCACAAGGAACAGATAATTGTCGCCGTCACCAGGACTGCTCTCAAAGGAGGTCCTACTCTGTGGTCTGAACAAGGGATAATGAGTCAAAGGGATGCATTCTTCCCTAACTCTGAAGACATTGTGAGGTAACAGTGCCTTGCTTCGAATGCCCTGACAGCATAAAGATCTTCGTAGTACATGTGAAGCCACCAATTACAATGGAACTGGGTATGGAGGGGTGGGGAACGGGATTGAACTAAATAGATTTCTGCAGCTAAACACTAGCATTTCTAGCTGCAATGCAGGGACAAAGTCAATGTTATGCTGTTGTTGGACCATCTATCATTTAGAAAAATAAACACATCTCATTCCATAGCATAGTCAATTGCCAGCTGCTCAATTGGATCCCCCATGAATGGAATTTTAAAAGTAAATGAAGAGAACGTGATTCAGCAGCACATATATTAAAAGAGGAATGATACAGAGACAATGAGCATGTCCCCTGTGCAAGACTGGCATGCAAAATCGTGAAGTGCTCCACATTTTTTTAAAAGAAAAAAGTAAAGAGCACTCAATTCAAACTTTAAACTATGCCAACAGATTCTTCGAAGGCAATGTGTAAGATGCATTGCTCTGTTTGCTATTTTCAAATAGCGGTATGCTTCATTCCTCCATGAAATAATGGCTATGATTAATGGAGTACTCTCCACAGTTCTGTATAGCTGGTGGGTAATAACATCTTGTTGTGAGACTACTGAAGCTTGCTAGGCTTGTTGGGATGCTACTTTAATCTCAGCACTCAGGAGACAGAAGCAGTTGGATCTCTTGAGAGTTCGAGGCAACCGTAGCCTACATATTTAGTTCCAAGACTACTGGGGTAAAAAGAGAAACAATGCCAGAAATAAATAAATAAACAAATAAACTGAGAAATATAGAGAGGAATAAATAAATAATAAATTAAATAATACGATATTTTAAAAATATTTAAAAGAACATAAAGAAAACGGAGGCTGAGAGAGTTTTCTCTGATTAAAGCTATAAAATTTAGAGACAGTATTAATTTATTTTTTCACTGATAAGGTCTCTATGCAATCCAGGCTGATCATGAGCGTCTAGCTTGAAATGAGCTTTCTGTCTCAGCCCTGTAAGAAGTTGTGTCTGTATGTGCCTGACAGCATGAAGCTATGAGATATTTGTCCTCTGTGATCATACACCTGACACATGTTCCCATAACTTAGTTAATTAATTCCAACCTCAGTTGTGTCTAGAAGTACCTTAAATTATTCAAAGCTGTTAATCATTTCTATATCTGTTTCTCTGTTTGTTTATGGGGTTTGATAAGGTTTTGTTTGCTTTGGAGAAACATTCATTCATTTCCAATAAAGAACTAATATTCAAAATTCATAAAGAATGCAGGAAACTAGACGTCAACAGAACAAATAACACACCTGAAAATGGGGTGCAGATGTAAACAAACAATTCACAAAAGAGGAATCTCAAACAACTGAGAAACACTTAATTTTCTACGTCCTTATCCATCTGGGATGATTCACTAGGTCCAGTTAGCTACTGGGGACACCAGAAAGGATATTTGGGCTTAAACATGGGGAAGGAGGTTCTAGGTGGAGTTTGGGGCAGGGGCAGGGGCAGAGGCAGGGGTAGGGATGGTAGATGAACTCAGTCCAGTATATTTCAATAGGATCTCTGTGGAGGTCCGAGTCAAAATGTGCTGATGTGCCACAAAAGGGCAATGTCCTGTCCCTGATCCCCAAATACTTTTTTTATTTCTTATGATGCTACTCTCTAGTATAGATTGGCATGGATTTTCTAGAGCATTCCTTAGGACATGTCCAACAACTTCTTGGCTTCCTAGTGGCCCTGAAATGAATGTACTGCCTCAGGGCTGTGCAATTGTGGAGACCCATTGTTCAGTGACCCACAGGAATGTTTAGGCTCCCTGGCTCTCCCTCAACAATGCCCCCTGTTGTGATTCCCAACACCTTTGCAGGAGGCATATTTGTGGATTCTCCAGATTCTACCACCTGTTAATTTTAGAGTCATATATAACTAATTATTATTCCACAAGATATCACTTAACAGGGAAGAACAGGAAAAAATGTGCTTTTTAACACTTAACCCTGGATGTTTTCCCTTGGTAATACACAAGGTGACCAAATCAGGAGAATTCACAAGTATGCTTCCTGCATGGGTGTTGGGAATGATCACAGGAGGCATTTTAAAGGGAGGAACAGGGAGCCTAACCTGCCTCCAGTTCAGTGCCTGCCTGGCCACTTTTGAGCACTCTTCAGTATACCCTATATGACTACTTCCATTAAGATTCGTCCTGAGACAGAAGAATAACATGGGCTACTTTCCCTTGTGTATCCATAACGAGGATGCATATCTTCATGGCAGTACAATCCTTTGATGGGTGACAGGGATATAGCACTGAAGCAGAAATATTTCCTTTCAAGTCAGGGACCATGAACTCCACCTGCAGCCAAGCTTAAAGAGATCCCAATTTCTGATAAAACATTAATGAAATGAAGACAAAGAAGAAAAAGTCTGAGAGAACAGGAGACAGACAATGATGAGCAAGGAGGGGATGAGGATATTAGGGAAGGAGTAAAATGGATAAAACACATAGGACCCTAAAGGCTGTGTTGCCCAGGCAAATTGGGCAAAGACTTGAAATGAGGTTGTGCAGCTTGTGTGGTTCCTGCATGTGAAGTCTGTGGGCTACTGGTAAGCATCATCCAAAATCTAGTGAGATTGTGGGTGGCGTAGTGAACACTGGCATGTGTGATGATTTCTCCTTTTTCATCCCAGATTCAACCACAGATACAGAGTCCCTTGTAAAGAAATACTCACAATACTGAGGTGGCAGCCTCCAGACATGGGAGGGTATGCTTCCTGCTTAGAGCAAGCCAAAACATGTTGTGATTGGCCCACTGTGTCGCAGCCTCACCTGGAGCCTGTTTTTCCCTTGAACTCTCCTGGGCCAACAGTTTTCCAGGAGATCTGAGATAGTATTGTCTAGCAAGGACCAGAGATGCTGCTTAGGGTGTTGGCCATGTCCACTGAAACACAGGGACCAGCTGGCAGACTTGCAAAAAAATTCCACTTGATGACAGTAGTGCCTCAAGAATGTCAAGTATCTTGGGCCCTGGGACCACTCTGTATGTCATTTACTGAGCAAAACATAACAAAACAAAATGACACAAACAAAACAAAAAATAGAAAACTTAAAAATGACTATAGAATCCAAGTTGGCAGCTTACCTTACAGGCCAGGCATGGAGAGAGATGACTCTCTAATTGCAGTCCAGTACAGGGGATTCCAGAAGGTTCGTAATGGGATGCCAGTAGGTAACAGCATACAGGGCAGTGGTGCAGGTATAGGAGGTGATGCGTGATAAGATCAGGACCTGTGGGACACAAAAACAAGGGGGATTCCCAATTTCTCTACCCTGAGACAGTCCAATTAATTCAGGGAATCTGAGGAAACAGAAGATGTTGGATAGGTCCTAAGGAATGCTGAAGAAAAACCATGGCAATCTATACCACATAGAAGCATTCTCAGAAACAAAAAAAAAAAAAAAAGGATCCAGGGATCAAGGACTGAACATTTCCCTTTTGTGGTACCTCAGCACATTTTGACTTGGACCTCCCCATAGATCCTGGTGAATTCTACTAGACTCTGCCCACCTGGAAAACCACTATGGCTGTCAGGCAAGAATTGGGTGTGCTGACACTCAGTGAACCTGCTGATATCCAAGTTTTGAGATCAAAGAGTCCTGCCAAGACAGCCTCAAGCTAAAGCTGGTCTGTAGGGAAGCTGGGTCGTTGTGTCACAGAAATCTGGTCACATGGGAATTTGCGCAGGTACCACACCAAAGACAATCTTCAATCTCAACGGGTCTCTCGACCCAGAACTGCTTTCCCACCTGGCAGAAGCCTTGCAATGGAGAAAGGGCAAAGGTCAAGGCTACAGGGTGTACCTGTGAGGTCTCTAGTTTCTCAGGTCTGAACCCTTATTCTGATGCAAATTGAGGAAGACAGCCAAAAACTTCAAATCTACTTGCCAATGGATCACGACTGATTCCTTTATGTACCATCCTGTTTCGTTTCAGGTGAATTCTGACACACTTCATCCACAACAGGGGCTATAAAGGACTAAGGTCCCAATTTCCCCTGAAGAGACAGGCTGCCTAGGATCCTGTTGTCAGGAGGACAGGTCTACTGGAGAAACATTATATATCTCCTGACACTTTGACTACCATGCAGTGGGCTAGCATTTCCTACCCTATCAGTCTCCTAGGCATTGCTAGGCAACAATTATGAGCAATCACCATGTCTGTCACAACTTCTTTCTTCTCTCCAGGCAATTACCCAGACCCAACAAAACCAAGAAGCACCCTTCATCCTTTCTAATGAACATAGGCCAAAACTCAAAGCAGGTGTCTGTGTACCTGTGTGGGCTCCAGGTTCTCAGGTATGAGCCCTGAGTCTAATGGGGATTAAGAATGGCCGCTTAAATCTCAAATAATCTCAAATCTCCTTGCTGATGGATTTAGGTCCAAGCTTGATCTTAGTGTTTCTTATTAATCAAGCGAAATGAAAATTTACCTTTTGTAGGTAAATTTAAATCAAATTTCATCAATACATATGTTTATAGCTCATACGAAAAACTATTTGCAAATATAAAGTTAACATCATTGGATAAATCCATAGAGACTATCTCTGCTTTTCCCCCCTCAAGAAGTACTTGAAGTACTTCTTCCTAGAAAAAAAAAAAAGCCCATATCAGGCAGAAATCGATGATCTAGGATATAATTAGTAAATACCATTTGTTTATATCTGCCCTAGTAATAAAAATAATATGGTCTGTAACAAACAAACAATAAATTTGTTAAAATGTTTAACTGGGTTTACATTTTACAGTCTTGTTTAAAGAACCTTCTATACTCTTGTGAAACTTAAAGAACACACCAAAAAAATATAAATTAGCTTTGGAATCACTGTTGATTTGAAGAAACTTTCTTTTTATATCTTCAAATTAGTAATTTCTCTAAAAAAAAGTAACAAGAAGTGAAATCTGTTAGGAATCCAGAGAAGCCAGCCTAACTGGTGAAAGTAAGAGATTGCTGACCCAGGAGTGAGTCATTATTGCCTGAAATCTAGATTCCATTATATCACAATTTTTTTCGAACCAACTTTATGCCTCTACTTAAAAATAAAAGTGGTTATAAAATCCACAACATTTACAACATAGATGAGAAAACACTATTCACACTGACAGAAAACAACATGGATTATGTTCAACACATCCTCACATTTTAAAAACAAATCAGTTTTGTACTGACAAACTAGACACAGGAGCTACCTATGTATTTTCTGGGCTGTGAAAACTGGCATGTGTTTCATCAACACTCCACTAGAGTACATTTATCCCTCATTAGGTTCATCCAATCCTTTATTCAAGTAAGCCATTCACTAAATGCTCCTTGTGTGCGGCTTTTCTAGAAAGAGAGATGGCAGGGAGAGGGGAACAACTGGAATAATCCAGGAGTTTCCACCCAGAGGAAACAACAGTCATTTGAAGGTCTGCTCAAAGGAACTGGGAGTTTTATCTCCCATGCTTGCCCCCACCCAGGCAGCATGGCCTGGGACACCCCTCCCAACCATTGCTCTCTTGGCCTGCAGGTGCCCTTGTGTTCACTCAAGCGCCCCCGAGGCTGACCCTGCTGGCAGAGGGCGGATCTCTCACCTGTCCGCTCCTGCCTGACAGGGAGGACCCGCTCGCCACCCTCACCGCCATCGGTATGGCCGCCATCGTCTCCCTCTTTCTGATGGGGAGGTTCGTTCTGAGGGGAACCTGAGGGGACAGAGAAGGCCCCTTCTCTTCAGCGGAGACACAGGGCTGAGGCCGGTTGCTTTCCCGCTCTGGAGGAACACCTCCTTGTTGTCTGTCCCTCACCGGGCACCACTAGTGTCACTTAAACCCGCAACCTGGGCCTCCACCTCGTCAGTCAGGACGCCCCGCCCTCAGTCTGCAGGCGTGCCCCTAGCTTGATGCCCCGCCCTCAACCACAACCAGCCCTCAGCCTGTCTCCCCACCCAGATCCCCAACCCGCCCACACACAGCAGCCCCGCCCAGAGCCTGTCGCCATGCCCTTAGCCAGCTGACCATTCCTCAGCTGGCAGTCCCTCCCACAGCCGGCAGCCCCGCCCTCAGCCGACCGACCAGCCCTCAGCCGGCAAACCCGCCTAGAGCGGCCGAACCGCCCACAGCCTGTCTCCCGTCCTGAACTCTCTGCACCACCCTCAGTCAGCCGCACGTCGCCGCACGTCGCCCGGCCCTCAAGCCCTACCAGCTCTCAGCCGGCCGCCCCGCCCTCAACCCCGTAAGGCCGTCAGCTGGCCGCCCTTCCCTCAACCCCTACCAGCTCTCAGCCCGCCGTCCCGCCCTCAACCCCTACCAGCTCTCAGCCCGCCACCCTGCCCTTAACCGGCCGCCCCGCCTCAGCCATGCGTACCCGACCAATGACGGCAGACCAGTCTCGAGCTGGTCGCCCAGCCCACAAATGGCAGCCGGCCCTCATCTGGCCGCCCCACCCTTAGCCAGCAAACCGTTCCACAGTCAGCAGAGCCTACCTCAGTCGGCAGCCCCACCGCTGACAACAGGCCGCCCTGCCCACAGCCAGCGGACCGCCCATAACCAGTCGCCACGCCCACAGGCGGCAGCCCCGCCCTCAGCTGGCCAATCCAACCTCAGCCAGCGGACCCTCCCACAGACGGAAACCCCGCCCATAACCAGCTGCCACGCCTTCAGTGGGCCGCCCTGCCCACAGACTGATTCCCAGTCCACAGCCGCCCAACCGGCCCACAGCCGCCAGACCCACCCAGAGCACTGAGCCTCCAGCGCTATTGGGCGTGGCTCGCGCCCATCTCACACCGCCCTTTTTTCCCATTGGGCGGCCCGGCATGATGTTTAAGGAGCTGCCTCTCTCCGCAGCCCTAATGATTATTTCTTAGCGGAGAAACAGAGTCCTCCTCCACACCCACACTCGCCCTCAGACTCCTCCCTCAGGTCACCATGATCACCGGAAGTCCTGCCTCAGTTCAAACCTCGTGAATCAGTGCTACATCAAGGCAGTGTCTACACAGGAGGCCACCCCAGGGGCCCAGCGGCCCGTGGCTGCTGGTCCCCTCCCTCTGCCCCAGCGCCTTACTCGTGCGGCAGGCCCCACACCCTCTGCTTCCAGAACATGCGCATGCTCCAGCAGGCAGGACGGGCTTTTCCTCTAAGCACAAATATCACCCCGCCAATCACCTCATGCCATAGGAGGACAACACTGTCCATTTCCCTACTCACCTCTGCCCCTAGGCTGGAAGCCAAGGAGCTACATGATCATAGATGGGCGTGTCATCAGTGAAGGGCGTTTCTGAGGGTGGGGGTGTCTTCAGGAATAGGCGTATGCTTATCCTAGGCCTGTAGCCAAGGAGCCAGGAGAGAATGGATGGATGTGACCTTGGTGACAGGCTTTTCCATGGATGGTCGTGTCTTCTGGTATGGGTGTGTCCTTCCCCTAGTCCTGTAGCTAAGGAGCCAGGAGAGAGTGGATGCCCATGTCCTTTGTGATGTGCTTTTCTCTGGGTGGGTGTGTCCTCAGTGATAGGCATTTCTTTGGGTGAGTGTGTCCTATGGATGGGCATGTCCTTCCCGTACGACAAGGATCCAGGAGAGAATGGATGGTGTGTCCTTGGTGACTTCCGGGATGGGCAAGGGCTTCCCATAGGCCTATAGCCAAGGAGCCAAGAGAGAAAGAATGGGCGTGTCCTCAATGATGGGCGTTTCTTTGAGTGGGCGTGTTTTCCCGGAAGGGCGAGTCCTTCCCCTAGGCCTGTAGCCAAGGATCCAGGAGAGAATGGACGGGTGTATCCGTGGTGAAGGGCATTTCTTTAGGTGGGCGTGTCTTCCAGGATGGGTGTGTCCTTGGTTCTGGATGTTTCTTCTGGTGGGCGTGACTTATGGGTTGGGCGTGTCCTTGTGGGTTGGGCAACCTGATCTGCCCCAAGATGGGTGAGGCCACCTGCAGCTATTCCAGCTCCAAGCTTGACACTGGAGCTCTGAGGACACAGAGAAGCCTTCCTTTAAAGTTCACTTCTGCTCTGAAACAGTCAGAAGACCTGAGAGATCGCCTTAGGGAGTCTCGGAAGTTACACACACCCAGGGCACTGGCTGAGGAGCGTGAATTCAGAAGAGGAGGAAAACTAAGTGGAAAGCAACAGGTTATCCTAAATTACAGAATAAAGGGAACCTGCCTTGTGGTCTAAGCCAGTGGGAAGCCACGCCCCTTCCCATAGTCATTGGGAAAACAACAACCTAATCTATGTCCCTTGACCCTTTGACCTTGTGAATCTGTAGCCAACTTTTCATACAAAGCTGAAATTATACACTTGCAGTCCTCGATGTCCTATCCACATACACAGAAAACCATTTACCCTGGGGACTTTGTGTACTCCCAAAAGGCTGCCCGGTCCATCAAAGAGAATTATTAAATTTTGAATATAACTGAAATTAATCTAGAAAATAAGAGTGTTTATTTCTCCCATTTTATACAAGCAGAAACAGAGTCCACATTTTAAAAAAATCTTGTTTCAAGTCACATTTGGGAAAAAAGCCAAAACATCCACAACCCTTTGTAGTATCTCCAAAATTACCTGTTACATACCATATTTAAACAGCATCACAAAATAATAGAGAATTTTAAAAAGCCAAGCATAAGTTAGGCTCCCAGGATCTAAGCACAAAGATGGGAGGGGACATCCAAACAGTAAAGAAGAGGAAGGGAAAGCAAATTTTGAGTGGGGAGACGGTACAACACATAAAAAAATCTTTTACACGCATGAATATGCAGGAATCTCTTTAAACCAAATGAAATTATTAGAGCCAGTTAGCAAGTGGGTGAAACTAGGCTGGCTCCTGTCAAATTTCACAAACATAGTTGTTTACCAGCTTTATCAGATGTCACAAAGAAGCTTCTCTCCTGCTTGATCATTCTATGCATATTCACTGTACTTTATGCAAGCTGTTGTTTGGTATTATTATTACTGACATAACTTTGGAATATGCATGGCGAAATCAGCTTAGAATTCAGTACTTGAGTACATTATTTAAGAGCTTGTTAGGACAGAGGAACTAGATTGGGTTGGCACATTCTAATTATGGAAACCTTAGTTGTTATTTAATCAAAGTGGCATTTTTACTTAGAGTTTTTGCTAAGAGGTACAGCATAATACTTCATTCATTGTTATTCTCAAGGTTTCAAGTCCCTGAAAGTTAACCTGAAAAAAAAAAAAAACTGTGCTAATTTATTAATAATGGTTTCCTACTTCCCTCTTAAAATATGTGTAATTTAACATTCATTTTGTAAAATGCCAATCACCAAGGTTTAATGACACCACATATTCCTTTGTGTTTATCCTCTCAAATGTAATATGTACACGCATACATACAAAAACGAATATGAATATGTGTATGTATGTAAAATAGCAAGTCAACAAGAAATGAAACATTTTAGGCATATAATATTACCTAATATCCTCTAATTTAAAGTAAAGATATTTAAGTACACAGTGTGGGAATAATCATATCATTATTCATGAATATTGTATCACAGATTCCAAAGGAATTTCACATACACCTTCCTATTTCCTCTAACAAAAGATATATTTTTTTGCAGAAATCAAAAATGGACTCTTAGATATACTTACATAGAATTACAAACACAAAGCTATCTGGATATCTCTGGCATGATGTTTCAGGGATGTTCAGCTCTGTTTGAAATGCCATGGTACCTGGGGGTTGATTGGGAGGGATGCCAGGTTGCCACTGTGAAGTCCAGGTGGCTATGGGATGGTCAGGTGCCTGAATGATATCCTGGTGCCTGGATGATTGGGTACCTGCATGATAACCTGGCTCCTGTGCGAACTCTAGGTGTCTTAAGGATATTGGCGAGCCTTCCGTATGAGAGATTACATGGGGGAGGGCATCTTGCATATAGGTTGGCTGGGTGCCTGTGGTATGCCATGGTACCTGCAAAACCATGGTGCCTGCAGTATGGCTGGGTGCCTAGGGGATGTCTGTGTCCCTCTGTGTTTGAGCTCTGAGTTCCAACTTCAGGTTGAACTTTGTCGTGATTAATCTCAGTCTAATGTAGGACAAAGTTTTTCCATGATCCCAGCTGCCTGTCACCGTCAGCAAAAAACAAGGTTATTCACAAGAACCATGCTCCTGCCACACAGGCTTGATGAAACTTTCAATCTTTCTTTCTCTCTTTTTTTCTTTCTTTCTCTCCTTCTTTCTTTCTTTCTTTCTTTCTTTCTTTCTTTCTTTCTTTCTTAAATCTTTGTTTCCTTCCTTCTTTCTTTTCTTTCTTTTCAGGGCATGGGTGTGCAAGAATGTATGAAACTCAAGAAATTAGTAAAATCATTGTGTTGGGAAAAAAAGATATTGGCAAGACACAAATTGCTAATCTCCCAAAATGGCATCATGACACATGGTTGCTTCAAGATTACCAAAGCACAGATGTTTTTACTATCATTCATGTTATGAGTATTAGTTAACTTTTTTAATGAATTTTATAGGTTTTTAGTTAAACCAAATAAACTTACAAATCTTGATTTACAAAAAGTTCACATAAAACCTAATGTTTTGGGATGATGTGTTCTGCTCTCTTCTTCAGCCATCAGTGTCAGGTAGATTCCATGACAGCAGACATTGAGACTTTAAAAGCATACTTGGGTCTGAACACTGGACAACCATACCCCAATCCAAAGTGAGATTTTCAATAAACAAAAACAGCATGAATCAGCTTTACTATTATCCATTCCCAACTGTCCAAATATCTTCCTTTTTGAACATAACCCTGTGATAATAATTCATGTAGAAAAAAGCATTAAAATCACATAATATGTGCTCCATGACTTGTGGTACACTATTGCTTAGTGTAACATTGATGTGTATTTTTGCAAACAATGCTGTGATTTATACTACTGACAAATCTACTTGTATGCAATACAAAGTACTGCACACTTCTAAGTCATTTGAGGAAAATTTCTGAAACCAAAACATAAGATAAGCTTTCATAATTGTGTAGAATATTACAGCATCTTTGATAAACATCTCTCAGAAGCAGTGTCATTTAGTCAGTTTTGTTGAAAATAAAGAAAAAGTGACTCTGATCATCTCTCTGGGGACATTTAATGTACAGAAAGCTTAATATAATAATGTAATTTGTCACTTACTCTGTCAACTGACATCTTTCTCAAGTACACCTTCCCTGATCTTCTGTCATGAAATCATCATTCATAGGCAGTCATTGTTGATGTTTTACTAAAATTAAAATCATGGCTAAAAATAAGCAGATTCATAAGTTTCTGTGAACCTTCTTCCAATGTTTATTGTACTGCCAGAAAGTTCGCCCTGGGCATTTGTGATTTTGGAAGATGGGACTGCCTTCTTGAACTGTAGCTCATCTGAACACACATCGACAACTGGGGACATTGGCTCATTGAAGACGCATGACTTCAAAGGGCATTTGGACTGCTTCTAAAACCAAATAAGCATTCCAGTTGATAACCATCTACCTACTGTCACCGTCCTATGCTTGGGAAAAGTTCTCCAAGAGTCCACCAGACACATTCACATTCTAAAGGAAATCCAAAAGGATATAAGATTGAGCAATGCCTGAATTTCTCACTTCTGAATGACCTGCCTTTCCTGTGAAAAGCATGTTGTCTCTTTTAGCAAACTTCATACTCACAAAAAGTTACATTACAGCACTGTATTTCACCTTCTGTCCCCTTATTTTTCAGTTTGTTTAGGTTTTATGGTGAGTCCTCTTCTCAGATGGCGAAACACAGCTAACCAGGTTTTCTAGAGAGATTCAAACTGCACTCTTTCAAAAGTGAAGATTTTGTCGTTATATTTTCATGGAGTTACATAAAGAACAGCAGACTTGGAGAAGTTGCACATTGTCCAAATCGGCTTTTAGAAGGACACAGCGCCACACACTGGCCTTTTGAAGTTGCTATTAAAGGAAAAATTATAATGTAATAGCATAATTTGATCCCAAATTCTCCCTAATAAAGCTTATATCTGAGCAGGTTTATCATTCCAAGCTGTCTTGAATACTTACTCAGCGATCTCCATGGTGGAATTAAACATACAGAGGCTTCTTCCTGTAATCCCGCTAAAATAATCTGGGTAAGCAGCAAGTGCCACAATTTTTGCCTGAGACATGAGAGAGAGTAGTTTCTGAAGCATAACTTGCCATTCACAATTGTTTTAGTTTTCGAGACAGATTTTTTCTGTTTAGTCCTGGCTGTACTGGAACTCAGTTTGAAAACCAGTCTGGCCTGAAACTCAAGAGATCCACTTTCCTCTGCCTCCTGACTGCTGGGTTTAATGGCTTGTGACGTTTAGTCCTGGCTGTACTGGAACTCAGTTTGAAAACCAGTCTGGCCTGAAACTCAAGAGATCCACTTTCCTCTGCCTCTTGACTGCTGGGTTTAATGGCTTGTGACCACATGCTGGGGTTGCTTTCCATTCTTAAACAAGTTATCATTTCAAAAGCACCTTGCCATGGTAACTGTTAGACTAGCTACTGTGCTTGACACTACACAGAAAATATTTTGTGTTCATCTTCACTTTCAGAGCTAGCTTGTCAATTCTGAATAGGTATCAAACCAACTAGGACAGGCAGCACGCGACCAGTCCCGAGCCAACAGAACAGCTATCCCGAGCTACCCTCTAGAACTTGGCTAACTTCCGGAGGCCAACTGCCAATCGTGTTCTGTGTGCTTGGACTTCAGGACGTGTTCACTGGTCTCGGAAAGGAAAGCCTCTCTCAAAGACTACCACTTACACCCCACTTCTGGCCTGTTGCCTTGGGAAACAGCATTCGCTGCTCTCTGCCAGGGGTAAGTATCTTGCCTCAAATTCCCTGGCGCAACTGCCTTAGAAACTTCCTGCCGAGTCTTGTGGTGCGAGGTCTTCGAGCCTCAGTTTGGCTGTGGCCCTTTTGCCACAAACAGCCGTCTCTCTGAATAAGAGCCCCTAACAGGAATCAGGATGAGAAAGGGGAGGATTACAACTCACCCAAATTAGGAATCTCCAGTATGCCTCCTACTTTCAAATGGGGCTAAGCCATACCTCTAACCCACAATGGGGCCTAACACCTTCCCCATCTACCAAAGTTGGCCTAACATGTTCTCCTTCTACTCATAGTGGCTCTTGTCCCTCCACTTTTAACAAAAGGAGATTGACACCTGTCCAGTGTCTTCACGGGAATTGTAGAAGATTTTCATCTAAGCAAGTAGGTTTTAAACCTTCTTTATCATCAAATGAGTGGCTCAGATCTTTTCCTAATGATGGAAAAAAAGTAATCCCAAACACACACTCCACATCTAATATTGGGGACTTTGAAAGTCCTGTCTCTCATGAAAAGCATTTCCACAGGAGCCTTTTAAGGAAAAGAGACCACTGCCATATGAAATCCACCAAGATAGGTTTGTGGCACACTGTGCTTGTACAAGAAGAATTCAGAATTTCCATGACACATCAAGATTAGTTCAAACCTTCACTTAAAAGGGAGATCAAATGTTCTCCTTGTCAACGTGACCTGAGAACAAACAACAGTCACCAGAGGAGTCTCACACCTCTCATTCCAGATGTAGAGATGTCCTCATTTACACCTGGTGATAAAGCAAATGCAACAGTGATAACTAGATATCCAATAAAAGCACAAAAATATTCAAAAGCTGAGAAAATAACAATAGATAAAAAAAAAATTTTCATCCCAATAGCAGGAATTTGGGCATTTAAAGTTCCCCAAAGGCCCTCTGTAGCTATACATACCTGCAGATTGGAGTTTCACCACATTCCCCTTAGAAGAAGGGATACTCAAAAAGCGTTTTTATAAAAAAGAGGAATCTTCATATATGTCCTATGGAAAAATACGAATGAAAATGGTGACTTTGGGAAAACGTGGCATAAGGAAAATATTATCAAATCAACATGCCTCAAACCATCATTCTAAGTTACATAAAAGTTCCATTGATAAAGGAGGCTTTAGAACATCCCAAAAATAGTCAAAAGTGAAGATCAAACTCCTAGTTCTCAGGTGCTTTCAATAACTAAGGTATTTAAACTTTTGGATCCAGCATATAATTCACACAAGACAGGGTATATTGGAAGTTACAGGAAAGATCAATAGATCATGCAATTCTGAGGGATTATAAAATATCCAAACTGCACCATACTCCACCGATGGGGAAAGAAACACAAAAGAGAACACAACAAGATTCTCATTGACCAAAGGAGTTATAAAGATAAACCTAGAGGCTCAAAAAGCCAAAGGTCCTAACAGAGAGCTGCAAGGAGACATCGATGCAACCAGAGTATATTCTGGACATAGTCAGAATTCTCACAGGGAAACAGGGTCACTAGGAATATTGATGTTCAAGCCAGGTCCTCTGACACTTTCCATACCCGCAGAACGGAGTTTCACACCTATCAATTCAAAGGCAGCTGGGTTCAGCGAGTCTGCTTCCAGCAAAGTTGGCCCCTTATGCCTCTCCTCCAACAAAAGCAGATCCACTCATTCCCCCTAGGCATATGGAGGCCTCCACACATGCAGAGCAGGAACCCTGGGTGGATTAGGACTGCACCACTCTGCACCACTGGTCCCCAACCCTCTCCTACAGTCCCAGGTTTACCTCCTCACAATGGACATACATGAGGATAGGAACCTTGTCAACAGTATACATTCTTCTCTCTAGAGCTGCCCTCATCTTCAGAGGAGACAGGGGACCCTTTCAAGTGTACAGGACAAGTCCAGCCACCATCCATACAGGAGGGCAGGGCTCTGATTCTTTCACTGCAGGCCCACAGCAATCCGGGAATCTGCAGAAACTCCAATGCCTCTACAAGGACTTTCTCAGGCTTCATCACCTACTCTGGAGGGGGTGGGGGCCTCTTCTCCAGGGCACCAATCTCTCTGGCCTCACAGCTCATGTGTCCTAGGGGCTCGTTCTGGAACCACAAACACATGGGGCCCTGCTGAGAATTCCCATCCTGGGGACGAGGATGCCTCACATGGCATAGGGAGAGAACTTGTACTACCACATTCTGACAACTCACCATGGTCCCAAACTCCATTGTGATTCACCCAAGAGTCTCTGACACTCTCCATATTTGCAGACTGGAGCTTTCAACCTCTCCCATCCTATGAAGGGGACCCATCCAGCTCTCCTCCTAGCTCCTGGGGCCCCTTATGTCGCACTGCTAACAATAGGACATGCAAAGTGGTGGACTCTGTCCTAGGAGGTTTCCATACCTCTCCCTCAGGTCATGCTTGCTTAGTTCATCCCTGTGCCATGCCACACGACCCGAGCCCCACATCCCCTGTCCAAAGAGACTTCACACCTCAGTCCTCAGAAGAAGGAGACCAAAACCTAACTCTTCTGTTTGGCTCTCCAGATCTCCCCCCACCTGCAGAAATGATTCCTGAGATTCTCACTCAGAGGCAAAGAGCTGCAGAACCCCACACCAATAGTGGAGAGACAGGGAGATACACCCCAGGTCCCACGATTCAAGGACGGCACATGGCTACCCAAGGACCTACTTACAATCCCACACCATTCCAAAGGGGAGGTGAAATTTCTTCACCGACAGGAGTGGACCTGGGTCCCTCCAAACCTGGGCATAGAGTCGATTTTCCAAGGGCAGCAGGTTCCATAGTACCACTGCGCATCCAGCCAGGTCATCTCACACTGTCCATAACTGAAGACTGGAATTTCACACCTATACCTGCACAGGCAGCTGGGCTCACTGTAGCTGCTTCCAGCAAAGTTGACCCCTTATGCCTCTCCTCCAACAAAAGCAGAACCACTCAGTCCCACTCAGTACATGGAGGCCTCCTTACATCAAACCCAGGAACCATGGATGGCTTATGCCTGCACACCTCCGCCCCCAGGGGCCCAAGCCCTGCCCTCCAGGATAGATCCTCCATCACCTTCAGAGGAAAGAGATGACACTTTCAAGTGTACAGCACATGCCAGGCTGCCCTGACCCGCAGGGGCCAGTAATTAGTGGGTCTCGAGGAGGACTATCCAAACCTGAAAGAGATGGTATTGGGGAAAGAAATGTAGCTAATTGCCCACTCATCATCATTATTTATTTGCCACTCTATTTGTGGGGGGGGGGTATGGCAATATTATCTTGGTTGGCTCAATCCCAAGAATACTTCTAAATTAGAGTCTCCCCTCCTTGATAAGGGAGGCTACTAAGGAAGGGTAGAGGGTTAGGACCCTGACACGAGAGGCAGGAAAGTGAATCCGAAGGAGGGGAGTGGTCTGCCAAATGACTGCAGTTGGAGAAAAGGCAGTGGGCAATATTATGAGTAATAAAGGCTTAGTGGGTGCATAATAGGTTATGGACTGAAAGTAATTGTTTGATTAACCTTTTGTAAGGCCTGAAACGCTTCATGGGTAAGGGAACGAGGAGAAACAGGATCTGTATCTCCTTTTAATATATCAAATATCCTGTGGTAAATTTTAGGTATGGACGGAGCCAATTTATATCTCCTAGAAGCCTTTGAAAATCATTGAGGGAGTTTAAAGTATCTACTCTAATCTGGGTCTTTGGTGTAAGAATCTTGTTGGGGAGGAGTTCAAAACCTGAAAATAATTGTGGAGGTTTAAGTTGGACCTTTTCAGGAGCCACTTTTAATCCAAAATGAGCAAGCCTTTGTATCAATGTTTGGGATAATTTTTGTAGTTCTGAGAGATTTGGTCCTGCCAAGAGAATATCATTCATATAATGAATGATATACAAGCAAGGCCACTGTTTTCTAAAGGGATCAACAACCTGTGCTACAAATCTTTGACACAAGGTGGGGCTAATAGCCATGCCTTGAGGGAGAACCTTCTAGTGGTACTGTGGCATGGGGCCAATATGATTAGGAACGGGCAAATTAAATTCAAACCGTTCCCAGTCATCTGGATGGAGAGGAATGGAAAAAAAGCAATCCTTTAAATCAATCACAATTTTATGGAATTCTTTTGGAATAGCTACAGGAGTGGGGAGCCCAGGTTGGAGGGCTCCCATGGGCATCATTGTTTCATTTATCTTTCGTAAGTCTTGGAGGAGCCTCCACTTTCCCGAGTGTTTTTGTATCACAAAAATAGGACTGTTCCACGGGAGGTGGATGGCTCTATTTGGCCAGCGTCTAATTGTTTCTGCACTAGTTCTGAAGCTGCTTGCAGCTTAATTTTTGTCAAAGG
Organism: Cricetomys ansorgei; assembly: GCA_026225945.1. NCBI lineage: Eukaryota > Metazoa > Chordata > Mammalia > Rodentia > Nesomyidae > Cricetomys > Cricetomys ansorgei. The sequence continues at coordinate 498,943 of JAMJFZ010001467.1, forward strand.
CCACTGGTCCACCCAGACAGGTGTATTATTTTTCCAAGTTATTTTATCTGCCTGGGGTGCAGGAGGGCCAGTGCTCGCTAGGAAAAAAATTGTCTCATTCCTGACTTTATATCCCAAGCCCTGTCTGTCATGTTTTTCAATAATCTGGACAGGTTCAGTAATACCTTGACCTCATTTTCCCAGTCCTTGGCCAGGCAAATATCCTAGTTTTAGCATTTGTTTTCCCACTATCTCATTTGGACTGCACATTACAACACTCATTTGAGATAAGATATCTCTTCCCCATAAGTTAACTGAAAGGTTGGAAACTACATAGGGCTGGACGATACCCGAGTTTCCTTCTGAGCCCATCCATTCTAGCATGGCAGAGCTTTGTAAGGTGTTATTAGATTGACCTATTCCTTTTAAGTGCATTAGGGATTCTTGTAAGGGCCATTCTGTGGGCCAGTGGTGTTTTGCTATGACCGTAGCATCTGCCCCTGTGTCTAGTAATCCACAGAAGGTCTTACCGTTTAATTTAAGGTTGAGCGTGGGTCTTTCTTTTGTGACGGCCTGAATCCAACATATATCTGTAGAGCCTGGTGTGGAGGAGTCTCGAGAAAGGCCTTGCGAGGCATACTGGTCATGAAAAGGAAGAGGCAATGCTTGGGCCACAGCTTGTCCTTTTAAAATAGTTATCCGGCCTGACTCAACTTTAATCATGGAAAATATTTGTCCAGTGTAATCTTGATCTACAAGGGTGGGATATACAAAAAGTCCTTTTTGAATATGAGAGGCGCAGCCCAGTATTAAGTATATACGGCCTGGGGGAGGGGCCCAAAGGCCTTGGTGGCAATTGCTACGGTGCCATCCTCAGGTGTTAATATTGAATCGGAGGTGGCACACAGGTACAGTCCTGCTCTACCTGGGGTGATGCGGCAGAGGGACGATTTGTACCCACTGGCTGTTGCCCCATTGTTTGATGGGTCAAAGGATTGGGGGCCCGGGGCTGGCCCCTCACCCATTTTCCCGCCAGCGGTGGGAGGGGATTTCCTTGAATGTCACTAGTGGATCTAGAAGCATTTATCCAATGTCTTCCCCTTTTGCACCTGGGGCAAACTTATGGACACCCAGGCTTTGAGGGAGTAGTCCCATTTGGGTTGGGCTGTTGAAAAGTCTCAGGGCACTCTCAGGCAAAATGTCCGCGTGATTTACACTTAAAGCAGACACGACCTAGCTGTCCTCCTCATTGAAAAGCTGCACCTATTGCCAGGTTAATCGATTTTGAGACTGAATAGGAAAGAGGATCTACGTCTGTACAAAGCCGAATAGAATCATCTAAGCTTTTATTTCTGGTTTTTCCATGAAGAGCGGCATGACACGCTGCATTAGCATTTTCAAAAGCCAGTTGTTTTATAAATTTACTATCAGTTTCCTCTGGCCCCATAATTCATTCTGTGGCGTCTGTAAACCGGCTCTTGACTTCCTTGTACAATTTTTGAAAGTGAGGTGGTAGAAGAGCCCTTGCCAGGCAAGGCTCTCCAGGCCTCCAATGCAGCCTCTTTTACTTGAGAGAGTAGACCCACTGAAAACCTTATCTGTCTGTCCTCAGATATATATTTGCCCTGTCCTTTGAGTTTATCTGTTGTCCACCTGCTTTCTTCCCTTTTGTTGGATGCCACAATTTGTTTGGCTAAGGACTATCACCTATCCACAAATTCAGCTTTCCAATGCAAAAAATCACCTTGAGTGAGGACAGCCTGGGTTATAGTATACCATTCTCCTGGAGTCAGGTGTCCACCCTGTGCCAGGGAATCTAGGAGTGCCATGGTAAAGGGAGCAGTAGGGCCATAAAGGTTTACTGCAGAGCTTAAGTCCTTCAAATGTCTAAATTTTATCCTCCTAAACCTGGGGCTACCAGTGAGGTAGGCTTGTGCAGGCGGTGGAGGGTTTCCTGGGCCTGGCTGAGAATTTTTGAGACCTGGCTGGGGATCAGGTTGGTCCCCTTCATCAGAATCTTGGTTTTGATTTTGAGGTTCTTCCTCCTAGCCCTCCTCCCTTGGGGAGGTTGCCTCTTCATCCCTGGAGATGTCCTGACCCTCCTTTTGTGATTTATGGCTATGGCCTCCTGTGACTACGTGAAAGGTTAATAGCGGCTTAGAAGCATTTTTAACTCCGAGGGTGGATAAATGATCTTTGTTTTTCTGGGTCTTTTTCTTCATCGGAGTAATAACTGACGGTGTTAAAGCAAGCTGAGCCAAATTGTTTTGTAAGGAGGAGAGTTCTGAAAGTAATTCAGCACTCTCCTTTTGGAGACAGAGACCTTATTTACATCTGAAACCTGTTTTTGAAGGTTTCGTTGAACAATCTGCGAGTCAGGAGTAGGTTCTGAAGAAGTTATTAGGGTGGGCGCAGAAGTAATAGCCAGAGCGCAAACTGGTGGACAATAGGGGGGCGGTCTGGAAATCAGAGGAGGCTAGTCAGGATTATGGTATTGGGCAGCTTCTTCCTCTAATTCTTCCCCTTCTGAAGGAGTAAGAGAATTACAATCCTGGTCTTTTGGATCCATGACAGGGAAAGAGAAAACTGATTTTTGTAGGTCTTTTAAACCTTTTATTTTCTTTTGTGTGGCTGAGGGTCCTACAGATCCCTTTTTCTTTTCTACAATCGTATCTAAGACTTTGAGGGATGGATATAGTTTGTTATGAGGAACCTCACAAGGGCTCGGCGGAGGGGGTTATGGCTTCTCTTTTGGGCGAACCCCCAGGTCCGTTAATGGATTGTCAGAGGGAGGCAGAAGAATCATTGAATTATTAGAGCCTTCTAGTCCCTGTGAATGAAGGGTGATAAGGGAGGCGGAACGTGACAAGAGTTTTGTATAATCTTCAGCAGAGGCAACTATACCTGAAGAATTAGGGGACTGAAAGAGGTCATTAATAAGATTCCAATAACTAAATACCTGAATAGGGACCCGCTCTGGTCCTTTTGTTATATAAAAGTCGTTAAGATCATCTTTACAATTTTGCCATTTCTTAGGGTTTATAGAAAATGACTCTATAATGAACCACGGGCAAACTTCACTCATGAAAATAAAAAAATTAATCAAATCTTTCTTTTTAACCTTTACCCCTCTCTCCCGGAGAGAAGTCTTGATATCCTTATTGAACAAGACTTCTTTCGACAAACCTTGACCCATCTTGGAACAAGGAGGAAGTCTTACCAGACGAAGGCATCTTCTTGTAAGTCACATGATCAGCCCTGGACCAGGGAAGCCGAAGTCTTTTTTCACTGTCGGCTCATACCACCGATGACGTCTTCTGCCGTGAGCACGGCCTTTTGGCGTCCTCCTTCGATCTGGGGTCCGGGCCTCCAGCCCCACGTTGGGTGCAACCCTGCCCCGACCTGCGGCGCCAGTAATTAGTGGGTCTCGAGGAGGACCATTGAAACCTGAAAGAGATGGGATGGGGAGAGAAAGACGAAGGCCAAGCAAATTGTCTAGGCTTCGTTTATTGAACGTTTTACAGGGGGTTGTAAAGGGTAGGGACAAAGAAGCAGTTGCAGTGGGGTGAACCTGAGGGCACAGAGTGAAATGATCTTGATACATTGTGTGTTTTTTCTCAGAATGTACTTTCATTGTCTAGTTCATAATACTTTGAACAGTTACTAATATCTCAAGGACTGAAGCAAGCAGAAGATCATTTTCTTAAGCACTGAAGCAAGCAGTAGGAACAAGGAAATTGCAGAGGGGCCAACTTATGGGGCATCGAGCCCCTTCTTGTCAGCCTGCCTGAATTATTAGGGGGGTGGTCTCCTACACCCAGCCACCATCCACAGAGGAGGGCGGGGCTCTGACTCTTTCACTACATGCCCATGAGACTCAAGCTCACCCCACAGCAATTTAGAGAGCTGCAGAAACACCAGCGCCTCTCGAAGGGCTTTCCCAGGCTTCTTCACATACTCTGGAGATGGAGGGAGGTCCTCTTCCTAGGCATCCATCTCTCTGGTCACCAATCTCATGTGTCCAAGGGGCTCAACCCAGAAACACACACACATGGGCCCTGCTGAGCATTCCCCTTCAGGGGACGAGGACTTCTCACATGGCACAAGGTGAGAACTTGTTTTGCCACATTATGCCTTCTCACCAGGGTCACAAGGTCCTTTGGGGTTCACCCAAGGGCCTCTGACACTCTCCATACTTGCATACTGGTGCTTTCAACCTATCCCATCCTATGAAGGGGAATCAACCAGCTCATCTCCTACCACCAGGGGGACCATACATCCCATTGCTAACAGGAGGACATCCAAAGTGGAAGATTGTGCCCTAGGAGGTTTCCATACCTCTCCCTCAGTTCATGCTTGCTTAGTTCATCCCAGTGCTGTGCCACAAGGACCCAGCCCCACAACCCCTACCCAAGGAGACTTCACACCTCAGTCCTCAGAAGAAGGAGAACCTGACCTTACTCTTCTTTATGGCTCTCCAGAACTCCCCTCGCCTGCTGAAAGTTTTCCTGAGACTTCCACTCACAGACAGTGTGCTGCAGTTCCCCACTACAATGGTGGAGAGACAGGGGTAGATACCCCAGGTGACCCCTGACTCAAGGACGGCAGGTCGCTAACCAAGGATCTGCTTGCACTTCCACACCACTGCAAGGGGGAGTTTAAATATCTTATCTTCAAGGCTGGGAGCCTTGAAGGCCTTACACACCTGAGCCTCGAGCCCATTCTCCCTGGGTACTAGGTTCCCTGGTACCACTGCATTTCAGGCCAGTGTCAGGACTCTGACAGTGTCCATATCCACAGACAGGAATTTCACACCTATCCCTTCACAGGAAGCTGGGCTCAGCATAGCTGCTTCCAGCAAAGTTGGCACCTTATGCCTCTCCTCCAAAAAAAGCAGATACATTGAGTCCTCCTCAGCACATGGAGGCTGCTGCACATCAACAGCAGGAACCCTGGGTGGCTTAGTCAATCAGCCCTCTGACCCATGGGGCCAGAGCACTGTATTCCAGGCTCAGGAGGACATCCTCACTATGGACTCATCTGAGGATTGGGACCTTGACAACAGTCTCCATTCTCCTGACTCTCTTGAACTTCTTGTGGTCTCCTCTCATCTGGACAACAAGCATGGGACTGGTGAGATGTAATGGTTTCTTTGGATATGTTACTTTTCAAGATCAGTGTCCTTTACACCTTTTCATTTCAGTATATGCTGGTGGTGATTCTTCAAATCAATCCACAGCCTAAGCCCTGGAATATGTTCTGGAGATGGCAGTAGAACCCAAGAAAGGGATACCTACTGACATAGGTACAGTCTGTTAAAAAATTAAGCCTAATGGAGTAGGAAGCTAAAGATGTCCATAACAGGGTGAGTTTTCTATTGCGAATGTGTCTTCAACAAGACTTGAAGCTATTTCTTAGAATAGTTCCTGGTTAAGGAGGTAGGTGTTTCATCTTCTATGGAAGCTGCACAACCTCTTCTTTGTGATTGTATCAAAAAGCCTGAATTCACAGTGTCATTTCCACATGAGAAGACTGCATTGTGGCTCATACTTGAGCCTGGTGTCACAGTGACCTCGGATGGTACTGCACCAATGTTAATGTCAGGGTGTTGCTGTTCCATGTTGAAAAATCTTGATTCTGCCTCTTTGCCCTGAGTCGTTGGTTTTCTTTCTGAAGTTTCTGGACTCTATTCCTTCTACAAATTGCATTCCATTCTCTCTATTTATATGGTCTAGGATCATAAAGTGGAGACATTTCAAGTAGCTAGTGTCTCAGTTACTTTGATATAAGAATGATGTACAACCTTTAATACTACATCCCTCCCATTTATTCTGTCTGGGAGATTTATCTCATTCCAGAATAGCCTAAGTAATGACTGTATACTCAGTTGAAATTCATTTTGTGGGCAGCAAAGTGAGTTTTGTTCAGAGGAGGGCCCAGTATGTGGCTATAATTTCAATGTAGCATAGATTTCTACATAAATTAGTGTAGTGAGCCAGAATGTTTTTGCAATGCACACTTTTTCTAGTTTTCACATCAGTGGAAGTGATGAAGGGAGACTGCTTCCTCTATGATAGGACATGGGGATATTTTATCTTAAGATTTTTAGGCAATTCAATACATAGTGACCCTCTTGTTGAGTTCAGTCTCCCGATGCCAGGAAGTGTCTAAAATACCTTACCAAGTACTCAAGAAAACACAATCTCTCAATTCCATTGTCATCCCTGCTTAGAACTGATGTAAAAGAATAGCAGCCCAGTAGTAGTGTTTTCATGCTGGTTGGACAAAAATAGAAATGTGGCCTGACATTTGGAAGCCCAAGGACAAAACAGTTCTTAGGTGGGAAAACCTACTGCAAAGGCATGGGTACCCTTATATTCTGGAAGGCAGGTGCCACATAGCTCTCACAGGTCTTTGGAAGAAGTGCTCAATAGGAAGTTATCCTGTCATTCAGGAAGCTAGGAGTCACACAGCTCTGGCAGCTTTTAGGCAGGGAAGGCTTCCCCAACTGATCTGGAGTGCTCCAATGTAACAACTCCTCTCTGATCTGCTCAACTCTCTTCTGCTCTGAGGGGTGAACTTCCCTAGTGTTGCAGCTCCAAGGAGATATCCTAAGCTAACTGAAATGTTGTAGCTGAGTTGAGATATTCATTGCTTCTTCTTTTCTCCTAACTGCTTCTTTTCCTTTCTCCCTTTCATTGCTGCCTCCACTTGGGAGGTTGTCCACAGCCAAAGTTGTGCTCCTTAAGGAGTAGAATACAGAATATTTTGCATTATATAATGTCCCTAGGGTGAGCATCCCAGAGTGTCCTGTGATTGTTGATATTTTTATTTTTACCTTACTTGGCCAGCCAGAAGTGGGTGGAATGTTCTAGCTTAGAGCAATGTGTATTAGTTGGGCCATTTGTTTGCTGATCTGTCAGGTTGGCCCTCCTCAGCCAGCTTAGAGTGGGGATCCTGATAGTCCTAGGGTGAGCTCTCCTTTGGTGGTTTCAAGTCCCAGAGCTCCTCAGCCTAGCATAAGCAGGCTTCCACAATGGGGAAATGTAGTAACTCCCAAGTGGTCCTCTGGTAAATTTGGGTCTCATGGTGATCACAGGGGTGATGGCTGGGGACCCAGAATTCCCATGCGTGTAGGAAGTGATCTAAGCAGAAGCTCCCAAAGTTAAATATGCCTGATGCCAGAGGTGGCCCCTTTCGACGGACCCCATGGACAGGAGAGGTTGGTGAGCCATGGGCACCCCATCATGCTCCAGGTTGAACTGCCAAGCAGTGACACCAGTGATAAGAGTGGTTGGTGAAACACAGGCACCCCACCCTGTTCCAGGCTCAACAGCCATGCATGCTGGTGAGTAGAGCCACTGGACAAGACCCACCTTTCAGAGTAGGTAAGAGGCAAGAGGGTTGGGTGGCTTCTGCGGCAAATTCCCCTCCTGGTGATTCCCTTGCTGCTTCCTTTCTTGCTGCACCTGACAGGGATGCTGCCCACACAGATGACTGGCAGGCAGAAGGGTGGCAGTGTCAACATGAGTCTGCTTGGCAGAACGCGAAGGGTCGAGTAGGTAACACTTTTACTGACTCCTCTGGCTCAGCTCTGGTATAGTCCATGTATCAGGAGGTGGTGCTCATAGGGTCCTAGCTCAAGCGTCCAGGTACATTCTCCCTCGTACACTGGCCGCTGCTGCCCCCTGGCAGCTGGACCGTATGCGCACAGGGTGCTGTGCCAAAGCCCAGACCTGTGACAGTCTCCATTCTCTCTACCTGGATACCTGGGAACAAATGGAGCCACTAGACATCAGGATTTAGGCCAGCAGGGCCTGGTTGCTCAAGAGGACCTCTAACATGGGTGGAGCACCTCTCTTACCTTCTACTTGAAATGCTCTTGGCTCACACAGAAACATGACTACCCCTGGTTTCCAATAGGATCTGTGCCCCCTGGGTACCCAGGGGTTACTGGCCTTGGCTGAGACCCTTGTGCCTTGTTCGGCTGGGTCTCCACAGGTTAGCATGGGTAGGGAAGTCTTCTGAAGTAAGGAACAGACTTCCTTGCTGACTTCTAGATGGCCTCTGACCAGGCTTTTCCCACTGGTTGAAGTCCTGATTTGGGAGACACCGTAATAGAATCCAGATTGTGGACCCCAGGAGTAGAACTGGACATTGGTTGGTTAAAAGTCAGAGGAGGGAAAAGCTCTACATTACCACAAAGCAAAACTTCTTGAACATCATAATCCTCTCCATCCTAGACACACCTCATGTACTAGGATGGCAGAGAAAGCCTGGTCTAATAGGAATCAGTCACACTGCACATGTTGCTAGATTCCTCCAGCTGTGTTTAGCCCATAGGACTTGATCTGGCTCCTACAAAAAATTTCCCAAATGATGTGGTGATCATAATTTATCATAAGCATATATCAAAGGAGTTTATGATGCCAAAATGTTTCCACTATGATATCTAAAGGTCTCACAGACTCTTAGAATCTGAGCATTCATTCCCCTAGTCGGTAATGAACTTTGCTTCCCAGTGGTGACCAGACATAAGCTAAGAGCGAGGGAGTTGGCATTAGGCACCTGTCCTAAAGGAACTCACCATAGATTGCAGAAGAAAATAATCACAGGCAGTGTAGGAAAAACACTTTCATCCATGCTGAGGGTTTTGGGAGATGCAGGAAAAGAGCAAAACTAGACTATATTTATGAGACAGTTTGGAGAGGAAGAAATCATAGAAGTATAATATTTCCACAGTCAATTGTTAGTTTCCAGTCATGGAGAATTAACCAGTGGCCCTATGAATACAAGCCTGTCCCTCATCCAACCACCCAATTCCTGAGTTTCAAGGTTGAATAGTCAAAAATGTTGATCATTGTGAGAAGGATAGCATGCAGAAAAAGAAAAAGACAGATATATTTTTCTGTGGGTAAATTGTGTATGAGTTTTTCAGAGATCAAATCAAAAATCAGGTGTGGTAGATATTGAAAAATGCTTCAAAAATTTTAAAAACATGCAGTTGTCATGTATATTCAGTGGGTTGACATTTTTTTGAATTGCTATTGCATCAATTTAATTTCATTGATGTTGGATTCAGTAACCGAATAGACTGTAAGAGGAAGGCATTTTTTTTTTAATTTTGAACACTAGATCTCCTGTAGTCCAGACTGGCCTTGAGTTTCTATTAATTGTTTTGAGGACTCTGTGTTGCATTGTTGTTTGGCATAGATAAGATATTCTAGAGCATTACCTTTGGTGTTGGAAGCACCTTTTGCACCATCCAAGTGCCCAGAATTGAGAGTTGTGTCTCAGGGAAGAATAATAGTGGAGCCCCTGTATTCCATTTCCCATAGGTATTGAGCCTACCAACCATACTTTCCTCTTCTGCTATCCCAACAGGGAACACCCTCCCACACTTGTATGCCCATACAACCTTGTTAGGATTCCCTGTAATGGACTGTACCTAGAGAGCTCTCCCAGATCAATAAGGATGTTGAACATTTTTAAAGTTTCTTTTCTTTAAGTATTTTGTTAAAGATTACATAGAATGTGTAGATTTCTTCTGATAAAATGCCCATTTATACTATGTCATACCAACCAAACCAGGAACATGGGATATCTTTCCTTCTTGTGAGCTCTACATCAAATTCCATCTTTAAGGAAATAAAGTATTTGTCATTCAAATCTTCCAATTACTTGATTAGAGACACCCCAGTATACCAAGTGTCGTTTGTAGGTTTTGAAAGGAGTTCTTTCCCTGAATTCTCTCCATGTCCATCTGTCATTTGTATATATGAGAGCTAAAGACTTTTTCAATTAATCCGGTAGTCAGCCACCACATTGAAGATGTTTATCAGCTATAAATGTTACTCTTTATAGTACTGTTGAATATGAAAGGAGAGAGAGGACAATTGTGTCTTGTTCCAGATTTTAATAGAATTATTTTGACTTTCTCTCCACTTAATTTGATGTTGGCAGAGTTCTTTCTGGAAATTTCCTGTATTATCTTTAGAAATAGAATGCATCTCCAATCTCTGAAATAGTTTTATCATGAAGGGCTGTTGGATTTTGTCAAAAACTGTCTTAGGATCTAGTGAGGTGACCATGTGAGCTTTTTTTTTTTTCAATTTGTTTATATGGTGGATTACTTTGATTAATTTTATATGTCGAATCATCCCTGTGTGTCTGGGATGAAAATAGGCTTTATAGGTGGATAATTTTTTAATGTGTCCTTGGATGTGGTTTATGAGTATTTATTAAGTATATTTACATATCTGTTAATGACGTATGTGGGTGTATAACTCTTTTTTGTTGAATTTTTGTGTGGTTTGTATATTAGTGTAACTGTGGCTTCAAACATTACTTTGGTAGTGTGCTTTCTGCTTTTATTTTAAGGAGTAATATGAGGATTTAGCACTCAGAGCTAAAACATTCAGATCATAGGCTTTATTGGAAAGGTTTTTATTGTCGTCTTCTATTTATTTTGTGAGTTACAGGTTTGTTTGAATTGTTTATTAGATTTTACTCAATTTTTATGTGAAGTGTCTACCGAGAAAAGCATCCATTTCTTTAAGATTTTACAATTTTATAGAGTCTCTTGATTTTTTTAAATAATTGTGGGAGCTCTTGTGTTAGGGATATAGATGTTACGAATTGAAATATTACCTTGGTGGGTTTTTCATTTAATGAGTATGATGTGTCCTTCCCCATCTCTTCCAAATAATTTTGGTTCGAATTCTATAGTATGGGATACTCAAATCTTTACACAAGCTTATTTATCAGCATTTACTTGGTAAATTTTTTCCAAACCTTTTCTCTGAGGCAATATTTATTTGTGAGATGGAAATGTGTTTCTTGTATGCAGTAGAAGGCTCGATTGTGTTTTGAAATCCAATCTGGTAGTCTTTTTTTTTTTTTAAATTGGGGAATTCAGACCATCAATGTTGAGGGGTACCATTGTCCATTGATTTTCAGGACTTGTTATTTTGTAATTATTTCTGATGTGTGTGTGTGTGTGTGTGGGTGTGTGGGTGTGTATGTGTGTATGTGTGTGTGTGTTTTTGTGTGTATGTGTGTATGTGTGAGTGTTACTTCTGTTGAATATGATATTTTGAGATAATTTAATTTCTGTGTTTCCTTGATTGTAGTTAACTTCCTTTGGTTGAAATTTTTATTCTATTGCCTTCTGTAGGGCAGGATTTGTACATAGGTATTACTTGAATTTGGGTTTATCATGAAATATTTTATTTTCTCTATGTATGATGAATGACAGTTTTGTAGGATAGAGTAGTCTTGGGTAGCATCTATGTTCCTGAGAGTCTGTAGTAGTTCAGTCTAGGCCCTGTTGGGTCTCACTGTTTCCACCTGGAAGTCAGATATAATTCTGATACCCTTGCCTCTTTATGTTATTTGATCTTTTTCTCTTTCAGCTTTTAGTATTCTTTCTTTGTTGTATATGTTTATTGTTTTGATTATGTTATTGCTAGGATTCTTTTCTAGTCTGGTTTATTTGGTGTACTTTAAGCTTCTTGTACTTTTATAGGCCTAGTTTTTTAGTTTTGGGACGTTTTTTCCATGATTTTCTTGAAATTTTTATCTTTACTAATATTATGAGGTATCTATGGCCTCATATGTGATAAGAAACGATCCGATTTCCACGCTATGTCTTCAGAACCTACCTTTAACTTTCTTGTAGAAAATTGAGATTATATCTTGAATTTTATATTGTCTGGGAAATTATTTATAAAAAACCTACCTGCAGGCTTGGCAGCAAGTGCCATTATTGCTGAGTCATTTCACTGGCTCTTGTCTGGTGAATACATCCCTACAGATGTTACCAACATTGAAGGTCATCGGCATCTGCAATGACCCATCTTTTACTAAGCCACACTTTCTGAAATTGAGGAAATAGTCTGTTCAAAATACAGGTATTCATGTAGTTTTAAAGATATAGGATAGTATCCCAGATGATACAACTGCAGGGGTAAGAACTCCTGCGACTCCACATCACTTGATTCCCATCATTAGATGTTTAAAATAGAAGTGGAATTTATCTTTTATATCACCGTTTCCCACTAATGACTTTATAATGGAATGAATATACAAATTTCTGTAGCTCAAAAACACTGAATGCAATACTAATAGAACACCATTAATTGTCATGACCATATGTCACAGTGACATTGAAGGTTACAAAAGGCTTAAACCTAGCAGAAGCTAGGCAGTTGAAAGTAGCGAGGAACATGGGCATATATCCAACCTAGAGACACAATATGAGATAAATATAAGAAGGACATTATATTTTCAAATAGAGTGGGATATGAGATTTTTAATATACAAAATTGTTCAACCTGATTTCCAGTATTAGGAGTCATTTTTATTTATTTATTAATTTACTTAAGTTTGTAACAAGGTCTCAAGTACTACAGTTTGGCCTTGAGAATATTATGTAGCTGACGTTGGCCTTGAACTCCTGATCCTCTTACCTCTATTTCCAGTGCTAGAGTTAAAGGAATTTCCACCAAACCTAGTCTGTGCAGTGCTGGGGATCAGGTACTGAGCTTTGTAAATGCTAGGCCTGAACTGAGCTACATGGTCAGTCAAAATCTGTGAATCTTTTAAGATTTTAGTTTTTGTTTATGTGTTTATTTCTGAATGAGCATTTGCCAATGTATGTTTCCAAAAAGACCAGAAGAGAGCTGCAGAATTCTTGAATCTAGAGTTACAAGATGTGGAGATCCAACCATATTTGGTCCTGGGAAATGAGGTCATCTGCAAGAGCAAATCATTATCTTAACCACTGAGTCATCATTCCTGGCTGAGCTTCCGAAACTTTCTGTCTATAGTTAACTAGATGTCAAAACTGTAACATGACTTTAAATCTGTAGCAAGATGAACGTCATGCCAAATGTCATTTATATTCTGTGGTTTACTGTGATTTTTGTTGGTATCTAATTTTCTCTGAACTGGAAATAAAATTTTAAAACCAGCCAACTGTTGAAAGTCAGAGAGTTTGGATATAACGGGAGGAGGAAGGCAGTCTCTAAAAGTCACTAAACCTTTCCATGGAACTAGGCATGTACTAGCTGTGAGACGCAGATCTATTATGTAACTCAGATGTCAGTAGAACATTCTAGGCAGTTATAGGAAGAACGTTGAGAGATACACTGAAAAAATACTTTACAAAATTGGTTACTATTGGACATACCTTATAATTATAATTAAACTTCATTAATTACTACATGAGTAAAATAGAGTTTGCCATTGTGCTAATGTGTACCTTTGCATTCTACATACAAAAAATATCTGTGTGACAAATCACTAGTGCAGACAAGATTACTGAGTGGAGAGATTGTTTCCCATCATTTCAGAGGCAATCACTGAGATATCAGAATTAAAGCCTTGATATGAAAAATATAGACTCTTAATATACTGGTATATTCTTATCTGTTTGATAAAATGGGACACATGGATTATATTTTCAGCTCAGATGCTATTTATTCTCAGATATATTTATTTATTCTTATATTATTCATAAAATTTTGAATATTGTCATTAGAAAAAATATACTCAGGCTAGATAGATGGTTTAGCAGTTGAGAGCACTGATTAATCTTCCAGAGAACCTCACCCATCTGTGTACATAAATGCACAAGCAAACATGTACATCCCTAGTCAATCTACATACACAAACAAACTTGGATACAAGTTTGTACTGAGATAACTAGAGTTTGTAGAAAAAAATTGCTATTTTCTCTGCATATCTCAACATTTTTCATCTTCAAGCTGTTGACTGAAAATACTTTTCAAGATGTCCTTTTACATTTTTATAATACAACCTGTCAACTAATAAGTTCTCCACTTCTTTTCTTCATTGTTTGAATAATTCACCTTCACTTATTTCAATATGTGCACTTGTTTCCCAGAAATAAACTGGGTTTGGGGAGAAAGGACAGTTAGACTTAGAAATGAGACTCCTGGCATATATCACCTTCCCTTCTTTTACACTGAGATTATTTTAAAATTGAAATATTATGCATAATGACATTTAACATTTAAAATTTTTGCACCATTTCCAATGAGAAACAGTGATTTCACATGTATAAAAAATACCATGACCACATCTTGTAAAATGAAGTGTTATCCTTACTATCATCTACTTCCCATGTTCAAATTCTGTGATAGTCTTAAAAATGCCTTTGAAAAATGATTGAATTCTTTTAAATGAATATAATAAGTTGTATACATTATACTTTTGAGATAAGATCTCATTATGTACCTCTAGGTTGTCTGGAATTCCCTATATAGACCAGGTTACTCTAAAAATCATGTAGGTGAATTCCACTCTGTCTCCTGATGGCTGTGACATGGGACAACATACCTATAAACACTGTTATCATTAGGTCTCTTAAATCTGAACCACTCACTTGCATTCATACCCTTTACTCCAATGAATCTGCTGAAGCCAAGGCTGGTCTCAACTCACTTGAATAAACTTGAATTCCTGACTTTTTCTGCATTTACTAACAGATAACTGCAATTTAGGCAAGTTCAGTCTTGCCTGGATTCCTTAAATCTCTTTTCACATCAGTTATCTCTCCTTCCTTCCATGCCATGAAAAGAAATCAGGGAACTTGTTCTGTGGCATACTTTACCTTCTCAGTTAGTCTGATTGTTTCTGCACAATAAAAAGTAACTTGTTCCTTATTCACTACGTTTCTTATAAAGTATCAACCTGACACTTCCTTGCTTGATTCAATGGTTTGAGGAAACAAGATTCCAAAAGCAACTCTACTCTGAATGAATCACAGCACTAGGTATAGGGTATCTTTGAACTCTCCCTTAAATGGCCAGAAGGATCCCCATGTGGAGAGTCCAATGCAATATTCTTAAAGACATACATTCAGTCTTTACAAGAAATAGCCACAATGGACAAGATTCTCAGGACAGCTGCAGTGAATGTTGAGTATGCCTTCCAGCCATTATTTTCCCTATTAATGCAAACCTCCTTCTCAAGGTGATTTCTGATGAGAGGTGAAAGAATTATACTAAGGCATCATTGTAATTGTGATAGGGTCTATAGTTTAGAAGGTCCATGGAATGGCTACAGGGCATGTGAAATGCGCTTTATTTCTATAGAGAAATCCAGGGTTCAAAAGTTGAAGAATATATGGCAGATTGTGTCATGTAGATAGTAGATGTACAACAGAGCTTTTTCCATTCCATTTTAATGAAAGAAACAATGACTGCTCTGTGGTAGATTGTCCCATGAAGTTATAACCATCAACAGCTGCTCAAGTTAGTGTAGGTATCACAAAGTATAGGAATCTTTACAAGTATGCTTGCATGTTTCCTCATGTGTCTGAGCAGAGAATATCTTTCATTGCTAAACATGTGGATAGCTGATGATCAGTAAATTTACTTACATCGGCTAATTCCTAGTGAAAAATCTGAGGAAGTTAATATGCAGGTAATTCATTTATCAGCAACACAGAGGCTCTCTGTACTCTGGTTTGCACAGAGTTAGGACAGGATATCTCCAAGTAACCAAGATTCTGGTCCTTTTTCAATGGACATAACAAATATCTAAACAGTGAAGAGATAGCCTTTGCTGTTTCAATTCTAAGGGCTATGGAGTTGGGATGTCTCTTGGGTTAAGAATGAATTCCCCAAATGAAAATGCTGATTTCCTAAGAAATCAGAGTTAAAACACTCTTGAGTTTAAACAAAATCTTTATGAGCATGGGAGTTTCTGGTGATGGATGTTGTTTTATGTATTGAGTGTGTGTGTTTGTGTCTAAGTTTATATATCTGTGTGTTTCTTTGTGTTATGGAAGAAATAGTCAAACAAGTATGTGGTCTGACTTGTCTAACTGCTAATTCTTGGAGGACAGCTCTTTTCTGAGTAGAAGCAGAGGTCACAAGGTGTATATCTGGTAGACTGGGGAGACAGAAAGAGCTGTGAGGCATGGTAGGAGGGTGGAATGGGATCTGGATGTATTATATGACATAATAAAAACAAATGAAATACTTAACAACATGTAGAATCAATGTGGTGCCAAAAAGGGAATAATAACTAGAAAAAAATATTTTTGTGAACTTTTATAGTAAAACTAGATTATGGTGATGAATACAATTTGTTTGATCTGCAACAATGTTAAATTTTACATAATAAATGTCAGCAAAACCAAAAAGAAGAAGAAACATACAAACACCAACTGCACTGAATTTCACCTTGCTACTTGGGTCCACTTCCACTAATAGAAGGGGGCAGGAGATATGGGCTTATGAGCAATTTTTTTATTATTTGAGTGGGGAGGAGCTGAGTAAGGTAGAAGCACAAGAATTTTGTTATTCCTAAATCTGGTGGTGTTAGAGTAAGAAATATATCTAAGAATCCATCAATATATTGAATAGCATAGTAATGCATTCACTTGTTTTTTTGCTTTATTACAATGTTTATAGGTAAATGTGTGATAGGAAAAATAGATAGATCTCAACTCATAAAAAGACTTATAGCCCGTGGATAAAGTAAAGAAGTATATACTGATATTATGAGTAGGTGGGATTTTAGTATCACTAAGAACAGTTGTAGACCATGACAACCTGTGAGATCATGATGGTGGTATGGAAAACCCAATGTGATTCTTATGTTGCTTTATCATCTGGCCAACAAGCATGAGGCAGCTGGAATGCTGTGATTATTTTGGATATGTTACTTTCTCAATATTATTATCCTCTACAACCTTTCATTTCAGCATATGATGGCAGTGATTCTTTAAATCATGCCATAGCCAAAGCCTTAGAACCTATACTGGACCTGACATTAGAACCTAAGCCAGGAATATTGATGACATATTCTATGGTCTGTGTAAACATTAGTATGGAATAGGAAGCTAAAGATGTCCATAGCAGGGTGAGTTTTCCATTGTGTGTATTTCTTCAAGATTTGAAGCTATTTCTTAAATTAGTTCCCGGTTAAGGAGATAAGTATTGTATCTAGTATGTCAAATGCCCAATATCTCCTATCTGATTGCATCTAGAAGCGTGAATTCACAGTGTCATTACCATGTAGGAAGACTGATTTCACAGTGGCTCAAAGTTGAGACTGGGGTCACAATGGTCTCTGAGGGTCCTGCACCAATATCAATGGCAGGATGTTATTCCAGCATGCTTGCAAATCTTGATGCTGCCTCTGGTCCCATTGGTTTTGTTTCTTTGGGTCCTGGACATTATTCCTGGTAAGAATGGGATTTATGCATTAAGGGGGAGCCATTCCAAGTAGCTAGTAACTTAGTTACTTTGATATCAGAATCCTTTACAACTTTTAATCCCACATACATCCCAATAATTTTATCTGGGAAACAAATCTCATATCAGAATTGCCTAAGGTAGCGAGTGGGTACTTTCATGGGGGTCATGTAGTAGGCATATCAATTGTGCTTTTTGTTCAGCAGAAAGCCCAAGATATAGCAATAGGTTCAATGCAGC
The DNA here is from genome assembly GCA_026225945.1 of Cricetomys ansorgei. NCBI lineage: Eukaryota > Metazoa > Chordata > Mammalia > Rodentia > Nesomyidae > Cricetomys > Cricetomys ansorgei. The sequence goes on from JAMJFZ010001467.1 coordinate 516,396, forward strand.
ATTGCATTCTAGATGAATTACTATGATGAGCCAAAATATTTTGCTCATGAAGTTTGTTGTTTATCTTTTTGGTTTTCACATCAAAACTTGATATGAAGGAAGATGGCTCACTCTATGATTTCAACGTAATTTGAAGTATAATGACCCCTTTGTTTAATTCATTTTCCTGAATCATGCAAAAGTTTAAAATACCAAGTAGATGCAAAAACACAATCTCCCAGGTTCCTTTTTCACAGTGTTTAGTTTTGATGAAAAGGAGTAGCAGCTCAGTGTTAGTGTTCATATAAATCTGAGACAGAGACGGAAAAGTGGTGCAGCACTCAGGAGCAGAAATTCTGCACAGCTCTGAGGTAAGAATAGTGTCCCCAGTGAAAGTGTTCACAGCTCTGAAAGAACATGTCCAGGCAATTGGAACCAGGGACCAAACAGTTCTGAGGTGGAGAAGGTGTCCACAATGGAAAGGTATCCTGACATTTGGGAAGCCAGAATCCACAAAGCTTACACAGTATTTAGGTAGGAAAGGTGTCCCTAATGGGAATAGGCATCCTGACATTCAGGAAACCAGGAACAAAAGTGAGACAAAGACCCCTGTAGCCATACCACTGAGGGAAGAGAGCATATGGGAGTGGGAGTCTATATCCAAGAGTCTACATTAGGGGCTTGGGAAAAGAGAAAAAAATTTCCCCTGTGTTTGTAAATCCCAAGTCCAGTTTAAAATAAGACTGTCACTACTAAGCCAAATTTGAAAAAAAGTAAGCTTTAATTATATTAACTAAATACTGGCCAGATAGATGGACTCTGAGTAGCACAATTCTGAGATACTCATAGTAAGACCCTGTCACCTCTCACAGAAATACCCGAATCACTTACTCTTAATCATATAGTTTAAAACTTTAGAAACATTAAGGCTATGCACTTCCCACCAGGTCCAATCAGTTACAAGAATCTACCCTGATGTACTCCCTATGTAGGATATTTCAAACTACAAGTGCACAGGCAGATCTGGAGCATGGAGCACATCCTGTGCAGTAGGGTCAACTTGGGATCTACTCACTCCCTACCCTATAATCCAAGAGGTTATATCCTTGGATGAAGGAGATACAAGTCTATATCAGCTGGACAGCCCCACCTAGCATTCCAGGACGTTATTTATTTTTGTTTTAAAGATATTTTTGGCATCGTATCTAAAATTTACAACATCATTTTTGCTCTTAAAGTTTTACTATTTCAAGAAGAAAACAGATACCTCATTCACAAAGCCCCATTCAAGTTCCAAGCTCCTCAAGCCATCACATAACTTCCTAGTGTGAGAAAAAAAATTGCCCTAATTATTGTGGCATGTGGTTACAGAGTTGAGAGTACACATTCATTCCACTAAAACTTCTTTTTCTCATATTGTATTAGTGGTAATTAAGTATTATATTGTGTCCTCAGTGAGCTTTTCAGATGAAATGTTTTCTTTGTATATTTTACAATCCCACAAAAATAACCTGTAGTAGCCTCTATTTACGCATACATTCGTTATGATGTTTCCAGCAAAACTGTGATCCAAGTCCTGGAAGCTACACTGGACTTATCACTAGAACCCAAGGCACAGTTCACTGATGAACATGCAGTGGTTAAGCTGATCAAAGGGTTGTGGTTGTAAATGTCTTCTTTTGTAAAGATTTCAGCAATGGATAGAAAGCTGATGGCTTCAGAATTATCCACAGCAGGGTGAGTTTTACACTGTGTACCAACTCTCACAAGCTAAATTAGTGCTTTAGAGTGTGGGTGTTTGTACATATGACTGTGTATATGTATCTATGTCTTTGCTTGAAATAGAATTCAAAAATTTAGTTTTTCTACAGATTTGCACCATGTTCACGTGGTTCACATCCTACAAATAAGATACAATGGGTTGATATTGTTTTCATTTGAGTTGAAAGACGGTGAGTAAGGCAGAAGCACAAGAGTGGTGTTTGTCTCCAGTTTTGCGGAGTGAGAACAGGCGAATCTGAATTAAAGATAAATGCCTAAATATCTATTCATATGGCAACTCAATTTTTTCACTTAAATGTTTGCATTATTATATGCATAGTAGGTAAATGTGTGGCAGTAAATGTCAAAGAAGCTACCACTCCTGGATAGTCCTGTGCACTTTGGAAAATGTTAGTAAGTATAAATTGATGGGTCATAAGTGGGTGGGGTCGCTGTGGCATGCGGACCTGTATTTGATCGCAATAGAGTATGAGATCATAATTGCCTAGCAACACAAAGACATGCTCTGGGTCAGATGTCATGGTCACGACAGGCATGGAGCTTTTGAGATATAGTATTTCTTTTGCTCGTTTTACATTCCTAGGTTAAATATTATAGGTGAAAAGCAACAGGATATTCCTGGTGAAGTATTGACATAAATCAGAATTGTGTTGGTGAAACACACACTTGCCAAGGAGGAACACATGACCTCAAAAGTGATGTTTCAAGGGATTTCTTTATCTGGATCCTGGCATTCTTCCTGAGGAACATGACTAAGATGGAGTTAAGTAACATCTGATTAAAACTGAATCAACAAGTTCAGGCATCCAATTTCCTAGGTATGCCACAAAAAAGAAACTGTTACTATTTCATTGGTTTTGAAGTTCCTTGCAATCCCTGCATGGAAGTCTCTGTTCTGTAATTTTCACCACGAATAATAACGCATCATTCTACTTTTGGATAACATGCATCATTTAGCTGTACATGATGTCTACTCTGCAAATCAAGGTACGTGCTCCTAACTCCTTGTGGTAATAATATACATGAGTTTCTCTTTCAAAAACAGTATCTGACAGGTAGGTGAATGAAGTGTAAAATTACAACTCTCCTAATGGAAAACATTTAAAAATGCTAAAAAGGAAAAAAGAAAGAGAAAAGGAAATAAAAAAGAAATAAAAGCCAATGAAAGATGAGGAAGAAATAAACATTAGAGTAAGTGAAAAATTAATGATAATGGAACTCTTTAAGGAGGCATGGATATAGGAAAGAAAAATGAAATAAGAATTTATGAATGAAATGAAGGACTTATGATTGGAAATGTTGGATTATGTATTTTGTGATGTATATTCAAATAAATGTGCTTTCAGAGACTGTAGAGATCAGAGTTAGGAACTTGGAACAGTGATTGGGGCTGTGTCAAATTTGCATCCCTCAGTTTTCTGTTAGGAAGACAAGAATGGACCCCAGGAATGCCCATCCTTTTCAATGCCTTAATTTCACTCCTGGGTGATTCTTCTTTTGCTTCCTTGCTAAACAAAACCACAAAGGACACTAGGAAGTATGATTTCATCCCCGCTAGGACAAGAAGTCTAGTGTTTTGCATGTCTCAGGAAATGGCACTGCTTAACGGAGTTAAAAGACCATAAATCGCCAAGAATGTAATGTACCATTGCCATGTTTTGGAGGAAGCACACTACCATCATCTCAAGGAATGAAAAGAAATAGAAAAGACAGCGCAGTGTGTTTCACCAACACAATTCTGATTTATGGCAATATTTCTCCAGGAATATCCTGTTGCTTTTCACCTATAATATTTAACCTAGGAATGTAAAAGGAGCAAATTAAATACTACATCTCAAAAGCTCCATGCCTGTCGTTACCATGAGACTTGACCCAGAGCATGTCATTGTGATGCTAGGCAATTATGATCTCATACTCTATCACCATCAAATACAGGTCCGCATGCCACAGCGACCCCACCCACTTATGACCCATCAATACATACTAAGATTTTCCAAAGTACACAAGACTGTCTAGGAGTGGTAACTTCTTTGACATTTACTGCCACACATTTACCTACTATGCATATAATAATGCAAACATTTAAGTGAAAAAATTGAGTTGCCATATGAATAGATATTTAGGCATTTATCTTTAATTCAGATTCGCCTGTTCTCACTCCGCGAAACTGGAGACAAACACCACTCTTGTGCTTCTGCCTTACTCACCGTCTTTCAACTCAAATGAAAACAATATCAACCCATTGTATCTTATTTGTAGGATGTGAACCACGTGAACATGGTGCAAATCTGTAGAAAAACTAAATTTTTGAATTCTATTTCAAGCAAAGACATAGATACATATACACAGTCATATGTACAAACACCCACACTCTAAAGCACTAATTTAGCTTGTGAGAGTTGGTACACAGTGTAAAACTCACCCTGCTGTGGATAATTCTGAAGCCATCAGCTTTCTATCCATTGCTGAAATCTTTACAAAAGAAGACATTTACAACCACAACCCTTTGATCAGCTTAACCACTGCATGTTCATCAGTGAACTGTGCCTTGGGTTCTAGTGATAAGTCCAGTGTAGCTTCCAGGACTTGGATCACAGTTTTGCTGGAAACATCATAACGAATGTATGCGTAAATAGAGGCTACTACAGGTTATTTTTGTGGGATTGTAAAATATACAAAGAAAACATTTCATCTGAAAAGCTCACTGAGGACACAATATAATACTTAATTACCACTAATACAATATGAGAAAAAGAAGTTTTAGTGGAATGAATGTGTACTCTCAACTCTGTAACCACATGCCACAATAATTAGGGCAATTTTTTTTCTCACACTAGGAAGTTATGTGATGGCTTGAGGAGCTTGGAACTTGAATGGGGCTTTGTGAATGAGGTATCTGTTTTCTTCTTGAAATAGTAAAACTTTAAGAGCAAAAATGATGTTGTAAATTTTAGATACGATGCCAAAAATATCTTTAAAACAAAAATAAATAACGTCCTGGAATGCTAGGTGGGGCTGTCCAGCTGATATAGACTTGTATCTCCTTCATCCAAGGATATAACCTCTTGGATTATAGGGTAGGGAGTGAGTAGATCCCAAGTTGACCCTACTGCACAGGATGTGCTCCATGCTCCAGATCTGCCTGTGCACTTGTAGTTTGAAATATCCTACATAGGGAGTACATCAGGGTAGATTCTTGTAACTGATTGGACCTGGTGGGAAGTGCATAGCCTTAATGTTTCTAAAGTTTTAAACTATATGATTAAGAGTAAGTGATTCGGGTATTTCTGTGAGAGGTGACAGGGTCTTACTATGAGTATCTCAGAATTGTGCTACTCAGAGTCCATCTATCTGGCCAGTATTTAGTTAATATAATTAAAGCTTACTTTTTTTCAAATTTGGCTTAGTAGTGACAGTCTTATTTTAAACTGGACTTGGGATTTACAAACACAGGGGAAATTTTTTTCTCTTTTCCCAAGCCCCTAATGTAGACTCTTGGATATAGACTCCCACTCCCATATGCTCTCTTCCCTCAGTGGTATGGCTACAGGGGTCTTTGTCTCACTTTTGTTCCTGGTTTCCTGAATGTCAGGATGCCTATTCCCATTAGGGACACCTTTCCTACCTAAATACTGTGTAAGCTTTGTGGATTCTGGCTTCCCAAATGTCAGGATACCTTTCCATTGTGGACACCTTCTCCACCTCAGAACTGTTTGGTCCCTGGTTCCAATTGCCTGGACATGTTCTTTCAGAGCTGTGAACACTTTCACTGGGGACACTATTCTTACCTCAGAGCTGTGCAGAATTTCTGCTCCTGAGTGCTGCACCACTTTTCCGTCTCTGTCTCAGATTTATATGAACACTAACACTGAGCTGCTACTCCTTTTCATCAAAACTAAACACTGTGAAAAAGGAACCTGGGAGATTGTGTTTTTGCATCTACTTGGTATTTTAAACTTTTGCATGATTCAGGAAAATGAATTAAACAAAGGGGTCATTATACTTCAAATTACGTTGAAATCATAGAGTGAGCCATCTTCCTTCATATCAAGTTTTGATGTGAAAACCAAAAAGATAAACAACAAACTTCATGAGCAAAATATTTTGGCTCATCATAGTAATTCATCTAGAATGCAATGCTGCATTGAACCTATTGCTATATCTTGGGCTTTCTGCTGAACAAAAAGCACAATTGATATGCCTACTACATGACCCCCATGAAAGTACCCACTCGCTACCTTAGGCAATTCTGATATGAGATTTGTTTCCCAGATAAAATTATTGGGATGTATGTGGGATTAAAAGTTGTAAAGGATTCTGATATCAAAGTAACTAAGTTACTAGCTACTTGGAATGGCTCCCCCTTAATGCATAAATCCCATTCTTACCAGGAATAATGTCCAGGACCCAAAGAAACAAAACCAATGGGACCAGAGGCAGCATCAAGATTTGCAAGCATGCTGGAATAACATCCTGCCATTGATATTGGTGCAGGACCCTCAGAGACCATTGTGACCCCAGTCTCAACTTTGAGCCACTGTGAAATCAGTCTTCCTACATGGTAATGACACTGTGAATTCACGCTTCTAGATGCAATCAGATAGGAGATATTGGGCATTTGACATACTAGATACAATACTTATCTCCTTAACCGGGAACTAATTTAAGAAATAGCTTCAAATCTTGAAGAAATACACACAATGGAAAACTCACCCTGCTATGGACATCTTTAGCTTCCTATTCCATACTAATGTTTACACAGACCATAGAATATGTCATCAATATTCCTGGCTTAGGTTCTAATGTCAGGTCCAGTATAGGTTCTAAGGCTTTGGCTATGGCATGATTTAAAGAATCACTGCCATCATATGCTGAAATGAAAGGTTGTAGAGGATAATAATATTGAGAAAGTAACATATCCAAAATAATCACAGCATTCCAGCTGCCTCATGCTTGTTGGCCAGATGATAAAGCAACATAAGAATCACATTGGGTTTTCCATACCACCATCATGATCTCACAGGTTGTCATGGTCTACAACTGTTCTTAGTGATACTAAAATCCCACCTACTCATAATATCAGTATATACTTCTTTACTTTATCCACGGGCTATAAGTCTTTTTATGAGTTGAGATCTATCTATTTTTCCTATCACACATTTACCTATAAACATTGTAATAAAGCAAAAAAACAAGTGAATGCATTACTATGCTATTCAATATATTGATGGATTCTTAGATATATTTCTTACTCTAACACCACCAGATTTAGGAATAACAAAATTCTTGTGCTTCTACCTTACTCAGCTCCTCCCCACTCAAATAATAAAAAAATTGCTCATAAGCCCATATCTCCTGCCCCTTCTATTAGTGGAAGTGGACCCAAGTAGCAAGGTGAAATTCAGTGCAGTTGGTGTTTGTATGTTTCTTCTTCTTTTTGGTTTTGCTGACATTTATTATGTAAAATTTAACATTGTTGCAGATCAAACAAATTGTATTCATCACCATAATCTAGTTTTACTATAAAAGTTCACAAAAATATTTTTTTCTAGTTATTATTCCCTTTTTGGCACCACATTGATTCTACATGTTAAGTATTTCATTTGTTTTTATTATGTCATATAATACATCCAGATCCCATTCCACCCTCCTACCATGCCTCACAGCTCTTTCTGTCTCCCCAGTCTACCAGATATACACCTTGTGACCTCTGCTTCTACTCAGAAAAGAGCTGTCCTCCAAGAATTAGCAGTTAGACAAGTCAGACCACATACTTGTTTGACTATTTCTTCCATAACACAAAGAAACACACAGATATATAAACTTAGACACAAACACACACACTCAATACATAAAACAACATCCATCACCAGAAACTCCCATGCTCATAAAGATTTTGTTTAAACTCAAGAGTGTTTTAACTCTGATTTCTTAGGAAATCAGCATTTTCATTTGGGGAATTCATTCTTAACCCAAGAGACATCCCAACTCCATAGCCCTTAGAATTGAAACAGCAAAGGCTATCTCTTCACTGTTTAGATATTTGTTATGTCCATTGAAAAAGGACCAGAATCTTGGTTACTTGGAGATATCCTGTCCTAACTCTGTGCAAACCAGAGTACAGAGAGCCTCTGTGTTGCTGATAAATGAATTACCTGCATATTAACTTCCTCAGATTTTTCACTAGGAATTAGCCGATGTAAGTAAATTTACTGATCATCAGCTATCCACATGTTTAGCAATGAAAGATATTCTCTGCTCAGACACATGAGGAAACATGCAAGCATACTTGTAAAGATTCCTATACTTTGTGATACCTACACTAACTTGAGCAGCTGTTGATGGTTATAACTTCATGGGACAATCTACCACAGAGCAGTCATTGTTTCTTTCATTAAAATGGAATGGAAAAAGCTCTGTTGTACATCTACTATCTACATGACACAATCTGCCATATATTCTTCAACTTTTGAACCCTGGATTTCTCTATAGAAATAAAGCGCATTTCACATGCCCTGTAGCCATTCCATGGACCTTCTAAACTATAGACCCTATCACAATTACAATGATGCCTTAGTATAATTCTTTCACCTCTCATCAGAAATCACCTTGAGAAGGAGGTTTGCATTAATAGGGAAAATAATGGCTGGAAGGCATACTCAACATTCACTGCAGCTGTCCTGAGAATCTTGTCCATTGTGGCTATTTCTTGTAAAGACTGAATGTATGTCTTTAAGAATATTGCATTGGACTCTCCACATGGGGATCCTTCTGGCCATTTAAGGGAGAGTTCAAAGATACCCTATACCTAGTGCTGTGATTCATTCAGAGTAGAGTTGCTTTTGGAATCTTGTTTCCTCAAACCATTGAATCAAGCAAGGAAGTGTCAGGTTGATACTTTATAAGAAACGTAGTGAATAAGGAACAAGTTACTTTTTATTGTGCAGAAACAATCAGACTAACTGAGAAGGTAAAGTATGCCACAGAACAAGTTCCCTGATTTCTTTTCATGGCATGGAAGGAAGGAGAGATAACTGATGTGAAAAGAGATTTAAGGAATCCAGGCAAGACTGAACTTGCCTAAATTGCAGTTATCTGTTAGTAAATGCAGAAAAAGTCAGGAATTCAAGTTTATTCAAGTGAGTTGAGACCAGCCTTGGCTTCAGCAGATTCATTGGAGTAAAGGGTATGAATGCAAGTGAGTGGTTCAGATTTAAGAGACCTAATGATAACAGTGTTTATAGGTATGTTGTCCCATGTCACAGCCATCAGGAGACAGAGTGGAATTCACCTACATGATTTTTAGAGTAACCTGGTCTATATAGGGAATTCCAGACAACCTAGAGGTACATAATGAGATCTTATCTCAAAAGTATAATGTATACAACTTATTATATTCATTTAAAAGAATTCAATCATTTTTCAAAGGCATTTTTAAGACTATCACAGAATTTGAACATGGGAAGTAGATGATAGTAAGGATAACACTTCATTTTACAAGATGTGGTCATGGTATTTTTTATACATGTGAAATCACTGTTTCTCATTGGAAATGGTGCAAAAATTTTAAATGTTAAATGTCATTATGCATAATATTTCAATTTTAAAATAATCTCAGTGTAAAAGAAGGGAAGGTGATATATGCCAGGAGTCTCATTTCTAAGTCTAACTGTCCTTTCTCCCCAAACCCAGTTTATTTCTGGGAAACAAGTGCACATATTGAAATAAGTGAAGGTGAATTATTCAAACAATGAAGAAAAGAAGTGGAGAACTTATTAGTTGACAGGTTGTATTATAAAAATGTAAAAGGACATCTTGAAAAGTATTTTCAGTCAACAGCTTGAAGATGAAAAATGTTGAGATATGCAGAGAAAATAGCAATTTTTTTCTACAAACTCTAGTTATCTCAGTACAAACTTGTATCCAAGTTTGTTTGTGTATGTAGATTGACTAGGGATGTACATGTTTGCTTGTGCATTTATGTACACAGATGGGTGAGGTTCTCTGGAAGATTAATCAGTGCTCTCAACTGCTAAACCATCTATCTAGCCTGAGTATATTTTTTCTAATGACAATATTCAAAATTTTATGAATAATATAAGAATAAATAAATATATCTGAGAATAAATAGCATCTGAGCTGAAAATATAATCCATGTGTCCCATTTTATCAAACAGATAAGAATATACCAGTATATTAAGAGTCTATATTTTTCATATCAAGGCTTTAATTCTGATATCTCAGTGATTGCCTCTGAAATGATGGGAAACAATCTCTCCACTCAGTAATCTTGTCTGCACTAGTGATTTGTCACACAGATATTTTTTGTATGTAGAATGCAAAGGTACACATTAGCACAATGGCAAACTCTATTTTACTCATGTAGTAATTAATGAAGTTTAATTATAATTATAAGGTATGTCCAATAGTAACCAATTTTGTAAAGTATTTTTTCAGTGTATCTCTCAACGTTCTTCCTATAACTGCCTAGAATGTTCTACTGACATCTGAGTTACATAATAGATCTGCGTCTCACAGCTAGTACATGCCTAGTTCCATGGAAAGGTTTAGTGACTTTTAGAGACTGCCTTCCTCCTCCCGTTATATCCAAACTCTCTGACTTTCAACAGTTGGCTGGTTTTAAAATTTTATTTCCAGTTCAGAGAAAATTAGATACCAACAAAAATCACAGTAAACCACAGAATATAAATGACATTTGGCATGACGTTCATCTTGCTACAGATTTAAAGTCATGTTACAGTTTTGACATCTAGTTAACTATAGACAGAAAGTTTCGGAAGCTCAGCCAGGAATGATGACTCAGTGGTTAAGATAATGATTTGCTCTTGCAGATGACCTCATTTCCCAGGACCAAATATGGTTGGATCTCCACATCTTGTAACTCTAGATTCAAGAATTCTGCAGCTCTCTTCTGGTCTTTTTGGAAACATACATTGGCAAATGCTCATTCAGAAATAAACACATAAACAAAAACTAAAATCTTAAAAGATTCACAGATTTTGACTGACCATGTAGCTCAGTTCAGGCCTAGCATTTACAAAGCTCAGTACCTGATCCCCAGCACTGCACAGACTAGGTTTGGTGGAAATTCCTTTAACTCTAGCACTGGAAATAGAGGTAAGAGGATCAGGAGTTCAAGGCCAACGTCAGCTACATAATATTCTCAAGGCCAAACTGTAGTACTTGAGACCTTGTTACAAACTTAAGTAAATTAATAAATAAATAAAAATGACTCCTAATACTGGAAATCAGGTTGAACAATTTTGTATATTAAAAATCTCATATCCCACTCTATTTGAAAATATAATGTCCTTCTTATATTTATCTCATATTGTGTCTCTAGGTTGGATATATGCCCATGTTCCTCGCTACTTTCAACTGCCTAGCTTCTGCTAGGTTTAAGCCTTTTGTAACCTTCAATGTCACTGTGACATATGGTCATGACAATTAATGGTGTTCTATTAGTATTGCATTCAGTGTTTTTGAGCTACAGAAATTTGTATATTCATTCCATTATAAAGTCATTAGTGGGAAACGGTGATATAAAAGATAAATTCCACTTCTATTTTAAACATCTAATGATGGGAATCAAGTGATGTGGAGTCGCAGGAGTTCTTACCCCTGCAGTTGTATCATCTGGGATACTATCCTATATCTTTAAAACTACATGAATACCTGTATTTTGAACAGACTATTTCCTCAATTTCAGAAAGTGTGGCTTAGTAAAAGATGGGTCATTGCAGATGCCGATGACCTTCAATGTTGGTAACATCTGTAGGGATGTATTCACCAGACAAGAGCCAGTGAAATGACTCAGCAATAATGGCACTTGCTGCCAAGCCTGCAGGTAGGTTTTTTATAAATAATTTCCCAGACAATATAAAATTCAAGATATAATCTCAATTTTCTACAAGAAAGTTAAAGGTAGGTTCTGAAGACATAGCGTGGAAATCGGATCGTTTCTTATCACATATGAGGCCATAGATACCTCATAATATTAGTAAAGATAAAAATTTCAAGAAAATCATGGAAAAAACGTCCCAAAACTAAAAAACTAGGCCTATAAAAGTACAAGAAGCTTAAAGTACACCAAATAAACCAGACTAGAAAAGAATCCTAGCAATAACATAATCAAAACAATAAACATATACAACAAAGAAAGAATACTAAAAGCTGAAAGAGAAAAAGATCAAATAACATAAAGAGGCAAGGGTATCAGAATTATATCTGACTTCCAGGTGGAAACAGTGAGACCCAACAGGGCCTAGACTGAACTACTACAGACTCTCAGGAACATAGATGCTACCCAAGACTACTCTATCCTACAAAACTGTCATTCATCATACATAGAGAAAATAAAATATTTCATGATAAACCCAAATTCAAGTAATACCTATGTACAAATCCTGCCCTACAGAAGGCAATAGAATAAAAATTTCAACCAAAGGAAGTTAACTACAATCAAGGAAACACAGAAATTAAATTATCTCAAAATATCATATTCAACAGAAGTAACACTCACACATACACACATACACACAAAAACACACACACACATACACACATACACACCCACACACCCACACACACACACACACACATCAGAAATAATTACAAAATAACAAGTCCTGAAAATCAATGGACAATGGTACCCCTCAACATTGATGGTCTGAATTCCCCAATTTAAAAAAAAAAAAAGACTACCAGATTGGATTTCAAAACACAATCGAGCCTTCTACTGCATACAAGAAACACATTTCCATCTCACAAATAAATATTGCCTCAGAGAAAAGGTTTGGAAAAAATTTACCAAGTAAATGCTGATAAATAAGCTTGTGTAAAGATTTGAGTATCCCATACTATAGAATTCGAACCAAAATTATTTGGAAGAGATGGGGAAGGACACATCATACTCATTAAATGAAAAACCCACCAAGGTAATATTTCAATTCGTAACATCTATATCCCTAACACAAGAGCTCCCACAATTATTTAAAAAAATCAAGAGACTCTATAAAATTGTAAAATCTTAAAGAAATGGATGCTTTTCTCGGTAGACACTTCACATAAAAATTGAGTAAAATCTAATAAACAATTCAAACAAACCTGTAACTCACAAAATAAATAGAAGACGACAATAAAAACCTTTCCAATAAAGCCTATGATCTGAATGTTTTAGCTCTGAGTGCTAAATCCTCATATTACTCCTTAAAATAAAAGCAGAAAGCACACTACCAAAGTAATGTTTGAAGCCACAGTTACACTAATATACAAACCACACAAAAATTCAACAAAAAAGAGTTATACACCCACATACGTCATTAACAGATATGTAAATATACTTAATAAATACTCATAAACCACATCCAAGGACACATTAAAAAATTATCCACCTATAAAGCCTATTTTCATCCCAGACACACAGGGATGATTCGACATATAAAATTAATCAAAGTAATCCACCATATAAACAAATTGAAAAAAAAAAAAGCTCACATGGTCACCTCACTAGATCCTAAGACAGTTTTTGACAAAATCCAACAGCCCTTCATGATAAAACTATTTCAGAGATTGGAGATGCATTCTATTTCTAAAGATAATACAGGAAATTTCCAGAAAGAACTCTGCCAACATCAAATTAAGTGGAGAGAAAGTCAAAATAATTCTATTAAAATCTGGAACAAGACACAATTGTCCTCTCTCTCCTTTCATATTCAACAGTACTATAAAGAGTAACATTTATAGCTGATAAACATCTTCAATGTGGTGGCTGACTACCGGATTAATTGAAAAAGTCTTTAGCTCTCATATATACAAATGACAGATGGACATGGAGAGAATTCAGGGAAAGAACTCCTTTCAAAACCTACAAACGACACTTGGTATACTGGGGTGTCTCTAATCAAGTAATTGGAAGATTTGAATGACAAATACTTTATTTCCTTAAAGATGGAATTTGATGTAGAGCTCACAAGAAGGAAAGATATCCCATGTTCCTGGTTTGGTTGGTATGACATAGTATAAATGGGCATTTTATCAGAAGAAATCTACACATTCTATGTAATCTTTAACAAAATACTTAAAGAAAAGAAACTTTAAAAATGTTCAACATCCTTATTGATCTGGGAGAGCTCTCTAGGTACAGTCCATTACAGGGAATCCTAACAAGGTTGTATGGGCATACAAGTGTGGGAGGGTGTTCCCTGTTGGGATAGCAGAAGAGGAAAGTATGGTTGGTAGGCTCAATACCTATGGGAAATGGAATACAGGGGCTCCACTATTATTCTTCCCTGAGACACAACTCTCAATTCTGGGCACTTGGATGGTGCAAAAGGTGCTTCCAACACCAAAGGTAATGCTCTAGAATATCTTATCTATGCCAAACAACAATGCAACACAGAGTCCTCAAAACAATTAATAGAAACTCAAGGCCAGTCTGGACTACAGGAGATCTAGTGTTCAAAATTAAAAAAAAAATGCCTTCCTCTTACAGTCTATTCGGTTACTGAATCCAACATCAATGAAATTAAATTGATGCAATAGCAATTCAAAAAAATGTCAACCCACTGAATATACATGACAACTGCATGTTTTTAAAATTTTTGAAGCATTTTTCAATATCTACCACACCTGATTTTTGATTTGATCTCTGAAAAACTCATACACAATTTACCCACAGAAAAATATATCTGTCTTTTTCTTTTTCTGCATGCTATCCTTCTCACAATGATCAACATTTTTGACTATTCAACCTTGAAACTCAGGAATTGGGTGGTTGGATGAGGGACAGGCTTGTATTCATAGGGCCACTGGTTAATTCTCCATGACTGGAAACTAACAATTGACTGTGGAAATATTATACTTCTATGATTTCTTCCTCTCCAAACTGTCTCATAAATATAGTCTAGTTTTGCTCTTTTCCTGCATCTCCCAAAACCCTCAGCATGGATGAAAGTGTTTTTCCTACACTGCCTGTGATTATTTTCTTCTGCAATCTATGGTGAGTTCCTTTAGGACAGGTGCCTAATGCCAACTCCCTCGCTCTTAGCTTATGTCTGGTCACCACTGGGAAGCAAAGTTCATTACCGACTAGGGGAATGAATGCTCAGATTCTAAGAGTCTGTGAGACCTTTAGATATCATAGTGGAAACATTTTGGCATCATAAACTCCTTTGATATATGCTTATGATAAATTATGATCACCACATCATTTGGGAAATTTTTTGTAGGAGCCAGATCAAGTCCTATGGGCTAAACACAGCTGGAGGAATCTAGCAACATGTGCAGTGTGACTGATTCCTATTAGACCAGGCTTTCTCTGCCATCCTAGTACATGAGGTGTGTCTAGGATGGAGAGGATTATGATGTTCAAGAAGTTTTGCTTTGTGGTAATGTAGAGCTTTTCCCTCCTCTGACTTTTAACCAACCAATGTCCAGTTCTACTCCTGGGGTCCACAATCTGGATTCTATTACGGTGTCTCCCAAATCAGGACTTCAACCAGTGGGAAAAGCCTGGTCAGAGGCCATCTAGAAGTCAGCAAGGAAGTCTGTTCCTTACTTCAGAAGACTTCCCTACCCATGCTAACCTGTGGAGACCCAGCCGAACAAGGCACAAGGGTCTCAGCCAAGGCCAGTAACCCCTGGGTACCCAGGGGGCACAGATCCTATTGGAAACCAGGGGTAGTCATGTTTCTGTGTGAGCCAAGAGCATTTCAAGTAGAAGGTAAGAGAGGTGCTCCACCCATGTTAGAGGTCCTCTTGAGCAACCAGGCCCTGCTGGCCTAAATCCTGATGTCTAGTGGCTCCATTTGTTCCCAGGTATCCAGGTAGAGAGAATGGAGACTGTCACAGGTCTGGGCTTTGGCACAGCACCCTGTGCGCATACGGTCCAGCTGCCAGGGGGCAGCAGCGGCCAGTGTACGAGGGAGAATGTACCTGGACGCTTGAGCTAGGACCCTATGAGCACCACCTCCTGATACATGGACTATACCAGAGCTGAGCCAGAGGAGTCAGTAAAAGTGTTACCTACTCGACCCTTCGCGTTCTGCCAAGCAGACTCATGTTGACACTGCCACCCTTCTGCCTGCCAGTCATCTGTGTGGGCAGCATCCCTGTCAGGTGCAGCAAGAAAGGAAGCAGCAAGGGAATCACCAGGAGGGGAATTTGCCGCAGAAGCCACCCAACCCTCTTGCCTCTTACCTACTCTGAAAGGTGGGTCTTGTCCAGTGGCTCTACTCACCAGCATGCATGGCTGTTGAGCCTGGAACAGGGTGGGGTGCCTGTGTTTCACCAACCACTCTTATCACTGGTGTCACTGCTTGGCAGTTCAACCTGGAGCATGATGGGGTGCCCATGGCTCACCAACCTCTCCTGTCCATGGGGTCCGTCGAAAGGGGCCACCTCTGGCATCAGGCATATTTAACTTTGGGAGCTTCTGCTTAGATCACTTCCTACACGCATGGGAATTCTGGGTCCCCAGCCATCACCCCTGTGATCACCATGAGACCCAAATTTACCAGAGGACCACTTGGGAGTTACTACATTTCCCCATTGTGGAAGCCTGCTTATGCTAGGCTGAGGAGCTCTGGGACTTGAAACCACCAAAGGAGAGCTCACCCTAGGACTATCAGGATCCCCACTCTAAGCTGGCTGAGGAGGGCCAACCTGACAGATCAGCAAACAAATGGCCCAACTAATACACATTGCTCTAAGCTAGAACATTCCACCCACTTCTGGCTGGCCAAGTAAGGTAAAAATAAAAATATCAACAATCACAGGACACTCTGGGATGCTCACCCTAGGGACATTATATAATGCAAAATATTCTGTATTCTACTCCTTAAGGAGCACAACTTTGGCTGTGGACAACCTCCCAAGTGGAGGCAGCAATGAAAGGGAGAAAGGAAAAGAAGCAGTTAGGAGAAAAGAAGAAGCAATGAATATCTCAACTCAGCTACAACATTTCAGTTAGCTTAGGATATCTCCTTGGAGCTGCAACACTAGGGAAGTTCACCCCTCAGAGCAGAAGAGAGTTGAGCAGATCAGAGAGGAGTTGTTACATTGGAGCACTCCAGATCAGTTGGGGAAGCCTTCCCTGCCTAAAAGCTGCCAGAGCTGTGTGACTCCTAGCTTCCTGAATGACAGGATAACTTCCTATTGAGCACTTCTTCCAAAGACCTGTGAGAGCTATGTGGCACCTGCCTTCCAGAATATAAGGGTACCCATGCCTTTGCAGTAGGTTTTCCCACCTAAGAACTGTTTTGTCCTTGGGCTTCCAAATGTCAGGCCACATTTCTATTTTTGTCCAACCAGCATGAAAACACTACTACTGGGCTGCTATTCTTTTACATCAGTTCTAAGCAGGGATGACAATGGAATTGAGAGATTGTGTTTTCTTGAGTACTTGGTAAGGTATTTTAGACACTTCCTGGCATCGGGAGACTGAACTCAACAAGAGGGTCACTATGTATTGAATTGCCTAAAAATCTTAAGATAAAATATCCCCATGTCCTATCATAGAGGAAGCAGTCTCCCTTCATCACTTCCACTGATGTGAAAACTAGAAAAAGTGTGCATTGCAAAAACATTCTGGCTCACTACACTAATTTATGTAGAAATCTATGCTACATTGAAATTATAGCCACATACTGGGCCCTCCTCTGAACAAAACTCACTTTGCTGCCCACAAAATGAATTTCAACTGAGTATACAGTCATTACTTAGGCTATTCTGGAATGAGATAAATCTCCCAGACAGAATAAATGGGAGGGATGTAGTATTAAAGGTTGTACATCATTCTTATATCAAAGTAACTGAGACACTAGCTACTTGAAATGTCTCCACTTTATGATCCTAGACCATATAAATAGAGAGAATGGAATGCAATTTGTAGAAGGAATAGAGTCCAGAAACTTCAGAAAGAAAACCAACGACTCAGGGCAAAGAGGCAGAATCAAGATTTTTCAACATGGAACAGCAACACCCTGACATTAACATTGGTGCAGTACCATCCGAGGTCACTGTGACACCAGGCTCAAGTATGAGCCACAATGCAGTCTTCTCATGTGGAAATGACACTGTGAATTCAGGCTTTTTGATACAATCACAAAGAAGAGGTTGTGCAGCTTCCATAGAAGATGAAACACCTACCTCCTTAACCAGGAACTATTCTAAGAAATAGCTTCAAGTCTTGTTGAAGACACATTCGCAATAGAAAACTCACCCTGTTATGGACATCTTTAGCTTCCTACTCCATTAGGCTTAATTTTTTAACAGACTGTACCTATGTCAGTAGGTATCCCTTTCTTGGGTTCTACTGCCATCTCCAGAACATATTCCAGGGCTTAGGCTGTGGATTGATTTGAAGAATCACCACCAGCATATACTGAAATGAAAAGGTGTAAAGGACACTGATCTTGAAAAGTAACATATCCAAAGAAACCATTACATCTCACCAGTCCCATGCTTGTTGTCCAGATGAGAGGAGACCACAAGAAGTTCAAGAGAGTCAGGAGAATGGAGACTGTTGTCAAGGTCCCAATCCTCAGATGAGTCCATAGTGAGGATGTCCTCCTGAGCCTGGAATACAGTGCTCTGGCCCCATGGGTCAGAGGGCTGATTGACTAAGCCACCCAGGGTTCCTGCTGTTGATGTGCAGCAGCCTCCATGTGCTGAGGAGGACTCAATGTATCTGCTTTTTTTGGAGGAGAGGCATAAGGTGCCAACTTTGCTGGAAGCAGCTATGCTGAGCCCAGCTTCCTGTGAAGGGATAGGTGTGAAATTCCTGTCTGTGGATATGGACACTGTCAGAGTCCTGACACTGGCCTGAAATGCAGTGGTACCAGGGAACCTAGTACCCAGGGAGAATGGGCTCGAGGCTCAGGTGTGTAAGGCCTTCAAGGCTCCCAGCCTTGAAGATAAGATATTTAAACTCCCCCTTGCAGTGGTGTGGAAGTGCAAGCAGATCCTTGGTTAGCGACCTGCCGTCCTTGAGTCAGGGGTCACCTGGGGTATCTACCCCTGTCTCTCCACCATTGTAGTGGGGAACTGCAGCACACTGTCTGTGAGTGGAAGTCTCAGGAAAACTTTCAGCAGGCGAGGGGAGTTCTGGAGAGCCATAAAGAAGAGTAAGGTCAGGTTCTCCTTCTTCTGAGGACTGAGGTGTGAAGTCTCCTTGGGTAGGGGTTGTGGGGCTGGGTCCTTGTGGCACAGCACTGGGATGAACTAAGCAAGCATGAACTGAGGGAGAGGTATGGAAACCTCCTAGGGCACAATCTTCCACTTTGGATGTCCTCCTGTTAGCAATGGGATGTATGGTCCCCCTGGTGGTAGGAGATGAGCTGGTTGATTCCCCTTCATAGGATGGGATAGGTTGAAAGCACCAGTATGCAAGTATGGAGAGTGTCAGAGGCCCTTGGGTGAACCCCAAAGGACCTTGTGACCCTGGTGAGAAGGCATAATGTGGCAAAACAAGTTCTCACCTTGTGCCATGTGAGAAGTCCTCGTCCCCTGAAGGGGAATGCTCAGCAGGGCCCATGTGTGTGTGTTTCTGGGTTGAGCCCCTTGGACACATGAGATTGGTGACCAGAGAGATGGATGCCTAGGAAGAGGACCTCCCTCCATCTCCAGAGTATGTGAAGAAGCCTGGGAAAGCCCTTCGAGAGGCGCTGGTGTTTCTGCAGCTCTCTAAATTGCTGTGGGGTGAGCTTGAGTCTCATGGGCATGTAGTGAAAGAGTCAGAGCCCCGCCCTCCTCTGTGGATGGTGGCTGGGTGTAGGAGACCACCCCCCTAATAATTCAGGCAGGCTGACAAGAAGGGGCTCGATGCCCCATAAGTTGGCCCCTCTGCAATTTCCTTGTTCCTACTGCTTGCTTCAGTGCTTAAGAAAATGATCTTCTGCTTGCTTCAGTCCTTGAGATATTAGTAACTGTTCAAAGTATTATGAACTAGACAATGAAAGTACATTCTGAGAAAAAACACACAATGTATCAAGATCATTTCACTCTGTGCCCTCAGGTTCACCCCACTGCAACTGCTTCTTTGTCCCTACCCTTTACAACCCCCTGTAAAACGTTCAATAAACGAAGCCTAGACAATTTGCTTGGCCTTCGTCTTTCTCTCCCCATCCCATCTCTTTCAGGTTTCAATGGTCCTCCTCGAGACCCACTAATTACTGGCGCCGCAGGTCGGGGCAGGGTTGCACCCAACGTGGGGCTGGAGGCCCGGACCCCAGATCGAAGGAGGACGCCAAAAGGCCGTGCTCACGGCAGAAGACGTCATCGGTGGTATGAGCCGACAGTGAAAAAAGACTTCGGCTTCCCTGGTCCAGGGCTGATCATGTGACTTACAAGAAGATGCCTTCGTCTGGTAAGACTTCCTCCTTGTTCCAAGATGGGTCAAGGTTTGTCGAAAGAAGTCTTGTTCAATAAGGATATCAAGACTTCTCTCCGGGAGAGAGGGGTAAAGGTTAAAAAGAAAGATTTGATTAATTTTTTTATTTTCATGAGTGAAGTTTGCCCGTGGTTCATTATAGAGTCATTTTCTATAAACCCTAAGAAATGGCAAAATTGTAAAGATGATCTTAACGACTTTTATATAACAAAAGGACCAGAGCGGGTCCCTATTCAGGTATTTAGTTATTGGAATCTTATTAATGACCTCTTTCAGTCCCCTAATTCTTCAGGTATAGTTGCCTCTGCTGAAGATTATACAAAACTCTTGTCACGTTCCGCCTCCCTTATCACCCTTCATTCACAGGGACTAGAAGGCTCTAATAATTCAATGATTCTTCTGCCTCCCTCTGACAATCCATTAACGGACCTGGGGGTTCGCCCAAAAGAGAAGCCATAACCCCCTCCGCCGAGCCCTTGTGAGGTTCCTCATAACAAACTATATCCATCCCTCAAAGTCTTAGATACGATTGTAGAAAAGAAAAAGGGATCTGTAGGACCCTCAGCCACACAAAAGAAAATAAAAGGTTTAAAAGACCTACAAAAATCAGTTTTCTCTTTCCCTGTCATGGATCCAAAAGACCAGGATTGTAATTCTCTTACTCCTTCAGAAGGGGAAGAATTAGAGGAAGAAGCTGCCCAATACCATAATCCTGACTAGCCTCCTCTGATTTCCAGACCGCCCCCCTATTGTCCACCAGTTTGCGCTCTGGCTATTACTTCTGCGCCCACCCTAATAACTTCTTCAGAACCTACTCCTGACTCGCAGATTGTTCAACGAAACCTTCAAAAACAGGTTTCAGATGTAAATAAGGTCTCTGTCTCCAAAAGGAGAGTGCTGAATTACTTTCAGAACTCTCCTCCTTACAAAACAATTTGGCTCAGCTTGCTTTAACACCGTCAGTTATTACTCCGATGAAGAAAAAGACCCAGAAAAACAAAGATCATTTATCCACCCTCGGAGTTAAAAATGCTTCTAAGCCGCTATTAACCTTTCACGTAGTCACAGGAGGCCATAGCCATAAATCACAAAAGGAGGGTCAGGACATCTCCAGGGATGAAGAGGCAACCTCCCCAAGGGAGGAGGGCTAGGAGGAAGAACCTCAAAATCAAAACCAAGATTCTGATGAAGGGGACCAACCTGATCCCCAGCCAGGTCTCAAAAATTCTCAGCCAGGCCCAGGAAACCCTCCACCGCATGCACAAGCCTACCTCACTGGTAGCCCCAGGTTTAGGAGGATAAAATTTAGACATTTGAAGGACTTAAGCTCTGCAGTAAACCTTTATGGCCCTACTGCTCCCTTTACCATGGCACTCCTAGATTCCCTGGCACAGGGTGGACACCTGACTCCAGGAGAATGGTATACTATAACCCAGGCTGTCCTCACTCAAGGTGATTTTTTGCATTGGAAAGCTGAATTTGTGGATAGGTGATAGTCCTTAGCCAAACAAATTGTGGCATCCAACAAAAGGGAAGAAAGCAGGTGGACAACAGATAAACTCAAAGGACAGGGCAAATATATATCTGAGGACAGACAGATAAGGTTTTCAGTGGGTCTACTCTCTCAAGTAAAAGAGGCTGCATTGGAGGCCTGGAGAGCCTTGCCTGGCAAGGGCTCTTCTACCACCTCACTTTCAAAAATTGTACAAGGAAGTCAAGAGCCGGTTTACAGACGCCACAGAATGAATTATGGGGCCAGAGGAAACTGATAGTAAATTTATAAAACAACTGGCTTTTGAAAATGCTAATGCAGCGTGTCATGCCGCTCTTCATGGAAAAACCAGAAATAAAAGCTTAGATGATTCTATTCGGCTTTGTACAGACGTAGATCCTCTTTCCTATTCAGTCTCAAAATCGATTAACCTGGCAATAGGTGCAGCTTTTCAATGAGGAGGACAGCTAGGTCGTGTCTGCTTTAAGTGTAAATCACGCGGACATTTTGCCTGAGAGTGCCCTGAGACTTTTCAACAGCCCAACCCAAATGGGACTACTCCCTCAAAGCCTGGGTGTCCATAAGTTTGCCCCAGGTGCAAAAGGGGAAGACATTGGATAAATGCTTCTAGATCCACTAGTGACATTCAAGGAAATCCCCTCCCACCGCTGGCGGGAAAACTGGGTGAGGGCCCAGCCCCAGGCCCCCAATCCTTTGACCCATCAAACAATGGGGCAACAGCCAGTGGGTACAAATCGTCCCTCTGCCGCATCACCCCAGGTAGAGCAGGACTGTACCTGTGTGCCACCTCCGATTCAATATTAACACCTGAGGATGGCACCGTAGCAATTGCCACCAAGGCCTTTGGGCCCCTCCCCCAGGCCGTATATACTTAATACTGGGCTGCGCCTCTCATATTCAAAAAGGACTTTTTGTATATCCCACCCTTGTAGATCAAGATTACACTGGACAAATATTTTCCATGATTAAAGTTGAGTCAGGCCGGATAACTATTTTAAAAGGACAAGCTGTGGCCCAAGCATTGCCTCTTCCTTTTCATGACCAGTATGCCTCGCAAGGCCTTCCTCGAGACTCCTCCACACCAGGCTCTACAGATATATGTTGGATTCAGGCCGTCACAAAAGAAAGACCCACGCTCAACCTTAAATTAAACGGCAAGACCTTCTGTGGATTACTAGACACAGGGGCAGATGCTACGGTCATAGCAAAACACCACTGGCCCACAGAATGGCCCTTACAAGAATCCCTAATGCACTTAAAAGGAATAGGTCAATCTAATAACACCTTACAAAGCTCTGCCATGCTAGAATGGATGGGCTCAGAAGGAAACTCGGGTATCGTCCAGCCCTATGTAGTTTCCAACCTTTCAGTTAACTTATGGGGAAGAGATATCTTATCTCAAATGAGTGTTGTAATGTGCAGTCCAAATGAGATAGTGGGAAAACAAATGCTAAAACTAGGATATTTGCCTGGCCAAGGACTGGGAAAATGAGGTCAAGGTATTACTGAACCTGTCCAGATTATTGAAAAACATGACAGACAGGGCTTGGGATATAAAGTCAGGAATGAGACAATTTTTTTCCTAGCGAGCACTGGCCCTCCTGCACCCCAGGCAGATAAAATAACTTGGAAAAATAATACACCTGTCTGGGTGGACCAGTGGCCTTTGACAAAAATTAAGCTGCAAGCAGCTTCAGAACTAGTGCAGAAACAATTAGACGCTGGCCAAATAGAGCCATCCACCTCCCGTGGAACAGTCCTATTTTTGTGATACAAAAACACTCGGGAAAGTGGAGGCTCCTCCAAGACTTACGAAAGATAAATGAAACAATGATGCCCATGGGAGCCCTCCAACCTGGGCTCCCCACTCCTGTAGCTATTCCAAAAGAATTCCATAAAATTGTGATTGATTTAAAGGATTGCTTTTTTTCCATTCCTCTCCATCCAGATGACTGGGAACGGTTTGAATTTAATTTGCCCGTTCCTAATCATATTGGCCCCATGCCACAGTACCACTAGAAGGTTCTCCCTCAAGGCATGGCTATTAGCCCCACCTTGTGTCAAAGATTTGTAGCACAGGTTGTTGATCCCTTTAGAAAACAGTGGCCTTGCTTGTATATCATTCATTATATGAATGATATTCTCTTGGCAGGACCAAATCTCTCAGAACTACAAAAATTATCCCAAACATTGATACAAAGGCTTGCTCATTTTGGATTAAAAGTGGCTCCTGAAAAGGTCCAACTTAAACCTCCACAATTATTTTCAGGTTTTGAACTCCTCCCCAACAAGATTCTTACACCAAAGACCCAGATTAGAGTAGATACTTTAAACTCCCTCAATGATTTTCAAAGGCTTCTAGGAGATATAAATTGGCTCCGTCCATACCTAAAATTTACCACAGGATATTTGATATATTAAAAGGAGATACAGATCCTGTTTCTCCTCGTTCCCTTACCCATGAAGCGTTTCAGGCCTTACAAAAGGTTAATCAAACAATTACTTTCAGTCCATAACCTATTATGCACCCACTAAGCCTTTATTACTCATAATATTGCCCACTGCCTTTTCTCCAACTGCAGTCATTTGGCAGACCACTCCCCTCCTTCGGATTCACTTTCCTGCCTCTCGTGTCAGGGTCCTAACCCTCTACCCTTCCTTAGTAGCCTCCCTTATCAAGGAGGGGAGACTCTAATTTAGAAGTATTCTTGGGATTGAGCCAACCAAGATAATATTGCCATACCCCCCCCCCACAAATAGAGTGGCAAATAAATAATGATGATGAGTGGGCAATTAGCTACATTTCTTTCCCCAATACCATCTCTTTCAGGTTTGGATAGTCCTCCTCGAGACCCACTAATTACTGGCCCCTGCGGGTCAGGGCAGCCTGGCATGTGCTGTACACTTGAAAGTGTCATCTCTTTCCTCTGAAGGTGATGGAGGATCTATCCTGGAGGGCAGGGCTTGGGCCCCTGGGGGCGGAGGTGTGCAGGCATAAGCCATCCATGGTTCCTGGGTTTGATGTAAGGAGGCCTCCATGTACTGAGTGGGACTGAGTGGTTCTGCTTTTGTTGGAGGAGAGGCATAAGGGGTCAACTTTGCTGGAAGCAGCTACAGTGAGCCCAGCTGCCTGTGCAGGTATAGGTGTGAAATTCCAGTCTTCAGTTATGGACAGTGTGAGATGACCTGGCTGGATGCGCAGTGGTACTATGGAACCTGCTGCCCTTGGAAAATCGACTCTATGCCCAGGTTTGGAGGGACCCAGGTCCACTCCTGTCGGTGAAGAAATTTCACCTCCCCTTTGGAATGGTGTGGGATTGTAAGTAGGTCCTTGGGTAGCCATGTGCCGTCCTTGAATCGTGGGACCTGGGGTGTATCTCCCTGTCTCTCCACTATTGGTGTGGGGTTCTGCAGCTCTTTGCCTCTGAGTGAGAATCTCAGGAATCATTTCTGCAGGTGGGAGGAGATCTGGAGAGCCAAACAGAAGAGTTAGGTTTTGGTCTCCTTCTTCTGAGGACTGAGGTGTGAAGTCTCTTTGGACAGGGGATGTGGGGCTCGGGTCGTGTGGCATGGCACAGGGATGAACTAAGCAAGCATGACCTGAGGGAGAGGTATGGAAACCTCCTAGGACAGAGTCCACCACTTTGCATGTCCTATTGTTAGCAGTGCGACATAAGGGGCCCCAGGAGCTAGGAGGAGAGCTGGATGGGTCCCCTTCATAGGATGGGAGAGGTTGAAAGCTCCAGTCTGCAAATATGGAGAGTGTCAGAGACTCTTGGGTGAATCACAATGGAGTTTGGGACCATGGTGAGTTGTCAGAATGTGGTAGTACAAGTTCTCTCCCTATGCCATGTGAGGCATCCTCGTCCCCAGGATGGGAATTCTCAGCAGGGCCCCATGTGTTTGTGGTTCCAGAACGAGCCCCTAGGACACATGAGCTGTGAGGCCAGAGAGATTGGTGCCCTGGAGAAGAGGCCCCCACCCCCTCCAGAGTAGGTGATGAAGCCTGAGAAAGTCCTTGTAGAGGCATTGGAGTTTCTGCAGATTCCCGGATTGCTGTGGGCCTGCAGTGAAAGAATCAGAGCCCTGCCCTCCTGTATGGATGGTGGCTGGACTTGTCCTGTACACTTGAAAGGGTCCCCTGTCTCCTCTGAAGATGAGGGCAGCTCTAGAGAGAAGAATGTATACTGTTGACAAGGTTCCTATCCTCATGTATGTCCATTGTGAGGAGGTAAACCTGGGACTGTAGGAGAGGGTTGGGGACCAGTGGTGCAGAGTGGTGCAGTCCTAATCCACCCAGGGTTCCTGCTCTGCATGTGTGGAGGCCTCCATATGCCTAGGGGGAATGAGTGGATCTGCTTTTGTTGGAGGAGAGGCATAAGGGGCCAACTTTGCTGGAAGCAGACTCGCTGAACCCAGCTGCCTTTGAATTGATAGGTGTGAAACTCCGTTCTGCGGGTATGGAAAGTGTCAGAGGACCTGGCTTGAACATCAATATTCCTAGTGACCCTGTTTCCCTGTGAGAATTCTGACTATGTCCAGAATATACTCTGGTTGCATCGATGTCTCCTTGCAGCTCTCTGTTAGGACCTTTGGCTTTTTGAGCCTCTAGGTTTATCTTTATAACTCCTTTGGTCAATGAGAATCTTGTTGTGTTCTCTTTTGTGTTTCTTTCCCCATCGGTGGAGTATGGTGCAGTTTGGATATTTTATAATCCCTCAGAATTGCATGATCTATTGATCTTTCCTGTAACTTCCAATATACCCTGTCTTGTGTGAATTATATGCTGGATCCAAAAGTTTAAATACCTTAGTTATTGAAAGCACCTGAGAACTAGGAGTTTGATCTTCACTTTTGACTATTTTTGGGATGTTCTAAAGCCTCCTTTATCAATGGAACTTTTATGTAACTTAGAATGATGGTTTGAGGCATGTTGATTTGATAATATTTTCCTTATGCCACGTTTTCCCAAAGTCACCATTTTCATTCGTATTTTTCCATAGGACATATATGAAGATTCCTCTTTTTTATAAAAACGCTTTTTGAGTATCCCTTCTTCTAAGGGGAATGTGGTGAAACTCCAATCTGCAGGTATGTATAGCTACAGAGGGCCTTTGGGGAACTTTAAATGCCCAAATTCCTGCTATTGGGATGAAAATTTTTTTTTTATCTATTGTTATTTTCTCAGCTTTTGAATATTTTTGTGCTTTTATTGGATATCTAGTTATCACTGTTGCATTTGCTTTATCACCAGGTGTAAATGAGGACATCTCTACATCTGGAATGAGAGGTGTGAGACTCCTCTGGTGACTGTTGTTTGTTCTCAGGTCACGTTGACAAGGAGAACATTTGATCTCCCTTTTAAGTGAAGGTTTGAACTAATCTTGATGTGTCATGGAAATTCTGAATTCTTCTTGTACAAGCACAGTGTGCCACAAACCTATCTTGGTGGATTTCATATGGCAGTGGTCTCTTTTCCTTAAAAGGCTCCTGTGGAAATGCTTTTCATGAGAGACAGGACTTTCAAAGTCCCCAATATTAGATGTGGAGTGTGTGTTTGGGATTACTTTTTTTCCATCATTAGGAAAAGATCTGAGCCACTCATTTGATGATAAAGAAGGTTTAAAACCTACTTGCTTAGATGAAAATCTTCTACAATTCCCGTGAAGACACTGGACAGGTGTCAATCTCCTTTTGTTAAAAGTGGAGGGACAAGAGCCACTATGAGTAGAAGGAGAACATGTTAGGCCAACTTTGGTAGATGGGGAAGGTGTTAGGCCCCATTGTGGGTTAGAGGTATGGCTTAGCCCCATTTGAAAGTAGGAGGCATACTGGAGATTCCTAATTTGGGTGAGTTGTAATCCTCCCCTTTCTCATCCTGATTCCTGTTAGGGGCTCTTATTCAGAGAGACGGCTGTTTGTGGCAAAAGGGCCACAGCCAAACTGAGGCTCGAAGACCTCGCACCACAAGACTCGGCAGGAAGTTTCTAAGGCAGTTGCGCCAGGGAATTTGAGGCAAGATACTTACCCCTGGCAGAGAGCAGCGAATGCTGTTTCCCAAGGCAACAGGCCAGAAGTGGGGTGTAAGTGGTAGTCTTTGAGAGAGGCTTTCCTTTCCGAGACCAGTGAACACGTCCTGAAGTCCAAGCACACAGAACACGATTGGCAGTTGGCCTCCGGAAGTTAGCCAAGTTCTAGAGGGTAGCTCGGGATAGCTGTTCTGTTGGCTCGGGACTGGTCGCGTGCTGCCTGTCCTAGTTGGTTTGATACCTATTCAGAATTGACAAGCTAGCTCTGAAAGTGAAGATGAACACAAAATATTTTCTGTGTAGTGTCAAGCACAGTAGCTAGTCTAACAGTTACCATGGCAAGGTGCTTTTGAAATGATAACTTGTTTAAGAATGGAAAGCAACCCCAGCATGTGGTCACAAGCCATTAAACCCAGCAGTCAAGAGGCAGAGGAAAGTGGATCTCTTGAGTTTCAGGCCAGACTGGTTTTCAAACTGAGTTCCAGTACAGCCAGGACTAAACGTCACAAGCCATTAAACCCAGCAGTCAGGAGGCAGAGGAAAGTGGATCTCTTGAGTTTCAGGCCAGACTGGTTTTCAAACTGAGTTCCAGTACAGCCAGGACTAAACAGAAAAAATCTGTCTCGAAAACTAAAACAATTGTGAATGGCAAGTTATGCTTCAGAAACTACTCTCTCTCATGTCTCAGGCAAAAATTGTGGCACTTGCTGCTTACCCAGATTATTTTAGCGGGATTACAGGAAGAAGCCTCTGTATGTTTAATTCCACCATGGAGATCGCTGAGTAAGTATTCAAGACAGCTTGGAATGATAAACCTGCTCAGATATAAGCTTTATTAGGGAGAATTTGGGATCAAATTATGCTATTACATTATAATTTTTCCTTTAATAGCAACTTCAAAAGGCCAGTGTGTGGCGCTGTGTCCTTCTAAAAGCCGATTTGGACAATGTGCAACTTCTCCAAGTCTGCTGTTCTTTATGTAACTCCATGAAAATATAACGACAAAATCTTCACTTTTGAAAGAGTGCAGTTTGAATCTCTCTAGAAAACCTGGTTAGCTGTGTTTCGCCATCTGAGAAGAGGACTCACCATAAAACCTAAACAAACTGAAAAATAAGGGGACAGAAGGTGAAATACAGTGCTGTAATGTAACTTTTTGTGAGTATGAAGTTTGCTAAAAGAGACAACATGCTTTTCACAGGAAAGGCAGGTCATTCAGAAGTGAGAAATTCAGGCATTGCTCAATCTTATATCCTTTTGGATTTCCTTTAGAATGTGAATGTGTCTGGTGGACTCTTGGAGAACTTTTCCCAAGCATAGGACGGTGACAGTAGGTAGATGGTTATCAACTGGAATGCTTATTTGGTTTTAGAAGCAGTCCAAATGCCCTTTGAAGTCATGCGTCTTCAATGAGCCAATGTCCCCAGTTGTCGATGTGTGTTCAGATGAGCTACAGTTCAAGAAGGCAGTCCCATCTTCCAAAATCACAAATGCCCAGGGCGAACTTTCTGGCAGTACAATAAACATTGGAAGAAGGTTCACAGAAACTTATGAATCTGCTTATTTTTAGCCATGATTTTAATTTTAGTAAAACATCAACAATGACTGCCTATGAATGATGATTTCATGACAGAAGATCAGGGAAGGTGTACTTGAGAAAGATGTCAGTTGACAGAGTAAGTGACAAATTACATTATTATATTAAGCTTTCTGTACATTAAATGTCCCCAGAGAGATGATCAGAGTCACTTTTTCTTTATTTTCAACAAAACTGACTAAATGACACTGCTTCTGAGAGATGTTTATCAAAGATGCTGTAATATTCTACACAATTATGAAAGCTTATCTTATGTTTTGGTTTCAGAAATTTTCCTCAAATGACTTAGAAGTGTGCAGTACTTTGTATTGCATACAAGTAGATTTGTCAGTAGTATAAATCACAGCATTGTTTGCAAAAATACACATCAATGTTACACTAAGCAATAGTGTACCACAAGTCATGGAGCACATATTATGTGATTTTAATGCTTTTTTCTACATGAATTATTATCACAGGGTTATGTTCAAAAAGGAAGATATTTGGACAGTTGGGAATGGATAATAGTAAAGCTGATTCATGCTGTTTTTGTTTATTGAAAATCTCACTTTGGATTGGGGTATGGTTGTCCAGTGTTCAGACCCAAGTATGCTTTTAAAGTCTCAATGTCTGCTGTCATGGAATCTACCTGACACTGATGGCTGAAGAAGAGAGCAGAACACATCATCCCAAAACATTAGGTTTTATGTGAACTTTTTGTAAATCAAGATTTGTAAGTTTATTTGGTTTAACTAAAAACCTATAAAATTCATTAAAAAAGTTAACTAATACTCATAACATGAATGATAGTAAAAACATCTGTGCTTTGGTAATCTTGAAGCAACCATGTGTCATGATGCCATTTTGGGAGATTAGCAATTTGTGTCTTGCCAATATCTTTTTTTCCCAACACAATGATTTTACTAATTTCTTGAGTTTCATACATTCTTGCACACCCATGCCCTGAAAAGAAAGAAAAGAAAGAAGGAAGGAAACAAAGATTTAAGAAAGAAAGAAAGAAAGAAAGAAAGAAAGAAAGAAAGAAAGAAAGAAGGAGAGAAAGAAAGAAAAAAAGAGAGAAAGAAAGATTGAAAGTTTCATCAAGCCTGTGTGGCAGGAGCATGGTTCTTGTGAATAACCTTGTTTTTTGCTGACGGTGACAGGCAGCTGGGATCATGGAAAAACTTTGTCCTACATTAGACTGAGATTAATCACGACAAAGTTCAACCTGAAGTTGGAACTCAGAGCTCAAACACAGAGGGACACAGACATCCCCTAGGCACCCAGCCATACTGCAGGCACCATGGTTTTGCAGGTACCATGGCATACCACAGGCACCCAGCCAACCTATATGCAAGATGCCCTCCCCCATGTAATCTCTCATACGGAAGGCTCGCCAATATCCTTAAGACACCTAGAGTTCGCACAGGAGCCAGGTTATCATGCAGGTACCCAATCATCCAGGCACCAGGATATCATTCAGGCACCTGACCATCCCATAGCCACCTGGACTTCACAGTGGCAACCTGGCATCCCTCCCAATCAACCCCCAGGTACCATGGCATTTCAAACAGAGCTGAACATCCCTGAAACATCATGCCAGAGATATCCAGATAGCTTTGTGTTTGTAATTCTATGTAAGTATATCTAAGAGTCCATTTTTGATTTCTGCAAAAAAATATATCTTTTGTTAGAGGAAATAGGAAGGTGTATGTGAAATTCCTTTGGAATCTGTGATACAATATTCATGAATAATGATATGATTATTCCCACACTGTGTACTTAAATATCTTTACTTTAAATTAGAGGATATTAGGTAATATTATATGCCTAAAATGTTTCATTTCTTGTTGACTTGCTATTTTACATACATACACATATTCATATTCGTTTTTGTATGTATGCGTGTACATATTACATTTGAGAGGATAAACACAAAGGAATATGTGGTGTCATTAAACCTTGGTGATTGGCATTTTACAAAATGAATGTTAAATTACACATATTTTAAGAGGGAAGTAGGAAACCATTATTAATAAATTAGCACAGTTTTTTTTTTTTTCAGGTTAACTTTCAGGGACTTGAAACCTTGAGAATAACAATGAATGAAGTATTATGCTGTACCTCTTAGCAAAAACTCTAAGTAAAAATGCCACTTTGATTAAATAACAACTAAGGTTTCCATAATTAGAATGTGCCAACCCAATCTAGTTCCTCTGTCCTAACAAGCTCTTAAATAATGTACTCAAGTACTGAATTCTAAGCTGATTTCGCCATGCATATTCCAAAGTTATGTCAGTAATAATAATACCAAACAACAGCTTGCATAAAGTACAGTGAATATGCATAGAATGATCAAGCAGGAGAGAAGCTTCTTTGTGACATCTGATAAAGCTGGTAAACAACTATGTTTGTGAAATTTGACAGGAGCCAGCCTAGTTTCACCCACTTGCTAACTGGCTCTAATAATTTCATTTGGTTTAAAGAGATTCCTGCATATTCATGCGTGTAAAAGATTTTTTTATGTGTTGTACCGTCTCCCCACTCAAAATTTGCTTTCCCTTCCTCTTCTTTACTGTTTGGATGTCCCCTCCCATCTTTGTGCTTAGATCCTGGGAGCCTAACTTATGCTTGGCTTTTTAAAATTCTCTATTATTTTGTGATGCTGTTTAAATATGGTATGTAACAGGTAATTTTGGAGATACTACAAAGGGTTGTGGATGTTTTGGCTTTTTTCCCAAATGTGACTTGAAACAAGATTTTTTTAAAATGTGGACTCTGTTTCTGCTTGTATAAAATGGGAGAAATAAACACTCTTATTTTCTAGATTAATTTCAGTTATATTCAAAATTTAATAATTCTCTTTGATGGACCGGGCAGCCTTTTGGGAGTACACAAAGTCCCCAGGGTAAATGGTTTTCTGTGTATGTGGATAGGACATCGAGGACTGCAAGTGTATAATTTCAGCTTTGTATGAAAAGTTGGCTACAGATTCACAAGGTCAAAGGGTCAAGGGACATAGATTAGGTTGTTGTTTTCCCAATGACTATGGGAAGGGGCGTGGCTTCCCACTGGCTTAGACCACAAGGCAGGTTCCCTTTATTCTGTAATTTAGGATAACCTGTTGCTTTCCACTTAGTTTTCCTCCTCTTCTGAATTCACGCTCCTCAGCCAGTGCCCTGGGTGTGTGTAACTTCCGAGACTCCCTAAGGCGATCTCTCAGGTCTTCTGACTGTTTCAGAGCAGAAGTGAACTTTAAAGGAAGGCTTCTCTGTGTCCTCAGAGCTCCAGTGTCAAGCTTGGAGCTGGAATAGCTGCAGGTGGCCTCACCCATCTTGGGGCAGATCAGGTTGCCCAACCCACAAGGACACGCCCAACCCATAAGTCACGCCCACCAGAAGAAACATCCAGAACCAAGGACACACCCATCCTGGAAGACACGCCCACCTAAAGAAATGCCCTTCACCACGGATACACCCGTCCATTCTCTCCTGGATCCTTGGCTACAGGCCTAGGGGAAGGACTCGCCCTTCCGGGAAAACACGCCCACTCAAAGAAACGCCCATCATTGAGGACACGCCCATTCTTTCTCTCTTGGCTCCTTGGCTATAGGCCTATGGGAAGCCCTTGCCCATCCCGGAAGTCACCAAGGACACACCATCCATTCTCTCCTGGATCCTTGTCGTACGGGAAGGACATGCCCATCCATAGGACACACTCACCCAAAGAAATGCCTATCACTGAGGACACACCCACCCAGAGAAAAGCACATCACAAAGGACATGGGCATCCACTCTCTCCTGGCTCCTTAGCTACAGGACTAGGGGAAGGACACACCCATACCAGAAGACACGACCATCCATGGAAAAGCCTGTCACCAAGGTCACATCCATCCATTCTCTCCTGGCTCCTTGGCTACAGGCCTAGGATAAGCATACGCCTATTCCTGAAGACACCCCCACCCTCAGAAACGCCCTTCACTGATGACACGCCCATCTATGATCATGTAGCTCCTTGGCTTCCAGCCTAGGGGCAGAGGTGAGTAGGGAAATGGACAGTGTTGTCCTCCTATGGCATGAGGTGATTGGCGGGGTGATATTTGTGCTTAGAGGAAAAGCCCGTCCTGCCTGCTGGAGCATGCGCATGTTCTGGAAGCAGAGGGTGTGGGGCCTGCCGCACGAGTAAGGCGCTGGGGCAGAGGGAGGGGACCAGCAGCCACGGGCCGCTGGGCCCCTGGGGTGGCCTCCTGTGTAGACACTGCCTTGATGTAGCACTGATTCACGAGGTTTGAACTGAGGCAGGACTTCCGGTGATCATGGTGACCTGAGGGAGGAGTCTGAGGGCGAGTGTGGGTGTGGAGGAGGACTCTGTTTCTCCGCTAAGAAATAATCATTAGGGCTGCGGAGAGAGGCAGCTCCTTAAACATCATGCCGGGCCGCCCAATGGGAAAAAAGGGCGGTGTGAGATGGGCGCGAGCCACGCCCAATAGCGCTGGAGGCTCAGTGCTCTGGGTGGGTCTGGCGGCTGTGGGCCGGTTGGGCGGCTGTGGACTGGGAATCAGTCTGTGGGCAGGGCGGCCCACTGAAGGCGTGGCAGCTGGTTATGGGCGGGGTTTCCGTCTGTGGGAGGGTCCGCTGGCTGAGGTTGGATTGGCCAGCTGAGGGCGGGGCTGCCGCCTGTGGGCGTGGCGACTGGTTATGGGCGGTCCGCTGG
This sequence comes from Cricetomys ansorgei, assembly GCA_026225945.1. Classification (NCBI taxonomy): domain Eukaryota; kingdom Metazoa; phylum Chordata; class Mammalia; order Rodentia; family Nesomyidae; genus Cricetomys; species Cricetomys ansorgei. Next base: position 550,400 of record JAMJFZ010001467.1, read on the forward strand.
CTGTGGGCAGGGCGGCCTGTTGTCAGCGGTGGGGCTGCCGACTGAGGTAGGCTCTGCTGACTGTGGAACGGTTTGCTGGCTAAGGGTGGGGCGGCCAGATGAGGGCCGGCTGCCATTTGTGGGCTGGGCGACCAGCTCGAGACTGGTCTGCCGTCATTGGTCGGGTACGCATGGCTGAGGCGGGGCGGCCGGTTAAGGGCAGGGTGGCGGGCTGAGAGCTGGTAGGGGTTGAGGGCGGGACGGCGGGCTGAGAGCTGGTAGGGGTTGAGGGAAGGGCGGCCAGCTGACGGCCTTACGGGGTTGAGGGCGGGGCGGCCGGCTGAGAGCTGGTAGGGCTTGAGGGCCGGGCGACGTGCGGCGACGTGCGGCTGACTGAGGGTGGTGCAGAGAGTTCAGGACGGGAGACAGGCTGTGGGCGGTTCGGCCGCTCTAGGCGGGTTTGCCGGCTGAGGGCTGGTCGGTCGGCTGAGGGCGGGGCTGCCGGCTGTGGGAGGGACTGCCAGCTGAGGAATGGTCAGCTGGCTAAGGGCATGGCGACAGGCTCTGGGCGGGGCTGCTGTGTGTGGGCGGGTTGGGGATCTGGGTGGGGAGACAGGCTGAGGGCTGGTTGTGGTTGAGGGCGGGGCATCAAGCTAGGGGCACGCCTGCAGACTGAGGGCGGGGCGTCCTGACTGACGAGGTGGAGGCCCAGGTTGCGGGTTTAAGTGACACTAGTGGTGCCCGGTGAGGGACAGACAACAAGGAGGTGTTCCTCCAGAGCGGGAAAGCAACCGGCCTCAGCCCTGTGTCTCCGCTGAAGAGAAGGGGCCTTCTCTGTCCCCTCAGGTTCCCCTCAGAACGAACCTCCCCATCAGAAAGAGGGAGACGATGGCGGCCATACCGATGGCGGTGAGGGTGGCGAGCGGGTCCTCCCTGTCAGGCAGGAGCGGACAGGTGAGAGATCCGCCCTCTGCCAGCAGGGTCAGCCTCGGGGGCGCTTGAGTGAACACAAGGGCACCTGCAGGCCAAGAGAGCAATGGTTGGGAGGGGTGTCCCAGGCCATGCTGCCTGGGTGGGGGCAAGCATGGGAGATAAAACTCCCAGTTCCTTTGAGCAGACCTTCAAATGACTGTTGTTTCCTCTGGGTGGAAACTCCTGGATTATTCCAGTTGTTCCCCTCTCCCTGCCATCTCTCTTTCTAGAAAAGCCGCACACAAGGAGCATTTAGTGAATGGCTTACTTGAATAAAGGATTGGATGAACCTAATGAGGGATAAATGTACTCTAGTGGAGTGTTGATGAAACACATGCCAGTTTTCACAGCCCAGAAAATACATAGGTAGCTCCTGTGTCTAGTTTGTCAGTACAAAACTGATTTGTTTTTAAAATGTGAGGATGTGTTGAACATAATCCATGTTGTTTTCTGTCAGTGTGAATAGTGTTTTCTCATCTATGTTGTAAATGTTGTGGATTTTATAACCACTTTTATTTTTAAGTAGAGGCATAAAGTTGGTTCGAAAAAAATTGTGATATAATGGAATCTAGATTTCAGGCAATAATGACTCACTCCTGGGTCAGCAATCTCTTACTTTCACCAGTTAGGCTGGCTTCTCTGGATTCCTAACAGATTTCACTTCTTGTTACTTTTTTTTAGAGAAATTACTAATTTGAAGATATAAAAAGAAAGTTTCTTCAAATCAACAGTGATTCCAAAGCTAATTTATATTTTTTTGGTGTGTTCTTTAAGTTTCACAAGAGTATAGAAGGTTCTTTAAACAAGACTGTAAAATGTAAACCCAGTTAAACATTTTAACAAATTTATTGTTTGTTTGTTACAGACCATATTATTTTTATTACTAGGGCAGATATAAACAAATGGTATTTACTAATTATATCCTAGATCATCGATTTCTGCCTGATATGGGCTTTTTTTTTTTTCTAGGAAGAAGTACTTCAAGTACTTCTTGAGGGGGGAAAAGCAGAGATAGTCTCTATGGATTTATCCAATGATGTTAACTTTATATTTGCAAATAGTTTTTCGTATGAGCTATAAACATATGTATTGATGAAATTTGATTTAAATTTACCTACAAAAGGTAAATTTTCATTTCGCTTGATTAATAAGAAACACTAAGATCAAGCTTGGACCTAAATCCATCAGCAAGGAGATTTGAGATTATTTGAGATTTAAGCGGCCATTCTTAATCCCCATTAGACTCAGGGCTCATACCTGAGAACCTGGAGCCCACACAGGTACACAGACACCTGCTTTGAGTTTTGGCCTATGTTCATTAGAAAGGATGAAGGGTGCTTCTTGGTTTTGTTGGGTCTGGGTAATTGCCTGGAGAGAAGAAAGAAGTTGTGACAGACATGGTGATTGCTCATAATTGTTGCCTAGCAATGCCTAGGAGACTGATAGGGTAGGAAATGCTAGCCCACTGCATGGTAGTCAAAGTGTCAGGAGATATATAATGTTTCTCCAGTAGACCTGTCCTCCTGACAACAGGATCCTAGGCAGCCTGTCTCTTCAGGGGAAATTGGGACCTTAGTCCTTTATAGCCCCTGTTGTGGATGAAGTGTGTCAGAATTCACCTGAAACGAAACAGGATGGTACATAAAGGAATCAGTCGTGATCCATTGGCAAGTAGATTTGAAGTTTTTGGCTGTCTTCCTCAATTTGCATCAGAATAAGGGTTCAGACCTGAGAAACTAGAGACCTCACAGGTACACCCTGTAGCCTTGACCTTTGCCCTTTCTCCATTGCAAGGCTTCTGCCAGGTGGGAAAGCAGTTCTGGGTCGAGAGACCCGTTGAGATTGAAGATTGTCTTTGGTGTGGTACCTGCGCAAATTCCCATGTGACCAGATTTCTGTGACACAACGACCCAGCTTCCCTACAGACCAGCTTTAGCTTGAGGCTGTCTTGGCAGGACTCTTTGATCTCAAAACTTGGATATCAGCAGGTTCACTGAGTGTCAGCACACCCAATTCTTGCCTGACAGCCATAGTGGTTTTCCAGGTGGGCAGAGTCTAGTAGAATTCACCAGGATCTATGGGGAGGTCCAAGTCAAAATGTGCTGAGGTACCACAAAAGGGAAATGTTCAGTCCTTGATCCCTGGATCCTTTTTTTTTTTTTTTTGTTTCTGAGAATGCTTCTATGTGGTATAGATTGCCATGGTTTTTCTTCAGCATTCCTTAGGACCTATCCAACATCTTCTGTTTCCTCAGATTCCCTGAATTAATTGGACTGTCTCAGGGTAGAGAAATTGGGAATCCCCCTTGTTTTTGTGTCCCACAGGTCCTGATCTTATCACGCATCACCTCCTATACCTGCACCACTGCCCTGTATGCTGTTACCTACTGGCATCCCATTACGAACCTTCTGGAATCCCCTGTACTGGACTGCAATTAGAGAGTCATCTCTCTCCATGCCTGGCCTGTAAGGTAAGCTGCCAACTTGGATTCTATAGTCATTTTTAAGTTTTCTATTTTTTGTTTTGTTTGTGTCATTTTGTTTTGTTATGTTTTGCTCAGTAAATGACATACAGAGTGGTCCCAGGGCCCAAGATACTTGACATTCTTGAGGCACTACTGTCATCAAGTGGAATTTTTTTGCAAGTCTGCCAGCTGGTCCCTGTGTTTCAGTGGACATGGCCAACACCCTAAGCAGCATCTCTGGTCCTTGCTAGACAATACTATCTCAGATCTCCTGGAAAACTGTTGGCCCAGGAGAGTTCAAGGGAAAAACAGGCTCCAGGTGAGGCTGCGACACAGTGGGCCAATCACAACATGTTTTGGCTTGCTCTAAGCAGGAAGCATACCCTCCCATGTCTGGAGGCTGCCACCTCAGTATTGTGAGTATTTCTTTACAAGGGACTCTGTATCTGTGGTTGAATCTGGGATGAAAAAGGAGAAATCATCACACATGCCAGTGTTCACTACGCCACCCACAATCTCACTAGATTTTGGATGATGCTTACCAGTAGCCCACAGACTTCACATGCAGGAACCACACAAGCTGCACAACCTCATTTCAAGTCTTTGCCCAATTTGCCTGGGCAACACAGCCTTTAGGGTCCTATGTGTTTTATCCATTTTACTCCTTCCCTAATATCCTCATCCCCTCCTTGCTCATCATTGTCTGTCTCCTGTTCTCTCAGACTTTTTCTTCTTTGTCTTCATTTCATTAATGTTTTATCAGAAATTGGGATCTCTTTAAGCTTGGCTGCAGGTGGAGTTCATGGTCCCTGACTTGAAAGGAAATATTTCTGCTTCAGTGCTATATCCCTGTCACCCATCAAAGGATTGTACTGCCATGAAGATATGCATCCTCGTTATGGATACACAAGGGAAAGTAGCCCATGTTATTCTTCTGTCTCAGGACGAATCTTAATGGAAGTAGTCATATAGGGTATACTGAAGAGTGCTCAAAAGTGGCCAGGCAGGCACTGAACTGGAGGCAGGTTAGGCTCCCTGTTCCTCCCTTTAAAATGCCTCCTGTGATCATTCCCAACACCCATGCAGGAAGCATACTTGTGAATTCTCCTGATTTGGTCACCTTGTGTATTACCAAGGGAAAACATCCAGGGTTAAGTGTTAAAAAGCACATTTTTTCCTGTTCTTCCCTGTTAAGTGATATCTTGTGGAATAATAATTAGTTATATATGACTCTAAAATTAACAGGTGGTAGAATCTGGAGAATCCACAAATATGCCTCCTGCAAAGGTGTTGGGAATCACAACAGGGGGCATTGTTGAGGGAGAGCCAGGGAGCCTAAACATTCCTGTGGGTCACTGAACAATGGGTCTCCACAATTGCACAGCCCTGAGGCAGTACATTCATTTCAGGGCCACTAGGAAGCCAAGAAGTTGTTGGACATGTCCTAAGGAATGCTCTAGAAAATCCATGCCAATCTATACTAGAGAGTAGCATCATAAGAAATAAAAAAAGTATTTGGGGATCAGGGACAGGACATTGCCCTTTTGTGGCACATCAGCACATTTTGACTCGGACCTCCACAGAGATCCTATTGAAATATACTGGACTGAGTTCATCTACCATCCCTACCCCTGCCTCTGCCCCTGCCCCTGCCCCAAACTCCACCTAGAACCTCCTTCCCCATGTTTAAGCCCAAATATCCTTTCTGGTGTCCCCAGTAGCTAACTGGACCTAGTGAATCATCCCAGATGGATAAGGACGTAGAAAATTAAGTGTTTCTCAGTTGTTTGAGATTCCTCTTTTGTGAATTGTTTGTTTACATCTGCACCCCATTTTCAGGTGTGTTATTTGTTCTGTTGACGTCTAGTTTCCTGCATTCTTTATGAATTTTGAATATTAGTTCTTTATTGGAAATGAATGAATGTTTCTCCAAAGCAAACAAAACCTTATCAAACCCCATAAACAAACAGAGAAACAGATATAGAAATGATTAACAGCTTTGAATAATTTAAGGTACTTCTAGACACAACTGAGGTTGGAATTAATTAACTAAGTTATGGGAACATGTGTCAGGTGTATGATCACAGAGGACAAATATCTCATAGCTTCATGCTGTCAGGCACATACAGACACAACTTCTTACAGGGCTGAGACAGAAAGCTCATTTCAAGCTAGACGCTCATGATCAGCCTGGATTGCATAGAGACCTTATCAGTGAAAAAATAAATTAATACTGTCTCTAAATTTTATAGCTTTAATCAGAGAAAACTCTCTCAGCCTCCGTTTTCTTTATGTTCTTTTAAATATTTTTAAAATATCGTATTATTTAATTTATTATTTATTTATTCCTCTCTATATTTCTCAGTTTATTTGTTTATTTATTTATTTCTGGCATTGTTTCTCTTTTTACCCCAGTAGTCTTGGAACTAAATATGTAGGCTACGGTTGCCTCGAACTCTCAAGAGATCCAACTGCTTCTGTCTCCTGAGTGCTGAGATTAAAGTAGCATCCCAACAAGCCTAGCAAGCTTCAGTAGTCTCACAACAAGATGGTATTACCCACCAGCTATACAGAACTGTGGAGAGTACTCCATTAATCATAGCCATTATTTCATGGAGGAATGAAGCATACCGCTATTTGAAAATAGCAAACAGAGCAATGCATCTTACACATTGCCTTCGAAGAATCTGTTGGCATAGTTTAAAGTTTGAATTGAGTGCTCTTTACTTTTTTCTTTTAAAAAAATGTGGAGCACTTCACGATTTTGCATGCCAGTCTTGCACAGGGGACATGCTCATTGTCTCTGTATCATTCCTCTTTTAATATATGTGCTGCTGAATCACGCTCTCTTCATTTACTTTTAAAATTCCATTCATGGGGGATCCAATTGAGCAGCTGGCAATTGACTATGCTATGGAATGAGATGTGTTTATTTTTCTAAATGATAGATGGTCCAACAACAGCATAACATTGACTTTGTCCCTGCATTGCAGCTAGAAATGCTAGTGTTTAGCTGCAGAAATCTATTTAGTTCAATCCCGTTCCCCACCCCTCCATACCCAGTTCCATTGTAATTGGTGGCTTCACATGTACTACGAAGATCTTTATGCTGTCAGGGCATTCGAAGCAAGGCACTGTTACCTCACAATGTCTTCAGAGTTAGGGAAGAATGCATCCCTTTGACTCATTAGCCCTTGTTCAGACCACAGAGTAGGACCTCCTTTGAGAGCAGTCCTGGTGACGGCGACAATTATCTGTTCCTTGTGCCACCAGGTCACTGGTTCTGACCACTGTGCTGTTTTGTCACCTGAGTATCTGAAATTAGTACGATGAGGGAACTAGAAATACCTCTATGAGGGGCCTCCTAATATTCAGGAAGCTTGTGGTGTCTTAAGTCGTGGAGGTTGGCCTGAGGAAATCCTAACTGTCTTCAGTACTGGGAATAAATTATATTCTCTGGCATGTGAGGGTGGGTTTGAAGATATCTAAGTTGAAATTATGTCTGTGGTTTGGGTATTTCTGGGTCTTATTTTGCCCAGAACCTGGGACTGAGGGTGTGGCATCGCTTCAGCCTTAGGCGTCGGCCTTGATTGTGCAGTTCAGGGCTTCCACAGAATGACAGGTCTGGTGGTGTCTTCAGGGTTCAGGTTTCTATTTCTTCAGGTTGTGTTTTAACTGCCCTGCAACTTGCTAAGAGAAGCAGCTTTTGCAGCTTCTCAGTGTTTCTAAAGATGCCACAGTACTCAGCCTCCGGGGGGTAGAGCAGATACAAGCCTTGGGACATGAAGGTTTCCTATGTGTCTTCACATGCTGGACACTCAATGAGTTTCTGGGGCTCCTGGGCTTTTCCTGTGACTTGGTGTCATACTTGTTCAAGAGTGATTTTGGGACTTGGTGTTAATCCAGGTTTTGTGATAATGGAAAACAGAGGATAATATTGTGACTTCTGGGGAACTGAAACCAGGCTAGATACTCCCATAGTTTGAAAGCACTATGAAACAATTTCTGGAAATTGCCAACCCTGGAGATTCACAAGATGACCCAGTCTTCTCTTCTCTGGAGCATTCCCAGATACAATGATGTGAAGAGAAGGAACTTAGTTCTGTCAAGTTCAGTAATGAACTGGTCTCCGGCAGTAGGGTGGGCTGAGTCTTCAGATCCTGGGAACCCAGGTATTGCCACACCAAAGAACCTGTGTTTCTTAGTCTTCAGGCTTGATCTGGTCAAAACATGGAGTATTGTGTGTTGCCTTTGGGCAACATTACTAAATCAGCTTTCCCATTGACTTTGTCCCATTGTTTGATAATTTTCCTGACCCTGTCCCATTTTTGGTTTTAGTAAAACTATGTAAACGGTGCGTTATTTATATCTCATTTCCTTAGTTTTTATTTCTTTATATCTTATTCTTTATTTCTTAGACTTGCTTGTATCAGCATTCAGCTTCTGTTAGCACTCCTGATCCCATTTTATTGTGTCTTCTCTACCTTCTCATCCCATGATCTTATCTCTATCAGGAACCTGACACTAAAACACAACCTTCTGGTCTAAGAACAGGGATGGCAAGGACGGATGCATGGGTAGGTCCTTAATTTGTATATAAATAATTTTTATATAAATAAGAAAATACAGGCCAAAGGTAAGGATAACGGAAGAGACAGAATATCTGGAGCTAAGTAACATAGGATAACCAGATTCTAAAGAGCTCTTTATTTTTCAACATATGTTTCACTGGCTTCTCTTTTCTGCTACTTACAGTGTATTGCTAACTTACTTGGAAAAATTCTATTTGCTAAAAGGAATTATGGTTGTGATACCTGCTAATGTACCATTATTTTGTTTTCCTATTTGGAACATGACTTTAGTTTTTTTCCTGCTCATAATTCAGGTTACTACTTCAGCTTTTATGTACCCATATAAATATTGTAGTTCTTCGTAGGTGGAAGATTTTTGTCTCAGTATTCTTGTGTCTTGGTCTTAAAATTCTGACATGTCATTTGAGTAGTTATGTTTGTAATTCAGTACATATTTGGAGAATTTTTGAGCCTGAAAATATAATCAGATATCCTCCTTCTCATGATGAAAGATCTCATAATATTCCCAAGAGAGCGGGGCTTAAGTAGTTGAGAAGGGCTTCCTCTGGAAAGTCATTCTCCACTCCATAGAGAGAATGGAAACCATAATAGTGGGGAGTTTGAAAGGTTCCTGTAGTCCCAGCAATGTATAACACTGAAGAGGAGGTTGGTTTTATCCCAGGAGTTAAGGCATACAAGAGAAACTAATTCATACCAAGTCCCCAGTACAAATGAGGTAACACTTATAAAATTGCCACATATAGCCCAGTGGCAGTGGTACACACCTTTAGTCAAAGAACTATGAAGGAGACACAGGCAGATCTCTGTGATTTTGAGGCCAGCCTGGTCTACACAATGAGTGTTAAGACATCAGAGTTACAAGGTAGAAACCCTGTCTCAAAAAGCAATATCCCACAAATTACTATGCATGCCCGCACTTTCTGAAAAAACACATAACTCAGAATGAAACAAGCTAACTTAAGTATTTCAATGTATTGAACGATGGAGGCAGGGTTTGACTCCCCTGCACCTCCACTAACAAGCCCCACCAACACTGTAATTCCCAACACATGTGCAGCAGGCCTAATAATGGATTCTCCTGATTTGGTTTCCTTGCTTCATACCCAAGGAGTACACTCATTGTCAAGGGTCGAAAAAACACTTTGTCCTGCTCTGCCCTGTCCAGTGCTATCAGTTGGAAGAATAATTAATTAGAGAAGGCCCTAAAATTTACGGATGACAGAGTCTGGGGTTAAAGACGATTCTCTGTGTGTATTTGTGTGTGTGTGTTTGTGTCTACGTGCATGTGTTTTTGCAGTTATTCCTTTTGAGTCTACTAGACAAAAATCTACTCCTCAGAGACCCCATAAGTGTGACAGCCTCTACCTGAACACAGATCAGAGGGTACTTTTGGGCCCTGGCCTGGATCCATTGAAAAGATTTGAGTTTTAGGTGGCCTTTCTCAATTCCCATAACACCCGTGGCTCAGACCTGAGAACCTGGAGCCCTAACAGGTAAACACAGCTGCCTTGAGCATTGTGCTATATTCAATCGGAAGGGTGAAAGATGCTTGGTTTGTTTGGGTCTGGGTGGTGTATCGGCCTGGGGAGAAGAAAGAGTTTGTGACAGACCTGATGATAGCTCATAATGGTTTCCTGGCAATGGCAAGGAGACTGATAGGTTGGAGACGCAAGCACACTGCCTGGTAAGCAAGGTGGAAGGAGGCATGTAATGTTTCTCCTTTGGATCTGTCCTTCTGCCCAAAAAGAGACCTGGGCCACCTGAGACTGAAGGTGAAATGGGGACCCTGGATCCTTATAGGCACTGTTGTCGATGAAGTGTGGCAGAATTCACCTGAAGCAAGATGGAATGGTATCTGCAGTAACCCGCCTGGATATACTAGCAAGTTTGAGGTTTTTTTCTGAGTTTCTCGACTTCCATCAGACTGTTGGCTCAGACCTGAAAATCTGGAGCCTCACAGGTACACAAAGCGGGCAGGTGCTTTGTCCTTTTTCCATTGCAAGGCTTCTTCTGGCAAAAAGGGTAGCAGTTCGGTGTCTAGAGCCCCATTGAAATGAGTGTTGATCTTTGGTGAGGTAGCTACCGAACTTCCCATGTGACCATAGTACTGTGAGACCACCACACAGCTTAACTACATCCCAGGTTTCGCCTGAGGCATTCTAGGCAGGCCTCCTTGTCCTGGAAGTTTGGATTTCAGCTGGTTTACCAAGTATCAGCACACCCAGTTCTTGTCTGACAGCTCTAGTGATCTCCGAGATGGGCAGAGTCAAGGAGAATTCAGCAGGATCTCTAGGGAGGCCCAAGTCAAAATGTCCTAGCTGAGCCACAAGAGGGCAGTGTCTAGTCCCGGATACCCAAGTCTGTTTTTTTTGTTTGTTTGTTTCTGTAGAAGTTTGTGGCATGGGTTCTCTGGAGCATTCCTTTGGACCTATACATCAACTTCTCAGCTTACCAGGTGCCCTGAATTGAATGGAATTTCCCAGGGATTGCAATTGATGAGCACCTTGTTCTGTGTCCCATGGTCCTGGGTCTCCCACCCACTCCCAACCACACCTTCACCCCTGCCAATAATCTTCTTATCTACCTGCATGCCCACAAGTTTCCTAGCCTGTAAGTAATGCTGCCAACTTGGAACCTGTAATTTTTTTTTTACTCAATAAATGTCATACAGAGTTGTCCAAGGTCCCAAGTTACTTCACATTCTTGATGCACTACTATCATCAAGTACAATTATTTTGCAGTTTCTGCCAGCACATCCCTGTCTTTCAGGGGACATAACCACTCCACTAAGAAGCACCTCTGGATCTTGCCAGAGAGGGATGACTCAGGTATACTGCAGTCCTGTCAGCACTGGTGTGTTGTGGGAAAAAAACAAGATCCAGTTGTTGCTTGACCCACAAGGCTAAGTCCTGTCACAGTGCCGGCCCAGCATCACAGAATTTTGCTCTAAGGTGGAAGCACAACCTCCCAGTTCTTGAGGCTGCTATGTCTGTCAGGATTGTGAGGATCATCTTGCAAGTAACTGTATATCTGGTTGAATCAGCATTGAGGGAGGGAAACTTATTCCATATGCCAGTGTGCACAAGGCCACCCACAATCTCCTTAGCTTTTGGATGATGCTCACCAAGTAGCTCACGCAGCTCAATTTTAGTAACCATACATGCTAAAAAGAACCTTTTTCATGTCTGTGTGCAAATTGTCAGGGCAACACAGCCATCATTGTCATATGTGTTTTAATCATTTTACTCTCTTCCTACAGTCCTCATTTCCTCCTCTCTCATTTTTGTCTACCTCCTATTCTCTCTGACTTTTTTTTTCTTCTGTTCTTTAAATTTTTTCTTCAGAAAATTAGGTTCTCTTTTAGCTTTGCTACCGATGGACTTCAGGATTGCTGACCTGAAAGAAAGCATTTCTGCTCCAGAACCACTTCCCTAGTACCTTAAAATTTGTCTGAGTTGCACCACCATGGACATATACATCCTCTTTTTTGGGTACACAGGGCAAGTAGCCCAAGACATTCCTTAGGCTCAGTACACCCTATATGACTGCTTCTCAGTAGAAGCCATCTTCTGCTTAGAAGAAGTCATTTAGGTTGTTCTGAACAGTGCCTAAAGTGTCCAGGCAGGCACTGTACCTTGGTGGCAGTGATTGGGTCTCCATGCCTCCCTTAGAATGCCTCCTATTGTGATTCTCATCACCCAGGGAGGAAGTATCATTGTCAATTTCCATGATTTGTTCACCTTACCTCCTATAAAGGGAGAAGACCCAGATTGAACGGTCAAAAAGCACTTTCATCTTGCTCTTCCCTGTCCAGCGATATCTTGTGGAAGAGTAATTAATTAGAAGTGGCTCAAAAATTAACAGGTGGCAGAATCTGGGGTCCAAGAAGTCTGTGTGTGTCTGTGTGTGTGTGTGTTCATTCTTGTTGAATTCACTGTTGAGGAATGTATGCCCCAGAGATCGCTGATAGTGCCAGAAAATATGCTGTGTGAAGCAGTCCTAGTTGTCATGTAAGACTTGTCTGTTAATGCCAGGTTTCTGTAGGAGAGGACCTTTAGTGCTCCAACTCTCAGCACCAGCTCAAGTAGTCATAATATCTGGATGTGTCCATGTACTGCTGTGACCAGTTATGGCTCAGTTAATGAGACCAGTTACATGGCAACAGTATGAAAGGTGGCAGGAACAGTTCTGTGGAGTGGCTGCCATGTCACTTCTGAGATCTCAAAGCAGTCACAGCCTGAGGTAGCTCCTTTTGCAGCATCAGAGCAGCTGACTCCACGAGTCTTGAAAGAGAGTAAGAAATGGAAATCAATGTTGGGAATGTCTCTATGAGGCAGGAAAAATGGTAGTTTTCTAAGGGCCAACGTGGACAGTCTTACCCCATGGAATTGGGTCTCTATAGACTCTCAGCTCTTGGAAGGAAGCATATAGCCATGGTAGTGAAAATGATTTCCAAAGTGAATCTGGTATATAAAGTTTTTTTACAGACAGGACTACCTTCTCAGGATGAACTGACTATGACTGTACATATGGGAGAGGAAAGTAGATGGAGGGAGCAAGGGAAAAAAAGAGAGGAGACAGAGAGTGATGGAGAGAGACAGAGACAGAGAGAGAGAGAGAAGGAGAATCTCTGGAGCTGGTGGGTGATTTTTTGAGATTGTTGCTATGTTTTGCCTGCATCCTGTTGGTCAAACCCATTCTCACATGACAAAACTATCGCCAGTTATTCCTATTCCTTGATTGTAGGCCGCAGGAGAGAAAGGAAGAAGAGAACTTGAGAGTTTCCTATGCGGATGCATGGCTGCAGATTGCTTCATGCTTTCTGGTGGGACCAGTACAGAATGTATGTTTCCCCTTGTATGTATTGGCCCATTGGTACCACTAGAATGTTATCAGAGAGCTCTGATTTTGATGTGTTCTTTGCCGTGGCCATAGGTAGGTAGGTGTCCACAGAAGATACAGAATAAAACAAATCTGAGGGTGACTTAGGGATTTAGAGAAAGAAAAGATAACCTGTTATCCAGAGTGGAACCTTTTGGAGGGTTTGTTAGGCTGGGGAAGAGGAGATAGGTTGGGACTGACTTGGAGATTGCTCATAATGATTGCCTGCCAATGCCTTGGTAGTGGAACCATGTCCATGCCCTGATAGGCAAGGGAACAGGTTAGATGTAATGTTTCTCCTTTTGACATATCCATGTCCCCATAACAGGGTCCTGGACAACCTGGGTGTACAGGCAAAGTGTAGCTACATCCACCTGATTGCCTATGGTAGGGTAGGTACCAGCCTGGATTCATTGTCAAGACGATTTGACGTTTTGGTAGCCTTTCTCACCACCCATCAGATTCAGTGCTTAGACATGAACAAATGGATTCTCACAGGTACACACAAATTCCTCTGGTCTTGTCATTTGTCCACTACTGACACTTCTTCTGCTAGGTGGAAAGGCGATTCTGAGCCTAAATCCTGACTGAGGCTTGTGGTTTTCTTTTCTGAGACTGCTGCCTATCTTTCCATGCATGTAGAATTTTATGATACTACCACCTTACTGACTTACCACCCCAGGGCCTCCTAGGTAGGGCCTTCTTGGCAGGCGTCTTTGACCTGGAAGCTCGGCTGTGGCCAGGGTCACAAAGTGTCAACACACTCAAATCTGGACTGGCAGTTTTAGTGAACATTCTGGTAGGTGGAGTCAAGGAGAATTCCCTAGGATCTCTGGGAACACCCAAGTTGAGATGTCCTGGTTAAGCTACACGAGGACAGTGTACAGCCCTTGTTTCCTAAATCCATGTTTTTGTTTTTGAGGCCATTCTCCTGTGTTGCAGATTGGCATGGGTATTCTGGAGCATTCCCTTGGGTGTCTAGGCCACATCATCTGTTCCTCCCCACACCCTTAATTGAGAGAAGGGACTCAGGACACTGCCCACACAAACTTTCTTGTATCTCCAGTATCTGATTGCCCCTAGAGAGCAATCCCAAATGCCTAAAGATGTTGAACAGTTTTTAAGTATTTCTCAGCCGTTTGAGATTCCTCTTTTGTGAATTCTTTGTTTAGATATGCAACTCATTTTTAATTAGGTTACTTGTTTTGTTGACATGTAGTTTCTTGCATTTTTATTTATTTTGTGCATTTAGTCTCAAATGTAAGTAGAGTTGATGAATATCTTTCCCCATTCTGTAGGCTGAAGTTTTGGCCTATTGACAATGTCTTTTTTCCTCAAAGAAGCTTGTCAGTTTCATGAGGTCCTCTTATTAATCTTTGATCTTAATTTCTGACTTTGTGGTGTTAAGTTCAAAAAGACTTTTCCCCACTTTCTCTTCCATCAGATTCATTATATCTGGTTTTATAGTGAGATCTTAGATCCATTTTGACTTGAGGTTTTTACTCAGTGATAGATATGGATCCATTTGCATGCTTCTACCTCAGACATCCAATTAGACCAGCACCATTTGTTAAAGTTGCTTTCTTTTGTCATTGTATGTTTTTGGCTTCTTTATCAAAGATCAGATGTCCCTAGGTGTCTGGATATATATCTGGAACATTTATTCAGTTCTATTGTTTATCATGTGTGTTTTTGTGACAATACCATCCAGTTTTTATTACTATGTCACTGTAGTACATATTGGGATCATGGATGTTGATACCTCTTGAATTATATTTATTTTTCAAGATTATTTTAGCTATCCTAAGTTTTTTTGCTTTTCCATATGAAATTGAGTAATGGTCTTTTCACGTTTACAAAGAACTGTATTGGTATTTTGATAGGAATTGTATTGACACTCTTCATTACTTTTAGTGAAATGGCCCTTTTTACTATGTTAATACAACCCACCCAAGAGAACAGGATATCTTTCCATCTTTTGAGATCTTCAATCATCCTCTTCAAGGATATAAAGCTTTTGTCATTCCAGTATTTCACTTGCTTGGTCGCCCAAGATACCTGGTGTTATTTGTAGCTATTGTGAAGTATATTGTTTCTGTTATTTCTTTCTCTGTCCATTTGTCATTTATATATAGGAGGGCTACAGAATTTTTTGAGATTTTCTTGCAGCTAGCTACGTCATTGAAGTTGTTTACTACCTATAAGAGTTTCCTAATCCAGTTTTTTGACGTCACTTATATATAATATAATATCATCTGCAATTAAGGATATTTTGACATTTTTCTTTTAAATTCATATTTCCTTGATGTCCTTCTGTTGTCGTATTGATCTAGCTAGAACTTTAAGTATAAAATTGAATATGTAAACATGGATGGAACAGACTGGTCTTGCTCCTGATTTTAATGGAATTGCTTTGAATTTCTCTCCATTTAATTTGATGCTTGCAGTAGGCTTGCTGTTTATTGCCTTTATTAAGTTTCGGTATGGCCTTTCTATCCCCTGTCTCTCCAATGAGATTATTTTGAAGGGTTGCTTGATTTTGTCAAAAGCTTTCTCACAATCTAGTGAGATGATCATGTACGTTTTTTCTATCAATTTGTTTATGCAGTGTCACTGCATCATAAATCAGAGTCGTAAAGCACTGTCTGTTTTTCATATGGTGAGCCATCCCTTCACCTCTGGGATCAAGCCTCCTCAATCATGGTGGATAATCTTTTTAATGTTTTCTTGGATGTGGTTTGTGAATATTTTATTGATTACATTTGCATCTATGTTCATGAGAACCATTGCCATATAATTCTCTTTCTTTGCTGAGTCTTTCTGAGGTTTGCTATTAGCATAACTGTGGCCTCATAGATTGAGTTTGTCAGAATTCATTCTGCATCTGTTTTGAAGAATAACTTGAGAAATTTTGGTGTTAACTCTTTAAATGTCTTATAATTCTGAGCTTAAATCATCTGGCTCTGGCATTTTATAAATTATAAGTCCTTTACTGGCCTCTTGTATTTCATTGAGAATTATAGGTGTGTTTAAGTTCTTTATCTGATCTTGATTCAATTTTTGCAGGTGGTACCTAACAAGTAAGTTTTCATTTCTTTTGGATTTTACAATTTTATGGAGGACAGTTTCTTAAGGTATGACCTATTGATTCTTCGGATTTCTACAATGTGTCTAGTCATATTCTCCTCTTTTCTGATTTTATTGATTTATACATTGTTTTTCTGCCTTTTAATTAGTTTAGCTAGGTGTTTGTCTACCTTGTTGATTTTGTCAAAGAACCAGGTCTTTGTTGCATTTATTCTTTGAATTGTTCCCTTCGTTTCTATTTTGATGATTCCATCCCTCAGTTTGATTAATTCTTGACATCTACTTCTTTGGGTATATTTTCCTCTTTTTGTTTTAGTTCTTTCAGATATGCTCTTAATTTGCTAGTATATGAAGTCTCCACTCTTTTCTGGTAAACACTTTGTACTATGAATTTCCCTTTATCATAGCTTTTATCATGTACCGTAATTTTGGATATGTTTTAGAGTCTTTTTCATTGAATTCAGGAAATTCTTTAATTTCTTCCTTTATTTCTGTCTTGACCCACTTGTCATTAAGTAGAGAGTTTTTGAGGTTCCATGAATTTCTAGGCAGTCTGTTGTTGTTGTCGTTGAAGATGTGCATTAATCAATGGTGATCTGATAGGATGCAGGGGGTTATTTCAATTTTCCTGTACGTATTGAAGATTGCTTTGTGGCCAATAATGTGGTCAGTTTTTAGGCGGTTCTGTGAGATGGTGAGAAAAAGATGTAATCTGCTGTGTGGGTTAAACATCCTATAAATATCTGTTAGGTCCATTTAGTTTATAAAATTTGTTAGTGCCAGTGTATCTCAGTTATTTTATTTTAGATGGTTTGCCAGTCGCTGAAAATTGGGGTATTGAAATCTCCCACTATCAGAGTGTGAGGATCTCCCACTATCAGTGTGTGAGGGTCAATGTGTTTATTTAAATTTTGCATTGTTTCGTTTACAATTTTTGGAGCCCTTTTATAAATTTTAGGGGCATAGGTGTGAAGAATTGCAATGTCATCTTTCTGTATTTTTGGTTTAATGGATATGAAGTGTCCTTTTCCATGTCTTCTGATTAATCGTGGATGTTAGAAATGGCTACACCAGCTTGGTTCTTCGGTGCATTTCGCTCAGTAAATCTTTTCCCAATACTTTAGTCTGAGGTAATCTTTCTCTTTCTGGTTGAGGTGTGTTTCTTGTATGCAGCCGAAAGCTTGATTATGTTTTCAAATCCATTCTATTAGTCTATCTCTTTTTGTTGGGAATTATGAATCTTGACACCATTAATCTTGAAGGATGTCAATGACCAATGATACTTAGCTCCTGTTATTTTGTAGTTATTGTTGATGTGTGTGTGTGTGTGTATGTGTGTGTGTGTCCCTTCTTTTGAAATTGATGGTGTGAAATTATTTCCTGTGATTTCCTGATTGTAGTTAATCTCCTTGTTTTGGAGTTTTCATTCTACTCCCTTATTTGGGCTGGGTTTTGTGAAAGGTATTGTTAGAATTTGATTTTATCATGAAATATTTTGATTTCTCAGTCTATACTTGACAGTTTTGCTTTAAATAATAGTCTGGGCTGCCATCTGTGTTCCCTTAAAATATGTATTTTTTTGTTTACGGTTAGACATTATGGTATCCATTAGGAAGTTAGGTGTAACTCTAGTAGTTTTACATTTGAATGCCATTTGTTGTTTTCTCTTGTAGCTTTTAGTATTCTTTGTTTGTTCTGAATGTTCAGTGGTTTACAAGAGGACTTGCCTTTCTGGTCCAGTCTAAGTAGTTTCTTAGTTCTTAGTTTCTTTAAGCTTCTTGTATTTTATAGGCATCTCTTTCTTTATATTTGGGATGTTTTGTTCAATGATTTTTTTGATTATTTTATACCTATAAACTTTCTGAGTTATCTAAGTCCTGTTATGAACTAGCCAAACAGTCTACCACCTGTGCTAAGTCTGTACAAAATTGATTTTCTTTCTTGAAACTTGTCTGAGAAATTATTTTTAAATATTCTGTCATCAAGCTTAGCAGCAAAAGCCTTTATTGCTGAAAGAATACACTGGCTCTTTTCTGGGGGACGCTTCCCTTCAGATGCTGCCCACATTTGTGAGTGTCTACAGCTGCAATGACTCAGCTCTCACCAAGCCAACCTATCTAAATCTGAGGGCAACATCTGTTGGACATACAGGCCCTCATGATGTTGTACAGGTATCAGATATCAGCCAAGATCAAACAGCTGTCACATCAGTTTTCTCACTTCCTTTTCGCCGTGAAAAGAAATCAGGGAAATTGCTCTGTGGAATACTTTACCTTCTGAATTAGTGTAAATGTTTCAGCGCAATGGTAATTAACTTGATTCCTATCCACTATGTTTCTTATAAAGTGTCAGGTGGACACCGCCTTGCTTGATTCAATGGTTAGGGGAAACATGATTTCTTAGGTAACTTTACTCTGAATTATTCACATCAGTCGGCATTTCTTCCTTCATTGGCCAGATGGGTCCCCATGTGGATATTCCAATCCAATATTCTTAAAGATGTTGGTTCATCCTTTACAAACAATTACCACAAAGGTCAAGATTTCCAGGAGGACAGCTGCAATCAGTTTAAGATTGCCTTCCAGGCATTGTTTTCCCTGTTAATGAAAGCCTTCTGCTCAAGGTGATTTCTAATGAGAGATGGAGGATGTAGACTAAGGCCTACTTGTAATCCATGGTAGGGGCTATAGTTCAGAGAGCCCCTGAAGTGACTAGGTGTCATGTGTACTCAGTATTTCCCTGGGGAGGAATCCAAGATTTAAATGATGAAGAATAAATGGTAGAGTGTGGCATGTATGTACTTAATGTACAACAGAACATCTACTTCTTATCCTTCCATTTATTTGTCTATGGTAGATTCTCCTATTCAATCACAACTATTGCCAGGTGCCCAGGTGGGTGCTTGTATAACAGAGATATGGACTCTGTTTAAGTGTGCTCTGTTGGTGTCTCATGTTTCTGAGCAGAGAAGATCTTTGATTGCTAAACATGTGGACAGCAGCTGATCTGTAAATTTAGTTACATAGCCAGCTCCTGGTGAAACCTCTGAGCACTTCGACATGCAAATTCTTCAGTTGTCAGCAACACAGAGGCTACCTGAATTCTGATTGGCACAGAGATAGGACAGGATATCTCTAAGGAACAAGACTTTGGCCTTTTTTTCTCTGCATCACAAAATATCTCAATACTGAGGAGATAGCCTCTGCAGGTTTAGTTGTAAAGGATGTGGAGTTAGGAGTCCTGTTGGATTATGAAAGCATTCTCCAAATGAAAATGCCAATTTCCTAAGATATCAGAGATAAAATCAGTCCTGCTTTCCTGTGGCACGAAAGGTATGGGAGCATGGGAGTTTCTGAGGATGGATGCCATTTTATGTATTGTGTGTGTTTGTGTGAGTTTCTGTGTTTGTGTGCTAGGAGAAGTATTCAAAACAGTATGTGCTATGCATTGTCTGAATTTTAATCGTTAGGAGACTTCTGTTTTCCGAGTAGTAGCAGAGAACACAAGGGGTAGATATGGTAGTGGGGGGAGATGGAAGGATCTGGGAGATATGGTGGGAGGGGGAAAGATGTTCTGGATGTATTATATTAGGTAATAAAAACAAATTAAATACTTGAAAACATGCAGAATGAATGTGGTGTAAAAAAAGGTGTCAATAAAGATGAGAAAGTTTTTCTTTTCTGCAAGCTTTTATAATAAAACTAGATTCTGGTGTTGAACCCAGTTTACTTGACATGCATCAATTTTAAGTTTTATTTATTAAATCTATGCTAAAACCAAAAGAAGAAACATACAAATACCAACTTCACTGAATTTCACCTTGCTGCTTGGGGTCCGTTCCACTAATAAAGGAGGATATCTGGGGATATAAGGAACTTCTTTTTATTTGAGATGGGAACAGCTGAGTAAGGTAAAAACACAAGAATGTTGTTTAGTCTCCAGTCTGGTGGTATTGGAGGAAGAAATATATCTAAGAGCTCATCAATATAATGAATGGCATAGTAATGAATCAAATTGGTTGTATGATATACTAGTGTTTGTAGGTAAAAGTGTGATAGGAAAAATAAATAGTTCCCAATTCATAACGAAAAACGTTCTGTGGATAATCTAAAGACATATATACTGATGTGTGAAGAGTAGGTGGGGTCTTAGTAGCACTAAGAAGAGTAGTAGATTGTGATAACCTGTGAGATCATAATGGTTGCCTGGAAAACCCAGTGAGATTCTTGTGGTCCCTTCTCATCTGGACAACAAGAATGGGACAGATAACATGTAATTTTTTCTTTGGATATGTTACTTTTCAAGATCAGTGTCCTCTACAACTTTTCATGTCAGTATATGCTGGTGGAGATTCTTCCACTCAAGCCACAGCCCATTCCCTGGAATCTGACCTGGTGCTAGCAATAGAACCCAAGGCAGGGATACCTGATGACAAAGGTACAGTCTATGGAAAAGCTAATCAGTAGGAAGTAGGAAGCTAAGATGTCCGTAACAGGATGAGTTTTATATTGGGTAAATTTCGTCAACAAGATTTGAAACTATTCCTTAGATTAGTTGCTGGTAAAGGAGGTAGTCATTCCTTCTTGTATGGAAGCTGCTCAACTTCTTCTATCTGAATGTCTATAAAATCCTGAATTCACAGTGTCATTACCTCATGAGAAGACTGCATTGTGGCTCACACTTGAGCCTGGTATCCCAGTGACCTCGAAAGGTACTTTACCAATGTTAAAGTCAGGGTGTTGCAGTTGCATGATGAAAAAATCTTGATTATGCCTCCGTGCCCTGAGTCATTGGGTTTCTCCTGAAGTTTCTGGACTCTTATTTCTACTAAGAAATGGGTTCCATTGTCTCTATTGATGTTGTCTGGGGTTATTAAAATTGAGCCATTCCACGTACCTAGTGTCTCAGTTACTTTGATATAAGAATGCTGTTCAAACCTTAATACTACCTCCATTCCATTTATTCTCTCTGGGAGATTCATCTCTTTCCAGAATAGCCTAAAGTAATGACTGTGTACTCAGATGGGATTCATTTGGTGGGCAGCAAATTGAGGTTTTGTTCAAAGGAGTTACCAGTATGTGACTGTAATTTCAATCCATCATGGGATTCTACATAAATTAGTGAAGTGAGCCAGAATGTTTTAGTGATGCACACTTTTTCTGCTTTTCACATCAGAGCATGAGATGAAGGGAGACTGCTTCCTCTATGATAGGACATAGGGATATTTTATCTTAAGATTTCTACAGAATTAATACATAGTGACTCTCTTGTTTAGTTCAGTCTCCCGAGGCCAGGAAGTGTCTAAAATACCTTACCAAGTACACGAGAAAACACAATCTCTCAATTCCATTGTTATCCCTGATAGAACTGATGTGCAGGTCAGTGATAGTTTTTTTATTCAGGTTGGACAGAAATAGAAATGTGGGGCATTTGGAAGCCCACGGACTGACCTGTTTGAGCACGGGAAAATGACTCCACAGGCATGGGTATCCTTATATTTTGGAACGCAGGAGCTACCCAGCTCTCACAGCTCTTTGGAAGGAGTGCCCTATAGGAAGTTATCCTGTCATTCAGGAAATAGGCATCACACACCTCTGGTAGCTTTGAGGCAGGGAAGTCTTCCCCACTTGAGCTGGAATGTTCCAATGTAACAACTCCTCTCAGCTCTTCTTTTAGGGGAGAACTTCTCTAGCGTTGCAGCTCCAAAGAGGTATCCTAACATAACTGAAATGTTCAAGCTGAGTTGACGTGTTTTTCTCTGCTTCTTCTCTTCTCTTCTCTTCTCTTCTCTTCTCTTCTCTTCTCTTCTCTTCTCTTCTCTTCTCTTCTCTTCTCTTCACTGGTTCCTTTCTTTTCTCCTCTTCATGGCTGCCTCCAATTGGGAGAAAGGCTACAGCCAAAGTTGTGCTCCCTAATGAGTAGAGTACAGATTGTTGCCCATTATATAATGTCCCTGGGGTGAGGAGCATCCCAGAGTGGCCTCTGGTTGTAGATTTTTTTGCCCTTATTTGGCCAGCCAGGAGAGGGTTAGAGCAATGTTTATTAGTTGGGTCACTTCTTCACTGATCCTTCAGGTTGGGCCACCTCATCCAACTTGGAGTGCAGATCCTGATAGTCCTATGGTGAGTTGTTCTATGGTGGTCTGAATTCCCAGAACTCCCCAGCCTAGCATAGCTAGACTTCCACAATGGGGAAATTTAGTAGCTCCACAGTGGTCGTCTGGAAAATTTGTGTCTCATGGTGATCACAAGGTGGTGTGGCTTGAGACCCTGAATTCCTGGCAGAGTATGAAGTGAGCTAAGCAGCAGCTCCAAATGGCAAAAATGCCCGAAGTCAGAGGTGGCACCTCCAGAGGAACCCCAGGGACAGGAGCGGTTGGTGAGTCATGGGCGCCCCATCATGCTGCAGCCTGAACATCTATGCATGCTTGTGAGTAGATCCATGGGTTAAGACCTGCCTTGCAGTCTGGGTAATAGGCAAGGGTGTTGAGGGTCTTCTGCAGCCACTTCCTCTCGTGGGAATTGCTTTGCTGCCTCCTTTCTTGCCTCCTTCCTCGACAGGAATGCTGCCCACACTTAGGCCTGGCAGGCAGTAGGGTAGCAGTGTCCACGTGAGTCTGCTGGGTGGAACGTGAAGGGCAGATACAGCGCCCCTCTCTCCCCCCTGGCTAAGCCCTGGCCTCTTCCACTTATCTGGAAGTGGTTCGCAGAGGGTCCTGGCTGGGGCATTTAGGCTCATTCTCCCCTGTCCACTGGCTGCTGCTGCCCTTTGGTTGCTGGAGCCCAAGCTCACATGGTGCCTTGCCCCAGCCTTGACCTGTGACAGGCTCCGTCCTCTCTTCCTGGATGCCTGTGAACAATTGGAGCCACTAGCCATCAGGATTTAGGCCAGCCGGCCTGGTTCCTCAAGAGGACCTCTTTGCTGAGTGGAGCCCCTCTCTTACCTACTGCTTGAAATGCTCTTGGCCCATTCAGGAACATGGCTGCCCATGGTGTCCAAAGAAAGCTGGGTCCCCTGGGCACCCAGGGGTCACTAGCCTTGACTGAGCCCCTTGTGCCTTGCTCTGCTGGGTCAATACAGGGTAGCATAGGCAGGTAAGTCTTCTGAATTTAGGAACAGACTTCCTTGCTGACTTCTAGATGGCCTCTGACCAGGCTCTTTACCAGTGGTTGACGTCCCGAGTTGGGAGACACCCTAATAGAATCCATGATGTTGGACCCCAGGATGAGAACAGAACATTGGTTTGTTGAAGCTCAGAGGAGGTCAAGGCTTCCGTAGCAGGGAGAAAACTTCTTGTACATCATCATCCTCTCCATCCTAGACACACCTCATGTACTAGGATGGCAGAGAAAGCCTGGTCTAATAGGAATCAGTCACACTGCACATGTTGCTAGATTCCTCCAGCTGTGTTTAGCCTATAGGAGTTGACTTGGCTCCTTCAAAAAATTTCTGTAATGATGTGGTGGTCCTGAATTATCATAGACATACATCAAAGGAGTTTATGATGCCAAAATCTTTCCACTGCGATATCTGAAGTTCTCACTGTCTTTTAGAAATGAAGAATTCATTCCCATAGTTGGCAATGAACTTTACTTCCAACTGGTGACCAAACACAAGTAAGAGCAAGGGAGTTAGATTTAGGCCCCTGTCCTAATGGAACTCACCAAAGATTGCAGAAGTAGGAAATGGGCAATGTAGTAAAAACACTTTTATCCAAGTAGAGGGCTTGGGGAGATAGTAGGAAAGAACAAAATAGACTTTATTTATGAGACAGTTTGGAGAGTAAGAAATTATAGAAAAATAATACTTAAACAGTCAATAGTTTGTTTCCAGTCATGGAGAAGTAACCAGTGACCTCATGAATGAAAGCCAGTCCCTGATCCAAACCCCCAGTTCCTGAGTTTAAAGGTAGAATCCTCAGAGTTGTTGATCATTGTGAGAAGGAAAACATGCAGGAAAAAGAAAAACGAAAGATAAATTTTTTACGGGTAAACTGCACATGAGTTTTTCAGAGATCAAATCAAAAATCAGGTATGATAGAAGGTGAAAAATACTTCAAAAATTTTAAAAACATGCAATTGTCATGTATACTCAGTGGGTTGACATTTTTTTGAATTGCTATTGCATCAATTTAATTTAACGGATATTGCATTCTGTAACAGAATAAACTGTAAGAGAAAGACTTTTTTTTTTTTTTTTTTTTGAACTCGGGATCTCATGTAGTCCAGACTGGCCTTGAGCTTCTATTAACTGGTTTGAGGACTCCGTGCTGCATTGTTGATTGGCATAGATCATAGATATTCTGGAGCCTTCCCTTTTGAATTTTAAGCAGTTTTTGCACTGCTTAAGTCATGTGCCCATAAATGAAAGTTGTATCTTAGGGAAGTACAACAGTGCAGCCCCTGCATTGTGTTACCCATAGATCCTGAGCCAACCAACCATATTTTCTTCTTCTGCCATCCCAAGACAGAACACCCTCACCCACTTGTATACCCATACAACCTTGTTGGGATCCCCTTTAATGGACTGCCCCTAGAGCGCTATCCCAAATCACTAAGGATGTTGAACATTTCTTTAAGTTTCTTGTCTTTAAGTATTTTGTTAATGAGTACATAGAATGTGCAGATTTTTTCCCATAAAATGCCCATTTTTTTCTATACCAATTGTGCCAAACAAGGAGCATGGGCTATCTTTCCAACCTGTGAGATCTTCTTCACTTTCCATCTTCAAGGAAAAACGTATATGTCATTCAAGTCTTCCAATTGCTTGATTAGAGACACCTCAATATACCTGGTGTTGTTTATAGGTTTGTAAAGGTGCTGTTTCCCAGAATTCTTACTCTGTCCATCTGTCATATGTGTATAAGGGAGGGGAAGGCTTTTTAAGTTAATCTTGTAGTCAACCACCTCATTGAAGATGTTTATCCGCTATAGTTTTTCCTTTTTAGAGTACTATTGAATATGTATATACAGAGAGGACAACACTTTCTTGTTCCAGATTTTAATAGAATTATTTTGACTCTCTCTCCGTGTAATTTGATGTTGGTAGAGTTCTTGCTGGAAATTGCCTGTATTATGTTTAGATATAGAATGCATCTCCAAACTCTCCAATAGGTGTATCATGAAGGGTGTTAGATTTTGTCAAAAGCTGTCTTACGATCTAGTGACATGACATAATCATGTGATAGGAAAAATAGTTATCAATTCATAAAGAGACTTATAACCTGTGGATAAGGTAAAAAAGTATTTCCTGATATGTTATGAGAAGGTGGGATTTTAGAAGCACTGAGTAGCACAGTTCTAGACCATGACAAGCTGTGAGATCATGATGATTGTACGGAAATCCCAATGTGATTCTTATGTTGCTTTATCATCTGGCCAACAAGCATGAGGCAGCTGGAATGCAGTGATTTCTTTGGCTATGTTACTTTCTCAAGATTATTATGCTCTACAGTCTTCCATTTCAGTATATGCTGCCATTGATTCTTCAAATCAAGGTATAGCCAAAGCCTTAGAAGATATTCTGGAGCTAGTAGTAGAAGCCAAGGCAGGAATTCTTGATGATATACTCTATGGTCTGTGAAAAAACTGGTCACTATGGAATAGGAAGCTAAAGAAGTCCATAGCAGGGTGAGATTTCCACTGTGTGTATTTCTTCATGATTTGAAGCTATATCTTAAATTCGTTCCTGGATAAGGAGATATGTATTGTATCTAAAATGGCAACTTCCCAATATCTTCTATCTGATAGCATCTAGAAGCCTGAGTTCACAGTGTCATTACCATGTGGGAAGATTGATTACATTGTGGCTCAAAGTTGAGCAGAGAAAGTGGTCTTTTGCTCTGAATATCACCATCTATCAAAATAGTGAGGATTAGACTCTAAAGTCTCAGAAGTTACGTGTTTTAGTTATGAAATGTACTTCCCAAATGGTAAGTACAATATCCAAGGAATCCAATTATAAATAAATGTCCTTCTTAAATATTGCAAGGTACAGTTTTGCATATGTTCTTGTGAGCTTAGATGTCATTTTATATATCATATGTGAGTGTGTGCGTGTATACATGTGACTGTGTAAATGTATCTATGTCTTTGCTGGAAGTAGAATTCAAACACTTAGTTTTTCAACAGATTTGCACCATGTTCATGTGGTTCACATCCTACAAATAAGACAGAATGAGTTGATACTGTTTTTGTTTGAGTTGAAAGAGGGTGAGTAAGGCAGAAGCACAAGAGTGGTGTTGGTCTCCAGTATTGCGGAGTGAGAACAGGAGATCTATAATCTTGATCTATAATCCAAATTATAGATCAGTGCCTAAATATCTATTCATATGGCAACTCAATTCTTTAACTTAAATGTGTGCATTATTATATGCATAGTAGGTAAATGTGTGGTAGTAAATGTCAAAGAAGCTACCACTCCTGGATAGTCCTGTGCACTTTGGAAAATGTTAGTAAGTATAAATTGATGGGTCATAAGTGGGTTCGGTCGCTGTGGCATGCGGACCTGTATTTGATCGCAATAGAGTATGAGATCATAATTGCCTAGCAACACAAAGACATGCTCTGGGTCAGATCTCATGGTCACGACAGGCATGGAGCTTTTGAGATATAGTATTTCTTTTGCTCGTTTTACATTCCTAGGTTAAATATTATAGGTGAAAAGCAACAGGATATTCCTGGTGAAGTATTGACATAAATCAGAATTGTGTTGGTGAAACACACACTTTTTTCTTTTCGATTTCCTTTCATTCCTGAGATGAGTGTGGTGTGCTTCCTCCAACACATGGCAATGGTCCAATATATCCTTGGGGATTTATAGTCCTTTGACTCCGTTAAGCAGTGCCGGCTCCTGAGGCATGCGAAAGTCTTGAATTCTTGTCCTAGCTGGGATGAAGTCACAGTTTCTAGTGTCCTTTATGGTTTTGTTTAGCAGGGAAGCAAAAGAGGAATCACCCAGGAGTGCATATAGGGCATTGAAAAGGATGGGTATCCTGGGGTACTTTCTTGTCTTCCTAAAAGAAAACTGAGGGATCCAAATTTGACACAGACACAATCACAGTTCCAAGCTGCTTTCTCTGATCTCTACACTCATTGAAAGCACATTTCTTGGAATATACACCACAAAATACATAATCCAACATTTTCAGTCATCAGTCCTTCTTTACATTCACACTTTCTTATTTCATTCTTCTTCCCTATATCCATACCTCCTTAACAATTTTCCAATATCATTAATTTTTCGCTCACTCTTATGTTTATTTATTCCTCATCTTTCATTTGCTTGTATTCCATCTTTATTTCCTTGTTTCTTTCTTTGTTCCGTTTTTGCATTTTTTAATATTTTCCTTTAGGAGAGTTGTAATTTTACAATTCATTCGCCTACCTGTCAGACATTGTTTTTGAAAGAGAAACTCATGTATATTACTACCACAAGGAGTTAGGAGCAGTTTACCTTGATTTGCAGACTAGACATCATGTACAGCTAAAAGATGTGCATTATCCAATAGTAAAATGATGTGTTATTATTCATGGTGACAATTACAGAACAGGGACCTCCATGCAGGGACAGAAAGGATCTCAAAAACCAGTGAAATAGGAACAGTTTCTTTTTTGTGGCATTCCTAGCCTAATAGGATGCCTGAAATAGTTGATTCAATTTTACTCTGATGTTACTTAACTCCATCTTAGTCATGTTCCTCAGGAAGAATGCCAGGATCCAGATCAAGAAATCCCTTGAAACATCACTTTTTAGGTCATGTGTTCCTCCTTGGCAAGTTGCTCCCTAATTACAGGTAGAAGAATATGTACCAAAGGACCTAATTGTAATGTAAAGTTGAAACTGGGGTTCAGGCAGCTCTCAAATTACCGGGGAGGATTCATAAATTGTTCTTCATGCAGATTGGAAGGAAAGCCTCAGAAGGTGAGGGAGAAGGAATATTCTATGTATGTTGTAGATGTAGATCAGCTGCACTCCTACTTATCTCCTTAAGGTTTAAACAAGAAACAAATATTGTTATATAGTAGAAGCCTCATACAATCACAACTCTGATGTGGAGCCTATTATGACACAGGTTATACAGTGAAATGATCACAGGCATGTGTTCTTATTAGTGTAATTTTCTAATATTATTACTGATCATATAAAATCATTCGTTAATTGTAACCAATGGTAGTGGATGGAGGTAAAAATGTCCATGAAATGGCAAGTGACCATGCATAATGTGTATTTCCCCTATCGACAAAGCCATGCCACAAAATATACAGAAGACATGGCAAATGGGGTCTTGTTTGTAGTTTGATATAGAACAATACATCTATTGCCTTTCCTCTTATTTTAGAACAAGGAGTGATGATTGGTCTGTGGCACATTCTCATGCAGTCACAACCATCCTCAGGAGCCCAAATAAATCTGGTTATCATGCAGGTATCACAGAATTAAGTATACTCTTTATTCAGTAAAATTGTCTGTTCATGTGTCTGAGAATATTGGCTGATATTGGCAACTGTGTGAACAGCATCTGTTCAGTGAAATCAATTACTTAGCCTTCTCCTTGTGAGAACTTGGAACACGTCACAATATATATAACAACCCAGTGGCATGGGTACCTGCAGGACAAGGGGTCAGTGGTTGGGCAGGAGTGTCCAAGGGCAGTATCTCATGGGGAGGGTCAAGCCTGGAAGATAAAATTTCCATTTCCTTTGAGCAGACCTTAAAATATCTTTTCCTTTCCTCTGGAGGGAAACTCATGTATTAGTGACTCCCCTTGCCCTGCTGTCTCTCTTTCTAGCAAAGCAGCATACAAGGATCATTTAGTTAATGGCTTGCTTGAATAAAGGATTGGATGAACGTAGTGCGCGATAAATGTAGTCTAGTGGAGTGTTGATGAAATCCATGCCAGTTTGCACAGCCCATATAATACATAGGTAGCTCGGGTGTCAGGTAATATGTCAGTACAAGACTAATTTACTTTTAAAATATAGGGTCTGTTGAACAAAATCCATGTGGTTTTCTGTCAGTGTGAATATTGTTTTCTCATCTATGTCGTAAATGTGGATTTTATTACCACTGTTTTCTTTTTCTAAGTAAAGTCATAAAATTAGTCGCCGTAAAATTAGTTGAGTAAAATAGATTGCATCCAGGAATTCCTCACTTCTGGTACAAGAATGTCTTACTTTTACCAGTTAGTGGCTTCTTTCTATTCCTCGCAGATTTCACTTCTTGTTACTTTTTTTAGAGAAATTACTAATTTGAAGATATAAAAACAAATTTCTTAAGGTCAACACTGATGTTAAAGCTAATTTATATATTTTTGGGTGTTCTTTCAGTTTAACAAGGGTATAGAATGTTTTTTAAACAAGAGTATAAAATGTAAACTCAGTTAACCATTTTAACAAATTTATTGTTTATTTTTTACAAACCATATGATTTTTATTACTAGGGTACATATAAACGAATGGTATTTACTAATTGCATCTTGGATCATTAATTTTTCCTTATGTGGAATTTTTATTTTTTATCATTTTAGGAAGAATTATTTTAGGTACTTCTTGTGGGGGAAAACAGAGATAGTCTTTATGAATTCATCCAAAGGTTTTAAGTTTGTATTTTCAAATGGTATTTAGTATGATCTATAAACGTGTATTGATGAAATTCTGATTCAAATTTCCGTATAAAAGGTACATTTTCATTTTTCTTGATTAGTAAGAAACACTTAAATCCAGCCGGTGCCTAAATCCATTGGTAAGAAGATTTGAGGTTTAGGTGGCCTTTCTTAATTCCCATTAGACTCAGGGCTCAGACCTGAGTACCGGGAAGCCTCACAGGTACACACAGCTGCTTTGAGTTTTGGCCTATTTTCATTAGGTAGAATGAAGGGTGCTTCTTGGTTTAGTTGGGTCTGGGTAATTGCCTGAGGAGAGGAAAGAGGTTGTGACAGATGTGGTGATTGCTCATAATGGTTGTCTGGCAATTCCTAGGAGAATGATAGGGTGGGAATGCAAGCCCACTGCTTGGTAGGCACAGTGTCAGGAGACATACAATGTTTCCCCTTTAGACCTGTCCTCCCCGCAACAGGATCCTAGTCAGCCTGTCTCTTTAGGTGAAATTGGGTGCTTAGACCTTTATAGCCCATGTTATGGTTGAAGCATGGCAGAGTTCACCTGAACCCAGAAAGAATGGTCTGTATGTGGAAGTTGAGAAAGAGCCAAAAACTTCAAACCTAATCAGTTGGAGACCACACAGGTACACCTAGTAGAAAGGTACTCCCTTTCTCCACTGAAAGATTTTTACCACGAGGGAGAGCAGTTCTGAATCTAGAGCCCCATTGAAATGGGAAGTTGTCTTTGGTGTTGTATCAGCTCAAATTCCCGTATGACCATATATCTATGACACCACCACCTAGCTTCCCTACAGACCAGCTTTAGCCTGAGACTGTCTTGGCAGGCCTTTTTGATCTCAAATCTTGGATATCAGCAGGTTCACTGAGTGTTAGTACACCCAATTCTTGCCTGACAGCCTTAGTGGTTATCCAGGTGGGCAGAGTCAAGTAAAATTCACCAGGATCTCTGGAGAGGTCCATGTCAAAATTTGCTGAATCACCATAAAAGGGCAATGTCCAGTCCTTGGTCCCCAGATCCAATTTTGTTTCTGAGAATGCTACTTTGTGTTACAGGTTGCCATGGGTTTTCTGCAGAATTCCTTAGGACCTATACAACAACTTCTGTGTCCTCAGATTCTCTGAATTGAATGGAGTATCTCCGGGTAGAGAAATTGAGAAGCCAGCTTGTTCTGTGACCCACAGGTCCTGAAATTATCACCCATTACCTCCTGTATCTGCACCCATGTCCTGAATCCTCTTACCTACTGGCATGCCGATACGACCTTTCTGGAATCCCATGTAGTAGACTGCAGTTAGAGAGTCATCTCTCTCCATGCCTGGCCTGTAAGGTAAGCTGCCAACTTGGAATCTGTGGTCATTTTTAATTTTTCTGTTTTTCGTTTGTGCTTTTGTTTTTGTTGTGTTGTTTTGTTATATTTTGCTCAGGAATTTCCATACAGAGTTGTCCCAGGGCACAAGGTTGTTGACATTCTTGGTGCACTACTGTCATCCAGTGAAATTGTTTTGCAGGTCTGCCAGCTAATCCCTGTTTTTCAGTGGGCATGCCCAGCACATTACTTGCTAGACAGTGCTATCTCCGATCTCCTGCTAACCTGTTGGCTTAGGACAGTTGTATGGAAAAGCAGACTCCAGAAGGCCCTGCCACATAGTAGGCCGAGCACAACATGGTTTGGTTTCCTCCAAGCAGGAAGCATAGCCTCCCATGTCTGGAGGCTGCCACCTCAGGACTGTGAGTATATCTTTGTAAGAGATTTTGTATCTGTCAATGAATCTGGGTTGAAAAATCAACAAATTTTGGCTGTTCACGTAGTTCATTGGAGATTTATCAGTCTTAAAAACTCTGGTTTTGAGGTCCAGGACTACGCAGTCTAGTCATGGTGGTACCTACAATTAAACATAGGATTGGAAAGGCAGATGAAAGAGGTCAAGAGTCAAGCCCAGCATTAGTTAAAAAATAAGCTCAAGACTAACTTTGAATACATAGTATCTTGTTACAAAGCTAAATAATAAATAAATAAATAATAAATAAATGAATAAATAAATAAATATTTACAAACATTTAAAAACTTGCATCATATATTTTTATTGAATAAAAATCTCCCTTATCAGTCTATTTGTTTGCATAAGGTCCTTCACCAATCTATCTCATGTGGTGACTTTATGTTTGATTTATAACCATGTTCCTCCTATGTCTCTGTGTCACATGATCATGACAACAAATACTGTTCAATTACTGTGAACTCAGAGTTTTTAAGCTCCAGAATTTTTGATACTTATTTCATTATGAAGTCACTAGTGCGAAGATGTGATAGCAAGGTAAATTCAACTTCTATTTTCATCATCTAAACATGGGAATTAGATGTTGTAGAGAAGGATCTGTTGTCCTTTTAGCTGCATTATCTGGGCTTGTACCTGGTATCTGTAAAATAACATGAGTGCCTGTACATCCAATAGATTTGGCTTTCAAATTCAGATACTTTGGCTTGGTGAGAGATGAATCATTGCAGCTGCAGACCCTCAAAAATGTCAGCACATCTGAAGGGAGGTGTCCCTCAGACAAGGGCCAGTATATTGTGTCAACATTGAAGGCACTTGCTGCTAATCTTGATGAGAGGATTTTTAAAAATAATTTCCCAAACTGGATACATTTTCAGACACAAACTCAATTTTGTACAGACTTACAACAGGTGGTAGACTCTTTGGCTACTACATTTTGGACATCGATACTTCACAAGATTTGTAGAGATTAAGAATTCTACATAATCATTGAAGAGAATTTCCCAAATATAAAGAAAGAGAAGTGCACAAAAGTACAAGAAGCTTATAGAACATGAATTAGATGGGACCAGAAAAGCATGTCCCATTGCCACTTAAAATGAATCTACTGAACATACAGAACAAACAAAGAATGCTAATAACTGCAAGAGAAAAACAACAAATCACATACAAAGGTAAACTTACTAGAATGACACCTAACTTCTTAATGGATACCTTAATTCCTAACCCTAAACTGAAAAAGTACAGAGTCTAAGGGAATACAGGTGCCAGCCCAGACTAATATTCCCAGCAAAGCTTTCAATTATCATAGTCATAGAAACCAAAATATTTCATGATATATCCAAATTTAAAGAAGACCTAGTTACAGATCCTGCCCTACAGAAGCTACTAGAGTGAAAACTCCAATCCAAGGAGTCTAACTACAATCAGGAAATCACAGAAAATAATCTCACATTATCATACTGAACAGAAGGGTTATACACACCCACACACACACATACACCCACACACACACTCCCACATGTCAAAATAACAACAAATAACAGGAACTAACAATTGCTGGTCATTGATATCCATCAAGATTAATGGTCTCCCTTTCCCAGCAAAAAGTAACAGACTGACAGAATGGATTTGAAAACAGAAACCTGATACCTGCTATATACAAGAATCATACCCTGACCTCAACGATAAACATTACCTCAGTGTAAAGCATTGGAAATAATTTCATCAAGAGAATGGACCAAAAAAAAAGTTGATGTACCCATTCTAATATCCATCAAAGTAAACTCCAAACAAAAATTAATCAGAAGAGATAGGGAAGGTCATTTCATATCCATTAAAAGAAAAATCCAATAAGATGACACTGCAATACTTCACACTTCCATCCCTAACATGACTGCTCCAAAATTTGTAAATGATCAATGCTAAATTTAAATAAACACATTGACCTTCACACTCCAATACTAGGAGATTTCAATACCCCACTCTCACCAACTGTCATGCCTTCCATACAAAATATACCTGAGAAATATTGGCTTAAAACAATGTTATAAAATAAATGGACCTAACACACATATACAGAGCATTTTACCCAAACAAAAAGAAAATATCTTTTTCTCACCATCTCACAAAACCTTCTCCATAAGTGACCACATTCATTGCCAAAACGCAAACCTCAATATATCCGAAAACTAAAATAACCCCCTGCATCCTATCAGATCAGGAAGGATCAATTCTCAACTTCAACAACAGCAACAGCAGAAGGCCAACAATTTCATAAAAATTCAACAACTCTCTTCTAAATGAAAACTAGGTCAAGATAGAAATAAAGAAATTATAAACTTTCTTGAATTCAATGAAAATGATTCTAAAAATATTGAAACTTATGTTACATGAAAAACTACGGTAAGAGGAAAATTTATAGCACAAAGTGCATACCAGAAAAGAGTGGAGAATTCATA
Source organism: Cricetomys ansorgei (assembly GCA_026225945.1). Classification (NCBI taxonomy): domain Eukaryota; kingdom Metazoa; phylum Chordata; class Mammalia; order Rodentia; family Nesomyidae; genus Cricetomys; species Cricetomys ansorgei. The sequence continues at coordinate 584,234 of JAMJFZ010001467.1, forward strand.
TACTAGCAAATTAAGAGTAGACCTGAAAGTCCTAGAACAAAAAGAAGCAAGCATACACAGAAGAAGCAGACATCAAGAATTAATCAAACTGATTGGTTAAATTAATAAAATAGAAACAAATAGAACAATTCACACAATCAATGAAGCAAAGAGCTGCTTGCTTTAGAAAATCAGGGAGACAGACAAACCAGTAGCCAAAATAATTTAAAGACAGACAGAGAATATCCAATTCACCAAACCAGAAAAAAAAATGATGATATAAACAAATTAAACAGAAGTATAACTCTCAAGGAAATGAGGAAGCCAGTATAAGAGTCACAATCAATAAAAAGCCAGGGCCAGATGACTTTAGGTAAGAATTATATCAGACATTCAAAAAAGAAGGACATCAACATTTCTCAAGTTATTCTTCAAAAAAGATGTAGAATGAACTTTTCCAAAATCATTTTATGAGGACACAGTCATGTGAATACCCACATATCAAAAAGATTCAAAAAGAAACAGAATTATATGCCAATTTCACTCATGAACATAGATGCAAATGATCTCAACAAAATACTCACAAAACGCATCCAAGAACACATTAAAAAGATTATTCAGTATGATTGAATAGCCTTTATCCCAGAGAAGAAGAGATGGTTACATATAAGAAAATAAGTCAATGTAATCCACTGCATAAACAAATTAATAGAAAAAAATACATGGTCATCTCACTATAAAGTGAGATAGCATTTGATAATATCAAACAACCCTTCAAAAAAAACTTCATGTTGAGATTGAGGACAAAATGGCCGTATCGAAACATAATCAAGGTAAGTAACAGCAATCCTACTGAAAGCATCAAATTATGTAGAGGAAAAATCATAGTAATTTCACTAAAATCAGAAGGAAGACCAGGCTGTTCCCTCCATTAATAAATATTGAATACTTTACTTAAAGTACAAGAAAGAACAATGAGACAAGAGAAGGAGATTAATGGGATATGAATTCACAAGAAAACAGTCAAAGTATCCTAATTTGCAGATGAAATATTATATAAATGACCTAAAAACTGTATCATGGAACTCCTATAGCTGGTAAACGATTTCAGGGAAATGGCTGGCTACAACATAAAAAAAAACATCTGTAGCCCTCCTATATACAAATGACAAATAGAGACAGAAATAAATAAGAGAAACAATACTCTTCACAATAGACACAAATAATATAAGGTATCTTGGACAATTCTAATCAAGCAAATGAAAGATTTGAATGACAAAATCTTTATATCCTTGAAGAGGGAATTTGAAGATCTCAAAAGAAGGAAAGAAATCTCATGCATCTTGGTTGGTAAGATTAACATAGTAAAAATGGATGCAGTACTAAATGTAATCTAAAGACTTGATGCAATCCATATCAAAACCCCAATAGAGTTTTGTAAGACATTAAAAAGGCAATACAGAACTTCATATGGAAAAACAGAATAATTTGGATAGCTAAAATAATCCTGAAAAATAAAAAAACTTCTACAGGTATCAAGATCCCTGATCTTAATCTGTACTACAGAGCCATAGTAATAAAAACTGCATGGTATTGGCACAAAAACAGATATGATGACCAATGGAATGGGAAAAAGGATACAGGTATAAATCCACACACCTATGGATACCTGATCATTTATAAAGAAGCGAGAAAAATACAATGAGAAAAGAAAGCAGCTTTATCAAATGGTGCTGGTCAATTGGATGTCTGAGGTAGAGGAATGCAAATAGATCCATATCTTTTACTGACTACAAACCTCAAGTCCAAATGAATCTAAGATCTCAATATTAAACCAGATATACTGAATCTGATTGAAGAGAAAGTAAGGAATAGTCTTGAGAGAAGTGCACAGGAGGCAACTTTTTTAACAGAATACTGAAATTTCAGGAACAAAGAGCAAAGATTGATAAGAGGACCTCATGAAACTAAAAAGCTTCTGTAAGGAAAATGACATTGTCAACAAAGCAAAACAGAAGCCTACAGAATGGGAAGATATTGACCATCTCCACTTTCAATAGAGTTAACATACAAAATAAATAAAAAATGCAAGTATCTACATGTCAAGAAAACAAATACCCCAATTACAAATAGGGTGCATAACTAAATAAAGAATTCACAAAAGTGGAACCTCAAATGGCTGAGAAACACTTAAAGAAGTGTTCAACATCTTTATGCATCTGGGATGGCTCTCTAGGGTCAATCAGTTACTGAGTATATCAGACACATTGTGTGGGTGTGGCCTGTAGATGGTTGAAGGGGTTCAACGTGGAGGTTAGTTCAGGGAAATGGTTACGGATTCTTGTTAGGCTCAGGACTTGTGGAGCATAGACCACGGGTTCCTCAATTACACTGCCGTGAGACATTTTTCTCCATTTGGGTGCTAGGAAGTTTGGAAAATGCTTCGTAATTCCAAAGGAATGCTCCAGTAAACACATGATAATCTGTAACACAGCAGATGGGACTCAGAAACAAAAAATAGACTTTTGAGACAGGGACTGGAATCTGTCCCTTTGTGATCAAGCAAGGACATTCTGACTTGGACCTGCCCAGAAATCCTGCTGCAGTCTACTCTACTCCACAAACCAAGGTGATCACTAAAGCTGCCACGACAGTGTAATGACACTGAATGACCATGGCCACAACCAAGCATTTAGGTAAAGGATTCCTGACAAGAATGCTCTCTTAGACTAAATTTTGACACATACAGTTTCAAGGGAAGTCTGTTCCTTCCAGCTATGATGTCATACATTGGCATTGATCGTGTCACATCAACTTATTTATGATATCAGTTTATTTTGATTAAGATGTCATATTTTACATTGATATATTACTTAATATCAGTTATGACATCTGTTCCTGGCAATAATAGCATCACATCCTATAATTGGTCAACCAAAACTTATACACATCCTTCTTTTGATGATCTCATATATTTACACATCACATTGTGGTTGTTACATCATCATGATAATGATGTAATTTTCTTCACACTTTGATATCATATTGATATTTTGATGTCACATCATGCAAATCATGATTTCATGCCCTTCCAAGTATATTGTCATGTCATTATTATTATGATGTCATATACTCATATTATTTGTCTCACATCCACCAGGTTTTTATGTTACTTTGTTCCACTTATGAAGTCATAAGTTTCTATTGATGGTGCCACAGAATCCCAATTATGGTGACACATGCTTCCTATTGTGACAAGTCACTTGCTTCCTAAGCTCCCTTGTAATTGTTTGGTAACAAATGATAGTGAAGGTATCACATCTTCACGATTATGATGTCCTTCTAAATATCCTGTCATATACTTCTTTTTATGATTTTATATAACTACATCATTGATATCACATCAAAACAATTATGATGTCAGTTTTTTTTCAATTTTGCTGTCCTATATGTACATTGATGATATCACATTATCTCAACTATGCTGTAATGTCCTTCCAATATTCAAGTAACCTGTCATAATATGATGTCACTAATTTACCTCTCTGTCACATCATCATGATTGTGTGGTTGTTTCCATAAATTATGATGTCAGTTATGTACACTATTTTGCCACATAATTCTGATTATAATGTCATATCCTTCCAATAAGCATATCTTTTCCTTTCAGTTTTGTCAGATATTTAGATTGATGTTATTACATAACCACAATTATGATGCCAGTTATTTCTAATTATGCTGTTACATACTTCATGTTATTATGTTATACATTTTCTTCCCTTTACTATGGCCTATATTTTCGATAGGATTTTATTACATCACCGCAAGTATGTAACTTTCTGTTCATTATGTTATTATATATTCTCACTGTTGATGTCACATTATCACAATTATGATGGTAGTTTCTTCACATTATATTACATACTGACATAGATGATGTCACATAACCCAATTTATGTTGTAATTTCTTTCTAAATGTCACATCATTTCCTTACAATTGTGATATAACACACTTAATAATGTCACATCCTCCCAATTATGAAATCACTTCCTTCCAATTATGCTGTCATACCCTTCTTTTATAATTTCATATGTTTACATTGATGATATCATTGGAATTAAGATGTTGGTTTCTTTCAATTATGGTGTCCTATAATGACAGTGATGATGGTACATGATCCATATTATTCTCCAAATTATCACATCATTTTCCTTCCAATTGTGGTCGAACATCCTTAAGAATGATGGTGTCACACCACAATAATAATTAGAGACCCTTCCATTTTTGTTGTCATATATTTTATTATGATGTCATATATTTACGTTGTTGACATCACATCCTCTTAATTATGGTATCAGTTTATTTCATTTATGTTGTCATATATTCATATTGAAGATGTCATATCATGCTAATTTGATGTAAATGCCTTCCAAATTTGATGTTACATCGTTGTTGTGATGTCATTATTTACATTGTTGATGTCAACCTATCACAATCATGATGTCAGTTTCTTCCAATTATGGGTTCATATAGTTACTCTGCCAATGACACATAATTTGAATTATCATTTCATATCCCCCAATTACCACATCATTTCCTACCAATTGGAATGTCACATAATTTCATTGATGGTGTCACATAATCATGTTGTCAGTTCCTTCATATTATGCTGTCATTTTTTATTATGATACGATATTGTTTTGTATAACATCATATTGATTGTGATGTGGTTTCGTATAATAAAGTGTCCTATATTTACATGGTTGATGTTATATCACGATTAGGATGTCAGCTTCATCCAATTATGATGTCATATGTACACTGATTATACTATTATAATCCATATTAAGATGCTTTATCCTTACAATATCACATCATTTCCTTCCAATTGTGATGTTTCCATGTCATTTTGATGGTGTCACATCATTCAAATTATGATGTAAAGTCTTCCCAAGTTTGTTGTCAAATTATTCATATATCATACATATACATTGTTTGTCATTACAATTATTATGTTGTTTCCTTATAGTTTTGTCATACATCTTATATTGTGATGACATATTTACAGGGCTGTAGTCACATTATGTGACTTTTATGATGTCAATCATTCAATTATAATGTCATATATTTACAACATGCATGTCAAAATTGTCAGTTTCTACCAATCGTGATATCTTTTAATGCCATTGATGATGTAAGCTCATCCACATTACGTTGTCTTATCTTCCAAATATCATGTCATATTCTTCAAATTGTGATGTCTTACATCAACATTGATAATGTAATGTCATCAGAATTTTAGTGAAAGTTCCCTCATTCTTATTATGATGTCATATATTTAAATTGTGGATGTCATATGGTGATTATACTTTCACATTTTTCATTATCTGAGGTCACATATTTATACTGTTGAAGTAATATCCTGATTATGATGTTTGCTTCTTCGAATTATGCTTTCACTATCCTATTTTGGTGTTATCTATTTATGTCATTGATGTCACATCATCATAATTATGCTGACAGTCCTTCCTATTATGCTATGTCTTAATTTTTGATGTCATATAGTTATGTAGTTGATGTCAAATCATCCTGATTGTGATGACAGTTTCCTCAAATTATGAGGTCATATACTGACATTGATAATTCCACATATTTCCAATTATGTAGGTACCTTCAAAATTCAATGACATTCATATGTTCAGACATATATAGATTTTTTTGTGTCATGTCTATGTCACTTTCTTCTAATTATTATGTCACATTGACGGTGGAATATCATGTCAACTATGTTATAAGTTCCTTGCAACTATCCTGTGATACCCTTTTTATTATCATTTTATATTTACCTTGTTGATATTACAAATTCACAATTATGTCAGTTCATTTCATTTATGATGAGATATATTTACTCTGATTATGTTACATTATCCAGATTATGATGCCATGTCCTTCCAATTATCAGGTGACTTGTTTCCAATTATGATGCCACATTCTTACTTTGATAGGGTAGCATAATATCCCAATTAAGCTGTCAGTTCCTTCCAAATGTAATGTCATATTATTCTCATTATCTTGTCATATATTTATGTTTTTAATTGCATGTCATATTATGATGGTGTCACATAATACTAATTATATTAGCATGTCTCCAACTATCACATTATTTCTTTCTAACTATGGTATCACATACATAATTTAATAGTGTCATATTGTCCCGATTATGCTCTCACATCCTTACATTGATTGTGGCACTTCATCTCAATTATGATGTAAGTTCAGTCCACATCCTTAATAACTATGTCATATATTTACAATTTTGATGTCACATCATCACAATTATGTCTGCTTCTTTGAAATATAATGATGTTTATTTACACTGATGATATCAAATCACCTCATTATGTCAATAACTTACAAATATAGTATGTCCTTCTTGTGAGGTCATACATTTATATTTATGCCACATAATTCACATATGATGTGAAATCCTTCTCATGATCATTTACTTTTCTTGCAATTGTGATGTTGCATACTTATATTGATGCTGTTATGTCATCTCAATTTTGATGTAAGTTTCACTCAATTATTTTGTCATGTGCCTATGATGTCATATATTTACATTACTAACATATCATCTGATGTCAGTTTCTTCAAATTATGATGTCATTTATTGAAACTGATAATCTCTCACAAACCTATGTTGATGTCAGTTATTTTCAAATAAGATGTCATGTATTTACATTTTTTATATCACAGTATCATTTGTGAGGTCATTTTCTGCTGAGTATGATGAATATTGTCGATGGTACATAATCCAAATTAAGTCACATCATCCAATTATCATATTTCCTGTCGATTATGATGTCACATCCTCAGGTTTATGGTTACACATCACTCCTATAGTAATGTCAGTTATGTCCATTTATGCTGTGATAACCTTCTTACAAAGATATCATTTATTTACAGTTTTGATGTCACATCATCACAATTATCATGTCATTTCTTCTAATTATGATGGCATATTTTTACATTAATCATGATGTCATATAATACACATTATGATGTCATATACTTCCGATCATCAGGTGATTTCATTCTAATTATGATGACATATCCTGTTTTTTGTATCACAAGCAACCCATTCATGATGTTAGCTTCAATTATTCTGTTGTATACTTCTGTGGTGATGCCAATTGTAGTGAGAGCTCTGTCTCACAATGTTCCAGTGCTAGGATGACCTTGATTGACCCTTCACTGCCCTTGACAGAAAAACGCTAACACATTCTATTGATATTCTTTACTCTCAAAGGCCACTCACCGAAAGATAGAGTTGGAAAAATGTAACAAATGCTGGTGTTAATAAAAATGAAACTAACCTCATTACCTTGGGATATACAAATATGCAGAATTTTGAGTCTTCCATAGAGTCTACGACTGAGACATACATTTAGATTATAAATAATTGATATTAGTAAGCATAAGACAGGAGGTGGAAGAATAATTATTGAAGATTAAACGAACTAGAGAAATTATAGAAGCTGATGAGCTTTAGCTGGATCATCAGGTTTTCATGTCCAGCTTCAGAAATAAAGAATTTATATGGGCAGAGAGAGAGATTATGGACTTAATAAGCTTGGTATGTTCCTGAAAATAAGGTAAATACTTCACGGAGTCCTAATGTTCTTTTAACTTTTACAGGACTGCAATGATGTTAGGGATTGTATTGAAAAAAGAGTTCATGACATAGTCACAGAAAAGGACATTTTAGAACAATGAGTCCTCCTCAGCAAACATGTCAAATCAGGACTTGTCTTATAGTATGGAAAGAAAACAGCAGATTGCTTTTACTTTTTAAGAAACAAAGGAAAAGGATGGTTGTTTTATGTTAAACAGAACAGAGAAAGGAAAGAAGACTATAACAAGAGTCAAAAGTGACTTTTGTAAAAAAGATACGTTTCATGTAACAGGCTTTATAATCCATTAACTCTATGTTCAACTTAAATAGACTCAAACCCAAATAGAATCATCGTCTTTAGCATTTTTTTAACCATAAGGCTTTATGAAACCAATTTTAAGGAGAAAGTTGTTGAGTTAAAGAAAACTGATTTTATCATAATGTTAGCTTTTAGTTTTGACAAAATTTGCTATTTACCTGCTTTGTAGATTTTAATGACTCATGTAATCAAGGAAGATATTACAAAAATGACTTCCAGAGGGTATGTGATCACTGATCAATGTCTTAAAGCAAATGATTTTGTACATAAAGAAAGCCTTTGGGAGTCACAAATTTTCAGAATAGGTCAAGCCATACTGACATGTGCTTTTTCTCTGTCAGTCTCTTATAAAAAAAAATTGAATGGTGTCCTGCATCTGATTCTTTCCTCATCACTCTATCATTCATCCATTTTAAGGCTGCCCTCACCAAGACTCGACATCAACATTTCTGAGTATGATAGCATATACTTACAATGTTGATCTGACACCATCATGATTATGATGAAAGTTTCTTCTAAATATAATGCCTTACCCTTCTTATTAGAATGCTGATGTCACAGTATACACACAAAGAAGTCATTTCTTTGCAATTATCACATCATTTCCTTCCAATTATGAAAATATGTCACATCCTCAAGCTGTAATTTATGATGTAATTTCCTTTCATTTTCGCAGAAATATCTTCTGTATTTTGATTTCCTTTCTTTATAGTTTAGAAGTCACAACACAGTTGTGATGTAATTTTCTTACAATTGTGATAACAAAAGTTTACATTCATGATGTAACAAAATTCACATTATGTCATCAGTCTTACAATGATGTTCCAATTATGATGACCTTTTCTGGCATTAATTTTGTCACATCATCCAAATTATGATGTATGTTCTGTCCTACCATGCTTTCATGCATTTCTTATCATGGTGCCATATATTTACATCATCGACCTCATGTCATCTTGATTATGGTGTCCATTTCACCCAATCATTATACATATTCTTACATGATGTCACATTTTTACTATGCTGTCAGTTTTTTCCCAATAAGATTTCATTTGTTAACACTGGTGATGTCATATAACCCAAATTATGGTATCATATTCTTCTAATTTTCAAATCATTGTCTTCCAAGTTTGATATTACATACTTGCATTGATATTGTCATACCACCCCAAATATTATGTAAACTTCTCCCAATTATGATGTCATCTCTAAATTGCAATGTGTATTCACATTTTTTCACCTCACTCCATCGCGATTATTATGCTAGTTTTTTCTAATTATGATGACATATATTTTACATTGATCATGATGTCATGTTGTCCACATTAAGATGCTGTATCCCACATTCAATCACATTTTTCTTCTAATTGTGATGACGCAGGCCTCGGTTGTCAATGTCACATCATCAGAATTGTATCACATATTCACATTGCTGATGTCACAGAAGAATGCCGTGACCAAAAGTGTCTCAAAAAATGCCATCCTCAAAGACATAAGGACCAACATATAGTGAAATGTGGAGTGTAGCAGTATGTTGATATGTGAGCTTACCTAGGACAACAAAGTGACATAATGATAGATGAAATCCCTGCCAGACTTTAGCTGAGGGAACCACTGTCATGGCCAGCACCATGCTGAACAGAGACAACCTGACTGCCACTGCTCAGGTCTTTTTATTGATATTGAATTCCTCAGGTTTTCTATTGATTGCACATGCAGAGCATGACCAAACAACATCCCCCACATAAATCCAACACTGGAGACACTACAAAACCCAAGAACTAGGCTGCCCCTCACCCAACAGTTCACAAAAATATTTTAAGTATAACTACAAATAAACTTGCACAACTATAGAGTAATATAAAATATACTTGAGTATAAAATATACAAACGAAACAACAACAACAAAACTACAAACCTACAGAATCTCAATTGTTCCCTGCTTGTTGGCTGCTTGAAAAGGAATCATAAGAATTTTTCTGGAGTAGTCATGATACCATTGTGATCTCACAGACAGTTATAATTTAACTGCTGTGTTAGGGTTTTTCTGTTTCTTTTACCTGCACTTGAGATATTTTACCTCCACTTGTTTGACTCATCCCACCTTGATTTGAGTGTTTGTGCCTAGTCTTATTGCATATTTTTATACTGTATTCTGTTGATATCCTTGTGAGACCTGTTCTTTTCTGATGGGAAATAGAAGACTAGCACATCTGTGAGGGCAGAGGGCATGGATGGGTAGAAGGGAAAAAATTGATGTCATGATGTATTATTACATGAAAGAATTATACAATAAACAAAAAAATGCTGAGAAAATGCCACATTAGAGAAAAAACACCTACTTCATCAACCTAGGCTTAGTCTAAGAAAAGAGTTCAAAATCTGATGAAGACATACCCACTGGTGAACTAACCCTTGTGGATATCTCTGAAGCCCAAGGTTTCCACTCCATAGTGAAAATTCATAGGAAACAAGGATTTATTTCACAAAATTCTTTGATAAACTTATACACAACTGTAACATGTGCCAGATGTCATTACTACCTTTTCTTCTAATGCCAGTGTGAAATCAAGCTTTCAAGACATGAGCAATGGCTTTATTTAAACCAACATATGCTGAAATGAAAGGATGCAGCAGATACTGATGTTGAGTTAAACAAAACAAAAACAAAAACAAAACCAAGAACCACATCAGCTAAACGTCTACATTCCTGTTGCTCTATGACTGGGGATATTAAAAATCTCATTCTTTTCAGGACAAAAACATTGTGATCTCATAGATGGTAACAAGTTAATACACTATCTAAAGCCACACTCTTCCCACTCACTCATGGAATTTCACTATAAACTTATTTACTTTTTCCAAAATCACAAGTCTATCTTTGAGTTCTAACTCATTTGTACTTCTCTTACCAACAATTTCGTTAAAATCGGTACTGTAAAGCACACAAGTGAATGAAGGTATTACATTGCCAGTCTAGCAGATTTATATATTCTTAGACATAATTCAGAAACTCATGCTTTCATATCCCTAGACTGCAGATGAACTTCAATCTATATTCTGCCTTAAGCACCTTCAAACTCAAAAGGTCACATGTTTTCTTTAATATGATCTTCTGAATAGCAGGACTAAAATCACGTGGAAAAATTCAAAGTAGTAGAGGAAATAGTGTTACAAATATCTCTTAATGAACAAACACACCAACACAGAGAAACACACAAACACACACATGAAACTTAAGATGACACAGATGCTGACAAATATCCAGGCATCCATTGATTCACTAACACATGTACCAAGGACAGATATTTATCTGTGGATTCCTGGAAAATTGCCACTCTTACTGGGGAAAGTTTTTGATATCCAAACAAGAAGTTTTTAACAATCTAATGATTAAAATGCAAAAGTTGCCTCTTCACTATAGATATCTTTGAAAATGACACAGAAAAATACAACTGTCTTGGTTCCTTCTAGACATTCTGCCCAACATCACCCTCTCCTATATAACCAGAATCCAGGACCTATTGTAATGCTGAACACAGAATTGTATGCATCTTGGCCTGCTATGAATTCTCACCAGGAGCAGGCTATGTAAACCAATTGACTGATAAGCTGCTGTTCAAACAGTTGTCAGTCTATTTCAGTCAGTATGCTAGACACAAGAATAGACAATTGTACAAACTATAGAAAACACTTAGTTCTGTGATCCATTCATTATAATCTATATTTATTCTGAGATTCTGTTGATGGTTCTGATTGCATGGGGCACACATCAAAGATTGATGATTGTTCCTTTCTGAAAAAATGTAGGGGACAATAATTAATGTGCTATCCTAATAAATTACATACCTAACAGCATTTACAAGGTTTTCTGTATATTTTAAGGCTTGGCTTCATTTCTAGAAACAGAACACAGTATGTATGCTCACTCACTACCTCATGGGAATTATAACAACTGTCCCCTAACAATGATTACAATTAGCAAATGATCTTATATACTCAGTCACAAGAATACACAATTATACGAATGATAATACATGATAGTGAACATTGTATTATACATGCTGTGTCAACATAGGCTCCTCTTCAGAGTTGTGAATGCATGGGAATTCCACCATAGAACAATAATTCTTGTTTAATCTTTAAGGTAGAAAGAAGAAGAGCTGAACTTCAAAATGGTCCTTGTTAGATTATCTTCTTGGCCAATACTCAGTTAATTTATTTAAACCTTGCCAGCTTCAAGTTTGCTTTGATTGTTATAGTCTTATTCTCAACCAGATTTGGGAATTACAAGACCAGGGGCAAAATTTCACCTTTGTCCAAACCTTAATGTAGATTCATGGGTGTAGGACCCCATTTTTTCTCTCTTCCCCCGGTGGATATGTTCCAGGGATCTTTGCTTCACTGCTTGTTGTCCCTACCACACCAAAATTACCATTGCATTGTCATCTATGTCTCTGGTATGGAACAAAACTGACTTTTCCCATTCAACCTCAAAATCGAATCTCAAGATGCCAGTTGTCTTTTGAGGATGCTGCTTGGCTTCCTCCCTTCACTGCTGGGGACCTCGGATTCGCTGGATCCCTGACAACAAACCCATGTGTCCACGATGACCTCAAATGATACAGAGGACCACTGTAGACTATCAATATTTCCCCTTTCTGAGAGTCTGGCTCTGCAAAACTGGGGAGCTCAGGGACATTCGACTACAATAGGAAAGCTCCTGGAACTAATAGGGTACCCATTCCCAGCTAGATGAGATGCTCACTAATCTGGCCAGATCAGAACCAAAGTGGCCCAACTAACACACATGTTCCTAAGCTAGGACCCTGCAGCCTCTCTAGGTTAGCCAAATATCTGCTAAAAATCCCTATAATCAGAGGTCATGTTGAGAGACTCTTTCCCCCTGGAACCCTATATAGAGATTAGTCTTCTGTACACTGTTCATAGGGGGCACAGCTTTAACAGCTAACTTCTTCTCCAATAGAGGTAGCCATTAAGAGAAGTTAAGAAAAGAAACAGAAAAGAGAAGAAGAGAAGAGAAGAGAAGAGAAGAGAAGAGAAGAGAAGAGATGAGAAGTAATATAGAAAACACTTCAGCTCAGCCAGAACAACTCAGCTCAGCTGAAGAGTCTTTTTTAGGGTTCCTGGCTTCCTGAATATCTGCATACCTTCCCACTGGGGACACCTTCCACATCTCAGGACTGTTGAACTGCCTGGTCAGTGTGCTCCCCACTTCCAGGGTTCCTTCATCTCAGAGCTGAAACATTACCATTGAACACATACATGACCTCAGAACTGTGTGGTTCATGAGCCCCAGAATTCCTGGCCCCTTTTCCATTTCAGTCTGAGCTGAATAGAAACACTAACACTGGGCTGACACTCCCTTACATCAATTCTAAACACAGCCAAAAATGGAACTTGGACTTTTTGTTTTTGTTTCTACTTGGTAAAGTATTTTAGACTACTGCAGACCTAAGGAGAAAGAATAGATCAAGGGGATCACTATGTTTTACATTACCTTGAAATTCTATAGATTAAATCATGGAGTAAGCAATATCCCTTCATATTAAGCTTTCATTTGAAAATTTAAAAAAATGCATCAGAAAAACATTTTGACGTCCCATATTAATTTACCAAGAATGGCATGCTGCATTGAACCTATTTTGACAATGTGGAATCTTTGCTGAACAAAAACTTAAATTTTGCTGACCACTACATGACACCCAAGTGAGTACCCAGTGATGACCTTAGGAAATTGTGGAAACTGATCAGTCTCCCTTATTGAGTTAATGGGATGGAGGTAGGAATAAAGGTTGTACAGGATTCTGAAGTTGAAGTAACTAAGATACTAGCTACTTAGAATAGCTTCTCCTAAATGTATATATGTGTAAATATATATACATATATGTATATTCATAGTTATACATGTATGCATATATTTACACCTATAGATACATATATGTATATATATATATATACACGTATATACACATAAGAATATATGAAGGCACTAAATTCCATTTCATTTAATATGTATGTGCAAGGTCCCTCATCTAAGGCCTAGTCCAGGTCCAGCGATGTATGCGTTCAATCTCCTGACCTAGGACTAACCCTACAAGCCAAGTAATTCCTAAGAAAAAACAGTAAACACCCCTTTCCAAGGGCAACCTATCAGAAACCATAAGGAGGCCAAGGATGAAGGATGACCTCATTGCAAGAACAATTACTTTTTTGAGTAAGGCCATCTGCTCCAGTTGATATCTTTGTTTAAAGCTAACATTACTGAGTGTATCCCCTTCTAGGACTGATGAGTGGCCCTATGAGAAAGAGTCAACCAGAAGTTGTACTCCTTATTCCACCATTTCCTTTGCACTAGAACATTACATGCTAAAATATCACGCAATCCAAAACTGCTGAGGTAAAAAAATCCAGCCCACCTGTTATAACCTGGATAAAAACACTGCCTTATTGCTGCTTGGGGAATCTCAAGACTGGTTCACTGCATCAGTGAAGATTGAGATTCCAAGCTCGAGCTTCAATAAATATGCTTTTTGCTTATGATTTCATATTCCCAGAATATTGGGATATCTCATGCTCTGGGGGGTTGTATCCATCCCATTCTTAGAAGAAATCATATCCAGAAACCTCAGAAACAAAGCCAATGAGTCTCAGAAAAGAGGCAGAGTCAAAATCTCTCAGCACTCAACAGCAACATCCTGACTTTGATATTGTTGTAGGACCCTCAGAGACCATTGTGATCCCAGATTAACTGTGAGTCACAATGCAGTCTGTCTTCCCACATGGTAATCAGGCTCTTAGAGACCATTAGATAGAAGATATTGGGCAACTAACATACTAGATACAACACCTACTTCCTTCCTGAACCTGGGACTAATGTAAGAAGTAGCTTCAAATCTTGTTGAAGAAATGTACCCAGTGGAAAATTCACCCTGATGTGAACAACTTAAAATTCCTAATTCATAATGAACAGTTTTTCCACAGACTATAGCCGAGCCCATCGGGTATCCCTGAATCAAATTCTGGTGACAGATCAAGAAAACTTTCCAAGGCTTGGACTATAGCTTTATTGGAAGAATAACCACCAGCATTTGCTGAAATGAAAGGTTGAAGAGGATCCTGATCTTGAGTATGTAAAATATCCAAAGAAAATCACTGCATCTCAGCTGCCTTATGCTTTTTGTCCAGATAATAAAGGGACATAAGAATTTCATTGGGTTTGCCAGGCAACCAATTGGATCTCACAATTTGTCACTATCTATTATGTGTTTACTGCCATGCAGATCCCACCTTCTCAGTGGGATCACATCAGCATACATGTCTTTAACAAGAGGACATGAGTATCGTTATGAGTTGGGACATGTTTATTTCTCCAACCACACATTGATGTATAAAGGCTATAGTAACACGTACAAACAAGTGAATGCATAACTATGCCATTCAGTATATATTGATGGGCTCTCAGACATATTTCAGATTATCTTTCTCTAATACCACCACATTGGAGACTAACAACATTCTTGTACTTCTTCCTTACTCAGCCCCTTGTCATTCAATCACTCAAATAAAAACAAGTTTCCTACATTGTGTTTTGAAAAAGATAACTCTCAAGGTAAAAGACATATATGTTGGTGTATGAAACAAACAAAATTATACTTTATAATCATTGTCCTCCTTTCCCAAAACATTCATTCCGCCTGACATTTTAAAATATGTGTTTACTTATCTCATAAAATACATTCAGTCTTCTGTCCTCCCTCCTATCCTTCCAA